>CM027402.1:1771437-1787737 GCA_015711505.1 Sylvilagus bachmani
GAGAAGGGGAGAGAGGGGGAGAAGGGGAGAAAGGGAGAGGGGGATGGAAAGAAGGAGAAAGAGAGTGGGAGAGGGAGGGAGAGGGAGGGAGAGGGAGGGAGAGGGAGGGAGAGAGGGGGAGAGGGAGGGAGAGGGAGGGAGAGAGGGGGAGAGGGAGGGAGAGGGAGAGAGAGGGAGAGAGGGAGGGAGAGGGAGAGAGAGGGGGAGAGGGAGAGAGAGGGAGAGAGAGAGAGGGAGAGAGAGGGAGAGAGAGGGAGAGAGGGAGGGAGAGAGGGAGGGAGAGAGGGAGGGAGAGAGAGAAAAAGAAAATCTTCCAACCACTTGTTAACCCCACACACGGTTGCAATAGCCAGAGCAGGGCCAGGATGAAACCAGGAACCAAGAACTCCACCCTGGTCTCCCACGTGGGTGAGAGAACACTGTCTTCCCAGGCACATTCTCAGGAAGCTAGATCAGAAGTGAGATGCTGGCAATGCAGGCAGCAACTATAATGCCACAGTGAGGAACGCTGACCCTACAAACAAAATCTTTTAAAAACACACATCTGGGGGCTTAATGTGCAATTTCCAGGCCATGGGGCAGCAGAGCACGGGCACAGACTGTGGCCGTAGCTCCACGATGATGCTTTTCCTCTCTCGCCTCCTTTTCTCCTGTGCAGCTTCTCCAGCTCCCTTACCCAAGAGTTCTGGGACTTCTGGATCGCCACCCGCCTCTAACACCCAACTGCGTGTCTTTTGGACCCCTCCCCACTGCCTTGCTTTCAAGACCTTGAAAAAGTGACTTTTCAAGTGCTACCACAATATTAGTTATTTCTGCACCATCTAACATGGCAGCAGCCCCAGGAGAAGTGAACGTCAGAGTCGAAGTCAAGCCAGCTTCACAGGAGACCGAATCAGGTTTAAGCCACCAGCCCAATTCAAGAAATAACTCAAGAATTAATTTTCAGATGCAGAGTGAAGTCTTGTATCCCAGCTTAAGCAATGTCTTAACCTTAACTGTACTCTGGACTTACCTGGAGAGTTCTTTTAAAAATCCCTATGTGTGGGACCAATGCTGTGGTACTGCAGCAGATTAAGCCACCACCTGCAGTGCCGGCATCCCATTTGGGCACGAGTTCCAGTCCTGGATGCTCTACTTCTGATCCAGCTCCCTGCTACGGCGTCTGGGGAAGCAGTAGAAGAGGGACCAAGTCCTTTAGCCCCTGCACCCGCGTGGGAGACCCAGAAGAAGCTCCTGACTCCTGGTTTTGGCCTGGCCCAGCCCCAGCTGTTGCAGCCATTTGGGGAGAGAACTAGCAAATGGAAGTCTTCTCCCTGTCTCTAACCTCTAACTTTATCAAATTAAAAAAAAAAAATCCCTATGTCTAGATCATACCTCACAGCAGTTAAAGGGCCAGTTCTCCGTGTTTTTAATGCTCCACGAAATCCAACCTTGTAACCAGAATCCCCATTTGATTCTACTGTGTCACCAAGGTCGCCTGTGAAGGCAAACTACTGTGCCGTGTGATTTAGAAAGAGAAACTACCACATCCTTTCACCCAATCATACAATTCCTTGGGAGTTACCCTGTGAATGGAACTTAGTGGAGACAAAAACTAGTAAGGATCACTCTAGCATTCCTGAGTTTTAAGAATCAGAAGTCACCTACTATTCAGCATTAGTTGAATAGTTTACTCAGGACAAACAAAATATTTTACAAGACCTCAAAAGTAATTATAGAGGCCACGGAAGTAGGTAGAATGTGATACCTTGAAAATATCAGACAACAAAACAAAATGGAGCAACAACTGGTAACTGTTTAAAAAGCTCTGTACAAAGCTCCCACAAGGAAAATCTGACAATAGGAGACCTCACTCATGAGGCAGCAGGGGCCAGTGTGAACAGCATCAGGCTTGACGAAACTCCCAAAGGTGAATCCTCCGGCTGCTGGCCTGGATCAGAGGACAGACAGAGCCCACACAGGGTCGGGGACTGCACAGAGTGGGCTCAGACGTACTCACCCCCAGACCCGCAGGCCTATCGGCGAGAGCCTCACCAGAGGCGCAATCCCAGAGGGCACCTCGACAAACTCAGAACTTCCTGTTGTCACCCCCTCGCTCCCGGGAATCATGGGACCCTCAGGGACTGAAAGTGGATAGATAAGGGTTTCCAGCCAGGTGGTCCAAGACAGATGATTGCCACGGGCGAGGCTCTCTGTCAACACCTGTGTCCCACAGCAGTTGGCTGCCTGACCATTCACTGTCCCCTGAACACCCAGAGCGTGCAGCTGGCTCAATGACAAAGGCTGCCTTGAAAGTAAGAACATGAACACCCAGGACCCAAATCAGTTCTCAACTGGGAGAGGAGAGGAAGTGCTAAATGTCATTTCACACTAACAAGCAGGAATAGCTTAAACTTCTTGGGGGGGGGGGGGGCTTTTATTTTATGACTTTTATTTTTTCATGAAGACAACAAGTTTCTTATACATAGTCTTACGAACATAATGGCATTTTAAAACATCAAGAGTTTCTTTAGCTAATAGAGCAAAAACACAAGACAAAAATCAAATGCCAATTTAACCTAATCATGATAGAAAGAAAGGAACACCCATCCAGTTCTCCTGGTCTCATTACTAAAAATCATTCAAAACTAAATAGGAAGATTTAGGGGCTAAGTAGGAAGTGACAGTGAACACGAAAATCACATGAGAAGCAGGCTTCCAACTGGGATAATTTCACAATCCTACAAGTCAGCCAGATCCACAACTTCAATCACAATGAAGTCATCACCCTTTTTTTTTTTTTTTGACAGGCAGAGTGGACAGTGAGAGAGAGAGAGAGAGACAAAGGTCTTCCTTTTCTGTTGGTTCACCCCCCAAGTGGCCAGCCGGCGCACTGCGCTGATCCGAAGCCAGGAGCCAGGTGCTTCTCCTGGTCCCATGCGGGTGCAGGGCCCAAGGACCTGGGCCATCCTCCACTGCACTCCCGGGCCACAGCAGAGAGCTGGACTGGAAGAGGAGCAACCGGGACAGAATCCGGCGCCCCGACCAGGACTAGAACCTGGGGTGCCAGAGCCGCAGGCGGAGGATTAGCCTAGTGAGCTACGGCGCCGGCCGAAGTCATCACCCTTTACCTAGCTTTCCAGTTCAGGAAAAATGAAAATAAACTTCTGCTCAGTAGGCTGGGCAGCACCCCATCTCCAGGCATGAAGCCGTGTGACTGTCATTAAAACGCAGAAGCAGCTCCCGCACCCCAGACACCCAGGAAGCTTCTCATGACTTCAGTGCTTCCCATGCAGTGCACTGGCCTGACTCAGCACCTTCCGTAATTCATAACTGAAACGGAGCAATGTTATCTGGAAGCAGTTAGAAAAATAATGCAGGCCATAATAAAGAGAGCAGCATGTTCAGGGACTAAGTGTGACTCTCCAAGTCTCTCACCAACCACCTGCTGCTGTGACAAAAGCAGCTCACGTCGATCTACTCTCCCTGAGAAACAAGACACAGCAGGCAGCACACTGGGTCCGAGCAGAACTTCTCAAATGGTTTATCAGGGCTGAGATGCTGCTTTTTGATCATTCCAATACATCACAGAAGCAAAAATTCTAAAAATCAATTTCTAGAGGAATGAAATGTGGCCTCCGCAGCCCCCGCAGACCACCAGCAGGCGAGAGAGAGAGAGAGCACACAGCTCAGACTGGACATGGCACGTGACGGATTCTCCCCTCTACTGACTGAGCAGTGTTCCAGGTGCACCAGAAGTTCATTCCCCACTGGCCTTCATCGTGAAGTCAAATGCATCCATCCTCACCGCCATGGTGATGTCCAAAGAACCCGTATCCAATGTGAAACACCAGGAGCAAATCCCAGTCCCTAAGGAAAACGACACACTGCAAAGCAGCCCGCCGTCCCTCAGAGCATTCTCACCAGAAACGCCCATTTCCCCTTCCAGGTGAAGAGACCGAAGTTCTCCAACAGAGCAATAGTTCAGGTAAAGCAATCACGGTTTCTTGGGCCAATGACCGAATGAGGGGGAAATACCAAATATTTCCACTCATTCCAAGCAATCCACTCCTTCCAAAGTACCTCCACGTAGCAATTCATGGGGACTAACCGGATGGAAGACAAGACGAGTGCTTCCTCAGAGAACATCTTTAAATGGCACTAAGGAATCCTACTGAACACTCCTACCTTAGGCAACAAAAGTGCTTTCAAAAAACATGTATTCTCTGTTCAGTGCTACACAAAGACTGCACAGGTGGATCGAGGATTCTGACTTACTCAGCATGAAGTCTGAAATACACACAGTCTTGTGAAACAGAAGGGAGTAGCCTGCACATGAAACACTTACAAAACACTGTCCGCAGCCTCTGAAAGCGCAGCAAGTCCTAGTGAACACTCGCCTGGGAACAGGCACACAGGCCTGCTGCTGTCCCTCCCAGCCTGCTGGAAGGATCAAGCCACAGATCCACTGCCCTGTGCTGAAAATGCCCTCCACCTGGAAGCCAGCCTGCTCGCCATCGTTCTTAAGTTCATATTTCAGGATGCCCCCAAAAACACGATTCCAGAAAATTCAACAAATGTTCATGCATTATCTGCTATGACTCCAGATACCAGGATATATCATGGAGAAGTGACAGCATGGCCCATGCTACAGTGGAGCATCTGTTTCAGATGGACTTCATCACTGACGGAGATGAGTGCTTGGAAGACAACACAGCAGGCTGCTCGTGGCAGCACACGTCCTGGGCTGGGGCAGTGGTCTCCTCAGTCAGACAGGGAGGAAACAGACAGGCCCTGAGGAGGCGACTCGGCCGCTGGCCTCAACTACATGTGGAGTGAGTGGGACAGAAACCATCGGGCAAAGGCGAAACTCCGAGGTGGCAGTGAGCAGGCCGGTGTCACTGCATAGGGAGACCAAGGGGAATGAGTGGAATGTGCTGGGATGAGGGGCCAAGGTTGCAAAGGGTTCAGGTCTCAGAGTTTTGCAAGGCCTCGCAGGAGCTAGGATTTAACTCTTAGCAGGGTAAGAAAACATTAGAAGGAGGAAGGCGAAAAAGAACAAGAGAAGGAAGCTTGGGGTTGGGGTCACAGTGTAATGAGTAAAGCTGCCATGTGCAATGCCAGCATCCCATATGGGTACCGGTTCGTGTCCTGGCTGCTCCACTTCCAATCCTGCTCCCTGACAATGTGCCTGGGAAAGCAGCGGAGGATGGTCCAAGTAATGGATTCTCTGCACCAACATGGGAGACCTGAAAGAAGCTCCTGGCTTCAGCTCAGCCAACCCCTGCTGTTACAGCCATTTGGGAATGGAAGATCTTTCTCTCTCTGTAACTATGCCTGTCAAATAAATAAATAAACCTTAAAAAAAAAAAAAAAAAGAAGCTTACAAAAGTTAACTATTTAGCCTGGTATCAGACAAATGAAGTTGACCTCTAACCTCACAAACTACCTTGAGTAGCTGTGATATTTACGAAGCTCATCTGGTAGACTGGGTTTCTGCCATGAACTTTATAGGATCGCAGCAAGTTTTTCAACTGTAGTGTAACACAAATCAGAGGACACTCCTCTGAGACAGGGTTATAGCATCCAAACTGAGTACCTATGGCTGGCCCCAAACCAGTCATAGGTGGTGTAGGTGGTACAACAAAACTTAATTTCCCAGCATCCCACTTGATATTTCACCACTGAAAACCAATCCACCTCTGCCTTCCTGCCTAGCTTTGTATGGTGCAACTCATGACAAAATTCAGGCTTTGACACTAATACGCATTTGAAACCCGGTCAAATTAACTACAGATTAACTACTGTCAAATTAACTACTTTTCTGGTCCTAACACCACCAGTCATTCAGGGTAAGTCCACACATGTTTCATGTTGAAACAAAGAAAGAAAAAGCCAGAGACAAGCTCAAAGAATAAACAGTGAAGGTCAGTTTCGAAGCTGATACTCACACACACCTGTCCACGCACCACAAATATCGCAGGCCCATCCTATTTCAATGCTCGCCTCAGACGAAAACGAGGATAGAGAAAGCAGTCCAGTGGGCCCTCCTGAGCAGGTTTGCTCTAAGTCTGCTCTGACGAGGAACTGCGCGGCACCTCCTTCCTCCTTCAGGAAGCATTGCAACATTCCCATGAAACCGCATCACCACGCAGCACCAGCTCCACGCAGCCGAGTGACCGTGACGCCGTGTGCCTCGCTGCAGAGCCCGCGTTCGACCTCAGCCCCCGTTCCTGCCAACGCGCACCTGGGAGGCAGCAGTGAGGGCTCAGGTCTCAGCTGCGGGAGGGGAAAGGGTTCTTTCTCTTGTAAATAAAATTAATTAAATTGGCAGAAATAAAGACCTCCCTGAGTCCTGTAAAGCAGACCACAATTCCCCCTGAGAGGAGCTGGAGAGGCTGAATGCCAGACGGCAAGGGCAAAGGAACAGCGGACAGCCAGGCCCAGCTCCTCGGAGACTCACACATCCACCCGCTCGCGCACAGAGACGCCCTGGAGGCATCAGCATTATCCTGCCTCATTTTCTCCTCACTGGCTTCCTCATCTGGGGTGGTGGCGCGGCACAGAAATGTCCCTCCGTCCTTAACAACGCATGGAAGGAGAGTGGAAAGGGAAGGGAGAAGGCACGTGGGCCGAGAGACTACTGCACACTGGGCATTCTGTTCTGAACTGTGCGCCTTCACATCATTAAGGACAGAAAGTTCTAGAAGGTCATGTTAGAACATAGCTGCAAAGGCAAACAGATTTGGTTGAATCTGTGTCATCTTGGTTACCCAAGCTCCTCTGCACACCTGCTTCCTCATATACTGTGGGAATGCTACCCTTCTGGTGAGGAGCAGAGAACACGGGTGTGCGATGGACGATGACTATGTGGTACAGTGTGGGACTGTAGTAACCCTGAAGAACATAAACGGAGGAGCCGGCAAGTGCTGGAAGGGAGGGGCGGGGAACACAAGCACCTTGCTCGGGGTAACAGCAGGCAACGACCTTCACATCACACATCACTACTTATTTCTCAAAATTCCAAGAACAAAATGGGGCTCAGTTTCCTGCTGTTTTAAAAGACAGTGTTGGGACCAGTGCTGTGGCATAGTGGGTAAAGCCATAGCCTGCAGTGCCGGCATCCCACATGGGCGCTGCTGCAAGTCCTGGCTGCTCCATTTCCTACCCAGCTCCCTGCTACTGTTCCTTGGGCCCTGCACCCACGTGGGAGACCCAGAAGAAGCTCCAGGTTCCTGGCTTCGGATTGCTCTGGCCACTGAGATCATTTGGGGAATGAACCGCGGATGGAAGACCTCTCTCTCCTTCTGCCTCCTCTGCCTCTCTGTTAACTCTGCCTTTCAAATAAGTAAATCAATCTTTAAAAAAAAAAAAAAAAAAAAGACAGTAGCACTGTTCTAGCTAATGTTGTCCAGGTTACAGTGAGTGAGAAACCATGTGGCAACGGACATCAGATCACACACAGATCCAATCATTCCCAAGGAATTTCCCAGTTCTCCAAACAAAGGGACATGGAACGTTTTGAAGATTATTAAAAACATGCTCTCGTTTAATCCTAAGTGGTCCATGAGGAACATATTATTTCTTCCCATTTTATTCTTGAGGGAGCTGAGGCCCTCAGACGTGGGACAATGGGATGCACCCAAGCCCCCAGCTTTGCCAGGCACCAATGTCAGCAGCCGACCAAGTGACTGCTCGGGTTGTCACAGCATAATGAAGCTACACCACCACTACAAGACTATCATGGGACACTGGAAAGCGTTTGTGGAGAAATGCAATCAAAAGGCAAGTTTATTTGGGAGTCATGTATAGTTTTTCCATAATACATATATTCCAGCAACTTTTTGAAGACCTTTGTATTAAACTAGTGAGTATGTTTTAACTATTTTTTAAAGATTTATTTAATTATTTTAAAGGCAGGGTTGCAGAGAGGCAGAGGCAGACAGAGAGAGAGAGAGGTCTTCCAACCACTGGTCTACTCCCTAGATGGCTGTCAATGACCAGGAGCTGCGCTGATCCAAAGCCAAGAGCCAGGAGCTTCTTACAGGTCTCTCACGTGGGTGCAGAGGCCCAAGCACTTAGGCCATCTTTCACTGTTTTCCCAGGTCATCAGCAGAGAGCTGGATCAGAAGTAGAGCAGCCAGGTCTCAAACCGGTGCCCACATGGGATGCCAGCTCTGCAGGCAGAGGCTTCACCCACTACGCCACAGTGCCGGTTCCTGCTTCAACTTTAACCTACAAAATTTAAAGTACAAACCTCATGTGCTCTGTATGCAAAAATGGTATCACTAGTTAAAGCATAAAGTACATATTTATTATAAGAGTAAAATGCTGCAAAGTTAGTGACTGGAAACTCTTAATGTTTTATGAAATGTTATAAGCAAAAACAAGAGTTTTCAAATGGTCACACAGAGCAACAGCTTGACTATTAAGACAACAGCTTGAAATACAAATATTAAGAGATTACACAGGCTAGGTAACTTCTGTAAGCCAACAAATGTTTATAAAATTCTAAATGGAATGACACAGAACTATAGCTTCTTGATTACATTAAAACCCTAGTTTTGATCAACTTTGTTAACTAGCATTCAGAACCTAAAATACACACTGAGTAGAAAACTTTTTAAGAACTGCAGATATCTCAATACATGTGAGCCACATCTCTCAAGGCAAAGTACTAGCTGTAAACTATCCACACCTTAGAAAAACATTAAAGCAGAATGTCAACAATGCTATTTCCTAATTGTTTATAAGGAGAAAAAATGCCCAAAACCACTACAACTATAATGTAAATATATGTGGAAAATGTGTAAGAAAGAAATTAGGGATCTCCAATACATTTTGTTTTCATTAATCAAAATTCAAAACTATAAGATCACTTCAAGAACACAAAGCCTTCTAATTCTAAGTGTCTCTGGTCACTGCACATTTAAACCACACCTGTCAAAATGAGTTACGCAATGCTAACCAATTTCAGCAGCTAAAGGACTTCTGTGATTCACTAAGCCAAGAATCCTAATATAAAATTTCTTCTAGAAAACATGTTACTGAAAAGCTTTCCTGAATTCCAATTTTCTACAGTCCAATTAGGACTCCTGACGTTCAGCAGAAAGTATGCATGCTGTTCCGGAATCCAGCGATGCATACCTTGTCCTGAAGCTGGCAAAGCTGAGAAATGACTGCCCTTCCAGGAGAGGGTTGACTTTGGAAACGAGCTATGCTTTACATTATCTCATATTTATTCTTATACCACACAACTTCATTCTATCACGGTGATACTCAGTTTTGGCCAACTATTGATTTTAGCCAAAATATTTATTTAACACGCCTACTTTTCTGCCCTTGCGTAAGAATCACTTCTATTTCTGCTACTATAAACAGACAAAATTTTCAAGTCATTATTTCTATTCACACATTTTTAAGGAAACTTCACACTGGCCAAATAAAAAACATTGTGCAATGGTCTCTATGGAGTCAGATGTTTTTTAAGAGAATGGAAGGTGCCAACCAACCAACCCACCCTTAATTTTCTCGTACTTGCATATTAAGCCCCATATGCATTGGGTCAATGTTGTCTCTCACTTAAGGCTACAGTGAAGTCAGCAACAAGTTGTTTCAAAAGCACATGCTGTTGCCATAGAGATCACATTACCACAGACCAGGCTGTGTCACTTCGCAACTATGGAGAAAAACTCTGCAGCATAAACATTACCTGGCCACCTCCACCTTCCTGCTGCAGGAAGGGACACAAGACACTGGGAATGGTTTTGTGGCTGCAACACAGACATGTCCCAACACCTCCTGCCTCCCAGGAAGATGACAGCCCTGCAGCAGCCTGGCCCAGTCTCCTGTTCCAATCCTCCCTAGCTGTGGCCTTCTCTCCACGTCGAGGGGACATGCCCAGCCATGAGGGTCAGAGGACACTGCATGAGAATCTATGCAAAACGCTAGCACAACAGATACGACGAGTGGAGACTAGTGCCCCTGTCTCCCACATAGAGCGATTAGCCTTAGGAAGTTTACTATACAACATCCAGCAAGGTACCAGGTTATAATCTTGAAATTACTAGTTGAAGGGCTTAAAAAGTTACAATACAGGGGCCAGCACTGTGGCACAGCAGGTTAAGGCCCTGGCCTGAAGTGCCGGCATCCCATATGGGCGCCGGTTCGAGACCAGGCTGTTCTACTTCCCATGCAGTTCTCTGCTATGGCCTGGGAAGGCAGTGGAGGATGGCCCAAGTTCTTAGGCCCCTGCACCCACATGGGAGACCCGAAAGAAGCTCCTGGCTCCTGGCTTCAGATCGGCACAGCTCCAGCCATTGTGGCCAATTGGGGAGTGAACCATCAGATAGAAGACCCCCCCCCCCGCCTCTCTTCTCTCTGTATAACTCTTTCAAATAAATAAATCTTTTAAAAAAAAAGTTACAAAACATCAAAATCCTTAAAGTTATTCAACAAAAAATTTGCACAAAGCGGGGGGGGGGTGATATTTAAAATCAAATCTTTGCATCACATAATCAAATTAATTTGGTTTTAAGACAACAAATGCTATCATGGCTCCTCACACAATTCTATTGATAAAGCTGAAAATCACCTGAAGACAGGCTGTGATGATGGTGACTCACTAATGTCATGGCCCTGGGTGAGCTGCTCGGCCTCTCTGGGTGTCTCCTCCTGTGCAGAAGAGGGGTGCTACTGACAGGCCTGAGAGGCCAGCCGAGAGCTTGCACACAGAACAAACAGAAAACAGAGCAGTGCCGTGTGTAACAAAAGCAGGTATTCATACTCAGTAAATGTGGGCACCTTCCCACCACCTCTAGCCCTACCCATCTCCACCATCTCACCTTTTCTAAAACACACAGACCCATACATCAAAGTGACAGGCCAGGTAGATGGACAGATGCACAGAGCGCCAGATGGCTATTACTTGGAAGAAGTTATGACTGTCTGTCCCATCCTTTCCCCGATAAGCAAAAGAAGGGCTCCCAAAACTTCCTTTGCACCGTATGCGCTACGGAGGACCATTTAAAAGGACCCTAAAGCACAGTTGCTATGTTTATAGAACATCTTGCCCCAGAGCACTCGGTTCAGCCGTGAAGCAGGTACACTCGAGGAGCTGCTCTGAGTCTGACTTTGAATCAGGTTTAAGTGCGAGTGTCTTGAAGAAGGAACAGAGAACTTAACAGGCAGTCAAGTGTGTCGCAGCAGCTCGAGCGCTTTCCACACTCCTCCCCCACAAAACTCAGAAACACTCATTTCAGAAAGGCCATCCGAGGCTGGGATAAAATGACACCTGCAACATAGCAACCAGCGTTTCTAGTACAGTGAGGTCATTAGACAAACAAAGATTTGTTGAACAGACACTAAAAATGAGATAAAGTTTATGAGGGCAAATTCTTTAAAACCAGCTCCTAGGGCGACTGAAACGCTTCCGCACTGCTCTGACGACACTCCAGCGAGCAGCCCTGCGGAGCGCCGGTTCTGCGGAGCACGGCACCTGGCGAACGAGTCTGTGCAGACCTGGAGCCCCTGGCTCCATCGGGCCGTCAGCACCAGCCTTGCAGCACGTCCAGAGCCCCACCGACTGCACTGGGAAATTTCAAGCCCTTAACAAGCAGGGACATCCAAGTACTGCCTACAACACTTCAGGATCTTGGCAGCATTCCTTTAATGCACGGAAGATTGGTCCAGGCATGAAAGACAAACAGAGGAAAGGGCAGCACCAGACGACACTGACGTGGTCCCCGAGTTACGCCCTCACCACGGGTTCTCCTCATCTGCGTCTCAGAGCATCTCTGACTCCTGCCAGGCAACAAACAAGGCACCGAGGCTGGAGAAGTCCACGAGTCAGCACATGGCACAGCTTCACCGAGGCCCCGGACTCCAAACCACCCACCCATCTGGCCTCCCTGACAGTCGCTTCGGCAGACACTCTCCATCAACCAGCTGAGATGAGTTCCACTCCGGTGAACTCTGATCTCACTAACGGCATCACCATGCAAGAGAACTGACCAGCCAGTGAGCCCTGCGGCGGAGGCCTGACAGGCACCATGTAGCACAGAGGACATGTGTGGGACTCAGGCGGGACGGGTAACTTTCTCCCAGTTACACGGGCCACAAGTGAAGAGACAGCTCTGGGGCCCTCAGTCTCTCTTCAGACTGAAGTATTGACAGCTTCTCTACTTGCTCCACAGAACCTGAATGACACACAGGCCCTGCTTTTTCACATTTTGACAGGGCAGGAAGTTGCTGTCCTTCCAGGGGGCAGTTAACATTACCCTAACTTTGTGTGCGGAGGCCTGACCTGCAATTTGCACTCTGAGTCCCTACATGAGCAGCTCCCTGCCGCACCCCTCAAGGAACCCAATCCTGCGACTCCTGTGTGACAGGAGGCGAGTGCTTGGCAGAACGGACAGCACCACTCACCTACAGTCACCGCTTCACAGAAGGCACACGGAGCGGGCTCTGTCCCCGTGCTACCACCAGCCAGGCCACAGTCGGGTCTGGCTGTGCACTACAGCAAACCTGGTGGGCCCGGTGTCCCGGAGCTGGGATGTCTCAGGCGAGACTGGCAACATCTGATCCAAAGTCAAATTCAGTTACCATATACTTCCATGTACACAACTTAAGATCAAAGGAGAAATGAGCCGGCGCCGTGGCTCACTAGGCTAATCCTCCACCTGTGGCGCCGGCACCCCAGGTTCTAGTCCCGGTTGGGGCGCCGGATTCTGTCCCGGTTGCCCCTCTTCCAGGCCAGCTCTCTGCTGTGGCCCGGGAGTGCAGTGGAGGATGGCCCAGGTGCTTGGGCCCTGCACCCCCCGGGAGACCAGGAGAAGCACCTGGCTCCTGCCTTCGGATCAGTGTGGTGCACCGGCCGCAGCAGCCACTGGAGGGTGAACCAACGGCAAAGGAGGACCTTTCTCTCTGTCTCTCTCTCACTGTCCACTCTGCCTGTCAAAAAAAAAGAGAGAGAGAGAGAGAGAGAAACGACAGCAAGGCAACAGAACCTCCCCCTCCTGCCGCTGGGCTGGTCAGAGAAGGGCAACGGCTGGGGCAGGACAAAGAAACCCTCAGAAGCATCGCGAATGCTGTCACGAGAGGCTGCGCTGAGCATCAGCTCAAGTCTCTAAAGACCCAGTGTAGAGACCCCGTCTGCAGTCCAGAACAGCAACTCAGTTTTCACACAGAATGAGACTCAGTTTATCAAATGGATTGCCAATCAAAATAAGTCCTGGCCACAAACAGCACCTGGGCCCACACCAGCACCATCTCCCACCCTACCCCGCCCCCAATTTTGAAAGTAAGCAAAACCAAGGCAGAGCAGCTAGGAATTCAAACAGCAAATGTATTTTAGAATACGTTTGTATTTAAAACGTATTTAGAATACAAAGGGTTAAATGAAATTGACTTTTCAGAAGATCAGAATGCAAATAATTTCTCAATAAAAATATACACAGGCACACTTCAATTTCATATTTGTTGAACAGAAGTGATAAAAGAAACAGGCCTTACTCAGAAAAACATGCGTGTACTTCTGCCTATAGGCTCAAGGCAGAACCTTGTTAGAAATCCAGGCGTGGGGCTAGCCCTGGCCAGCCTCCCAGCAGATCGGGCCTGTTTCCGGCTCTGCTACTTCTTACCCAAGTCCAACCACTTCATCAGTCCAGCGCCTGTTACAGATGATCTTCCCTTGTTAAGGCTGGATTGGTCCACCGCATGGATGCTCTATGCCCATTTATCTGCTAAAAGATATTTAGCCTGTTTCTATCTTTTGCCTATGTGTAAGGTTTTTTAAAAAAATGACAAATGATCATTATAAACAGTTATATAGTAAAATTTGATTTTGATACATTTATTGTATAAAGATTAAAGTAGTTAATTAACAAATCTATCACCTCACCTACTAATTTTTTTCTGTAGCATGAATATTTAAAATCTTCCTCTAGCAGTTTTCAAGTATAAAATACTTCATTATTCTGACCCACGTGACAACGTGGATACAGCTAAGAACACTGTGCCATGGGAACCAGCCAAGAACAGAACAAACACTGCATAATCCCCGATGAAGGAGGAACCCTGAACAGAGCTGACCGGGGCTGGCATGAAGAGGCTGCGCTGGGAGTGGTCCTTCACGGGGTCCCGTTTCTAGACATGCCATGAGATGGGCACTAAAAGAGGTCAGACCAGTCAGTCTTAGGCATATTTTACCACAATAAACCCTTTATGGCTGAAATTCTAGCCCAGCCTACAGGTATCACAGTAAGACAAGGGATTTAGTGGAATCACCTCCCTCCCACGGTGTGTGTGCAGGCTATGACTCGGCACTTGCTCGCGGCTTCAGACCAGGACAGTAGAGCCCGGAGGGGCAGCTCTGCAGCAAGGGGCACAGGCTCCACCTTCAGAGTCCTCCGTGAGTTTGTGGGGATTGCTCAGGTTCTCCCTGACCCACCTCTCTTCACAGGGAGCTGGTGGCCTGCCCACACGTGACAGGGCAGCACTCTACAGTACACAAAGATCCCCAGAACAAACGCTCCCCAGTCTCCTTAGAGCTGTGCTGCAGTCACCGCCGTGTGCCGACGGCGGTCCTTCATCGACTGTGCTTCCAAACTCAGGCCAGAAAGCAATCCAGAGACGTGCACCCGAGCTCCCAGCAGCTGGGCCACGTTAGCTGCCTCACATGCCTCACATGAAACGAGGCCACGCAAGCACCAGCCAGAGCGGCTGCGGGAAGGAGTAGCATGGGTCCCGGAGACAGCATCAGCACGGGAATCAGGTGTCCGCAGAGCATTCTCTGCCAGGAGCCTCTATCTGTCCTCATTGGAGGAGTCGTACACAGGGCAGTGATGTGAAACAGTCTCCTGACCGCACTGCGTGCTGAGCTCCGTCTTGGTCCTTCCAGACCACCTTAACTAGAGCAACTCCACTCAACCTAAGGACTTGGGAATAAACTCCACTCACTACGGAAGAGCACAGATCCAGCGGGGTTTATTCTTGCTCAGGTCATCTGGTGGAGCAGATGATGGCGACCATAAAACTAACAGAAATGCATCCAACGAGAGAAACTTCCGAAACTTCTGCCTTTTGTAAATTTTCCAGTGAGAAATGTTGGCTGTTTTAATGCATTTACTTTTCTATTTATAAAAGAAAAACTCCTTCAACGTCCTAAAAGTCTTCCACCAAATTTTTCCTCAAGGAGTCAGAACATGAACTACTGAACCCACAGACAGATGGAGCGCCTGCTGCAGACCTCCAGGACAACTCTGTGCCATGTACTGCACTCATACGAAGAGAACCCCACTCTCGATTCCATTCACAGAAACACACGCAACTGAAACCAAACCAAAACTTAACAGCATGGCACACTTTCTACATGCAATTAAAATAGGAACATATTGGTTCCTAATTCACTCTTTCACATCAAGGAGACATAGCGAAGAAAATACATGCACAAGATGACTTTCCTGTTGTATCCCACCAGGATAAACTACACACACAGGTAATGCTGTAGACAAGACTCATTCTGCGTTTTCAGAACACTGTAAGAGGTAAGCAGCAGCGAAAGCAAGGAGAAGAGAAGGGACCACGCGGCAGGAGGAGGACGCACGGTTGTCTCGGCAATGACCTGGACGGCAGGAGCAGCTTCACACACTTGCAGCAGGGCGGGCACAGGGCGATGGTTCTGACTGGTGGCAGCTCACACGGAGCTGCCGGGCTGGCACCACTCTGAGTCGGGGTGGGGCTCGCAAGGAGAGGAGGGAAGCAGAGAAGAGCACTCACTGGGTGAGAAGCTGGTGCAGCTGGTGATACCCTCGCTCCAAGGCCAAGCTCACAGGCGTCGCCCCTTCCTGGTTGTGGATACTGAGAGCTCCGCGGCCACCTGGCTTCTGCAGCAGGAACCATGTCAACCTCAGCAGTCCCAGGCGCACTGCGAAATGCATCAACGTCTCACGGGGGCCAGCATCTGTAAGCAGGAAGGATGTCAAAATCAGCAAGGAGAGCACACCAACAGAGGGGCAGTCAGCCACACCCACCACACCTGCACACCAACAGAGGAGCAGTCAGCCACACCCACCACACCAGCAAACCAACAGAGGGGCAGTCAGCTACACCCACCTCCACCTGTATACCAACAGAGGGGCAGTCAGCCACACCCACCTCCACCTGCACACCAACAGAGGAGCAGTCAGCCACACCCACCACACCTGCACACCAACAGAGGAGCAGTCAGCCACACCCACCACACCTGCACACCAACAGAGGAACAGTCAGCCACACCCACCACACCTGCACACCAACAGAGGAGCAGTCAGCCACACCCACC
>CM027402.1:1787837-1868757 GCA_015711505.1 Sylvilagus bachmani
AGCCACACCCACCACACCTGCACACCAACAGAGGAGCAGTCAGCCACACCCACCACACCTGCACACCAACAGAGGAGCAGTCAGCCACACCCATCTCCACCTGCCCGAGGCCCCGCAGTGTGGCTCAACACCTCAGGAACCTCTTCATCACGCTAGCAAGGGTCACCTCGACAGGAAAGGAAAATGAAGTCAGGAAACAGCATGGGATGCAAGACCTCCCACAGGAAAGCCCTCCACTTCTGCATTCTGACGTCATACACCCGTCAGCCAATTTCACCAGTAAGTGTCTAAGAGTGACCCTCTCACACACTTCCCCTGAAAGAGGAAGAACCAGAAGTAATTTTGGAAGTGTACCCAGCCCCACAACAGGGGAATGCAGGAGGAAGCGTTGTCACACCCAGGTGGGTGTGTGCTGAGGGGTTTAATTACTGTCAACCAGAACACTCAAACAGGAGCTGGCCAGTTACACACTAGGAACAGGTTCTGCCTGTTAGGTACGCACAGCTCCTTTCAACTCCTTCACATTAGGGGCAATCAAATAGCTGGCACTGTCGGCTTTGTGAGTTTAGAGAGAAGGAAAGGGATTTTTGGGCATAAGGAAAACTAAGACAATCCACTGATCCTTTCAGAAAGGAAAACACGGGCCCGAGTATATGTAATTCACTTGGAACGAAGGCTCCTTCATGGTGTTAAGCGAGTCCAAGTGGGGAGAAGAGAAGTGCAGTGGAGCCAGACAAATCTGCTCTCCAGTGGCACTGACCAGCTGGTGACCTGGACGACTCTGCTGACCTCCCTCCCTCGCAGCGTTCCCACAGCCACCGTGAGGAGGCAGGTGAAATGCTACCGCAGTGCCTGGCAGGAATGGGTACTCACTAAATGCTCGTTCCCCTCCCTGCTCTCTACCCTGTCCTCCTGGTCTTCAAAATTATTTTCTAGGTTGACTAGCAACAATCTCTGTCAACTATCTGCTTGTGCCCAATCTGTGACAACAGGAGCTAACGCCACTGTAGACCACCACTGACACCCAGCTAGCCCCAGGCTATGCCTGAGCCGTCCTGGGACTTGTGACTGCCCTGGAGTCCGGCCTGCCTCTCCTCTCACGTTCAGGCCTCGATGCCTCCACGGAGCACGCTCAGGCTCTCAGGCTGCGGTTTTTCCTCACTCCGCAACCCTCAGGTGCCCCTAAGTGTGACTACCGCAACGGAACTGAAAGCATCCTTGAAGCTGGGATTTTACACGGATCTGCACTGTCCAATGTCACTTGTACAGTCATCCATTCTCGCATTTGCAAAGTAAATTTCCTTGGTAGAAAAATCTGTTTCTTATTTTATATTTTCCCTATAGAATCTCTCTCTCTCTCTCTCTCTCTCTCTCTCTCTCTCTCTCTCACACACACACACACACACACACACACCCCAATGTTCAGGATGTTCAAATAGAGGCACATGGCTGGAAAAAACGGGATGTCCCAGAAGACAAATTACATATACTGGTACAAACTTTGACAGTCAACACCTCTGAGAAGGTGGGCAAGGACAGAACCCCCACAAAGATCCAGTATCACCACCTCCTGGTGCCTGCAGTCACTCACAAGCATCGGCACAGCCTTACCAAAACCAAAAGTGCTAATAATGTACTGACGGACCCAGAAGTGGGGCTCTCCGGGGGCTGGCTGATTCCGGACTCACGGGCATGCTCTCTAGGGCACTTTCTCGGCAGTCCCCTGCCCTTTCTTCTTGTACTTGCTGAGTCGGCTCAGCAGCAGGAGCTCCACACAGGAGTCCTACAAGAAGGCCGTGCACCTGCTCGGAAGCCACAGGTGAGGCTCCTCCGGACGGACAACCCCTTTCCTGACACGACGTGCCTGCACCATGACAGCTGTTTTGCAGCTGTTAAGTGGAGTCCCTGGGCAGCTCATGAAGAAGGGCGGCTATCCTGGGAGGACTGAAGGCTCTGGAAGCAGGGAGTCCACCATGGACAGCCTGCCTCTGCCAGAGGGCCTCCTCCCAACCGTGTGCAGACAACAGCGCTGCCCGAGACCTTCCCTCCTGCCCTGTGAATCTGGCACTTGCTCAGCCCAGCCCCACAATCCACGCAGTCAATCTGACAGACAGTTTCTTACTGCTGTTTCTCCAGCGGCTCCCTGACTGACGCACTCATTAACCCATCTTCTCCCTGCTGCTTCCTCTCTACTTTCAGAACAGATCTGATTTCTTCAATCATTTAAAAGACAAATAGAAAATCTCATCTCAGTTTCTCTTTGGTTTCTTAAGGAAAATCATGAGTACAGAGTGGTCCATCTGAATACCCATGATGCTCTCCCTCTCCTTCAGGCTGTGATGCTACACCACAGGACCCCACCACGTAGCTGCCCCTGGAACCACCCTGGGAAAGACCCCCATGTAGGCCTCACTTCACCCGCACACATTCTCAGATGGGCAGAAAGATCAGCAGGCAGGCAGCGTTGTGCGCCTCCCACAAGGCTCTGCCTTTTCAAACCGTCAGCTGCCTCAGACAACAAAACCACTCGAATTCTGGGAACTGCACAACCGCAAAGGATGGTGTGGACTTTCCTACCTGTCAATCCACACAAGCCCCGCCCACCACACCCCCCAAAACTCTGTGTGAGTCCTAGTGGGACTCATCTCCCCACACGATCCTGCACAGGGAAGGAAGACACTCAGCAGGCCCCTGGAGAAGTGAGACTTCTCCTCACAACAGGGCCAAGTTCTGAGAAGCAATGGAGCCCCCAGGAACCAATGCCCGTCCTGTCCCTGCCCGTCCTGCCAAGATGGATATTAATGCACAGCCCAGAAAAACACACTAGCAGCCTTTTTTTTTTTTTTTAGACAGGCAGAGTGGACAATGAGAGAGAGACAGAGAGAAAGGTCTTCCTTTTGCCGTTGGTTCACCCTCCAATGGCTGCCGCGGCCGGCGTGCTGCGGCCGGCGCACCGTGCTCATCCAATGGCAGGAGCCAGGTGCCAGGTGCTTTTTCCTGGTCTCCCATGGGGTGCAGGGCCCAAGCACTTGGGCCATCCTCCACTGCACTCCCGGGCCACAGCAGAGGGCTGGCCTGGAAGAGGGGCAACCGGGACAGAATTCGGCACCCCGACCGGGGCTAGAACCCCGTGTGCCGGCGCCGCAAGGCGGAGGATTAGCCTGTTGAGCCATGGCGCCGGCCACTAGCAGCCTTCTTATAGTCTACTCTTATTTGTGGTAGTGATGACAGCTGAAAACAGTAGCTAAGGAAACCCTTCCCTGAGCACTCTACGAGGGAGGTGGGCACTGCTCTCCAGACAGCCAAGGCCACAGAGCAGCATCAGATTTGTGGCACGAGACCAGGTTGGTGGGGCTCTCAAACCTGCGGCCCTCTCTCCACCACTTTCCCCCAAGAAGCTCCTCTTTGTTTTCTGCGGAGCAAGTCACCTGCGAGTTACGCTAACCACTACTGCACCAGGGTCTTCTGGGAAAAGAGTCTGCTTCACCATTTCCCACCCTTAGCAGACAGGCGAGACTTGGGAAGCCCAGAGCAGGAGGCCGTGCCCGCCTACCTCTCCGTCCACCCACAGGAGGACATTCCTCAGCTACGCTGAAGACAGGATGCGGCGACAGCAGAGAACGGAGGCTTTCCTGCGCACCCAGGGTTAGAGCACACCAGGAAGGACAAACACAGACAACGCCCTCACACTGCCCTGAGCTGCCACACCTTCCCTGGCTTTGTACCTGAGAGCTTACTGGACTCTGGTCATAGGTATGTTCAGAACCAGAGCCTGCAAACTAGCCACACTGTCTATCACAAGACACTGATGTCATTTCACAAGGAAGAGGCTGAGTGACAGGGAGGCATTCCCCATTTTACAGCAGCAGATCTGAACCAAGGGCACAATCCAGGTCCATGTCTGAGGTAGGGCTGACCAAGAGATCTGCTGTAAGAACATGCTTGCGGATTGTCACCCATATGCATTTTTCTCCTGAGAAGGTAGAGCAATTTTCAAAGGAGTCATTGGCCTGAAACAATGTTTAAAAGCACCTAATGTAAACAAAGAGTAGGAGGATCATCCATAAATCTTACCAGATCCCTCTGTGCAAATATTAGGCTGGGTATCTGTGAACGCCCCAGTTCCTGAGAGCAGGTGCCCTACTTAGCTGTCGCTGCTGCAAACACCACACTCACTTCCCAGCTCATCCCTTCAGAAACCTGCAGCGCCTGTGACGGCAAGCACGGGGCAAAGACTGTGCCACCACCCGTCACTGCCCGACGGCAAGAAGGAGCTCCTCAGGGACACTGTGCTGATCCCATTCAGCTCCCTGCCAACGTGCCTGGGGAAGCAGCAGACGGCCCAGCCACCTGGGGCCCTACCACTCGTACAGGATGGAGTTTCTGGTTCCTGGTTTTGGCCCAGCCCCAAACACTGCAATCGTGGGGAGTGAACCAGCAGATGGAAGATCTCTTTCTCTGTCTCTCCCGCTCTGTCACTTAGGCTTTCAAATCTTTTTTAAAAACAAGCAAACATTTTAAAAATTTGAGAGACAGACACAAATAGGTCACTCCCCAAATGCCTGTAACAGCCAGGAGCCAGAAACTCAATCCAGGACCCGCTTGTGGATGGCAGAGACCTAACCACGTGTGCCGTCACCTGCTGTCTCCCAGGGTCCGTAGCAGCAGGAAGCTGGAATGAAGAGCAGTAACAGGACTCTGACCCGGGCACATCATCCACATCGGATGCGCCTTCTTGACCAGTAGAACAAGAAGGAAACATCTGGGGGCAGGTGTGGTGGCGCAGTAGGTTCAGCAGTCACTGAGACGCCTGCATCCCACCTCAGAGGGCCTGGGTCACGTCCCAGCTCTCCACACATCGGATCCAGCCTTCTGCCTAACACGCCTGGAAGGCAACAGATGAAGGCCAAGTGCGGGCTCCTGCCATCCACGAGGCAGACTTGGCTGGAGCACCTGTCTCCTGGCTTCAGCCTGACCCACCCTGGCTGCTGTAGGCGTCTGGAGAGTGAACAAGCAGACAGAAAATCTCTTTCTGTCTTTCTTCTTCTCTGTCACTGGGATTAAAAAAGAAGAAGAAGAAAAGTAAACATTTTGATTGCAATCTGACTCCTAAATCTTTCAACTGCATCAGAACTCAAGAAGGGAAACAGGATGTTCTTTATTGAGCCACAGTAGAGATTTTACTTCATTATATAACTTTATACAGCAATATAATAAAATAAAATCATGACATCCAGATGTCCTTTGTTACAAAAAATAACTACGTGGAAAACATTTATGTATGAAGTGGAGTTCTTCCCCTCCCCCAAAGAAACCCTTCATTCAATGAGAACAAACTTCACAAGTGCAACTTTAGGAACAGAGGGATTCTTCATCCCAGCTCCTCCCTGCTCTCCCATTCCCAGCCCGATTCTCCATTAAGATCCATTTTCAAAGAATTTTATACACAGAAGACCAACTCTATACCAAGTAAAAATTTCAGCAATTTGCACACACACACACACACACACACACACCAAAAAAAAAAAAACTGAGAACAAGTTTTACAGTTAATTCTCATAATGCAACTCAATGGGAACAGAAGTCCTACATGGGAAGTAAATGCACAGTGACTCATGTTGCTAATTTGACAATTAATACTCTCACACACGATGTCAGTGATCACCAGAGGCTGTTGACATGAGCTGCCAAGGCCATGGAAGACTTCTGAGTCCACGATCTCCACCAGCATTCAGACAAGGCTGAAAGCAAAGTGGAAGTCCTCTCCCTTCAGAGAAAAGCACCTCCTTCTTTGATGGTCCCTTCTTCCCACTGGGGTCTCACTCACAGAGATCCTTCATGTAGGATTTTTTTTTGCCACAGTGTCTTGACTTTCCATGCCTAAAATGCTCTGATGGGCTTTCTGACCAGACTAGAATGCCTTAAGGGTTGATTCTGACATCAGAGTGCTATTTAGAATGACTGTCATTCTATGCATCTGCTGTGTGGACTGCTTCCCGTACTGGAACAATCTCTCCTTTATAGTTCTATTAGTATGACCAGACACTTGATCTTATTTATATGAACCCTTTAATATATAATCCTATCTTTATGATCACTTTAACACTTAATATGATCACTTTAATGTTCTAGATGGCATTTTTACAACCCAGCTTAATAGGATTTAGGATCCCATGGCTAGTTTTTTAAACTGTACCCTTAGAACTAAGTCCGTAGGAATGTATGCAGAACTATTCAGCTTTACAGTTATTACTAACTTCCTCCTCCCACTTTTATTTCCACATTTATTTTGTACTGGTATCTACTTTAAATTGGTAGAGTCCTTTCTGCAATGAACTTTCGTGTGGAGAGCCAGAAGACAAAACCAGTAGCAGTGAAAACACCTTGCTAAAGTGGATCACGGTTCTGAGCCGGCGCCATGGCTCACTTGGTTAATCCTCTGCCTGCGGCACCGGCATCCCATATAGGCGCTGGGTTCTAGTCCTGGTTGCTCCTCTTCCAGTCCAGCTCTCTGCTGTGGCCAAGGAGGGCAGTGGAGGATGGCCCAAGTGCTTGGGCCCTGTACCCCTATGGGACACCAGGAGGAAGCACCTGGTTCCTGGCTTCAGATTGGTGCAGAGTCGGCCATAGCAGCCATCTGAGGAGTGAACCAACAGAAGGAAGACCTTTCTCTCTGTCTATAACTCTAACTGGCAGATTTAAAAAAAAAAAAAAAAAAAAGTGGACAGTTCCTTGGAACCCATCCTTCCATCACACTCCAATCTTTTTCTTCCTTTAAACCCAGGCAATCTGTTGGGAACTTCAAGTCAAAATAATGAAAACCTCGTCTTTAAAATCTGAACCCCAGAGTTACTTTTCTAATTCCTGGGCCACCTGCTCTGCTTCAAAGATCATGCCTGCAACCCAGGCTCTGGAAGCGGACACTCCACTCCCTTCCTGGGTGTTCTGCCTCTCACCATCTCACTGCCTGATGGGCCAGGACTGTCCATCAAGGCCACTTTGCTGCAGTAAGGGTAAGGAGCACTCAGCCACCACAGAAGGTCTGACTATAAAGACCATAAAGACGAAAACACAGAAGCATTCCAAACACAAGGTTTGTTGTGAGTCACAGAGCCTCTCACCATGCAAAGCCTCATCTGTGCCCAGCACATTCCACTCGGCTGGCAGCTTCAGGTGTCTGAACGCCAGCGCAACCTTCTCATCAAGGGAGTCCACGTCCCCAGACGGCGGCCCTGAGCGGTCCAGGAAGCGGGTGAAGTTCAGGGCCTGCTGGTTCCCAGCGCTGGTTGCCAGGAACTGGGCTGCATCATAGGCCTCATCCTGGACGAAGCGGAAGTCTTCCTCGGCCACCACAGACACAGGGAGGCCCCCCCTGGAGGCGCAGAGCAGCACCTTCACAGTCTCACAGCAGTCGTGGCCTCGAGAAAACAAAGCAAACAGCGTTAGCATCCCCAGAGACGGCAGAACAGGGGGTAGTTCTGTTAGCTCCTTTTCCACTAGACATAAATTTCTCCTCCCAAAAGAAACGCATCCTAACTCTGAGCACCAATAGCATTTTCATTTGCAAATGTGAATGAGCTCTCTTAACAAAGAGCAAACAACTTTGTTCCTCAGCTCGCTCCATGCCTGTAACGTGGTACCCTGGCCCAGAACAGGCTATGAATGTCAACCACTTCTGCTCGATTGAGTAAACTGAAGACTGAGACATCCACGGTCCTAGATGGTTCAGGCACAGGGCAACTGAACCCACACTGAGCCGCCACTCACCCAGCTCACAGAGAGCAGTGTCGCAGGGCCTGGTTCTCTGCCTCGTCACCACAGCACAGAGACACTCTGAACTACCCAACCACTTGCTTCTGTTTCACTGTGATTAGCAATCTCTGGCCTAAACACATAACCGCAATTTTTGTTCTCTGACACACGTTCTTCCCCATCTCAACCATTAATGTAAATGTGAACACTTAAGTGGAGTCCCTGGTCACCCTGGTGCGACAAGCTGAGGCTGGAAGCCCCGCCCCGGAGAAGCAAACAGCAGGGACGGGCTGGTGCCCGCTGCACAGCCCTGCAGGCACCTCGCAGGCTGTGACCTCCAAAGGCTTGGCCTGGACCACATCTCTGTGGGCATGACTTCTGGAAACTAAGGACTTCTTCCAGGCTTCTAGGCTCCCAGAATTCAGGATTTCTAATAAGCAGAATGTACTTCACAAAACCTAACACTGTTTTTCCTCAACTTTCAAATGTTGACCTCAACTAGCTAGAACACTGCTCCTACCATCATCTCTCTTCTTTCAAAAATGTCTTTCTGATGAGAAAAAAGGGGAAAATTGAGTTAATGCTTTATTGCTTGAGTTATGTCTCCTCCCGCTTGCCTAATTCGCCACAGGCACTTCCGCGTCTCTCCGGCCGTCCTGAATCAATACCGCAGCCAGGAGAACGTGGAGAGGGCTGGGGTCTAGGAGTCCAGGACCCAGGCCAAAGCAAGTTTCAGACTCACACAGAACAAAGCCTGCTTTCTGCTGTCTTTGGAAGGGAAAACCATGTTGCTTCCATGTGACCAATCAGACAAATAAGGAAGTAAATGGAAAACCATGTCGCTTCCACGTGACCAATCAGACAAATAAGGAAGTTGAATTTTGTACATACTTTTCCCCCCGGGAGCCTCCTTAACCCCTTCAGCCTTGTGACAAAAGAAATCTCTCACCGTTGTGTAGTTTTAGGGTGGTTAAAAAGTATTCACTAACCAATGGCTTACCATAGGCCAGGCGCTGGACATGTCCTTCTCTCCACATAACAACTTTATGAGGCATGAACTGTCCTCATTTTACAGGCAAGAAAACCGAAACTTCAAGGTGTACCCGAGGCTAGAGAGTTACTAAGAGGCAGAACCCATTACACAGAGTCAAGGTCGGTGCCCAAGGACATACAGCCCCAATGTATCACGAAGCAAGGATCTTGGAACACACTGCCTCTGAACAGAGGAGGGGTCACAGCTAAGTCAGAGCCCAAGAAGCCCAGCACTTGGAGGGACAGGGAACGTGACTGCCAAGCACAGGCTCAGGACCCACCCAGCATCTGCACACAACACCCGGCTCCACGACAGCCCCCAAACCCCAATTCAGAAGTTTCTATGAGGCTACCAGCACCTCCACTGGGTGGGGAGCAGGGGGGGCCCACATGCACACACTGCAACCCAATACGTGCGCAGGGCTGAAACTCTGAATGTCTCACACGACAGGGCAGGCATTCGGCCCCACAGCTAGGACACCAGTCAAGATGCTCCCATCTCCTTCAGAGCACGCGGGTGGGACACCAGGCTCCAGCTCCTGACTTGTTTCCTGCTAGAGCACATCTGGGGCAGCAGTGATGGCTCACGTAATCGGGTCCCTGCCGCGCACATGGCAGAATAAGACTGAGTTCCTGGCTCCCAGCTTCAGCCTGTCCCAGCCAGGACTGCTGTGTGCATTTGGGGAGTGAACCAGCAAACGGGAGTGCTTGCACTCACTCACTCGGTCACTCAAAAACTAACTCAATTAATAAGAAAATAAATACAACACTAAAGCAATTACAAGTCAAAACTAAAAAAAAAAAAAAAATTAACCCATGAAATGGAATTAGAAAACAATGGGCTTTCTTTGCAGGGCAGCAGCCTGATCACGTGCCTAACGTCAGAACTGGAATCTGGCGCAGGTGGCAAAACAGCTTCCTTCCCAGGGTTCCCAGACACTCAGGTTCTGCCAGCCAGACAGCTGGGAGCCCACCGCGCCCACGCACCTGCCACAGGTGCAGACACAGGCACAACAGTGCCCACCCTGCAGAGGTTGTGGTCCTTAGGACATCCAGTGACGGCAGACAACTGCAGGCTAATCCAGCAGGAGGGCTCTGTAGGAAACCCGAGGAAGGTTCTTGGAGGAGGCAGCCGCGAGGGAGCCCTGCAGCCCTCAGGAATCTGCCACACCTTGTCTGTGCCTCCCATCCCCGCCCTCCCTATTTAACACTCACTGTGCCACACACGATTCGTCACCAGGCCTTTCCAAGTACAACCCACTGACGTCTCAGAAGGACCCTAGGCAGTTGCAAGTACTGTGGTCTCCACTGCCAGATGACAAACTGAGGTACAAAACACACAGGAATTCGTTCAAGAACAAAGCTCTTACGTAGCAGAATCAGAATCTGAACTCAAGCCTCATGCTCCAAAATTACGGACATTCACGATGGTTGCTTCAGGAAGAAAAAACTCTGTTACAGCACTTTCAGTCTAGACAGTCCACTGTCCTTACGAGCGAGGGGCTATCATTTAGAAGGGCCCTCCCTGAATTCTTGAACACTATCACCCAAAACAATACACACAGTCTCACTTCACTTTCAAATAAAGTAGACAGACAGAGGTGGTAGTATGTACTTCAATTGGACAGGTTACTTTTACTTTAAAGAAAAGATCGTTGTACCACGAATCTGACCAGCAACTACAGCACTGTACCATCTGTTCAGAATTCAGTTAACATATGAATTCCTGACAGGCCTTTAAAGGCAAACTGAGTAAATGTCAATAAAGACTAAAATCATAAATTTCACAATTCAATGAAGATGATGTAAATAATTTTAGATCCAAACTGAATTCTGCCTTCAAAATTCAGATTTGCTATACTTTCGAAGAGAGATTACACAAACCTAAAATCCTTCTTTCCAGTCTCCCTCCCCAGCCCTGCAGAGAACGGAAACCCAGACCCTGCTGCAGAAGGGGCCACAATGCACTGGGGCAAAGCCCAGCACTACTGCATACACAGCAAAGAGCCACAGGGAAGCAGCACGGCTTCATTCAAACCACAAAGTGTAGAATTAAAGGACCTGCACAAACTCTATCTAGACTGCCGAAATGACTGCTGACTTGAACAGAATGGTGTGGGGCAACGAGAGAGAAGAGGTCAGGGCCAGCGCACAGCTGTTCACCTCTTTCTGCTCGTGGGCAGAGAGTCTGTTAGCAGGAGACAGGTGACCCACTGCCAAGTCCACTAGCTAATAACTGAAGTGAAACTGCATTAAAGAGCCAAACACAAGTATCCAGAGAAGCTATGCAACTCTCAGCCAACACTTCCATTCAAACACGAACTCTCACCTCTGAAAGAGAAAGTCAATCAACATAAGTCAAATGCACCATAAATCCAGAACCTGCTTGTATGACTATAAGCTTCTTTCAAAAAGCCCACCTGAGAGGTAGAGAACCAAGGATTCCGGGATCGGTCTTCCTGACACACAGCAGACGAGGAACACCGCACCTCCCCACCTGCCGGAGCACCAACCACCCAGTCTGGCAAGGTTCTTCCACAGCGTGGCTCTCACGACCAGGCTTCCTCCCCTGTGCCTCTCAGACAAAGCACAGCAGTGAAGGTGGGCGATGTCCTGTGTTTTCCTAACCCACAGGGTATATGACACAGACCCTTATTCCTCCTACTTCCATAAAGCAGCCCTGGAGACATGGCTGTTTGCAAGGACCCTCAGTCCCAGGTGGCTCTGTACATGAAGAACGCAGGGCTCCGACACTGCCAGTGACACTGCAGAGACACACGGACAAGGAATCGCGTCCACTCTCATTCAGGGCCACAATTTAACTCTGCACGGAAACAGAAGCTACAACAGGAAGAACACCAACACCTGAAACTAGTTCCATGGTGGTTTTCATTCCTCTCAACTTCCTGGTAACAAAAAAGGAAAGTAAAAATCTTCGTTTATTTCTTGTTTACTAAAGGGAAGCTGTGACGTTTCTGAACTTCTGGAGAAAGCTGTCCCAAAGGACGTACAGAGGGAAGAAAAGAGACAAACTACAGAAACGTGGCCCAAACAGTAACTCCACCTTTTAAACTGCCACTACCAAGTTCAGTTCAATTACAAAAGAAAGCTAAAATAAATGGAGGGGTGGGAACAGCGAGGGACCCTGAAGGCTGCTGCCAGTTAGCAGTGAGTCAGAAAAACATCGAGTTCAGCCCAAATCCAAAGCGGACAGGTTTGGGATCCTGAGAGAGTCACCCAACCTCAGGGCACTGAGGACACCAGCAGCCTCATCTAAGGAGCACACAGGGCCATGCGCCCAGCACCTGCGTAAACTGGGCACCGGAGCCTGGCAGGCAGCATCACTCTCCTGTCAGCGCACTCGGGACAGGCCAGCTCTAGGAAGGGCTTCCCTGAGGAGCACCTCAACACAGCTGCACAGCTCACCACTGCCTCTGGCACCATAGACTGCAAATAGAAAGGGCAATGGGGAAGAACACACAGCACAAGGGAGCCCCCAGGAAGAGGGAAGACCTTCCTGTTCCGGGCCTCTGGGACCACCTCCTCCATAGCCGTGCACACCCACAGGCCCACAGGTCAGGACGGTGCCCTCCTGCACACCCCGTCCAGCACACGAAGCACTTGCCCCAGGGGGACCACACAGCGCCACAGAGAAATCAAACTGCTGCAGGCTGTCCACAGTCGCTGCCTACCCATTCAGCTAGAAGTGAGACAAGCCCCACCCGCGTTCTCTTGAGGATGAACAGCTGGGAATTTGGAAGCCATCGAAAAGAAGCACCAACAGTGCTTGCTGGGTTGGCCAAGCCCCACCCCACAGGGGTCCCCAAGAGCACCTCCAAGTCGGCAGTGGCAAACACAGAAATGGTCTGCTTACTGCTTCAACATCATCCGACGTGCTGCAGGGCTTCTTCTTGAAGTGGCCCTAACCAGGTTCAGGAAAATGTCGTCTTCAGACCCACACTCAGTGTCCGACGGCATGAGGGCCGTATGGGGGCGGGAGGGCACAGGAATCGCATCAAGTACATTTCAGGGATGAGAGGGACTAATTCTAAATATCATCCCCTCAGTAAGTCTCTACTTACTTCCTGTGTCATGAAATGTAATGCCATGTATTCGCACACACACCTGTGCTTTACACGTGAGCGTCAGACTTCTTGCGCTCGCGGACACCACCCATCCTAAAGCACATCCCAGAGCCCAGGGCTTGTTGCTGCACTCAGGGCTCCGAGGGCACAAAACACACAACTCCCGCATCGTTACAGAGGACAGTGTGGACAACACACTGGGTCCCCATCAACAACTCTGCTTTCCCAGTATAACCACCATATGTATTGAAAGCATGGGGTCAGGGCTGGCACTGTGGTATAGTGGGTAAAGCTGCCACCTGCAGTGCCGGCATCCCATATGGGCACCAGTTCAAGTCCCAGCTGCTCCACTTCCGATCCAGCTCTCTGCTGTGGCCTGGGAAAGGAGACGACGGCCCAAGTCCCTAGGCCCCTGTGTCCACATGGAAGACCTGGAAGAAGCTCCTGGCTCTGGATCGGCACAGCTCCAGCCATTGCAGCTATTTGGGGAGTGAACCAACAGAAGGAAGACCTCTCTCTCTCTCTCTCTCTCTCTCTCTCTCTGCCTCTCCTTCTCTGTGTAATTCTGACTTTCAAATAAATAAATAAATCTTTTTAAAAAATAAAGCATTGGGTCAGGAATGTAAGTTTTTTAAAATATAATATTGTATCTTGAATAGGAATCTGCTAGGAAGTGTCCAATAAAAAGTAAGTGCTTACTTTCAGGAGCTGAGTACTAGTATTAAAAGCCTACAACTTGAATGGCTTAAAGTCTAAATGAACTAATTATTATTTTGTAACCACACAGGAAATATGTAGATGTTATACTGTCATGGGTTTTACTTCATTGAAATAAATTATGAAGTACTAATTGACCCATAAAAAAAAACTAAAAAAAAAAAAAAAAGACCTACAACTTACTTTCAAATATACTATTCAGTTTGGTAATCTTTGGACACCTGCTTCTGTAAAAAGTACTGGTTCCTGAGCAATGACACACACACTGCGCTCCAATTGGGAACCCCTCTGAGATCTGGGTGGCAATCTTCTGCTAAACCCACAAAAACTTATCATGACAAATTTTTTAATGACAAATCTACTTTTAAAAAAAAGTACTTATTTTGCAAGTCAGAGTTACAGAGAGCAAGATCTTCCGTCTACTGGGTCAGTCCCCCAGATGGCCCCAATAGCCAACACTAGGCAAGACCGAATCCAGGATCCAGGAGCTTCATCTGGGTCTCCCACATGGGTGACAGGGACCCCTACACTTGGGCCACCCTCTGCTCCTTTCCCCAGGCCATTAACAAACAGCTGGAGGAAGTGGAGCAGCCGGGACACAAACAGTTGCCGTATGGGATGCCAGTGTTACAGGCTGTGACTCTTCCTGCTACGCCACAGTACTGGTCAACAAATCTACTTCTTATAGTTCCTTTCTGTATGAAAAATAAATGAAAAATAAAAACAAGTGAGGTTTTATCAAAGGCTTTCTTTTCCTGCAAACAAGACCCCTTGCAGGGAATTCCAGAAGTAAGTAAGGGAGCAGATGTTCTGCCTGGTGGTCAAGACGCCCAAGTCCACGTCAGAGTACCTGCACCTGAGCCCTGGCTCCAGCTCCTGACGCTGGCCTCCTGCCAATGCAGAACCCAGGAGGCAGCAGTGGGGGCCCAAGTGACCCGTTGCCTGCCACCCACATGGGAGGCCTGGCGCCTGGTTTCACAGTCACAGACATTGAGACCACTGTCCTCCCTGTCCCTCGTCCTGAGTGCTTTCCAACTCTGTAGGAAGAAGGCCAAGGTGAGGCCTGGTCTTTGCACCTCCAGACGCAGGAGCCAGAACAAGCTGCTTCTCCTGGTAAAGTCGGGCCGCCTCGGGTGCTCTACTGTAGTGACAAATGCCAATTCTCGGGTACTCTGTTATAGTGATGAAAGGCCAATTCTCGGGTACTCTGCTACAGTCACGAAATGCTAATTCTCAGGTACTCTGTTATAGTGATGAAAGGCCAATTCTCGGGTACTCTGTTATAGTGATGAAAGGCCAATTCTCGGGTACTCTGCTACAGTCACGAAATGCCAATTCTCGGGTACTCTGTTACAGTCACGAAATGCCAATTCTCGGGTACTCTCTACAGTCACGAAATGCCAATTCTCGGGTACTCTGCTACAGTCACGAAATGCCAATTCTCGGGTACTCTGTTATAGTGATGAAAGGCCAATTCTCGGGTACTCTGTTACAGTCACGAAATGCCAATTCTCGGGTACTCTGCTACAGTCACGAAAGGCCAATTCTCGGGTACTCTGCTACAGTCACGAAATGCCAAATCTCAGGTACTTTGTTATAGTGATGAAAGGCCAATTCTCGGGTACTCTGCTACAGTCACAAAATGCCAATTCTCGGGTACTCTGTTATAGTGATGAAAGGCCAATTCTCGGGTACTCTGCTACAGTCATGAAATGCTAATTCTCGGGTACTCTGTTATAGTGAGGAAATACTAATTCTCGGTTACCCTGTTAGAGTGATGAAATGCTAATTCTCGGGTACCGTTTTACAGTTACGAAATGCTAACTCTCAGGTACTCTGTTATAGTAACGAAATGCTAATTCAACCACTAATTAGAAAACACGCAAAAAAAAAAGACAAAAAAGGCAAGTGATAGGACTATAATTGCAGTTTCTAGTCTAGGTTGTATTTTTTTAGGAGATAACTTAGAGATATCTCATTTTCCACTCTGAGGAAAATATTAACTTGATAAAAGGTTAAAGACTAACATCAAGAAGGTCAATCGCTCCTAAAGGCTACAACTATAGAAAACACGGACAGCAAAACACAGGAGCTGTCTGAATGAAATGTGACAGAAAAAGCAAGAGAAAGGTTCAAAGTCCAGAGGTTTAATCCCACAAGTCACTGGTCCTTCTTGCCAGGAGTGGCTGCACGCTATTCCAGCACTTGGGGTGCACAGAGCATCGTACGGCACCCCCAGAGACTCCTGAATGAGCTGACCCGGCCTGCAGAGTTGCTAATCCAGGTCAGGACAAGCTTGGTAAAAGCACCTCTGCTCCGGCAGGAACCAACAGATTCTACCTAGATAAGGAGCCGTTTCTCACCAGCACCAACATGTAACAAGTGTCCAGCAAGGAGGCATTGCAGGCCACCTGCCCTCCAGAGAGCAGGCCTCAACTTCCAGACAGGCCTTTCTGATACAATACAAACCACAAGAAACCCAGCTGGAGCCGCAATGATCTGGACCCATCCTGACTGCTTACATTCTGATACTGAAACCTTGGAGGGAACACACCCAGAGACTGTCTAGAATCTTTGAATCCTGTTTTTGTTTTTTTTGTTTTTTTTTTTTTTTGACAGGCAGAGTGGACAGTGAGAGAGAGAGAGACAGAGAAAGGTCTTCCTTTTACTGTTGGTTCACCCTCCAATGGCCGCCGCGGCCAGCACACCGCGCTGATCTGAAGGCAGGAGCCAGGTGCTTCTCCTGGTCTCCCATGGGGTGCAGGGCCCAAGCACCTGGGCCATCCTCCACTGCACTCCCGGGCCACAGCAGAGAGCTGGCCTGGAAGAGGGGCAACCGGGACAGAATCCGGTGCCCCGATCGGGACTAGAACCCGGTGTGCCGGCGCCTCAAGGCGGAGGATTAGCCTAGTGAGCCGTGGCGCCAGCCAAATCCTGTATTTTTCAAAACCATTTTGTCAGTCACCATAATCCCAGTTCTGTCATTTTCAGAATTCGATGGGTAGCAGGAAATTAACTGATGTAAAGCGACACAATAACAAAAAAGTGGCCATCTAAACCAATCCCATCAAGACCAGCTATTCAAAATGCTTCCTAAACTAAACTTTTCAGACCACCTAGACTAAAACTGGAATCAGCATTTTCCTTAAGAACTGCATCCATCCTCCAAGGAAAGTAGTTAGACTGCTACCAGTGTTTAAAGGTTTCCCCTACTCCTGCCACCTTCTGCATCCTGCTGAATGCCAGGCAGTGGCCGACTACGACGAGAGGCATGTCAAGGAGCAAAGCCTAGCTCCCGGCACAGTGCAGTCTCTCTCAGAGCTGTGACAGACCAACAGCACAGTGGCCGGAGCTGGGCGGATGTGGAGCCAGGAGCTTCTTCCAGGTCTCCCAGCTGGGTGCAGGGACCCAGGGGGCCAGGCCATCTTTCCCTACTTTCCCAAGTGCATTAGCAGGGAGCTGGATCAGAAGTGGAGCAGCCAGGACATGAACCAACACTCATATGAGATGCCAGCATCAGAGGCTGCAGTTTTACCCGCTATGCCACAGCACTGGCCCTTCTATAAGGGATTTTTAATAAGTAAACATTTTTCTTTAAATTCTGTTACACTTATATGATTGTGATTAAGCAACTTGTGTTATCATAAAATCAATTTGTTAATATCAGGTAAATGTGGCTTCCCAAAAGATTCTGTCTTCCCACCAAAGATACTGGGGCCTGTGCTATTTACTGGGCTTTCTATCTTGGTTTTAGCACCATGAAATACAAACCAAGGGGCCTGTGCTGTGGCACAGCGGGTTAAAGCCCTGGCCCAGAGCGCCAGCAATCCACATAGGCACCGGTTCTAGTCCCGGCTGTTCCTCTTCCAATCCAGCTCTCTGCTGTGGCCTGGGAAAGGAGTCGAAGATGGTCCAAGTCCTTGGGCCCCTGGACCCACATGGGAGACCAGGAAGAAGCTCCTGCTCCTGGCTTCAGATCAGCTCAGCTCTGGCTGTTATGGCCATTTGGGAAGTGAACGAGTGGGTTGATGATCTCTCTCTCTCTCTCTCTCTCTCTCTCTCTCTCTCTCTCTGGCTGTTATGGCCATTTGGGAAGTGAACGAGTGGGTTGAAGATCTCTCTCTCTCTCTCTCTCTCTCTGTCTCTGTGGCTCTACTGCTCTCTGTAACTCTTTCAAATAAATAAAATATAATCTTTAAAAAAAATACAGAATCAAAGCTGAAGTCCTCCCATGGTGCCCAGGTCTCTGTTATAAACCAACACATCTTCCGCCTGGTGGTTTGGCTTTGCTAAAATCTCAACATTCCAGTTAATTGGTATTCTGCTGATCCTGATCTTTGTCTTTCCATTTATGCCATTATCTTATTTCTATTTACGTTCAGGTTTTTGTGTAACAGTTTGGATGCATGAAAATACAGACGTGACCACAGCCCTAACATCCTGACTAGCTCTCCCAATCTCTGTCCAGGAACAAAGAACAAAGGTGCTCAGGAACGGCAGAGACGGGCAAGACGCCGCTGACATACTTACCGGGAGCAATGGTCTCCAGTGTGTCCGAGCTAACCTTCCGAGTACTTGCACAGTGATGGAGGGTAGAACCTGAAAACACTAAGTAAAACACTACATCCTCTTCCACTTTGTCCTCCTCAGCCAGCAGTACTGTAACAACACAGTCGCCCTAGGAAAGAAGAGACAGCAGTCTGCGTTACCAAGATTCCTCTTAGGAGCCTACTGTTACACAACATACTTAACGGAAAATCAAATATACCATCTTACTTGTGCCCACCCTAGCAGGACTATACAAAAGTAGATTCTGCCTGACCACTGTCACACACTCCAGGCATTGGGAATGCAGAATGAACCTGAAAATAAGACTTCTGTCCTCCTGTTGAAGCCTGTACTTACTGGAGGTGACGAGACAAACAAGAACGCTCACAAGGCAACAGTTTGTGGGGCCAGTGTGGTCTGTGACACCAGCATCCCATATGAGCAGTGGTTCGAGTCCTAGCCCAGCTGCTCCACTTCTGATTCATCCTCCAGCAGAAGATGGGCCAGGATGGTCCCCTGCCACCCAGATGGGAGACCTGGAAAAAGCTCCTGGCTTTAGCCTGGCCCAGTCCTGGCCAATGCAGCTATCTGAGGAGTGAACCAGTGTGTGGAAGAGCTCTGTCTCTCCCTCTCTGTAACAAATGAATAAATCTTAAGAAAGAAAGCAAATATAGTAGTTTGTGATATTGCACGATGAACATTTTTTTAAAAGGGGAAAAATTCAAGAAAATCCAAAAATGAAACCAAGAGGATGCATGTGGTATGTTAAAAGCTCCATCCTCGCAGTCAGAATGTGCCTTGACTTCTGGGTCCAAATGCAGTGAATTCTCTAATGACACATCCCACCATCACTGCCAAACCCGCCCCATCCAGCATAGGTGAGGCCCCTGCAGTGCTTGCCTGCTGGGGGGCTGGCTGTAAGTCCAGCTGCACAACTTCCCAGATGCACTAATCCTCACAAAGACGACGTACGCTTTCTCTCCTGACAGCTCACGTGGAGAAACCTCCGAACACATGCAGCTTAATCAGCTACAATGGGAGAGCACTCTGTAGACAATCTGTACCTCCTAACCCACCTGCTCTGCTTTATCTACAACCATACCCAGTTTTCCAAATATTCAGAGGGACATCTTTGTCCTCTATCTATATTCTTGTTTGTTCTTACACGATGATTTTTTTAATTGAAGCCAATGCTTAAATTAGTCTATGAAATAAAAACCTTATGTAATTACCATCTCTCAATTTATCAACATAATGCAAATCCCACTGAAACTGGAAAGTTACAAGAGATCTTAAGGCATCAGGTTTAAAGCACTGATATTTAATATTATGTAAATCCTAACAATGCATTACGGCAAGCTGGAGGTAGAGAAATATAGGCCATTTAACGCTAAAGTTAGAGGAGAGAGTTCTTTTTTTTTTCCTTCCCATTTCTGCAACAATAAAGCCGCAAGAGAACCTACCACCCTACAGTCACAATTTATGAAGCCCAACAAGATAAAAGAACAGAAGGGAGTTTCTTACTAAACACTGAAAGCCAAAAATCATAAAGTTAAACCTAGGACCAAGGATATGAACAGAAATACTTCAGAGGGTTGATACTGGAAACAGTTCAAAGGATTCCCAAGCCCAAGTCTCCGTTTCTTGTTTTATCTGCCTACCTTGCACAGTGCACCCTATACAGAGTAAGTGCTCAAACTTGCTCAGTGCAAACACAGATAGTCAATATGAACTACAATCCCCAATAAGCTATAACTTACTTTGCAGAAAAGTCAGTTCTTAGTAAGATTCCTGGGCTGGAGCGTCCCCTAACACAAGGAATATGGCAGTCCTAACACAGAATCATCGCTGGCTTCAGTCTCTGTTCAGAACCATACTTCCTCCTGTATCTAAGTCCTTCTCTGAAATGCTGTAGAAACGGTTAGGCTGGTAAATACTGAATACCTGTGGCATAATGCAGCCAGTTAGAATGCCCACAGCACGCACAAGAAAGTGCCTCGAGGTACTGAGACGCCACTGTAACCGAAAACAAGGCGAATCCAAGTTCCCAAGGACCATCCTTACTGTACAGGCTGGCAGAGTACCTCCCAGGGCAAACCCAGCCCTTCCCCCACCCACCTCCTGCTTTCTCTAAGGCTCACAAGATCTCTCTCATTGTCTGATTATCAAAACATCTTTCAACATCAAAATCTTATAAAATTTGGTGTCCATAAGCCAACTTTTATGAGAACCCAGCCACACCCATTTGATTACACACTGTCCGTGGCCATTTGATCTACCAGGGGGCACAGCACCTGAGTGACCTCCACAGATGGCCAAGACCAACAGCTAGCAGCCTTCACTATGCACTGTCTAGGGAGCTTTACCGAACACATTCTGCCATGATCTCTAACTTGGAATTCTAACCTAGCTTCCTTCTCTAGATCAAAATTCCCTTTCCACATGAGAAGCCATCTTGTCAGGAGACCCTCTGTGTCCCCAAGACACCAGTGACGCCTGTGCTCTTCCTCTTCCTGGGGACAGGGCAGCTGGCTCCTCCAGGCAGTTGAAGCCATTCCAACAAGAATGTCAACACAACCTCTTTTTTCACTCCCAAGACAAAAGTAAATAAGCTTAAAATTGTTTCCATATCTCTGCGGTTTTTTAATGCTGAATCACACTACCTTATCCTCAAAATATGAAAAGAGGAAAGAACACAGAGGCTTCGTCCCCTTCGAAGCCACTTGGAAGGCAGATCCCAGAGGCAGTGGACTCCAAGTCCCCGTCCTGGAAGGAGTGCTCTCTGCGGGCTGATACACCAGCAAGCACGCCTGCATCTCCGCACCACTGTCGTCCAGGTACCTACTGGTACTCAGGGCTAGCAGAGTAGCGTGGTGATGAAAACGAGAGCCTAAGAATTTCCGTCCCAGCGTGTGCTGTAACTCCACCCTCCTGAAGGAACACCTGCTAAGTACTCACTGTTCACGGGAAGAGGTGGCCCCACGGCATGATCGGCACAGCCAACTGGGGAGTGAACCGGTGGATGGAAGACCTCTTTTTCTCTCTTTCTCTGCCTCTCCTCTCTCTGTGTAATTCTTTCAACTAAATAAATAAATCTTTAAAAAAATAAATAAATACCAGTACACCTCAGACCTTCATCACCAACAGCAAATACTGCAGGAGTCTAGTGCACCGGAGCAGGGAGGCAGGCGGCACACTGGCTGCTGTGGTCTTCTGAACACCTAAGGCAGCACAGAGCCACATGGGTGCCTCACAAAAATCCAGGAGGACCCGGAGCCCCATTTCAGAAATGACCAAAGGGGGCCCAGAGGACGGTCAATGCCCGCTTAAGAACCCAGCTGGAAGGTGTCAAGCTGGGCTACCAGAGTCTGTGTTCTTCCAGCCTCTGCCCCCGCAGGGAAGCCCAGGAGACAGGCGGGAAGGCAGAAGCATGCAGCACTCCCAAAACTTCACGGAAATACGAAATTGAAAAGTGAGTTTACTTTGGTGCGCATGTGTGAAGAGGGAATTCCCAACAAAACACATGTTACAAAGCAAGCAGCAACTGACACCACCAGGACTACGGGGCGAGGAGGACGGGGTGCTGACTGTGAGGAGGGCGGGCGTCAGGAGGCGGCAGGCCCAGGATGTATGACAAAGCAGAGGCGTGTTTCTGGGGCACTGCGCCCACTGCACTGGCAACATCTCTCACGGTCTGAGGCTGTGTCTTTGGAGCACCTCACGCTTGCCTCGCCAGCGGTTCAGTCCCTTCAGCTACTGAGAGGACAACCAAAGGTGGCAGCAACCCACTGATGCGGGATGTTCATGGAGGCCAGACGCTCAGTCAGTGTCTGTCGCGTTGAACCAAAGCATTTCATCTTTTTTAAAAAGTAAAACTTGGGGGCAAAGCTAAGCACCACCCACCTGCAACACTGGCATCCCCCATCTGAGCACGGGTTCAAGTCTCACCTGCTCTGCTTCTGATCTAGCTCACTCTGCTAAATACTTGGAAAGTAGTGCAAAATGGTCCACGTGCTCAGGGCCTGCCACCAGTATGGGAGATCAGGATGAAGTTCTGGGCTGCAGGCTATGGCCGGGACTCATCCTGGCCATTGTGGCCAGCTGGGGTTAAAGCAGTACTTGGGAGCCCCTCCCTGCCGCCCTCCATCTCTCTCTCTCCCTCACTCTGACACTCTTTCAAATAAACAGCACTTAAAAATAAAACAAAGAAAACTTAACATGCTGCAAATAAGAAAAACACTAAATCGTCCTTGCCTAGGAGGCTGAGCACCAAGGTTATGAACAGAAGACATCTCTTGGCCTCCTGGGCAAGGAAAGCTGTACTTACAGCTGCCTAGGCACTGGGTCAGAGAAGCGAGGATGGGGCTGTGGGCATCGGAAGGCCCTCAGTGCCACCTATCAGTTCTAGGGGCTGCCCATAGTCTTCTCAAAAGGGCCCTGGTAGGAGCTAGAGAAAGACAGATTTTCTGCCCAACTCAAATTCTGTGTGAAAAAGATGACAGTTACAACAACTGGATGGAACTGGTACATGAGAAGTAGCAAAAAAGGCTACAAACTAAATCCAAATCATTTGGCCAGCAGCTGTCAGACCTGAGAGCTTTTTATACACCAGGTACAAAACGTCACAGATCCCAGCAAACAGCACAAACAGCACCCTTCCCCACGTTCCTGTCTCTGAGCACCTGACAGTTCCACTCCTTGACCGTCCTCACATTGAAATCCATTCAAAACGAAAATGCTGCGAGTACTATGACCTTGATCATCTGATGAAAACGATGGTCCCTCCCTCCAGAAAAAAACAAGCACACCAACACACAGCCCTCTGGCATACATCTCCCCAAAACCACACATTGCCCCCATCACAGCACATCAACTAGAAGGTAAGAAGCCCTGACCCAGGAGGAAAAACTTGTGTCAACAAACAGTTACAGAACTGTAAGAAGTGCTGTCTATGCAAATACTATGATGTAAGAGAAGAAAAACGAACAGATAAAATCAGGTCAGGAAAGCCTAAGAGACTAGCTAGAGGAGACAAAACTAAAGAAAAATCTTAGAACACAGGCAGACAACCAACAGTCACTCCAGGAAGAGCGGTGTGGACAGAGCCGGCATGTGCACGGTGTTGTGTGCCAGGGCCACAGCACAGGAGACATGCATGCCAGAGACAGAACACAGGAAAGGCCAGACTCTGGCATTTACATTCTAGACCTCAGGGAGCCACGGGAGGGTTAGCCGCCTCTGTCCTGTGTACTACGCATGGCTAGAGAGGGCCAACTGGGTCCATCACAAACAACTGTTATGTAACATGCTCACTCACCAGTCTTCAGACGACTCCCTCTGGGCGAGCTCCTCCCAGCCACTGCCCTCTCCCCTCCCTCTTGCTCTGCTTTACTCATTACCATCTAACGGGCACCTTTATTTGTGCACACAAGTAGTAACACACACTGTGTATCACACACGTTGGCAAGAGTATGTATGTATGGACTTGTCTCAGTCCCTCTCTTCCTCCGTGAGGCCTGGAGCCATATCTGTTTCAGTCAGTGCTGCAGCTGAACCTCAGTGTTTGGCTGGTTGTTCTAGGTGCTCAATAAACAAACAAACTCCTAATTGGACTCCCCTTTCTGCTTCTCTTAGAAATTAGAAAGATCTAGAAAGTAATGCTCACTTTTAGCTAACTGGTCCTTAAGAAGTCAATTAATACATAACTAAGACTCAAAAGGACTACTGACAAGAAGAAAACATGAAAGTCAACGTGTGTTTGAGCTGTTGCCCACCCAAGTCCTTCTTAGGTGGAAACATTCAGATACTTGCCACATCCTCACCATGAAGCCCACTTGCCAAACCTGCTGGCAAAGTCCTCTTTATAAAGCTTCCCTTTAAAATAAACACAGAGCAACTCCAGCCTCATCAACAGCAATCCACTGATCTCAGCACAACCTGCAGGCATTGCCATCAGAGACTTGGGCTGATTTCAGTGTCTGAAAATATTACACGTCTTATCTGGGCATTGGCAGTCACTTTCCATAGACCAGGTTAATCTGCCAGATAGACACTGGGCGAGGATCTCCCTACAACCTGCCTTCTACGTCTCTGGTCATGCAGGTGAATGCCACAACCCAAAGCAGCCTCTTTCCCATTGCTAATACAAAGCTATTACTTTAGATACTGTCAACAATAATGTAGATTCATCCTGTCTACCAGCTTCATCATTTTGCCAACACTAAGAAATGGGGTGCGGGCACTGTGGTGTACAGGGCAGAGCCACCACCTGTGACGCCGGCAACCCACATGGGTGCTATTTCATGTCCCAGCTGCTCTACCTCTGATCCAGCTCCCTGCTAACGGCCTGCAGAAAAGCAGTGCAAGACAGTTCCACTGTGTAGGCCCCTGCCACCCACGTGGGAGACCCAGATGAAGCTCTCGGCCCCTGCCACCCACGTGGGAGACCCAGATGAAGCTCTTGGCTCCTGGTTTCAGCCTGGCCCAGTCCTGGCCATTGCAGCCATCTGGGGAGTGAACCAGTGAATCAAAGTTCTGTCTGTCTCTCTCTCTCTCTCTCTCTGTAAATCAGATTTTTCAAATACAGAAATAAATCTTTAAAAAGAAAGAAATGGAGAACTCTCTCTTAAGGCATCACTTCTTGAACCAGGGAACCCGGCCAGCAGATGGCACTGAAGAATCCTGCTGGGTTCCTGGCTCAGGGCGCAGTTCCAGGAGCTGAACAGGAGGGGCTGAGAGTTTAGAGGAGTTTAGACGGAAAAAGAATCAAATTACAGTAAGTTTGGAAGTCATTTCATGTATGGTCTCCTTATTAGCAATATTTCTTTAAAAAATTACTAAAAATTCCAAAAATGTAGGTTGTTTATCTTTCTACCTCACTTCTCAGTTGACTCTTGTTTTACTGTTTTGCAAGGTTCAATTGGCCAGAGGACATTGGCTTTTTTTAAATTTTTATTTATTTGACAAATAGAGTTAGACAGTGAAAGAGAGAGAGACAGAGAGAAAGGTCTTCCTTCCATTGGTTCACCCTCCAATGGCCGCTACGGCTGACACGCTGCACCAGTCAGAAGCCAAGAGCCAGGTGCTTCCTCCTGGTCTCCCATGGGGTGCAGGGCCCAACCACTTGGGCCATCCTCCACTGCACTCCCGGGCCACAGCAGAGAGCTGGACTGGAAGAGGAGCAACTGGGACTAGAACCTGGAGCCCATATGGGATGCCAGCGCCACAGGAACCTAGTGAGCCACGGCGCCAGCCCAGGACATTGGCTTTTGCACAAGCACACACGCACATGCATGCATACACCCCCCCATATCCACCCAAACAGGTCACACCACACCATACCCCCTCTCTCTCCCCCAAATGTTAACTCTCTGGAACTGCTACAATAATTAGATCAATACTTAAAAAAGGCATTCTTTTGCCAGTAGGACTACATACTTGGTTAAAGTGTAGAAAGGATGGGGCTGGCATTGTGGCACAGTGGGCTAAGCCGCTGCTATGACACCAGCACCCCACACAGAGTGACAGTTTGAGGCCCTGCTGCTTAGCTTCCAATTCAGCTCCCTGCTAACCTGCCTGGAAAGGCAGAGGCAGATGGCCCAAGTGCTTGGGTCCCAGGACCCACAAGGGAGACCTGCCTCCTGGTTTCACCCTGGCAGAGACCATCTGGGGAATAAACTAGCAGATAGAAGATGGCTCCCTCTGTGCCTCTACCTCTCTATCACTCTGCCTTCCAAACACATAAACAAATCTTTTCTTATTTATTTATTTGAAAGGCAGTGAGAGAAAGAAAGAGTGTGTGTGTGCGTGTGTGTGTGCATGTGTGTGTGTGTGTGTGTGTGTGTGTGTGTGAGAGAGAGAGAGAGAGAGAGAGAAAGAGAGATCAATCTTCCATCCGCTGGTTAACTCCCCAAATGGCAGCAACAGCTGGACCCAGGCTGATTAGAAACCAGGAGCCACGAGATTGTTCCAGGTCTTCCATGTGGGTGGAGGGGCCCAAGCACTTGGGCCATCTTTCACTGCTTTCCAAGGCCACAGCAGGGAGCTGGATTGGAACTAGAGCAGCTGGGACTCAAACCAGTGTCCAGGCAGGCAGCAGCGTTACACACTGCACCACAGTACCAGCCCTTAAGTAAATCTTCCTTAGAACTACAGAGAACATAAGATTTTTATTAATTCTTGATAAATGTTTAATCAAAATTTTAATCTAAGAAGGTGGGAGTGATGAGGGAACATCTACTTCTGACTCCCATCCTCCCTCCTTCTTTCCTGCAGAGCACACCGCAGTGTTGACTCTGTTCCCTGAGGCTCCTCATTCACCTGGCTTCCTGGGTGACCATCCTCCATTGCAAGAGGCTGGATCTGCAGCTGCAGCTAGTGATCTACACCAGGAGGCTCCAAGGAGTCTGCAAAAGCGACTCCCCTGCAACTGTGGGACAGCCGAGGCAGGAGATCCCACCTCCAGAGAGCGCCCCTTCCATTCGCGCAAAAATCCTCCACAACCTGGGGCCAGTTGTCCTGGTAGCCTCTGTCCCTTCCAGGGCTCTCCCCAGACACCACACTGACATCACAGCAGAGTCTGCGGTGCCAGGTCACGCACGCCAGCCTCACTCCCTACCCGACCTGTGACACTGATGAGCAGAGTGACAGCGAGGACAAAACAGGTGAAGACCTCCTCATCTGAGTCAGGCAGATCACAGCACCTCTTAGCCTCTGAGCCCCTCAGGCCTGGGGACACAGGAGCCCCCAAGTCACTGCTAACACAGGAGGCTGCAAACTCAGATCACGGGAGAGAGAGATGCCACGCCTTCAGTTGCACCACGACCAGGAAGGGACCAGGAGGGGCAAGCTCAGAATGGCGAGCACCGCCTGACAGACGGAGGCGCTGGAGCCCGGGGAAAGCAGACTCCAAACAGCTTCCCTGGACTGGCTGTGTGCCCACCCCAGCCGCTTCCTTCCAACAGCTCACATCCTTCCTGAGACCAGCTAGTCTTCCATTCACAAATCTAAAGTCCAGAAAACAATGGTTCTGTCGCCAATCTCAAGGAAATCAAAGTATTTTACATTTCAGAATCTCTATACACTTTTACCTCCTTTTTCAATCTTTTCAAGTGAAACAAATTTCTCCAAGTGTGACTCTTGACTTTTCGTATTTTTTGTTTAATTTTTTTATCTATGGGTGAAAAATTTTAACTGGTTAACAAACTGGTTTTATGAGAAACCCTGTGAACAGTAGTCATAAGGGATGAGGGTTAAAAATAATAAAATTAGTTTTAAAAGTAAACTATAAAGCTTTCTTAAAAACATGTGCTTTCGAATTTGTAACAAATAGCTCTATGGGCATTAATCAATCCACAGTAAGAAGGAAATTCAATCACATCAGATAATACCAATATTTTTCTTATCAGGCACTACAAAAAAATTTCTTTAAAGATTTATTTGAAAGGCAGAGTTGGACAGTGGCAGGGAGAGACAGAGATCTTTCATCCACTGGTTCACCTCCCCAGATGGCCTCAACGGCCAGGGCTGGGCCATCCAAGCCAGAAGCCAGAAACTTCATCCAGTTTCTCACATGAGTACAGGGACCAGGAACTTGGGCCATCTACTGGTTTCCTAAGCGCATTAGCAGGGAACCTGATCAGAAATGGAGCGGCCAGGACGTGAACCAGTGCCCACATCGGGTGCCAGCAATTCAGGCAGTAGCTTAACTCACTATGCCACAACGCTGCCCACCAACACCCCTGCCCATACTTTTTTTTTTTTTAACTAAATGAGTAATCCAGTTTTTAAAGTTTTCCTCTTGAAGTATCAGTATCTTCACAGAAATACACAGCACTCTGAACCTCACTGAGCCTCTTGGGAACACAGATTACATGACACACAGAGGCACCTCTCCACGTAACTCCTTTACATACTCAATATATCCCAGGCACTGCAACTGTTTAAAATCATGTAAAATCACATGTAACTCCTCAACCCCTGTGATGCAGGCACCACCCTGCTGCATGTCCAACTAAAGGCCCTGAGGCTCCCACAGCCAGCGAGCAGCAAAGCAAGACATCCAACTCCTGGGACGCCGAGTTCTTCGGTCCTGCACTTTTCTGGACAAGTTCTGTCCCGGTATCAAGGAACTTGGCAGAAATGCAATGGAATGCAGAAATGCAGTCATGTGTGTTTTCATAAACCCTGAAAATAGTTCCAGTGTATCCTACAGTTTGAGAACCAGTGACTCCACAGCCCACGCCCCACTGCACCATGTATCACAGAGTGTCCGACCTGGAAAAATTCCCACTCTTCCACTTCTCATATCTCCATTGCCTGATAATCTCACCAACATCCTTGCTTTACAAGTCCCGGGCAATAACCCACTTCTTTCCCATAACATATGGTGGGGCGCTCAGAGGAGACAACAGCACCAACAGATACACCGACACCATTATTTCTTTTTTTTTTCCTTTTAAGATTTATTTATTTATTTGAAAGTCAGAGTTACATAGAGGCAGAGGCAGAGGCAGGGGGAGGGGGAGGGAGAGAGAGAGAGAGAGAGAGAGAGAGAGAGAGAGAAAGAGAAAGAGAGAGAAAAAGAGAGAGAGAGGTCTTCCATCCGCTGTTTCACTCCCTAGATGGCCGCAATGGCCAGAACTGAGCTGATATGAACGAAGCCGGGAACCAGGAGCTTCCTCTGGATCTCCCACGTGGATAAAGTCTTAAACAGGCACTGCAGGCGGCCATTTTACCCACTACACCACAGTGCCAGCCCCAACATTATTTCTTATTTACCTATTTGGTTTCTTTTTTTTTTCTTTCTCTCTCTCTCTCTCTTTACTTGAAAGAGTGCAAGTGAGACAGCAAGAGCTAGAGTGAGATCTTCCAACCACTGGTTCATTCCCTAAATGGCCACAACAGTCAGGTCTACTGTGGCAGTAGCCAGGAACTCCATCCTGGTCCCATACACAGGCGGCAGAGGCCCTGCTACCTCCCAGGTACAGTAGCAGGAAGCTGGATCAGAAGTAGAACAGCCAGGACTTGAACTGGTATGGGATGCTGGCAAGCAGTAGCTTAAGCCGCTGAGCCACAAGGCTGAATCATGACATTATCACTTTAAAGTTAAGGAAGGCTTGCATGAATCCAAACTCTATCACTTGCTCGCAGTACGAGCTCAGAAGCAACACCAGTTATCTGACATTCCCTCACTTTTAAATACAGAAAACAACAGTAATCTCATGAGGCTGTCAGAATGATGAACTGAGGACATACAGCACTGCAGGCGGCACTGGCAAGTACTGAGTTAAGTAGAGACTCTTAGTGTCCCAATTAAAACACAATATGCAGGCCGGCGCCATGGCTCACTTGGCTAATCCTCCACCTGCAGCGTCGGCATCCCAGGTTCTAGTCCCGGTTGGGGTGTAGGGTCCTAGTCCCGGTTGCTCCTCTTCCAGTCCAGCTCTCTCCTGTGGCCCAGGAAGGCAGCGGGGGATGGCCCAGGTACTTGGGTCACTGCACCTGCATGGGAGACCAGGAGGAAGCACCCGGCTCCTGGCTTCAGATCGGCTCAGCGCCAGCTGTAGTGGCCATTAGGGGAGTGAACCAACAGAAGGAAGACCTTTCTCTGTCTCTCTCTTTGTCTATAACTCTACCTGTCAAATAAAAATAATAAAAAAAAAAACACACAATATACATGCCTGCCAACCTCTACTGCATACACTTGGGCGCGCGCACACACACACACACTATGGCAAATGAAAAACTAGCTCCACGACTCTATGCTCACCAGAAAGGAATAGGAATCTCACCAATTTTTCTATTTTTAAAGATTTATTTATTTATTTGAAAGTCAGAGTTACAGAGACAGAGACGGAAAGGCAGAGAGAGACCTTCCATCCGCTGGTTCACTCCCCAATTGGCCACAATGGCCGGAGCTGTGCCCATTCAAAGCCAGGAGCCAGGAGCTTCTTTCAGGTCTCCCACATAGATTCAGGGGCCCAAGCACCTGGGCCATCCTCCACTGCCCTCCCAGGCCACAGCAGAGAGCTGGATCAGAAGTAGAGCAGCCAGGACTTGAACCAGCACCCAAATGGGATGCCGGCACTGCAGGCGGCGGCTTTACCCACTCCGCCACAGCGCCGGCCCCATCTCCTTGACTTTTTTTTTTTTTTTTTTGGACAGGCAGAGTGGACAGTGAGAGAGACAGAGAAAGGTCTTCCTTTCCCGTTGGTTCACCCTCCAATGGCCACTGCAGCTGGCACACCATGCTGATCTGAAGGCAGGAGCCAGGTGCTTCTCCTGGTCTCCCATGGGGTGCAGGGCCCAACCACTTGGGCCATCCTCCACTGCACTCACGGGCCACAGCAGAGAGCTGGCCTGGAAGAGGGGCAACCGGGACAGAATCCGGCGCCCCGACTGGGACTAGAACCCGGTGTGCCGGTGCCTCAAGGTGGAGGATTAGCCTAGTGAGCCGCCTTGTGACACCGGCCTCTCCTTGACTGTTAATTCTGAATAAGATTCAGACAACATACAAGTACCATCATACCATTAAGGTGGAAATACAGTAAAACAAATTTTACAGAGATCTGGAAAATGGGGGTTTGTGGAATAAAAACACTGTCTGTAAGAAACAGCCACCGCAGCAGCTTCTGAACATTCTCCAGGAGGAGCAGACAGAACCACAGCAAAACTAATCAGCTGCATTCAAAGGGTAATTCAGGAGCTCCAGAGGGTAAGTTAGGATCCCCCCGGCCTTCAGCTAATTCAGGAAGATGACAAGGATGGTAGGAAGTGAGCTCACAACCAGCTCGGGGGCGCCATGGACAGAAAGAAGAACTTACCACTGTCTCAGCACACCTCCTCCTGTGAACAATGAGAATCCCACCCTCACCACCAGACACTTTGTATTAGGTCAGGGTCAACAGTTTATCACAACACAGCATTGTGAAGGGCTTCAAAGAAGCACAAGAGATCTTTTGCAGTTTAAAAAACAGGCCAGGGATTTGGCACAGTGGGTTAAGCCACCGCCCACAGCAGCAGCATCCCATATGAACACCGGTTTATGTCCCAGCTGCTCTACTTCTGATCCAGCTCCTTGCTAATGCACCTGGGAAACCAGCAAAGATGGCCCAAGTCCTTGGGCCCCTGCATCCATGTGGAAGAACCAGACAGAGCTCCAGGCTCCCAGCTTTGGCTTGGCCCAGCCCCAGCCATTGTGGCCATCTGGGGAGCAAGCCAGTGGATTAAAGACGTGTGTGTATGTCTGTGTCTTTCTTTCAAGTAAATAAATAAATCTTTGAAAAAAATAAACAAAACTTTGAGAGTACAACTGATGTTCGCTATGCTTAAGGTTAAGTCTCACAAGACACAGACCTAAGAGGTCTGAAGGGAAACCGCAGGATCTGTGCAGGGCTGAGACAAAGCACGCCTGTGCCCGCTGCCCATCAGTCAGCCTCTGTGTCCCCGCCCACATCAGTGTCTCCCATCTGCCTGAAAGGTGCTGCTCTGGGCTTCTGAAGTGCAAATTCAGGGCTGACATTACCAGTGGAGCCAACAGTCCAACGAATTCCAAGAGGAACAATGGAAATATTCACAACTTTAAAATCTACACCTTCGTGTCTGGAGAAGCAGCAAGCAGAGCGAGCTCAGGTGAACACTCCACACCCAGCACAGAGTGCTAACTAGCCTGTGAAAGTCAGCTTTCGTGCAGGGTCAACCCCAAGTTTTCACTAGAAGAGAGTCTCCCCAAGGACCTCCTGAGGTCAAAGTCCACCAGTGAAGTTCCATCTGCCTAACAGATAGTCAGCGGCCTTCCCTTTGAGATCACAAATCTTAACCAAAAACAGGTCAAATCGCTGGCTAAAATCAGCCATGCATAGCCATCCACATTCTCACCCTTCCCAAAGAATAGCTTTGGCTCCAGCTGGGCACGCTTTAAGTGCCTGTGGCATGCCACGCACTGCTGTGGAAGATGGAGAAAAGGTAACAGCAATAAAAACAGTAACTCAGATTCAAAGTGCCTGCCTTCAGGAGGAACCCAAAAGACTAAGTGCCCAGTGCCCTGGAAGGAGGTGTGGGGTAAGGTCTGCACGGAGTAGCTGGATGATGCAGGAAGGCTGTTGAAGGCTCAGGAGAGATTCCCAGCGACCAGTGGCTGGAGTTGAACCCTGGAAGATGAGCGGATTGTGTGTATTCATGTGCATTGAGGATGGGGGGGGGGGGGGGATATTGTATTTGAAGGGGAACAGAAGTGACAACACTGTCCGTGGCTGAAGGGGAGACCAAGTTGAGTTGTAAGTGGTTAATCTGAAGTACCACTGAGTTAGCATGAGGCCCACCAGGTGGGCTTTTTAAACTCCCAAATGCAAACTTCAAAATATTGCTTCTATTTATTCTGTTCAAGAATCACTGTCAGGGGGCCAGTGCTGTAGTATAGAGGGTAAAGCTACCACTCGCTGTGCCAGCATCCCATATGAGTGCCGGTTCAAGTCCCAGCGGCTTCACTTCTGATCCAGCACTCTGATATGGCCTGGGAAAGCAGGAGAAGATGGCCCAAGTCCTTGAGCCCCTGCACCCATGTGGGAGACCTGGAAGAAGCTCCTGGCTTCAGATCAGCCCAGCTCCAGCCATTGTGGCCACCTGGGGAGTGACTCAGTGGATAGAACACCTCATATTCTCTCTCTCTCTGCCTCTCTTCCTTTCAAATAAATAAATCAAAGAATCACTGTCAGCACCTTGTCTACAACCTCAATCCAAACCCCTATGCCCTGAGCAATTCCATCTGCACCAAGGCCTGCTCTGCTCCTATTACAAATTTGGCTTTAATTACCCACAGCCACACAGGAAGAATTTGTGAGAAATTCTAATGAAATAAGAATATTGCGAAGAGAGGCTGGCATTGTAGCACAGTGAATTAAGCCACTGCCTGCAACACCAGCATCTCACGTGAATGTCAGTTCAAGTTCCGGCTGCTCCACTTCCAATCCAGCTCCCTCCTAATGTGCTCAGGGAAAACAGCTGAAGATGGCTCAAGTACTTAGCTTCCTGCCACCCACATAGGAGACCAAAATGGAGTTCCAGGCTCCAGGCTTCCACCTGGCCCAGCACCCAGGCAGCACAGACATTTGAGGAGCAAAGTAGAAGATGGAAAATTTCTCCCTCTCTCTGGAATTTGCCTTTCAAATAAATAATCTTTGAAAACCATCCACTGTGAAGCAATTAACACCTCAACCAAAGTATCTTCTGAAAATCACTACTTCCTCTTACTAAGAGACAGGCAGCTTCAGCCCTTGGGGTTGGACTACCACAGTGAAAACAGCAGCTGCCCTCTCATCGAGAGGATGCCCCAGAGAACAAACTGCCCACCCCTTCAGCCCAGGACCTGCCACACCACTGACAGCACCACGTCCACACCTGGTTCCAGACACGTTTCCTCCTCTCTCTCTGCCTTCCCATCTCTCCACGCCCTGCCAGGCGGGCAGGGCCTCCATCTTTCTTTCCTGAGGCTTCCCAACACTTTCTACCATTCTCGCTCCCCCAGCCCACTTGGCAGGGGACAAGCGCACAGGGAGGCAGCATGGCATCCCGCTACATGCGCCTCTGCGCCAGTCGCCAGTGAAGAAGCTGTGCCGCTAAGACCGCATCCCCACTCACCTGACTGGCCCTTCTCAGATACCTGTTGTATGAACTAAGGACGCAGGGTACTGCGTTTGTTCTTACCTGGACAGCAAGACTTCTTTTCACTAGCACCAAATGTGAACTGTAACCCTTCATTGTTATTTGGAGCTTGGAGAACACTGAGTCACTATATTAAAAGGTAAAATAAAGAAGCTTGCACACAGGCCTTGAGAAGTGTTTATGCTCTGTATCTTTTATCTAAAAATGCCAAGGAAAAATATGAAAATACTACTTTCAGATGTAAAGGCCAGTAACTTCAAAGCAAGTGTCTGAAAACTGACTAAAAAGTCCAACAGAGGAAACTGGAATTTCTGCCTCAAAGCTGGATTGAGGAACACTTGACTTCCTTATTTCTTCTGGCACTAGTAACAAAGTGTCATTATTTAAGCGCCCAGCCTGGAGGCCCTAGTCCACAAAGCTGGGCAGCCACTGTCAAGCCCATGGTCAGGGCAAGGGCAGGTAGTCCACCAGGAGACCGCAGGGCCAGCAGGCTCTTTTGCAACAGCACCACACAGCCCACGGTCAGGGCTCAGCTCCTGCAGTGGAAAAGCCCTTCCCAGGAAGAAGGGCCAACCCGTCAGTACCAAACGGTCCTCTTCCCTGCAAGGGGGCAGCTGAGCCGTTCGGCTGAGGGTGTCCACGCGCTGCGGCCTTCCAAGCCTGGATTATTCGTGCCAATTACGCTCACTCCACCTGAACCTTCATCTAGGTGCTGCTGGGGCTCTATAATCTGTTCTCTGGGCACATGTGCAGGACTGGGTGTGGCGTGGTGGGAGGAGAAGGGTGGCAGCAGAGGTCCTCAGCTGCGTTTCCCTCCACCCAAACACAGGGGCACTGCGTGTGCTCTCCATACCTCCCTTCCTCCCAGGGCTCCAGAGAACACACACACCCCCACAAGTGCAGCCCCGTGTGGACACTCGCTCAGTGTGAATCGGGGGGCGGAGGGAGGAACTTTTCCTGGCATATAAATTAGGTGATTGGTCCAGGCCTCCCATTTCTTGATGTGTACTCTCTGGCCTACAGAGCATCAGCCAGGATCTGGGGAGCAGGACGTCCAGTGCGAGCTGTGCAGCCTGACACAAAGGCGTTCCCCTCGGAGCCCTCGCCCTGTCTGTGAGCGGAAATATTAAGCCGACCTCAGTGCTCTCGTGAGGATTAAATCTGGCAATGACCACAGAGCCCTGCCAAGAGCAGCTTCTCAACAGGTAACACAGCCCGGACCTACTCTGCCCTTCCATGGGGAAAACAGAATGACAGCCTCACAAGAATTCACAGCTGAATTCCTCAGAGAATGCTGGATTTGCACGTTTCACACAAAAAAGGCACCCAGCACCACACAGCCTTTTCATGACATCTGACTGTCCTCCCACGCCTCCAGCTACACGCAGTTACAAAACAGCATTTGGGCCGGCGCTGCGGCTCACTAGGCTAATCCTCCGCCTGCGGCACTGGCACCCCAGGTTCTAGTCCCGGTCGGGGCACCAGTTCTGTCCTGGTTGCCCCTCTTCCAGGCCAGCTCTCTGCTGTGGCCCGGGAGGGCAGTGAAGAATGGCCCAAGTGCTCGGGCCCTGCACCCCATGGGAGACCAGGAGAAGCACCTGGCGCCTGGCTTCGGATTGGTGCAGCGCACCAGCCGTGGCAGTCACTTGGGGGGTGAACCAGCGGAGGGAGGGAAGACTTTCCTCACTAACTCTGCCCGTCCAAAACGAACAAACAAACAAAAAAACAACATTTGGTACACAGGCAAACAGCATCCCAGGCCTGCTGGGCTCCTGGAGGTCATCTTGTAACTGGAACGAATCTTCCCCCTGCAAACCTCACAAATGTGGGTTTTCCCACAGACCCTTGGCAGGTAATGCTGATCATCCCGCATATCATCTTTTTTTTTTTTTTTTGACAGGCAGAGTGGACAGTGAGAGAGAGAGAGAGACAGAGAGAAAGGTCTTCCTTTGCCGTTGGTTCACCCTCCAATGGCCACTGCGGCCGGCACACCGCGCTGATCCGAAGGCAGGAGCCAGGTGCTCTCCTGGTCTCCCATGGGGTGCAGGACCCAAGCACTTGGGCCATCCTCCACTGCCCTCCTGGGCCACAGCAGAGAGCTGGCCTGGAAGAGGAGCGGCTGGGACAGAATCCAGTGCCCCAACCGGGACTAGAACCCAGGGTGCCGGTGCCGCATATCATCTTGAGGCAGAGTTCGCACCTCATTTCTGAGTAGCTCAGAAAATTAAATAATTTTTAAATACTTTAAATTCTCAAAGAAACTACTTAATTTGGAGGGAGAAATGCCTTTTGGCTTTTCTGAGACCCAAAGTTGTTTTCAACAGAGGACAACTCTGAGACACAAACAAAAAAAACAAATTTACAATTCAGTCTGAGAAAGGCAGACCATTCCAGTCATCTCAGCCAGCCCGTGTATGCTGGGCACAGCTATCCACTCTGGAGCTGCCGCTGCTCCTGTCAGGAACCCAGCACCCAGCGCCCACTGGAACACAGTGGAGGCCTGCCAGCAACATCCTGCAGCACAGAACAAGGCCAAGAACGGCAGGAACTGCACCTGCACAGGAGGGAGGCCTTCACAGCTCCAGGGCCTTGCTCACATGCTTACTGGTCCAAGGCCAGATCACTGGAGAAAATTCCAGTAAAAGATAAGTTTATCTGGTGCAAACAAAGAAACAAAGCAAAGAAAATCAAAATCCATGCATAGTCTTCTCATAATTTGCATTTCCCATAAACTTGTTTTTTAAAAAAAGATTTACTTATTTATTTGAAAGGCAGAGTTAGAATGAGAGAGAGAGAGAGTGAGAGAGAGAGAGAGAAGCAGAGACAGAGAGGTCTTCCATCCACCGGTTCAGCCCCCAAATGGCCACAACTGCCAGACCTGGGCTGATCAAAGCCAGGAGCCAGGAGCTTCTTCCGGTCTCCCACGCAGGTGCAGGGCCCAAGCATCTAGGCCATCCACCGCTGTTCTCCCAGACTACAAGCAGGAGCTGGACTGGCAGTGGAGCTTATGGGATGTCGGAACTGCAGGCAGCAGTTTTACCCGCTATGCCACAGCAGCAGCCCCTCCCATGCACTTTTTTGAAGACTGCTTGTATGCATGGGTTTTGAAATTGTTGCACTAAAATAAGCTTATCTTTCGATTTCATTTTCCACAAACTTTTTAATGACCACGTGCTTTACTGAGATCTATTACTGACTTTCCTGGGTCAAAAGTTACAACACACATTTTGTTTCGAGTGTTTCTTTCACAAACAAGGACTGCATACTACCACCCAATGTGCCCACAGCTCATTCAGACATTCTACCCTCCCTGCTCGCTTCACCAAGCAAACAGCTCAAGCCTGCTGCCGAGGTTCTTTCCTCTCCCAGTCTCCACTGCTACATTTCTTCCCTCCTACTTCGCGCATCTATTCCAAGTCTTACCCCAGGACTTCTCTCTGCATGTACTTTGAGGCTTAGGTTCCAAGCAACACACAATATACATCCTGCACAACTGTCAGCAGATTCTGCTTCCTGACCAGATCCAGCCTCCTGGGGGGCTCGCAGGCAAACCCTCAGTCGCTATGCAGCTGGGTTTCCCCACTTTCCCACAACACTGGACCAAACCACCATAAAACCCATGGTCCCTATGACTCACTGAATGTGTGCCCACAAAGTCCACCCCCATTGTGGGAGCCACGTGTGGACATTCACTCGGTGTGAATCGGGGGACAGAGGGAGGGACTTTTCCTGGCATATAAATTAGGTGATTCATCCGGGCCTCCTATTTTTTGATGTTTACTCTCTTGTACCCTACAGAGCATCAGCCAGGGTCTGGGGAGCAGGACAAGAGACATTCCTCCTCCTCCTCCCCCTCCTCCATGGAAGTCTGACAATCTTGCTTCCTTTTCAGCTGTTAGCCTGGGGGAGGTTCTGTTTACTGCTGCTAGGGTCCAGGTTCTGGGTTGCTAGGCCCACTAGTGGCTCAGAGGTATGGGGCAGGGGTGTTTCTTACATAAACACCCACTTCCCACCTTGCTGATAAGAAGCACTAAGAGCTGAAGGACACAGGCCCTGTGCTCACAGGCACAGGATTTGCTGCAGGCAAGTGGCCCGTTTCATAAACCTCACAAGGGCGAAGACAGTGCTTTCCAACCAGGTAAGCAGAGTACGTTTCTGAAATAAACCTGTATCAGGCACACTAAGGCACATCTCACAGAGACACTGTAGGATATCCTTACAACTCTAATTTCCTCATGAGCGACAACTTCGTCATAAGGACGGCACCACTCACTACTCAGGGCCCACACAGGAGAACTACCCAATGAAACCCGGGAAGCACAGAGCAGCATCCAGAACGGCCCTGTTCTATCAGGAAGAAGGGCTGCACTGGCGCTTAGCCGTGGTGCCGCTGCCTTCTGCTCACTTGGGTGTCCCGCACGTTCCATGCGGGTGGTAGACAAAGGCACAGACGGTGCTCTGCTCAAACCTCAGGCAGCGGTTCCTCACAACACACTCTTCAGCTGAACTCAAGGGTCCACCCTGCAGAGAACAGGGCACCCCATGTAGGGAAATCACGCAAACAGCCCTTCCGAACAAGGCACAGCTAGAGGGGAACAGGCACAGCTCACACCCATTCCTCTGGAGCCTGAAAATCACAATTCAACGCACCTTAACCGAGCTCCAAATAAGAATGAATCACGTGTCCTAATGAGACTGAGCAAGGACACACGGACTCAGCACTATTCCCGAGACCATGAGAAGACCTAGGGACCCAAACTGCCATAAAAGAACCCTTCAGAAACATCGTCTGTCATGACAAAGAAATGCAGGTGCAGCCCTAGATTCAGCCCTGGCCTGGGGAGGCACAGAGTCCTGCATGAGCACACGACTGCAGGAACCAGAGAAACGTGGATGCGGGCTGGGGTCACGACAGACTGCAGTGCCTGCTTCTGGAAGCTGCACTGTGGCCGGGATGTGGATGCTTTGGTTCTGAGGAAGCGCCTGCTGAAAACCTCAGGGAATCTGGCCTGTGCGATCTGCAGCTTTCTTTACAATGAAATATATATACATCATAAAATACTGAGAGCGATAAGCACCTGTGAGTACATGTTAACAAAAACAAGTTGCCCTCGTTTAACATCTATTGATCAGAACTCACTCTAAATACAATGTCTAAACTTTTAAAACACAAAATGAAAAATTAAACAGGTAACTTGCAAGACTGACTTTATTTGTGCAAGCCTTTACCATAGTATGTGTGTGAGATCTGTGTGTTGCTAGAACAGCTGTGAACCCAGTGTTAGTAGCTTGGAATACAAAAGAAGAACATGGATTTGAGAGTCACGTTTCTGGGTAAAACCTCACCTTGGCCATTCCTTAGGACAGAGTGGTCACACCAGCTCTGACTCGGTTTCTCCTACAATACTCTCAGAAGAAAGACCACTTTCTGACATCAATGTAGAGGGTCAGGCAGCTCTGTGAGCGACTCGGGCTGCGGACAGCGTCAGACCCCTCAGGATGCAGGCTCACTCCTGGAGAATGACCCCACTTCAGAGCCCGTCACAAGCCCCAGGCTATGAACTGGGGTTCCCACGGCCTCCTGTCCAGACCCAGGATTTGCTCAGAGACCTCAGGGAGACAAGCAGACACAAGCTGTCCCAGAGGGGGCGGGCGGGGGAGGGTGCAGGGAGCGGGAGGTGCCCGGGCTCCCAGGCCATCTGCAGGACCCTCCAGATGTGCTCAGCTGTCCAGACGCCTCTGCACCCATCCCCTGGACTCTGCTGGGGGCCTCCGTGCACAGGAGTGACCGCTGAAGGGCTGAGTGGGAACCGGGGGCCGGTGCCGGAGCCCTCTGCCATGGGGGAGGTCTGAGGTCTACTCTCAGACTTGCTGTCGGCCCACCGCCACAATACCTGGGTTGAATAGCAGAGCCGGTCAGAGAATGAGCCATCCTGAGCTTTTGATTCCTTGTGTTGAGGAGGGAAAGAATGCGGCTCTGCCGTGAGAGCCCAGTAACAGCAGGTGCGTATGTGCTCTGGGTGCTATGCAGTACGAGCTCCTTGTTTTCGAGAGGCCACACGGGACGCAGCAGTCACCGAGCAGAAGGTGAACCCTGAGGACGCCACACGGCACTCAGCCACTTCATCCCTGCCTCACAGCTGCACGTCTGGAAAGGATGCTTGTGCTCCAAAACAGTGATCCCACCATGAAGAACGTAAACAAGGCAGCAGCTTCTTGTCACACTGTCCTCGGACAAGTGAGACACAAATCTGCTAAAAAACGTCCCTCAAGAATATTCATTTTCATCTAAAAGATGAATCTCAAAGATGACGAGGAAGGACAAAAATTCTCTTTCCTCGTATCAGCAGTCCACAGTGCCTACATTCAATCTACCTAAGGAGCCGGTCTCCAAGGCCAGCACATGCACATTAGGGTAAACCCAGAGGTCCTGAGAGGTCTGTCTGGATCCCAAGCAGAGAACTGGATCAGGAACGGGGCAGCCGGGACATGAACGGGCACCCCTATGGGATGCCAGCGCACACACACACACACACCTTGCTGTTCACAGTATCATTATTCATAGTAACCAAAAAATGGGGACAACCTACTCATCAACTGATGCATGGATGATAAAATGTGGTATATCCACACACAGGAACGTCTCATTCTTCAGTAGGAAGGAACAAGATACTGACACATGCTCTACCGTGGAGGGACCTTGGAAACACGAGACTAAGTGAAAGAAGCCAGTCACAGAAGGCTGCACACTGAATCTACACAGTGAAACTTCCAGAACAAGTAAAGCGATAAAGGTACAAAGTAGGCAGTGGTGCCAGTAGCTGGGAGGAATGTAGACTACGCATTTGTAGGGTGAAAAAATGTTCTCAAGTCAGACAATGATGACTGCACAACTACTAAAAACCCGTCACACTCTCTGGAGGCAGAAGTTTACAGTATTTAAATTACACCCTAATAAGGCTATTTTAAAAATAGCCAAGGCACTTCGTGCATGTGCAAACCCGCTGCTGGATCTAAGTTATCTGCAAGTAGTCTGGAAGGAAAATAAGCACATGAAACATCCAACATAACCGTCAGCCAGGCAGAAGTTACCATGTTGCAAAGTGGCTGTTTTTATACACTGCAGTTAGAGCCAGCATGGGAAGTGAGCCACAGCCTCAACACACACAGCAGGACTGCCCCACACCTGGGGCACACGCCCAGCTCCCGGCTCCTGCCTACCACCTCGGTCACCTGCCTTTTGTCTGGCACAAATCCTGAGCACATGAACCCCAACACAAGTTTCTGGTTTTCCAAAGCCTGCTCTCACCCTCTCCAGGCCCCAGAAGCCCAGCATCCAGCAGTGCCTCCGAAACAGGTGCTTTTCACCACACAGACGCACCAAGTCCTGGACCGGCCCCGGCCCATCCCTGCCGCCTCCTCCAGATGCACCAACTCCTGGAGCGGCCCCGGCCCATTCCCGCCGCCTCCTCCAGATGCACCAAGTCCTGGAGCGGCCCCGGCCCATTCCTGCCACCTCCTCCACGCAGGTGCTGCCTGGGCAGTCCTCCGGCCAGTGGCAGGTCGCCACCTAGTGGCTTCCCAGGGAACTGGCCCTCACAGTGGGGGTCCTTAAGCCCCAGTAGGCGCCACCCACCCACCAAGTCCTACATAACATGCATTATGCTTATGTCATTTAGTATTTACCAAACTAACCTTGATTTCTGAGGTAAATTTCATCAATAAGTACACGTGTACATGGTTAAAATTTCCTGATAATTCCTATCACAAGCCAAGTTTATTGTAACAATACTGATAAGTACAAAATTAAAAGAAATGTCAAGATTTACTCACATATAATGGAGCTTGTTGTGGATTAAGTTTCATGTCCCGAAATACTGAAACAGAAATGCAAAAAAATGAGAATTAAAAGTTGTCACCAAAAAAGTATAAAAACCACCCAAAGTCCTAGGAGCCCAGCACGGCTCCGTGAGTGCAAGCCGTGCTCCCGGCTTTCCTGGAGGCTTGGGAAGAAAGGAAGTGCCGAGGCTGCAGAAGTCCTTGGGTGCCAGGCTCCAGGCTCCAGGCTCCAGGCTCCAGGCTCCAGGCTCCAGGCTCCAGGCACTGAGGTGGGGAGGAAACATTTGCACTCAAGAAGATAAAACGCTTCCCTGCTGCAAAAGGACCAACGGCTATGTCAGAAGGAGCTACCAAAGCCACCCCACTGTGGCCACTGCGCGTATCCTCAGGCACACCTTGACCTCATCCCCAACCACACAACAGGCTGCTGCCCTGGAGACTGGCCCCGGCTCACTCAGCCCTCTGTGGCCACACAGCCTGCCCTGAGAACCAGAAGCCGGCACCCGGCTCAGCACCAACAGTGGGATCCCGCTTACTTCTCTCACTTGGCGGAGTCTCATGGCAACCCATGCAGAAGGCCTGCAGAACAGCTCGCTGCCAGGGGTGTATCTGCGGGAGGCGAGGCCACCACTTCCAGGCTGCCGCAGCTTGCACAAAGCTCACGCCGTCCGCCCCGGTCCCAAGCAGACCCAGTGACGGCATTCCCGGCTGATCGGGGAGTTCCCTACCCTTCCCAGAGAAGCGAAGGCACATCCTGCCCGGCCAGAGCAGCAGCAGTGCGGAAATGCCAAGGACAAGCACAAAACGGACGAGGTCCTGACAGCACAACCCGGGGATTGCCCCACAAACGTCTCGAAGAAAAGGCACCTGTCAGGGTCCACAGACAACATGAGCTACACTGCAGCCTTGCGGTCCCGAGATCCTCACAGAGCAAGGCAGCTCCCACGCTCAGGAGAAAGAGCCTACAAACCCTCAACCCAATCAGCTGTGACCAGCCACAGGCCTCAGAGGGCAGCAGGCGCTGACAGGCAGGTGGGTCCAGGAGACGGAGTCACCTCCGTGCCGGTCCCCAAGCAGCTCCCACCTGCTCCTCCACCCGTTCCTTCCTGCCGGCCTTCATTTCATGACTTCATGCCCCCAGGAGCTAAAAGGCATCTGCAGAAACCCACACGAAAAGAAGTTTAAGAAATGTAGCAATAACAACTATTTTTAAAGAAAGATAAAGTAGAGTTCGAGCCCATCAGACTGGAGCAGTGGGCAGAGGTCAAAAAGAAAAACAGACTGAGGGCTGGAGAACTTTCTCAATGTGTTAAAAATCTTTTATTTTAAGATTAACTCACTGTGCTCATTAGCATTTTAATCAGCTTTCCAGGTCCTGTTCAGACCTGCCTGGGACAAAGCACTGACAGCCCTCACCAACTTCTGCACCTCTGCCACCATCAGAAATTAACACTTGGTCACCCAGGAGCTCCAGGGAATCCAGACAGGTCACTGACAGCAGCTCCCGGATGATTCGTGACTTGCCAGAAACCAAAGGGCCATGTAAGACCCATGATGCTAGCTTACCTGTATGGCTCCTGCTACACCAGGAGAGGGAATGGTGACACTCAGCTAGCTCTACGGCTGGTGTCATCGCAACTATCTGAAATTACGAGCTCGACTAAATGAGTTTCAAAGCCAGCACCATCCATGTCGCTCTAATACAAGGATTAAAGAGAGAGGACAAAGTGTCTGTCCTCCTACACTGGCCAAAGGGCCCGGTCACTGTCACACAGGAGACACAAGTGGCTGAAAAGAATATCTGTCAAAAACAATCAAAGTAATGACCAGAAGGTTCCAGAAGTAGTCTTCTAAGTTCGGGTGACCTCTAGGCTTTGCAATGCTGACACACAGGAAGCAGTCAGCCATCAGTCTCAGTTTTCCATCTGAGACTGTATTTCGTCTCATAAACGATAATATTTGCACTGGTGAAAAAATGGAGTTGGGTTTCCAAGGTTACATTATGTAATACCAAGGACAAGAAGTGGGAGAGGCCAGATTCAAACCCAGCCTGATAACTGTGCACGTGCACTTCCTCCACATCAAAAGATGATCTGCTAATGACCTCAAATTTTAAAAGTTTACCTGGGGCCGGCACCACGGCTCACTTGGCTAATCCTCTGCCTGTGGCACCGGCACACCGGGGGTTCTAGTCCCAGTTGGGGCGCCGGATTCTGTCCCCGTTGCTCCTCCTCTAGTCCAGCTCTCTGCTGTGGCCCGGGAAGGCAGTGGAGGATGGCCCAAGTGCTTGGGCCCTGCACCCGCATGGGAGACCAGGAGGAAGCACCTGGCTCCTGGTTTTGGATCAGCACAGGGCACCGGCCATAGAGGCCACTTGGGGAGTGAACCAACAGAAGGAAGACCTTTCTCAATGGAAGGAAGACCTTTCTCTCTCTCTCTATCTATCTAAAAAATTTTAAAAAATAAATTAAAAAAAAAAAGTTTACCTGGGCCAGACACTTAGTGCAAGCAAGGGTTAAAAGACACCACTTGGGACATCTGTATCCCATATCACAGTGTCTGGGTTCAAGTCTTAGCTCTACTTCCAACTCAAACTTCCTGCTCTCACCAGCTCATCAAAACAGCAGATGACTGCTCAACTACTTGGGTCCCTGCCACCCAGCACTGGCATGATAAACCTGGATTGAGTTCTGGGCTCCTGGCTTCAGCCTGGCCCAGCCTCTACCACTGTGGGCATTTGGGAAGTGAATTGGTAGATAGAAGATCTCTCCGTCTGTTCTTGCCTCTCTGTGTCTCTCTGCTCTACAAAAAAAAATGAAAATAAACAATTTTTAAAATAATAAAAACGGACTTGCTCTCATCCTACACACAATATAGACTCCCCCTGACTTTGCTGTTTCTCTCTCACATACCAGGCGCTGCTGCTCCTTACAGTTCTCAGGGCTCAGAAGGAATCAGAGATGGGAGCCCCTGCCTTCAGACATCTCATTATAGGAGTAACACAGATAAATAAAATTACAAAATGAATGGTCTTAAATAATAACAAATGTGGTGGAGGAAAACCAAACAGAGGAGATGGGAAACGATGGGGGAGCGTTCTCAACAGGGAAGCCTCCCTGAGACGCACACGTGACACTCAGAGCTGGGCCCCAAAACTAACAACTCAGAGTTACAATGCAAAAGGTGCTGCCTGTACCACGAGGCCTCAGCCACGAGCAGCTCTTCTCCACTGGAGAACGCCACGCGCAGCAGAAAAAACACCAGAGGAGGCTCTCCTGTGCTCAAACACCCTGACCTGCAGACCAAGAACACAGCAATTTCTCTGCTTTGTCAACAGGTTTTTCTCAAACCTTTCAGAAAGGAAAATGGGAGAAAATGCAGCATGTCCATCCACTTGAGAAAAAACTATCATTCCTTCCTTATCCAGTAACCAGTGATGACTTAGAGCAATGCCCCAGCTTCCCAAAGGCTGCATTCAAGAACAAGGACAGTGCACCTGCCCCCACCCCTGCCCCCCGCGTGCGCGTGCAAACACACACACACACACACACACACAGCCTTTGAGAGACTATGAAAAGGAGGAAATAACAAAATTCAAAGATCTAACTGATGTGGTTTTCAGTATGTTCACCCCACCCTCCCTCAGTAGTAAAAGCAGCTGGACTCACGAGTGGTCGATGAGTGGAGCGTAAATTTGAGGGGTGTGAAATGAAATAACAGCAGAAGCGCATTAATTACTTTTATTTGTCCCACACTTTTCACTTTTTTACAATGCTGAAAGAAAACAACTGGAATCTGTTACAGGTGTAAAACAGTGCACCCTTCTTTATCATCAAATCAAAACTCACCCAAGTTTAATGCAACTGCCTCACTCAGATACACCAATGGCCCTCAAGGCCCAGCCTACGACAATCCTTGAGACTCAGAAAGGCACACACTGTGCTGCAGCCTCTGCCTGCTGTCCTGCTGGCTCCCCAGGCTTTCCTTCACAGGCCCCCATGCACACAGTCCCTTCAGAATGTTCCAGGATAGGGTAGGGGGTACTCACAAAGATGAGCAATTGCACAGTTGGGGGACCTCAAAATCATGCTGCCTGCCAAGGACTATGTAGAAACCCAATGCCTGCGCAGGACAAGGAACTCGGGCACACGTTGACAGGGCTGTCTAGCTTAGAAGTAGGGACAGAAAGCACTTCCACCAACCAACGCGCCTGAGCAAACAAAAGCAGGACCTGGAAGCAAAGACATTTCACAAAGCAGTGGTCAGCAAACATTCTGCAGGGAGCACACGCCCAGCACGGCAAGCTCTGCAGGTCACATGACCGGTTACAACATGTAAACGAGCACACCCGCTGCCCTCCAGCCAAACTTGCAGATCCAGGCCCCGGCCGTTCACGCTGGTGCCCAGGAACAAAATACCTCTTCCTGGACAGCCACGCCCAACAAGCCGTGTCTTCCCATTTAGCAGATTCAGATGTCCCGAAGATGTTTTTAGATTAATAAAACAACAACAAACTCCATCAAACAGAAAAGTCATGGCTGTACAACAATCACTAAAGAAGAAATCAAACTACAACCCAAGTTCTCCAGAGATGACCACAGGTCCTCATCTGCAAAGTCCCGACTCCTGGCCACACCGTGGCACCACTTGCTCCTCCTTCAGACCCCACATCAGCACCACAGAGGCCAACCACGGAGGCCTGGCCATGAAAGCCTTCCAGGACTCAGGAATGCCTTTCTGACAACCTCTTAAATCACCATGGCAGGGGCCGGTGCTGTGGCAAGTGTGTTGAGCAGTCACCGTACAGCTGGCATCCCATAATGGTGCCGGCTCGAGTCCCGGCTGCTCCACTTCCAATCCAGCTTGCTGCTGATGGCCTGGGAAGGCAGCAGAGAATGGCGCAAGTGCGTGGGCCCCTGCACCTGCGTGGAAGACCAAGAAGTAGCTCCTGACTTCTGGCTTCAGAACGGCCCAGCCCCAGCCATTGCAGCCATCTGGGGAGTGAACCAGTGGATGGAAGACCATTCTCTGTGTCTCTCCCTCTGTCTATAACTCTGCCTCTCAAGTACATAATCTTTAAAAACAACAACACAGTGGCAGGTATATGACAATTCTAAAATATAAGATAGTAACCACAGGAAAGAATCCAGAGAAACAAACAGCCGAATGTTGACTACACCAGGGATTTTATTCTTTAATCACATGCTGCTTAACCATAGCTGCTCAAACAACAGATAATACTCCTGAAACCCAGAGGAAAACACCATATTCAGCTGATTTGTTTTAAGTCTCCTGTCAGGCAACAGATCACGATGGAACTGGAAATGACTATAAAGAGTTTCCTAAATGTGCAACATTGGAAATGCTGCAATCTTTGCTAAAAGTCTCTTCAGCCAATAAACAGAGACAACGAGAATGAGAAAGCCTGCCCCATGTGTGCTGACGTAACTCGGAAGCACCATTCTGTGTCAGCTACACATTATACTGCAGAGCCGTAACACGTGCTTCACCTTTATGAAAAGTCCCTGAAGAGGGGAGAAGGTGATCAGATCACAGACCAAAAACTTTCCTGTGTCCCTGTTACCCATGGTTTCAGCTCATTTCCTAAGGACTAGCTGTCCAAGCTGGACAAACCTATCACTTCAGCTGACCTGGTTTTGGTCACTCACCGAAAGGACATGCAACCAGCCTGCACACAGGTCCCCACCCCTGGGGGGGGGGGGGGCAGATGTCTGGGACTCAGCCCAGTGTAGCAGGCACAAGATTTTTACCTGTGGAGCACTTTCCATAGCAAAACGCATGTCCAGTGCATTTCCATGGCCAGAGGCCCTGCAAAGTCTAGCTACAGGCAATTCTTTGAAACCTACAGAAATTCACAGTGAGCATTAGAGGGGAAACGACAAGAACAGTCTGCACATGCAGCACTTCTTCCGGGCCAGGAACTGGCAAAATCCGCAAAAGCAGCACGGAACAGAGGGGACGAATGGGCTTCCCCTGCGGAGGATACCAACCAAGTCCTGTGACAGGCACCAAACACCCCACTCCAAACAGGACTGAGCAAACCCTCTGGGAGCCCCGGGACGGCTTCCCTGCTGTGTGCAGCTCAGGGAAGAGTAACTGAGAGGCGGCTTTCAGATTCTGATGGGCACGCACACCCAACTGCCATGGGCCTGGTGACAGAGAGCAGATCCCTGCCCCTGCCACCAGACAGTCCGGTGCTGTTCTGGCTCTGGAGTCAGGGCCCACATTCTGAGAGACAGTGACGCTGAGTCCCCAACCCTGTCTGCTCCCTGCCCAAGGGCCACAGGGCACAGACTGAGCAGCCACCATGGAAGGAGGAAAGCACTCATGGCAAAAGGGAGCGGGGAGCTGGCAGAGGGACATGAAGACCCAGCACAGAGAGGGACTGAGTACGCTCCACAACAAACACAGGACCTGGAAACTAAGCACAAGCACCCGCCTCCACTCACTCACTCTTCAGAAAGATGGGTATACTGCACACAAAAGGCCTTAGGGAAAGGCACACACTCAGAGCTCCAAAGTGACTACTACTGAGTGAAAAATCAGAATTCTTACCATGGTAACAAATAATAAAACAATCTAAAATTGTTGAAGAAATGAAATCTAATTTGAAGACTCAGAACTCTGGCTTTCAAACTTGCTCTGGGAGTCCAGTAGGAGAGGACAAGCTGTACAGCCCCCTATTCTTCACATGTGCGTTTAACACATGAGCACACCCACTCAGTCACGGCAGACGGCACAGTTCTGAGCCCTACAACAGCCATACGCTAAGCTAGTCACTGAGCTTTAGAGGGGAACAACCCTACCAATTTAGTGAGAGGTCTCTATATGTAAACAGATATTATGGGATGGTACATTCATAAAAATGTTACAAGGATCAGGAAAGAGCAATAAACCTTCCAGCAGGTGGGGGCTGGGACGGAGTTAACTGGAAGCCAGCCCAGGCAGGGCCTCCGGGAAGACAGGCCGTGGGTGGAGCAGGAATCGGACAGGGCCACAGAGTGAGTGGTGGAGAACACAGAGGAGATGTGCAAGCAGCGGAGGACAGCAGAGGCACCCATGTCAACTCACCGACCTCAGGAAGCAGGGAGGGCAGAGAGAAGAAAAGAGCAAGTCACTGCAGCCGCCCTACACTACCACAAATCACAGCCACACGATGGCAATGACAGAGACTATGTCTTCTTTCTCTGTTGTCACTAAATCAGCTCAAACTTCTTCATTCATAACTGCAGTTCAAAGATTCACAAAAGGTAGCACTCAAAGAAGTTTGTGATCATGTGACCTGAACTCAAACCAGGACCCCCTCACAAGAGGGGCCCAGGCCATCCTTCTTCCATGGGAATCACCAGTCCACCTGCCTGGCTGCAGACTTGAATGTCAGGGCTTCATCACCTTGAGAACACCTCTCCCTGGTCCACTGCACCTGACTCACCCTCTCTCAAATGCTTTTACTCGGTTACACCCTCTCTGTCTACACTGGAGGAAGCAATCTTTTAGCAGGTTCTTTTGGAGTTCTAGGGCCTAAGGTAGTTAGTTACCAACCAGGAAATCAAGAAAGGACAAGTACAAATGTAACATGCCAATCATTTAGTTTTCCAAGCTCCACGTGTTAAGGTGCAGCCTGCATCCAGACACTGGGCCTGCACTACACATCCTCTGTAAACGGACACCAGCGATCCTCACACCACTCAGGATAAAAGGAAGCACCCACAGCAGAGGCCTCACCTCCCGCAGGACAAGCTCCCTTTCAGCATTGAAGAGCTCTTTAACAACTCCAAACAGAACAACGCGAAGATACAAATGAAAACAGCGATATAATTCAGAGATGAAAACAGCCTTGGACTTGAGGTGCAACTCTGGCTCTGGGTCTGTTACCCATCAAGCTCTGCTTTCCTCAGCCGTAAACAGGGATAAGTGTGTGCACAACACCTGGCACAGTGGTGAGCAGAAGGAAACACCTGATATAAAACAAGTTTCTGTTCTGACAGCCTGGTAGGACCTAACAGCCACTTCAGGCCTGACCACAACCACGTCCCGCCATGTCCCTCAGCCCACCCTGCCCCGCTTCCCCTGATGCCCAATTATAAATAAACGCAGGGCTGAGGGACGTGCAGGTCCAAACAGGCATGGTGCTCTGGCCAACGTGCCACGCACGCATAGCGGGCACCCACAGAAGCCACCCACACTACCCCGACGGCCCCCCGTGCCCCCTCTGCTGCCCTCACCCCACACACCTTGAGTGTCTGCTCAAGTCCATGTGCTCCACTCTCGCAGAGTCTGACCACTCAGCAGTCAACCTGCCCAGTGTGTCCTCTTTTGCTTCTGGGCCTGCCTGCTCTGCCCAGCTTATTCTCGCCAAATCCTTGTGCATGTCCTCACAGCACCTGGCCTAGCAGACCCCAGGGAGACACTGACCTGACAGAGACATCAGCCAGCACCACTGTGTGAACGCCAAGGGGTCCACAGCTCTGAGTACAAAAATCAACTTACCAAAATCCCTATATCGGTGCAGCTGCTTATCAAAGACACTCTGGGTTGTGCCATGGGTCAAGAAATCCAGGCCGAAGAAGCCATGTGTTTTAATCTGCCAGGAAGTGAACGGGACCCCTGTGAGGGGAGGCAGCAGCCCGACCGGACAGCCTCAGGAGAGCAGGGCTCTCTCACGAGGGCAGAGCCCGTGGGGAGAGGAACATGGCACATGCAATTACTATTCTCTGCTGGTGTTTAACATGGGCTTGTGGTTTCCTGTAAAAATGGTTTCTGCTGCTCTGAAAAGATCTGCAGAGAGAAGAAAACGCCCAATGGCCATTTCACAGGTGAGAACTGTGCGGCCAGCTGCATCCTGTTATCCAAGGGAAGTGGGACTCTAAGCTGCCAGGAGTCCAGACCCAGGATAGCAAGACCATAAATTCACTAATTCCTGACATACTTATCCCTACGGTAAGAAGAAGAAACTTCAAATTTAGAAAAATTCATACACAGCTGGGCTTTATGTAAATTAACTTTTTTCAGGGGTGAAAATAGATATCCGGTAGAGACCTCTGCACTTCCTTCATCCCCCCTCAACCGTCCAGAAGGCAGGCAGCCCAATGGGCTGAACCAGCGACAACCATCTGCAAAGACCAAGTGCTGCAGGTGGGCTCTCGCCCAAGCGCATTCACTGCAGACTGGAACAGCCTCACCTGTACAAACCCCAGGGCCTGCTCTGAGGCTGCTGTTCTAGAAACAACCTCAGTGACAGACAGCCCACCATGGACACAGAGGGTGACAAAGGCACTATCAGATGGCTCCCACAAGGGGCAGGCAGAGGAGGTCAGAAACAGGTGCTAACCATGTCCATGTGAGCCTTTAAATTATGAGAACGGCTGTCACATCTGGAGGCCAGTGCCTCCAACGCTGATTTCCATAACACCAAGTCTCCACGTTAACGCCTTGAGGACAATGACATCAGAAAATGCAGAAGTGGCAGGTTTTAAAAGTCATCTCAAAACTGAAAAAAAGATTGTAAAACAAAATTTTAAAAAATTTGTATATGTCACAATTAGATAAATGGCTATAGAGACCATAAAAAAATAAAATAAAAGCCTCCAATTCATCAGTCTTCTATTAAGGGTTTTTAGAAATACTATTAACTGCTTTAATGAAAATTTTTTTTTCTTTTTAAGATTTTATTTATTTTACAGGCAGAATCACAGACATGGAGAGACAGATAGAGGGGTCTTCCAACCGCTGGTTCACTCCCCAAATGGTCACAATGGCCAGAGTGGAACTGTTTTGAAGCCAAAAGCCAGCAGCATCTTCTGGGTCTCCCACATGGGGGCAGAGGCCCAAGCACCTGGACCGTCTTCCACCACTTTCCCAGGCCATAAGCAAAGAACTGGACTGTAAGAGGACCAGCCAGGACATGAACCAGTGCCTATATGGGATGCCAACTAAGCCACAGTGCTGGCCCCCCCAAAAATTTTATTTCTAATGCTCACTTTTTATTCATAAAACATCCTTGGTCTGTGCAATCCCTTGGAAACTCATTCTTGTTCTTGAGAATATACAGTGAGCAGATATAACTTTAAAAATAATAAATCAATCTTAAGTGGGAAAGAACTAAGATCAGTCAACTTATTTTTTATACGAATTATCTATTTTTTCACCACTCTTTTTTTTTTATTTGACACATAGAGTTAGACAGTGAGAGAGAGAGAGTCAGAGAGAAAGGTCTTCCTTCTGTTGGTTCACCCCCAAAATGGCTGCTACAGCCGGCACACTGCGCCGATCCGAAACTAGGAGCCAGGTGCTTCCTCCTGGTCTCCCATGCCAGTGCAGGCACCCAAGCACTTGGGCCATCCTCCACTGCCTTCCTGGGCCACAGCAGAGAGCTGGACTGGAAGATGAGCAACCAGGACAGAATCCGGTGCCCCAACCAGGACTAAAACCTGGTGCCCATATGGGATGCCGGTGCCGCAGGCCAAAGATTAACCTAGTGAGCCATGGCGCCGGCCCCAAGATCAGTCAACTTAAAAAGCACATGAAAATCACCATGCCCACTTCTAATAATTTAGATGCCATATCCACACAGTACTCTGTGATAACATGGTTAACACTTTTAGCACGGATTTTGACTATCTAAAGATAAAAACCAGGAGCAGGTGTTTGGCACAGTGGTTAAGACACTGCTTGGGATGCCCACATCCCACATCCCACTGCCTGGGTTTGCGTTCTGGCTTCACTTCCAATTCCAGCTTCCTGCCCACCCTGCTAGGCAGGAGGCGATGGCTCCACTGCACGGATCCCTGTTCACCCATGTGGGAGACCTAGCCTGAGTTCTGGCTCTGGACTTCTGCTACCTGGCCCAGCTCTGGCTATTGCAGGCATTTGGGAAGTGAACTAGTATCAAACGGATGATCCCTCTCTGTCATCTCTTCTTTGTCTCTCTGCCTCTTAAATAATTTTTTCTTTTAAATTTTGAGTATTCTGCAATACTGTAACTCTTTCTCAACTGCTCTCTAAGGGAGAAGGTCTCAGTGATCTGTCCTAGCTAACATGGAAGGTACTAAAGCAAACTGCAGGGAGAGTCCACAGGAAAGAAAGAAGTACCTATACATTTGTAAAATGGCAACTTAAAAAGTTACAGCCAGCTCAGTCCAGACATTAATGAGGATCATTCCCTTTCAATTCAGACATGCTGTGCCACAAAACAAATGTTAAATGCCAAGACAAGAAATCGCTAAGTGTATTTTTACGAATTCTCATAACTTCATCAGTTCATGAAAACAGCTTAAGAACAATGATTAAAAAGGAGGCTTTTCATCATGTTACTAAAAAGTTACTGCTAAATGAAATTTGAGTAATATTAGACTCATTCTAGGATTTTGAAACAACTGATTGGAGAGACATTTTTGGTGATTATTACCTGAATTTCTTGATTTTCTGAACTCTTAAACAGGGAAATCATAGAGCTAAATGCATACGAACTTACCACGTGGTACATGAATGGAATGGTAATTCCCCACTTGAACTATAATAGAATAGAAAGTAAACCTGTCCAAAAAATTACAGACTTGGTGCTTTGGAACATGCTGGCATTTTCAGCCGTGTGTGGAAATCAATGATGCCTACACACCGTAACAGAATGACAAAGCTCTGCTGCAGTGAGTGGATGCAGACCCAGGACTCAGCACACCGGAGACTCCGGATACTGCGGATGTGGAAGACGCACAGAAACGCAGTGCAGGAAACAGCAGGCATTTACACACAAGCCTCACACAGGGGCCCAAAGGCTCATCATTTGCCCTAGTAATAAGCACTGCCGGGCACAGAGGGCTCGTTTTCCTGAAAAGTTGGAGGAGCGCTTTCAGAGCACACTGCCCTCCAAGCAGGCAACTCTGCTGATCTGCTCCCAGGGCGTGGGGAGGGAGGGCAGCACCCGTGTGTGGGGACTCGCCTCCCTTCCAACAGCGGCAGGGAGAAGACAGAGAGCATCGGGAAGCGGGCTGCTGCGGAGAGTCCCTCTGTGCAGCGGAGGCCCGAGGCACCTCATAGGCAGAGAGCAGACAGCAAGGTGTGAGCAGTCCAAATGAACTCTCCAGCCAGCACTGAGACCACCTGGGTGAAATGGGCCCCGCGGCAGAAACAGCTGATTCAGTGCTGGATTAGTTCTGGTCAGAATCCACACTGATCTCAAAGACTGGAGAACTGAGGCTGACCCAAAAACCAGAACCAACTAAACATCCCACGCCAGCCGCAGAATGGGTGGGTGGTTTTGGTGCTGCTAAAAGGGTTGTGGGTCAGGAGGGGAGCTGAACCCAGCCTCCTGTTAGCTGGGGGCCTCCCTCCCCTTGTCCAGCCCAGCGAGCGCTGTCTCCGCGAAGGGTGCACCTGTGCAGCTGAGCACAGGAGGCCCCGGGGAGGTGCTCCACCGGCACCTGGCCTGCACTGACCACCAGGGGAAATGGCAATGGCAAACATCTGGGAAACCAAGTTCTCACACCTTATTGCTCAAGAAACAAGACCCCTCAATCCCTCCAAAACAAAGTTTCAGCTGCAAAGCCCCGTGACGCATTCTCTTTCTAGGCCACTCAAGCTGAACAAGCGCTGCCTCTCATAGAAGCAGCAGGTGAAAACCACACATTCTCAGCACCTCCCCTAAGAGGAAAAGCTCTCGAGGTCAATTTTTTCTCCATTTTTAAATAAATATTCCCAATTCCCCTTTCCTTCCCTCTGCTCCCTTCCCAGTGTTGGTGCCACCAAGCTACAGATCACATTCTAGACAGAACATTCTAGACAGAACTGCCCTAGCGCTAAGGAAGAACCTAACCGAAGACGAAGGCCAAGGACTGACCTGGCTCCATCCCGCACTCTCCCCTGTGCTCTCCAACCCCAACTGGACACCCAAGCTCCCAGGGAGCGGTGGCACTTTCGAGCTCACGTGTATGCACAAAATTGAAACACGGTAAATGTCGGAGAACAGAATAAAAGGAATATCAAGTAGCTCCAATTATAACAGCTGCTCTCATCCTCCTGTCACAAGCACCTCCCTGGCATCTGAAACCATTTCTGATGGATTCAGCATTTAAAACATACTCTCTCCTCCCTCCTCCCTCATTCTCTTTCTCAAGCAGACACAGAAACACACCCAGGGAAAAACATACACACTCACAGCTTTCAAGAGTCGCACTTGAAAATCACGTAATACCCACGACCGTCGTTACCCATGGTTCATAGCGCCCCATCTCACTCCACAGGAATCCTGACATCTTACAGCTGCTCGCCAATTGTGAAGACACAACGGCCATCAACAGCATCCTCGCCAGGACTACTGCTGTCCCCTGAGTTAACTCATTTTACAAATGAAGACGTTGATGGTTAAAGCCACAGTCACCCAGCTAGTCAACCAGTGGCAGCTAGAATTTGAACCCCAATGTGACTCCAAAATCCACTTGCATAACCTCTACACTTGCAACACACTGTAACCCCACATGCAAAGACACTGGGCCCCTAAGAACACACACATGAAGCAGGTGATTCTCGTGAGCTGGGAATGCAACAGTGAAGGCAAGGAGGAACTTTGGCCACTCCAATGAAAACACCTGGTGCGGGAAGTGGCATCTCACCAATCCAAAGACCGCAGGGCAGATAAGGACAGAGATGTGCCCTCTGAATGCATCTCTGTTTATGTCCCCAGAACTTACGACTGCAGAGGAATTTACAGCTGCGCTCTATTCCGCTTTCCCAAGCAGAGGCTAACAAACTACAGAGGAAGTCAGCTGCACAATCAACCAACAGCTACAGCACTCAGTGGGCCAGCATGTTCCCACCACATCCTCTCAGGCGGAAGCCCTTACAGGTCAGAATCAGCTGAAAATGGACTCTCCCACACAAATAGAGGCTGCTGTTAATACAAGCAAGAGAAACTTCTGAGAACGTTTTCCACCAAGTTCTACAAAAATCTGTTGAAAAGGGGCCAGCACTGTGGCACAGTGGGTTAAGCCACTGTCTGCAACCCTGGCGTCCCGTATTGAAGTGCTGGTTCCAGTCCTGCCTGCTCCACTTCTAATCCAGCTCCCTGCCAATGCAACTTGGGAAGGAAGTAGACAATGGTCCACATGCTTGGGCACCTGCCACCCACATGGGAGACCCAGCACTACAGCTATTTGGGAAGGAACCAGCTGATGGAAGATCTCTGTCTCTCCCTCTGCTGCTCTTTCAAATAAATAAAATAAACCTTAAAAACCAGAAAAAACAGTCAAGCTTCAGAACTGACACCTGAACTTGAGAACGCACAGAAAGTCCTCCATTCAACTCCAGTGGAACCACTTGGCAATGTTTCTGTCGCTGCTATTACACTCCACAAGCGGGGTATGGACCAGCACTAACAAGCAGTACAGTACCCCACCATTTCTTGGCACACACTGCAAAGCACGCTGGCCTTTCACACAGGTAATTATCTGCTCTGAAATGAGCTATTAAGCTGAAAAGAAGAATGAAAAGGAGGCAGTTGCAAAGCAAGATGGCCGACCACAGATCTGGGCCATGACCTTGTACTTACAGACCAGCCACTACCCGAGTCACAGCAGGAGCAAAGCTAGTTCTCCACTAACCCATGGTTTCCCTGTCCACGGTGTCAGCCACCTGCAGTCAGAAATAGTCCAAAGCATTTAATGAAAAATTCAAAAAAAATAAGCAATTCTCAGGTTTCAATTTGTGAGCTGTTCTAAGTGGTGTGATGGAACCTCACAGGGTGGCACCTGCTGTGAGAATCACCCTTTGTCCAGTGTGTCCACGCTATCCACACACAATTCCCTTCCGTGAGTCACATGGTCAGGTAGCGGAGTGACTCATGGTATCACAGTGCCTGTGTCACCCATCTTGAACTCAATAATGGCCCCAAATGCAGGAGCAGTGACACTAGCAAGTGAGATGTGCAAGAGAAGCCATCAACATGCTTCCTGCAAGGGCATGGTGCAAGCACAGTAAGGGATTTTGAGAAGGAAGACAGAGACAGACAGATCCCACATTCACACAGGCAATTATATAGTACAGGTAGAATCTTCAAGCTGATGGAAATGTGCATTATGAAAATACTAATACATGGATTTCAAATTTTTTCAGCAAATTAAAACATCTTTTAGTTCCATTTTCCATAAGCTTTCTGAAGTACCCTTGTATTGTTATGATTGTTCTACTTCATTATGTGTTACCATTTTTAATATCTTACTGCACCTAATCGATAAATTTACTATGGGTATGTGAGTACAGGAGAAAATACAGTACATACGGATTTGGCACTAGCCTAAGTTTAGGCATTCATTGGCAGTCTTGGAAGACAAGCCCCACGGGTAAAGAGCTCAGCTTCCCAAAAGACAAAGGACTACTACAGAGTCGGGAGTCTAAAACTCACTCACAGAATCTCCAGTGAGATACCGCGAGGGATCCAGAGATGAGCCAGAAGCTTCTGGCCTCCAGCTTTACCAACTCTACCTGGGTGTCTGGCACAGCAGTTGAGACACTGCCTAGCATGCCAACATCCCAGAGTGCCTGGCTCTGCTTCTCATCCAGCTGCTTGCAAACGTACACCTTCAGAGAGAGCAGATTATGGCTCAAGCACTTGGGTCCCTGCCACCCATCTGGGAGACACAGACTGCGTTTCAGGCTCCTGATTTTGGCCTGACCCAGTCTCTAGCTGTTGTGGGCATCTGGGGTGTGAACTAGAGGATGGAAGATCTCTTTCAAATAAAATGAAAATAAATAATTTTAAAAAGAAACAAATACAACCAAACTTTCCTTGCAGCATCAGCATCAGCTACACTTACTCTACCTTTCAACAATCTGTTCAGAACAGAACTAGAAACAAGGGAAGCATGGCTGCAACCCTGCCAAGTAAATCAACCTGACACCAACACTAGACCAAAAAATATTAAAAAAAAAAAAATACAAATCAAGTCCCTTATAAATGTAGACACAAAAACCATAACAGAATATTACCAATTCACATACAGGAAAAGAACTATATATACACATACACATATACATATATGCACTATATGCACTATAACAGACAACTGCAGGCTGAAATTTCAAACATTTAATTTTATGGTCTGTATACTGGAAACAACAAAATTTCCTTCTAAAAAATTCTTTAAAAAGAGATAAATGTCAACTCTCCCCCAAACTAATCTATAATGCTTTAATGCATTTCTACTAAAATTCCATAGACTTTCTTAATAAAATTGGTAAGCTGATTCAAAAATGCATATAAGAATGCAAATGACTAGATTAAAAACAATTCTGGACAAGAACAAAGCTGGAAGACTTACACTACCCAATTTCCAGGTCCACAACAAAGCTGCAATGATCGAGAGTACACACACCTCAGCTACGGAGCTCCACAGACACTGCGTGATTTAATAAACCAAAGGGTATATTGAGCAAGTCTACCGGGCACCTCCAACAGCTGGCATGACTGTCAGCAATTCTGTTTTTCACCAATCAAGCATACTTAAGATACACACATCACCGTTTCAGATACACTGCCGCTGCACACTCACAGCTCCTGGTACAGTGTATGTGCAGTACACAGTTTACACACACTGGGAAGCAAAGACACTGCTGGGGCTCACGTCGCTGTGATTTGTGTTTTTACAGTGGCCTGCGCTAAAGTCACAATATCGTGAGGAATCCCTACACTGGTTTAAGGACACACAGAAATGGTGAACAGAAGGATCCAGAACAGACCCACACATACACAGTCCATTCATTTTAGACTAAGGGGTTAAAGTAATTCAGTATGGAAAGACAGGGGAAGATTTATTTATTATTTATCTGAAAGGCAAACCAACAGAGGGATAGGAGGGGGAGATCTTCCACTGGTTCACTCCCCAGAATGACTGCAACAGCCTGCCAGGAGCTTTGGAACTCCATCCAGGTCTCCCACACGAATGGCAGGGGCCCAAGTACTTGGGCCATCTTCCACTGCTTTCTCAGACACGTTAGCAGGGAGCCAGACTGGAGGTGAAACAGCCAGGATCCAAACTGGTGATTATATGGGATGCAATGACGCAGTCTAGCGACAAGGCCGGCCCCACGGTTTTGTTTATTTTTTCCCAACAAGTGGGAAATTAGGTACAGAAAAGCACACCTCAGAAGCCAGCGTTAGGCACAGCGGCTTCAGTCAGCACGCGGGCGTCCACACGCCACACTGTCGAGCCTCAGCTGAGCCCAGGCTGCTCGGCTTCCGAGGCAACTCCCTGCCGACAGGCACTCTGGGAGGCAGCAGATGGTGGCTGAGTGCTCGGGTCCTGACACCACACCCAGAGCCCCTGGGTTCAGCCGGGCCCAACCCTGGCTACTTGTGGGCATTCGGGGAGTGAACCAGTGGGTGGATGATCTGTCTCTCAGATAAAATGAAAATAATAATAATAATAAAAGAACCTCAACAATTACCTCACCCCATCTGAAATCACAAACCTAAACTTAAGAAAGAAAATTTCCCAAAGCAAATATGGGAGAAAAGCTTGTTACATTAGGTTTGGCAAATATTTCTTACATAAGACACAAAAAGCACAAACACACAAAAAAATGGACAGACTAGATTTTAATAAGTTCTTAACAAACAAGAACTTTAGCTCTTTAAAAGACAAAATTAGAACAAAAAGAAAAATTTGGGTGAAATGATTTGCAAAACATATCTGGATAAGGGACAGGTATCCAGAACATCGGAAGCATTCTTACAAGTCAGTAAGTCTCTCCAAAAATTAGCAAAAGATATTTAATGGATCATCCACCAAAGAAGAGAGGCGCTTAACGTTATTAGTCAGCAAGGAAATAAAAATTAAAATCAACATGAATTAGCATGACACATCCACTATTGTGACTTAAATTTAGAAGACTAGTACCACCAATTTTTAAGAAGTAAATAAAGTGATTAGAACCCCTATTCACTACAGGTGCAAACAGAAAAATGTACAGCAATTTGCAGAAGAGTCTGGTGGTTTCTTAATAAACTCAGACTCACTGAACATATGACCCAGCAATGCTTACGTACAAGAGAAGCAAGAATATGTGTCTACAGAAAAACGACCTGCAGAGTCCTAGGAGCTTTAGTCATACTCCCTAAACGCTGGAAACCGTCCAAGCATCCAGCCAGCAAAGGGTAAGCTCTCAGCAACAAAAGGAGCAAAGTACTAATACCTCATTACAGCTACTTAAAAACAAAATCAACAACAATCAAACTACCATCCTACTGTATGATCCCATCCTTATGAAATTCTAGAAAAGACAAAAATGGTGACACAAAGCGAGACACTGCTCACCTGACCCAGGAATGTAGGGAGGAGGCTCATTACAAAGGATCAAAAAACGTTCTGGAGTGATAAACATGATCTACACCTTAACTGGCTACATGACAGAGTCATCAGGACCAACGGACTTTAAAAGGAGTTAATCGGATGTGAGCATTTGGCTTAGAATCAAGAAACCCATGTCCCCCAGTGGAGTGCCTGGGCTGGATTCCCAGGTCCTGCTCCTGATTCCAGCTTCCTGCCAATGCAAACCCCAGGAAGCGCTGGGGATGGTTCAGCAGTTGAACTGCCCTGCCACCTGTGGGGAAGACAGGGATCAGATGCATGGCTTCACCCAGCCATTGTGGGCATTGGGGAAGGGAACCAACAGATTAAAGCAATCTCATCTTCTCAAACAGGTTTCTTTTTAATTAAAAAAAATGATAATAATTTGGAAGAATGAATTATATTGTATGCAATTTATACCCTAGTAAAAAAGCAGACCTTAAACCTTCAACACTGCTTGATAATGCTGTGTGCTCCGTACCTGTGCTGAGCACCAAGTACGACTGTTCTGGCTGGGCCTGGGGAACAAAGTCTCTGCTCCCTCTGCTAGGGAGGCAACGAGAGGCCAGCAATGAGTCCTAAGGAGCATGGAAAGTGCATAAATCAGGAAACTAGCATAGTGCCAAGCTGTCACCAAAAAGCACTGAAAAGAGGCAGGCGTTTGGTCTGGCGGTTAACACACCTGCTTCCCACATCAGAGGGCCAAGTGTCTACCTCTGGCTCCTGACTCTAGCTTCCTTTTTATTATTATTATTTATTTGACAGGTAGAGTTACAGACAGTGAGAGAGAGAGAAAGAGACAGAGAGAAAGGTCTTCCTTCCGCTGGTTCACTCCCCAGATGGCCGCTGCAGCCGGCGCTGCACCAATCCAAAGCCAGGAGCTTCACCCAGGTCTCCCATGCGGGTGCAAGGGCCCAAGCACTTGGGCCATCTTCTGCTGCTTTCCCAGGCCATAGCAGAGAGCTGGATCAGAAGTGGAGCAGCCGGGTCTTGAACCGGCGCCCATGTGGGATGCCGGTGCTTCAGGCCAGGGTGCTAAGCCGCTGTGCTACAGCACTGGCCCCGACTCCAGCTTCCTACTCACACACACCCTGAGAGGCACCTCCACACACACTGGGGTCCTGGCTCCTGGTTTCAGCACTGGCTGAGCTTTAGTGAATGTGGGCATTGGGGAGTGAACCAGCAGACCGGGGAACCCTCTCCCCTTCCCCCCCACACCCAACATCTTGTAAACAAAAAGCACTGAAAAGTACACAGATAACAAGGATAAGAAAGAGTTAAATCCCAGTGAGACTTTACCGACTGCAGTGCTTCTCTGGAAGGCTTCTTTCCGCATTCTCAGAAACCCCCAACAGCTCTGAAAAGCAGACATACTCCCCGTTCTACCACAAGGAAATGCACATCAGGACTCCAGAATGTTTTAGGACAAAAGTGGTAACCTTAGATTCACCTGACTCCAAAGCCCCTTCTTTCTTAACCCAAGACCACACTTCCTCCCGCAACCTGTGACGGACTTCCCACATCTTCTCACACACTGGTGCCCACACATCAGTGGGCAGAGACAGGGAGATGTTTAGGCGTTTACGAAGAGCGCAGGCTCCCACTCCCTTCCGGGTAGGAGCTGTCTGGGAAGGAGAGGGGTAACCTTCAGGGCAGTCCCAGAGCAAGCCAAGCCCGGAGGCGTGTGAACAACGTGCGGCCGTCTCTCAAACTGTCAACGATCATTAGGATCCCACCAGTGCATACCAGCTGGGTGTGAGCACACAGGTGTGCCTCCCTAAAAAGGTCATGAAATCCAGTTTAGAATGATGGGAGTGTGGCCTCCCCGTCCCAACCAAGAGATGGGCTCATCATCAAGGGACTCCCAGCACTGCCACCAGCAACAGCACCCGAGACAAAGCAGACCCAACAAGAGCCTCTCCAGAGGTCACCGCCCCCTCCAGCTGACTTGGGCATCAAAAGAACTCGCTGCCTTCAATGTCACCAGTCCAGCGCAAGCCCTCTACCTCCTTTTTGCCCCTTATCAGAAACAAGAAAAGGGCAGCAGGAAAGGACACACAGAGAAAGGCAGCGGAGGCAGCAGCACACGCAGAAAGGCCCAGTGCTCCCAGCAGAGCTCGGAAAGAAAGCAGCCCTGGCACACGCAGAAAGGCCCAGTGCTCCCAGCAGAGCTCGGAAAGAAAGCAGCCCTGGCGTGTTTCGAAACAAGCACCACATTCTACCATCCTGTGCAATTCAGTGTTGGCTGCAACTTAACTACTGATGTCTTTTTTATTTTAAGATTTACTTATTTATTTGAAAGTCAGAGTTACACAGAGAGAGAAGGAGAGGGAGGGGAGGAGAGAGACAGACAGAGACAGAGAGACAGCGAGTGGTATTCCATCCAATGATTCACTCCCCAGTTGGCCACATGGCTGGAGCTGAGCCAATCTGAAGCCAGAAACTTCTTCTGGGTCTCCCACGCAGGTACAGGGGCCCAAGGACTTGGGCCGTCTTCTACTGCTTTCCCAGGCCATAGCAGAGAGCTGGATCGGAAGTAGAGCAGCCAGGTCTCGAACCAGTGCCCATATAGAATGCCGGCACCGCAGGCAGCAGCTTTACCTGCTACACCACAGTGACAGCCCCACTACTGATGTCTTACCAGCATGAATCTATAAGATCCAGAAAAAAACACCATAGGATTAGAAACCAGGCAAGCTTGTTAACAGCAGGCCTTTTAGAAGTGGGTAGTAATGCCGCAACTCTTCTAGCAATGATTCCTACGTAATTCTCTTCTTTAGTTTAGGAAATGTTCACCCCTCACTCGCTCTTTCGCTTTCATTGTTGTTGTTCCATTCATTGTATTATAGACCTTTTTGAAACTGCCCCACATTTTTGCCATACTGCTTATGTCAATGTGTTCTCTCTGTTCTTCAGATTAATTTTTACTTGCTCAACGAGTTCAATGATTCTGTCATCTCTGTTCTGCTCTTAAACTCATCCCATAAAAATTTTATTTCTGCCAGTTTTTCTTTTCTGTCATTTCTCTCTGCTGACTCTGTAGCTGTTCCTCACGACAGCTCCTAGTGTGGAATGGAGTGATACGCAAGTCCCAGCTGCTTTAAACCCTTGGCAGCCAAGCCCAACACCCGCGTCCACCCAGTGAGGGTCCCCTCCACCTGTTTTTCCCTTGGGCAGAGGCCACAGTTTCCTGTTCCTTCTCACTCTGAGCAGTGTCAGAGGCCACCTGGACACCACGGCAACCCTGGACTGTCCATTACTCCAGAGCATCCTGCTTCCTGTGTCAGTGGCCGGTTAACAGGGCTGTCCCATTAGAGCATGGGTCAGTAACCGGGACAGACTGCACTGCTCTCCGCACCCTCTCCCCTTGCCTGCACTGCTTCTTTATGTCACAACTGCTATGCCGGTCTCGCACTGCGTCTTCTGGTGACACAGGCCACAAACACTCAGGGTTTCGATAGACCACCCCCAGGCAAGATGCTAAACAAGACGTGCACCCTGTGACTGCAAATAAACAGCCCTCCAGAATCAACTGATGCTAAGGCTCCAAGGCCAGCAGGCAGCTGGCCATTCTACACTGACCTGTAACTCACATTAGGTGAATGAACACAGGGTAAGGGAATCTGGATTTCATGCTGGATTTACCCTGGGAACAGCTGACAAACAAAAGAGGAAATCAGTAACTTTGTCTCACTTATTGAAATTGCTGAAGTGAAATTCTTGTTCAGATTTATTTCTGGAAATGGAAAAGTGCACACTGCTCAAACTTCTCTCTAAAGGGACTATGATAGTTTTCACTATACTTCAAACTATCCTGTGCATGTGACATACTTGAAGCAACAAACCATCAGCAGGAAAAGAATCACCACAGTTAAAACAGGAGCAGGAAAAAAAAAGTTAACAAGAAGGAGACAAAAACAATTTTTAAAAATTAAAAATGGGGGCCAACACTGTGGCGTAGTGGGTAAAGCTGCCACCTGCATTGCTGGCATCCCATATGGGCGCAGATTTGAGTCCCACCTGCTCTACTTCTGATAGCTCTCTGCTATGGCCTGGGAAAGCAGTGGAAGATGGCCCAAGTCCTTGGGTCCCTGCACCCACGTGGGAGACCAAGAGGAGGCTTCTGGCTCCTGGTTTCGGATCGGTGCAGCTCCAGCCGTTGCAGCCATTTGGGGAGTGAACCAGCAGATGGAAAACCTCTCTCTCTCTGCCTCTGCCTCTCTGTAACTCTGCCTTTCAAATAAATAATCCTTTTAAAAAAAATAAGAAGAAAAAAGTTAAAATGGCAACTCAAAATGAAGTTTCTGAGATTGAGTACTGGGCAAAAATTATCAAAGACATTTATAAGGATACAAATACCATGCTCATTTAACGTTGTCATGTTGTAGCACCACAAACCTACCGCCTTAACACAACAAAAAGAAGGTTCTTTTAAAGCAGTTCTGTAAGTCAGAAACCTGGAGACTCTCGCTGAGCTGAAAACGAAGGTGTCAGCAGCACTACACTTCTCTCTGGGCCCCACCCTGCTGCTTTCTGTAGTGTCTGGGGGGAACCTGTGTTCCTTGGGTAGGCCCATTTTCCAGTTCAAAGCCAGCAAGATCTCGTTTCCTCCCCCTCTCTCACTCTCACTCTGGACTGGCCCATCTGAGAACCCACAACGGTCTTCCCACCTCAAGGTCCTATCTGTGAAGTGCCTTCTGCCATGCAAAGTGAAACAGCCACAGGGTCCAGGGAGAAGGACATAGATGGCTCTGGGAGGACACTGGTCTGTCTACAACAGGAAGTATCACAAGAGAGTTAATAAATGTGAAACAAGTAAGGTATGCCTGGCCAGCAAGGGAATGACAAAGTTCATGAACAGTGTCACACAAGAACTTCAGTTCTATCTTCAAGGACTCATACCAAGGATGGGCAAAACACAGGGTGAGTTACACAGGGGGCTGTGTTCTTCCCAAACAAAATAAAGTGCATGTGCAAATAAACATACACATGGACGTAAAACGTCATTAAATATTCAGAAAACTGCTGCAAGTTTGGAAGAAAAAGTCTGATGACTAGGTAGGTATGTGATAGCAACAGGAGATAAGATCTGAAAGCAAAAAGAGATAGTTATAAACTGTAAAGGCATTCAAACCTTATTCAAGATGGGAATGGGAAACCATTAAAAGTCTGTAAGCACGGGCAGGCGGTGTGACGCAGCTAGCAGAACGGCTGCTTATACCAGAGTGCCAGCTCAAGTTCCATCCAGCCCACTTCCAACCCAGCTTCCTGCTGCTGGGATTCTGCCACCCACGTGGGAGACCCAGAGGGCTCCTGGCTTCAGCTGGCTCTGTGTAAGCATCTGGGGAGTCAACCAGTGAGTGAAGATCTAGATCTATCTCAATATTTCTATCTCTATCTCAATCTCCCTCTCTTTCCCCTACCCTCATTCTGCCTTTTAAATAAATAAATAAACCTTTTTTAAAAATCTATAAGCATTAAAACTGCAGGACATATAAGCCTAAGAAAGTGGTTTCTATCCATAGGTAAAAATGGATTTGAAAATGTTGTCGAGTAGGAAGCTGAGAGACTACTCACTAGTCCTTAAAAACTGTAATGGACAGGAAACACAGCCGGCACTGTGGTGCAGAGGATTGAAGCCCCTGCCTAAAGCGTCGGCATCCCATATGGGTGCCAATTCAAGTCCTGGCTGCTCTACTTTCAATCCAGCTCTCTGCTATGGCCTGGGAAAGCAGTAGAAGACGGCCCAAGTCCTTGGGCCCCTGCACCCACGTGGGAGACCCAGAAGAAGATCCTGGCTCCTGGCTTCAGATCAGCTCAGCTCCAGCCATTGTCACCATTTAGGGAGTGAACCAGTGGATGGAAGACCTGTGTGTGTGTGTGTGTGTGTGTGTGTGTGTGTGTGTGTCTCTACCTCTCTCTTTCAAAATAAAATAAAAATAAATCTTTTTTTTTTTTTTAATAAAAGGGACAGGAAGTATAAACACGAGAGATGCTGACAGGAGTGGAGAGAGAGCTGAAAGGGAGCCGAGCGGGAACTCAGCGCTCTGATACACTGGGAAATGAAGAACAAGGCAGGGGCTGAGGCACCGCCACCTCGACTACAGGCATGAGGGCGCTGCTAGGGAACATAAGGTAAGCAGGCATTACCGCAGGTGAATACAGCGAGGTAAATTCTAGATACGCTCCTCTGTAGCAGATGGCTCCTACGGTCTGAAGTTACAAGAAAGTCTGGGTTAAACCACACCTTTGGGAATCTTCAGCGCACAGGTAACAATGTAAACCTTAAGGTAGAAAAAATTGCCTAGACAAGAACACACAGACTCTAAGGAAAATGAGTATTCAGAAAGAAGCCACGGGGCAGGCACTGTGGCCCAGTGGGTTAGGCTCCTGCTAGAAGCCACACTGCCCATGGGGGCGCCTGGCATTCTGTGCCCCTCTACTTCCTTCTCCTGGGAAGTCGAAGAGGACGACTCCAGCAGATGGGTCCCTGCTACCCACATGGAGACCTGGGAGGAGCTCCTGGCCCCTGGTTTTGGTCTGGCCCAGCCCTGGTTGTTCCAGGTATTCAGGGAGTGAACCAGCAGGTGAAAGATCGCCATCTCTCCTGTCTCTCCTCTGTCTCTCTCTCTCTGCAATAAATTAAAAAAAAAAAATAGAAGCCAGGGAAGTTGGAGGAACAGGAGACTGCTATGACAGAAGCCATTAAGGGGGAGACAATTCTAACAACACAGCAAGACTGGGTTGATACTAGGGAAAACAATAATGGCTTCGAGTCACCATAGAAAATTTAAATAGTAAGTAATCCACGCTAGGAAGAGAAATTTGACCAAAATTGTAAAATAAAATTTTGAGCAGAAAAAAACTGTTCTGAAAACCAATGATTAAAAATGATTTCTTTAAATTTCAAGGCAGCAAAAAATGTGTCTAACATATATCAGGCACTTCAAAATCCAATATTTTTAAATATTGGCACCTTCGTTTTCTAAAAAGACTTTACTTATGATATTAAAAACCTAGAAATAGCTTGTATAACATTGAGAATGATATATAAATTAAAGCTACAGGAACTAAACAGTGGTGCCAATTTACATAACTAATACGAAGTAAGAAGAATTAAACTACAGACACAGAGCACTCCATGCACACATAGTTAAATGCAAAAAAGAAGAAAAATGGACTCAAATGTTCACAGTGACTATTCCTGGAAAGTGCAATTATGATAATTTTATTTTTCTAATTCATATTCTAAAATTTCCACAAGTTAAATTCTACACATCCCAGAATTTTTGTAACAATATCTCTAAAAATCAGGAAAAAGTTAATGCCTTTAAGGATACTTGAAAATGTTTTCTTTCTTTCCAACTGCTTAAGGCAGAGGCCTCACCCCCTGGACCTACTCCTTCGTGGCAAACATTCAGATCTCTCTTCAAGGTTTGGCTGAGAACGGCTAAACAGGGCTTTCATTACAATTGAGCAACGCAGTGTAGCCCCCATCCGAAGTCCCACCCAGGGCTGGAGTTCTGTAAACAAAGACAGTCACGGTTAATCAAAGAACCCAAAGCAAAGACAAATCCTTTGGTTGGTTACCACGCAGCAGATGCTTGCAACAGGCAAGGCCCCCTAAGGGAACAGCCGTGTCCGAGTGGAAAGGAGCACACAGATGATCGAAGGAGTTGAGGCCAGGACAGCCCGGCGCCGAGCCGGCCATCTCCACGGCGCTGCAGCAGCACAGCTCAGCACACAGCTCCCCCAGAGGAAGGGAGGGAGGGGCCTTTCTTCCAGAAACTCCCAACGGCTTTCTCTGCCCTGGGCTTTAAAAAGATCAAGGATGTGTTTCCCTTAATTTTTTTTATCCTCCAATGCTTGGCCCTCAGTAGCAGAGAGAAAGATCACTTGGTCTCGTGTCAAACAGACCTAGACTAGAATTCTAGACGTGTTTTACTATTTTTAACCAAGTTACTTTTCAAGACTGAGAAGAATGCAGATGGGTCTATGGCAATTCATTTAACCTCACTAAGCTTCAGGCTCCTGGCCAATAAGAAGGGAATCAGATTCCCTTCTTACGCTGTTTGAAGGATTAACGAAGAAAATGTAGGGGCCGGTGCTATGGCTCAGGTTAATCTTCCGCCTGCAGCGCCAGCATCCCATATGGACGCCAGTTCTAGTCCCAGCTGCTCCTCTTGCAATCCAGCTCTCTGCTGTGGCCTGGGGAAGCAGAAGAGGGTGCAAGAGCTTGGGCCCTGAAAGCTCCTGGCTGCTGTGGATCAGCCCGGCTCCAGCCACTGCAGCCATTGGGGGTGTGAATCAGCTGACAGAAGACTGAACTTTCAGGTGCTCTCTCTTCCTGTCTGCAACTCTACCTCTCAAATAAATAAATAAAATTTAAAAAGAAAGAAAGAACAAGAAAAGAAAATATAGAATGTCCAGCTATAGTCAGTAGGTGGCACACAGCAGAATATAAACCATAGTTATCACACCATCGAGCAGACTGAGACTACTCTCCAGTTCCATGGCCTCGTGGAACTTCCAGAGAAGCAGAGAGCTTAACCAGAGCTCAGGCCGTCCAAGCCACGCAGCCCCACCGCGGAGCGAACAGCTGCTGACAAGAGCGTAAGCAAACAGAGCTGGCAGTGTCCTGCAGGCTCTTGAGGTCCTGATGATTTGGATTCTGACTGAGGCATGGTCAGGAGTTGTTCTCATCTCAAATGCCTTATTAACAGCCATCCTCCTCAATCCAGAGCAGAGAGGCCTCTGACCAGTGTATTTATCCAAGTGCAAAACAATTAAACTCTGTGCTCACAACAAGAAGGATGAACCCAACAAAAGCTGAGAGAGAGAAGTCAGAGAGGGTATAATGCTCTACTCCCAAAATGAGCTGAATCTTGGGAAACTGCCATGGACTATAGCAGAGCCTCTGTTTTTCTAATTTTGTTTGAGGGAAGACAAATAAGTAGCTCCAAGACCTACTGCTCAGTGTGACTGTGCACAAAGATGTACATAAAAGGGCTCCTTGTCTGTTTTATTTCCTCCCTTTCTATCAAAGACAATGAGCTTCACGGTACACAACATCGAATAAATAACAGCAAATAAAGACAAACAGTCTACTTTAATACACACATTGTTGGGAGCATCTGGTTTAAAGGAGTTTGTCCAGGGTAGGAAAGAGCTATCTCCTGAGTTATAAAAGATTTAAAAATAAAAGTGGGGGGGGGGCAGCACTGTGGCACAGCGGGTTAATGCCCCGGCCTGAAGCGCCGGCATCCCATATGGGTGCCGGTTCAAGACTCAGCTGCTCTACTTCCGATCCAGCTCTCTGCTATGGCCTGGGAAGGCAGTGGAGGATGGCCCAAGTCCTTGGGCCCCTGCACCCGCATGGGAGACCTGGAAGAAGCTCCTGGCTCCTGGCTTCAGATCGGCGCAGGCCGGGCCGTTGTGGCCAACTGGGGAGTGAACCATCGGATGGAGGACCTCTCCCTCTCCCTCTCTCTCTCTCTCTCTGTGCCTGTCTTCTCTGTAACTCTTTCAAATGAATAAATACATCTTTAAAAGATAAATAAATACATGAAAGGGACAGGCACTTGGCCTAGCAGTGGAGACACTGCTCGGGTCCCAGCATCATGTATCTGAGGACTGATTTCCACCTGCACTTCTGCTTCCAGCCTGCAGATAAGGTGCAGCATGGCAGGAAGCAGACAGCGGCTCGTAGCTGGGTCCCTGCAACCTTCTCAGAAGGCCTCAACTGGCCCAGCCCTGACCCTTGTGGGCATTTGAGGAGTGAGCCAGCAGATGGAGGATCTGTCTCTCTGCTTCTGAAATAGACGTTTTTACTCATATTTTAATATATTTATTTATTTGAAAAGCAGAGTGATAACCATCTTCCATCTGCTGGTTAACTCCACAAATGGCCACAAAAGCCACAGCTGGTCCAAGACAAAGCCAGGAGCCATGAAATCCATCCAGGTCTCCCACATGAGTGGCAGGGGCCTACGTTCTTAAACCATCATCCACTGCCTCCCTAGGCACATTTGCAGTGAGCTAGATCAGAGCAGGACAGCGGGGACTCCAATTGGCACCCCAACATGCCAGGATGCCTGTGTCGCAGGCAGCAGTTTAGCTCACTGTGCCGCAACACTGGCCCCAACACACTTCTTAAAAAAAAAGATTACAAAGGGATAGCTAGTTTATAGTATCTGTAACATACTGTGCTTGTCAATATCTGACACAATTTTTTTAAGGATGCTTTATGAGCCTTAGGGAAGCAATAACTAAAAGCTCAGCATAGGAGAGGGCACTGTGGTGCAATGTTGAGCCACTGCTCAGAACACCCACACCTCCTACTGGAGTGCCTGGGTCCAAGCCCCTCCTCTGACTCAGGTGTCACATGAGCCTGCACTCTGACACTCCGTGACAGCACTCCGAGGAGCAGAGAGCAGGTGGCCTATGACTTTGGTGGCCATAATCTACTCAACACCAGTAAGATGACAGGTCCAGACAGGGATGATGTGGCTCAGTCTCTTTTTTCTTTTAATTTCTATTTATTTACTTTCATTTTATTTGAAAGGCAGAGAGAGAGAGAGACAGAGACAGAGAAATCCTCAACCCATTGGTTCACTCCCCAAATGCCTGTTAACAGTTAGGGTGAGGCCAGACCAAAGCCAGGAAGGAGCCTAGAACCCAACCCATGTGGTTGACAGGCACCCAATACTTGGGCATCATTAACTCCCCCCAACAGTACACATTAGCAGGAAGTTGGACTGAAAGCGAAGCCAGAGGGCCAGCACTGTGACGTAGCAGGTAAAGCCACCGCTTGCAGTGCCAGCATCCCATATGGGCACTGGTTCAAGACCTGGCTGCTCCTCTTCCAATCCAGCTCTCTGCTACAGCCTGGGAAAGCAGTGAAAGATGGCTCAAGACCTTGGGCCCCTGCACCCGCATGGGAAACCCAGAGGAAGCTCCTGGCTCTTGGCTCTGGATCAGCGCAGCTCCAGCCGTTGTGGTCAACTGGGGAGTGAACCAGTGGATGGAAGACCTCTCTCTCTCCCTCCCCCTATCCCTTTCTCTCTGTCTCTCCTTCTCTGTGTAACTCTTTCAAATAAATAAATAAATCTTTAATTTAAAAAAAAAAAAGAAAGAAACTGAAGCCAGAAGACAGACCCAGAGACTCAACACAGGATGCAGGAGTCCAAGCAGCATCTCAACCGCCGTGCCGAATGTCTGCCCCGTGACTCAGAAAGGCCATACGAGAAAAGCGTGAACTGTCAGTGACTCAGGATCAGTGCTAAGGTCACGTCAGAACGGACGACATCTAGGCAGTGCATGGCTTCTTTCTGGGATATCGAAAATGTTCAAAAAGTATTCGTGGTGATGGCTGCAGAACTCTGGGTATAATAAAAGTCACAGAACTGTATACTTCAGAAGGGTATATTCTATGGGATGCAAAGTATATCTCAATAAAATTATTTTTAAAGTTAAAAATTAAGGATCAAGGGGCCGGCGCATGGCGCAGTAGGTTAATCCTCCCCGCCTGTGGCGCCGACCTCCCATGTGGGCCCCAGTTCTAGTCTCGGCTGCTTCTCTTCCAATCCAGCTCTCTGCTATGACCTGGGAAAGCCGCAGAATATGGCTCAAGTCCTTGGGCCTCTGCATCCATGTGGGAGACCGGGAGGAAGCTTCTGGCTCCTGGCTTTGGATCGGCACAGCTCCAGCTGTTGCGGCCATTTGGGGAGTAAACCAACAGAAGGAAGACCTTTCTCTGTCTCTCCCTCTCATTGTCTGTAACTCTGCCTCTCAAATAAATAAATAAAATCTTTTAAAAAATAAAATATTTTTAAAAAAGTAAGGGTCAAACCCAGATCCACAACCCTTCCATTTTACCAAACAATTTTTTTTTTAAACAGCAAGTCCATTATTTTAAAAAGTAAATCAGAGGTCATTTTCTGACTACATATTCCCTTTCTTTTCATTTAACCACTGTTCACTTTCTTCCTGAAAGCTCAGAAGGCAATATGAACAGTAAGGCCTGTCAAGCAGCACAGGAAAACCAGTGCTTTTATGGAAACACTCGGCCCAGGTCTTCCCGCCCACACACTGTTTGATTTGGCACTAACTTTGTTCCAAAACAAAAATGGAGCCTCACTTACCTGATGCGCGTTTCCAAAGGTGTGACCAGCTTCCATGGTCCACACGCACATTATCCAGTGCCTGCTTCCAGACCCACACAAGGGTCAGCCCACACCAGCAGGGTTCTATCTACCCTATCAGAGAGCTACTTCTGTGACCTCTGATTACATAAAGATGACACAGTCATTCAACTACCTAATTATGGAGTTCATGCTACAGGCTAGGAGACAGAGCAGGTGCTGGGAAGACAAAGTTGAGCCCACAGTGTGCCCAGTCTGCAGAGATCAAAATGCAATTATCACACATGGAAGTGGAAAAAGGCAACAACCCTACAACCGTGAGGTATACGGTCCTGCGGAAACAACCCTACAACCGTGAGGTATACGGTCCTGCGGAAACAACCCTACAACCGTGAGGTATACGGTCCTGCGGAAACAACCCTACAACCGTGAGGTATACGGTCCTGCGCAAACAACCCTACAACCGTGAGGTATACGGTCCTGTGCAAACAACCCTACAACCGTGAGGTATATGGTTCTGTGAAAACCAGTGGGGGGGGGGGGCTCATCTGATTAAGGAGGTTAAGGAAAAGCTGCCCTGAGGAAGTCATGTTGTGGGCTGAGAAGCCAACAGGCAAAGAAAGAAAGATCTCATCTTACAGCACAATGGAGTAAGTGAGCGTGAAGGATTAAGACAAACATGGCTGAAGCAGAGAACAGAGGTGTGAACACCGTGAGGGAGTCTGGAAAGCACCACTGACGACAATCCTGTCACACATTTCAGTCTTACTCTAAGAGAACAAAAGTCATAATCAGATTCCAGGAAGATCCTGCTTGTATTAATTATTAGTTATCAGACCGCAAATGTACTCAATTACTAAGTGGACCATTTAGAGCAGGTATCAAGAGACACAGTGATAACTGCTAATAAACATAGCTGGAGATTAATGGGCACTACGCTCTGTTAAAAGAGTTTTTGTTTGTTTTTTTTTTTGGGGGGAAGGGGGCGGGTAGCATTGTGCCGTACTGGGTAAGGCTGCCACCTGCAATGTAGGTATCCCATATGGGCATTGGTTCACATTCCAGCTGTTCCAATTTCCAATGGCTTCTTGTTAATACACCAGGGAAAGCAGCAGAGGAAGGCTCAAATGCTTCATCCTCTGCACCCACGTGGGAGATGTGGAAGAAGCTCCTGGATCCTGTCTGGCCCAGCCCCGGCTGTTGTGGCCATCTGGGGAGTGAACCAGCAGATGAAGATCAATTGATCTCAGAGTGTGTGTGTGTGTGTGTCTCCCTCTCTCTCTCTCTCTGTGTCTGTGTGTTTGTGTGTGTGTCTCCCTCTCTCTGGGTCACTCCCTGCTGGGTGTGGCAAAGGTTTTATAGTAAGAAATCATTTGACCTTCTCAACAGCCATAAAGGTTATTTCCATTTTACAAAGGCCCAAAGGCACATGGCTGGTAGGGGGCAACTAGTAAAGAATGAACAGAGAACGGCTCGGCACCCAGCCATCCTGGCTTTGAATCCCTGCCCTCCGTCACCACGCCATGCTGCTTCTCACAGTGCACAGAGAGAAACCCAGATATTTACTGACTCAGCACACATTTACACAATGTTTACTGACAGATTTTAAATCATATCGTCTCAACAAAGCCTAGAGCATCAGGAAGGGCTGGGCAAAGCAGAGAGAAAGGAAAAGGCCGTCTAGCTGGCCACAGAGCGCCTGCTAATCCAACAGCGTCTCTGCACCGCTCTCAGCCCCAATCACTGCTTGCACACACACCCTTGGCAACACCGACTCCCCAGTCCTGACTTTCTCCCTTAGTCCACACCTGCCAAGTGCCGGCCAGACAACCTGGACCCAGAGGTGTTGAGCACCTGCTGTCTTCCACCAGGGCTGGGAAACCTTCCTCCTGCCAAGAGCCACTTGAATATCTATAGCATCATTCACCGGCCACGCAGAATTATCAACTTGAAAACTAGCCTCTTATAAACTGAAGTTCAAGTCCCTACTGTGGTTGCCCTGGCAGGACCAGATCAAATGATTTTAGCAGCTGGACGTCCCCATTCACAGTGTCACCTCCTGCTCTGTGTCACTGCTTCCTTCTCCTTCCTGTCCCCCAGGAATTTCAACAAGCCCCACTGCCTTTACCTCCATCCTTGGAGCCCAGGCCTTCCCCCTCCCCCTGTTCCAGGTGCTTCTAGAAACACCTACCCCCCACACTGGCACAAGGTTGAAGTCCCCTACAACTCAGATATGACATGTGAGCCAATTTGCTCACCAAATCATCCATGAGAAATACTCCTGACAGTCTTCATAGTAAGGCCAACACCCTACTCCCAAATTAGCTTCTATTTTCGGAGGCACAACTATAGCAATACCAGGCTACTCACTAACTTCAGCCCTTCCACAACTAAGTGAAAAATGAAAAGAAACTTGAGGTACACTGCATTATACGGAGACAATACAAGCTCTCTCCTTCCTCACCTTAATTTAAGTAATGAGTTTAATTATAGACTACTTTCCCAGCCAGATGCTTTTCTTCACAGTCAGTGAGAGTAAGTACTACGACATGGGCAAATCGCTGTGCCATGGAGCCCACAGGAAGATGAACCGAATGGATGCTCATCAGGGCACACTGGCACAGAAATCGCTTTCACAATATGACAAGCAGGTAAGAGATCAATTAACGACATTTCAGGAAACTGAATATCCTACTGCAGCTCCTGGTTAAACATTTTGTGTCAATGGTTATTAAAACTCCTACGATTCCATTCCCTTTTCTGTCTCTTAAATTAGAATATCAGCCCAGTAACCTGTGAGAACACATTACAACCTACGGCTCACACTGTGACCCCTGGAGACAGGAGGCCCCTTTCAATGAGAAGGTGCCAGTGGTACACCCTTTCCCTTGCCATTGTAGGCTCTCAAAAACAATGCCCACAACTGCTGACTGACCATCCACCAGAGCCATTCAGCTCTTTTAAAAACATAAATAATCTTAAGAAGGACCATTATATAGAACTGTTTTGATCAGCTAGTTTTCCAGGACTTACCAGAAATCAGAAGATTAAGGGCTTCCTTACGGAGAGAGCACAGTGAGGGTGGGGGAAGGGACCTGGTCAAGTCAGAACTCTGTACCCCAGGAGACACATGACAGTAAACGGGGAAACAACACGCATGACCTGTGCAACCTCGTTCTGCCTTAACTTCCCCAGCTGAGGAACAGATTTCAAAACCGCTCTGAGGACTGTGCCCAAAGACCTGACGGCTTCTGTGGACACGGGATTCTCAGGGAACCACCAAGGACAGAGGGCGGGAGTATGGCTGGAGTGCTGGGGTTAACCTCGCACAAGTTTAATCACAGCAGAGCCCCTGGCCCCACAGCCCTCTGAAAAGATCTTAGCCCAGAGGGACTACGCTCCCTTGGCAGCTGAGTCAGTAATGGCTTTTCTTCCTAATTGCTCTAAAAACGTGAAAAGCAAAAAATGCAATCAATGCAAATATTTTACTCCAAACACTGGCACTGAAGTAAAAAAAAAAAAAAAAGAAAGAAAGAAAGAAAACATTTCACTTTTTATTTCCATTAGGATTTCATTTCTACACCTATAAATCATCTTTTACATTCTTCACCAGGATTCACTGGTCTAAATTCACTGAAGTGACCACTGGAAGCTGCCACCTCGGGTTATTTTCTGCTGTGTTTGTTTGCACGAGCCTAACCGGGCAGTGCAAACCTCCACACGGGCCTGCGTTCTGATAGGCTGAGCACAACGCCGTCAGGAATAATGCAATTCATATCACCAAGAGCGACTCAAGAGGAAAACCCTGAATCACTAACAGAGCAGGTTAACACGGAGCTCTGCTTTACAACGGTCCAGAGTCCACACACCCACCTTCCTCTGTGCTCATTAAAGTCCCAAGCCTTAGCCTGAATCATTAAGAGAAAAATTTCTGCCAGAATGTCAAGCGGAAAAAAAAATGCTGGATTCCCGCACAAACCCATGAACCACCTTTGTTTTTAAAAAGGATGCTATGGCAACAAAATATGCAACAGATTAGACAGAACACACCATGCTACGTGACAGAGTGAGGGCACGGAAAGTTTTGACTGTCAAGACTTTGAGAGTCCTAAACGCCTCTGAAACAAAGGAGGAAACACAATGCTCCAGGATCACAAATCTACACACACACACACCATAACACACCACACTCACTTCCACAACACATACCACATACACACATCATGCTTATACACACAACATATACATACACACTCTCATACATACATACCACACACTATAACACACCACACTCACACAAACTGCACATCCACAACACACGCTCATCAGACACCACATACACACACCATACTCATACACACAACATATCCATACACACTCTCATATACATACCACACAACACACCACACTCATACACACAACATATCCATACACACTCTCATATACATACCACACAACACACCACACTCATACACACAACATATCCATACACACTCTCATATACATACCACACAACACAACACACTCATACACACAACATATCCATACACACTCTCATACATACATACCACACAACACACACCACACTCACACAAAACACACTACTCACACAAACTGCACATCCACAACACACTCATCATACACACATACCACATATATACACCATACTCATACACACAACATATACACACACATTCTCATACATACATACCACACACAACACATCACACTCACACACATAACATACACACCAAACACACATTCATCATGCACATACTACTCACTCATACACAACATTCATCACACATGCACACACACCACACACACACAAACACACACACACACACTGGACATGATGACGACACTGCAAGCAGTGCTCCCCACCCACCGACAGAAACGCGAAGGTCTGAGGATCTGGACTTCGGTGTTTACTGTCCCTGTGACAGGTGCTATGTGACTACATCACCAAAACTTATTTCTACTAACACAAAAAATAAGAATGGCCAAAGACCACAAAAGGAGCCTTGCTGAGGGGTGGCCTATTTTACAAATGAACATAATGACTGGCTGGCCTTGAAATCTACAGCTACATTTCTGATGAAATCAATCTAATTCAAGGAATTTTCCTTATTAAAAATCTAAGCTCATCTCCATCTCTCCATTCCAATGAAGACCAGAGTTAAATCAATGGTCTCAGAGTTGAAAACATGGAACAGGACATGAGGGGATCACAGAAGGAAGCCACAGGTGCAGGGAAAGGCAGGACAACAGCTTCACCCCTCCTCTTCCCTGGTCTCCCCTTCTTCTTATTATTTATTTTATTTGAAAGGCAGAGAGAGAGAGAGAGACCCCAAAGAGACAGAGATCTTCCATCTCTGCTGGTTTACTTCCTAAGTGACCACAACAGTCGGGGCTAGGCCAGCCCGAAGCCAGCAACTTGGAACCCCCCCAGGTCTCCCATGTGGGTGGCAGGGAACCAACACTCAGGACACCTTCCACTGCTTTCCCAGGCACAACAGCGGGGAGCTGGACTGGAAGAGGAGCAGCAGGGACTCAACAGGGATACCAGCATCAAAGTCCTGGGGGTGTCCCCCTAAGAGGCAATCAAGCGAGTGAGCAAGAGCTCCCTCCAGCAACTCTAGGCCCAAGAGAACTGCTGTCCCTCCCTCGTCCCCAGTCCAGCCAGAGGTGGGACTTCTACTCACTGGCGCACAGCAGCACAGCTCTGAGGAGACTCGCTAAGTGCCTTTTCAACAATAGCACTAGAACAAGCACCTATCAAAACCCAAATGCAAAACGGTGAACCTAAGACTCTGCTCACATCACACACAAAATTAACCTAATTATGGATAAAAAACATAAGAACCAAAACTAGGAAAGTTTCAGAAAAGAAAGTCTTTGTGACCTTGGGTAAGGCAGAAATCTCTCAGATATGACATCAAATGCACGATCTACAAAAGAAAACAAGATAAACTCGACTTCAACAAGATTTAAAGCTTTTGCTCTTCAAAAGATACAATCAAGAAAATGAAAAGACCTGTCAGAAATGAGGAGAGAATATTTAGAAATCGCAGATCTGATAAAGAACCTCTATTTAGAATTAAAAGTATAAAAATAGGCTAATAACAACAAAATAGATATGCCATCACCAAAGAAATTAAACAAATGGCAAGTAAAGCACAGAAAACAACGCTTTATCATCAATCACAACTGACACGGCTGAGCAGAACGGCTGTGATGAAACAGACCAACCACACCAAGGCCCCGTAAAAAGGCAGCATGGCTGGGAGCCACCTGCCCTGACAGTGCAGGGAAGAAAGGAGCAAGGAGCTTGCCCTGAGGCAGGGAAGGGCAGACATCCTGACTGGCTCTTCAGGAGGCACAAACCGGTCTGGCCAAAGTGACTGCGAAACAGAGGGAGGACGGGCAGCGAGCACCATAAACATGGGTAGCTTTCTCCTGCACCGCAGTTTCCAAATGCTACGAGACTTCTCAGCGACAACCTGGTCTTCAACGACAGCACACTGGTCCAACACAAACACCCATGTATAGGGAGGCAGAGCACCCACGTGAAGGGATGATCCGAAGTCCCCAGAACTGGGTCCAAACCAAAAACAAAGGTCTAGGAGCGAACAGGCTGACTGGGCACTCAGGATGTTTTTCAGAGGCACAGACTCTCACCGATGCAACGTGACAACATATTCCACCAGAAATCAGGAGAGGGTAAGAAAGCAGAAACGCCCAGTTCTCACAAAGGTACGAGAAACCAAGTACTTCTACGCTAGAACGCTGGGCTTAATAAAACATGGTCACAAACACTGAGGATAAAATTGAAGAAACTTGAGTGTGCATGTGTGTATATATGTGTGTATATGAAGACACTTGAGCGTGTGTGTACATGTATGTGTGTGCATGGAGACACTTGAGCGTGTGTGTACATGTATGTGTGTGCATGGAGACACTTGAGCGTGTGTGTACATGTATGTACATGAAGACACTTGAGTGTTTGTACATGCGTGTACATGAAGACTTGAAAATGGTTTGGCCTTTCAGAATCAGTCCTCAAGGCATTCGGATCTTGCTAAAAAGCCCATGAGAGTATTTCAGGCATAGAAAGCCAAGACATTGTAGCCAAAAATGAAATGAAAGATCTCTGGGAGTTCACAGTGGAAAGAAGGGGCCGTCAAAGAAGGAGGTACCTTTCTCTGAAGGGAGGAGAGAACCTCCACTTTGATTCTGGTCTTGTCTGAATAATGTCAGAGTTTGTGACCTCTTGCTTCCACAGTCTTGGCAGCTCATGACAAGAGTCTCAGGTGATCACTGACGTCATAAATAAGAGTGTCAATTGTTAAATCAACAACAGGAGTCACTGTGCACTTGCTCCTCAGGTAGGATCTCTGTCCTTAATGTGTTGTACTATAAGAATTAATGGTAAAACTAGTCTTCAAACAGTACTTTATACTTCGTGTGTCTGTGTGGGTGCAAAGTGTTGAAACTTTACTTAGTATAGAGTTGATCTTCTGTATATAAAGATAACTAAAAATGAATCTTGGGGCCGGCGCCGTGGCTCACTTGGTTAATCCTCGCCAGCGGCGCTGGCATCCCATATGAGCGCCGAGTTCTAGTCCCGGTTGCTCCTCTTCCAGGCCAGCTCTCTGCTGTGGCCTGGGAGGGCAGTGGAGGATGGCCCTGCACCCGCATGGGAGACCAGGAGAAGCACCTGGCTCCTGGCTTCCAATCAGCGCGGCGCACTGGCCGCAGCGGCCATTGTGGGGTGAACCAACGGAAAAGGAAACCTTTCTCTCTCTCTCTCTCTCTCTCTCTCACTGTCCACTCTGCCTGTCAAAAAAAAGAAAAGAAAATGGTTTTGCCAAGTATGTTTATTTTATCCTAAGGAAAAAATGATGGATTGAAGGGGAGACTTGGTAGGGTGTTCTAGGGGGACTGGGCACAGGCAGTTGTCTAATACAGAACTGGTTACATCTTATAGCTCCGAACAATACAATTATGCTATTCAATAATATAGTATTCAAAAATCTATGTAACATGGGAACACAATATTAAATGTTTGAAAAGAAAATTGTGTGTGTGTATATATATATATAATTTTTCAAGTATGTATTTTCAAAAGCCATGTACAGCCACATAGATGAGAAAGAAAACCAAGATGTTAACAACGCTGTGTAATGGGCTCAGGCATAATTTGTTTTCTTCTCTAAATATTTTACAAATTCTACTTGTTGCGTATGTGTTTGGGAAGCAGCAGGGGAGGAGACAGTAGACAAACCCACCACCACCACCGCTTTTCACAAGTGTGACAGCAGCCGACGTCAAGGCAAGAGCACAGCTGTCCAATCCACCCACACCCTCGAAATGGGCATCTGCTCTCTGTACTCACGATCCAGAGGCACAGAGACCAGCTCACCGCAAAAGGGCCAGGATTATAGATCTTTTCTGTTTCTTTTCTTTTTTTAAGATTTACTTATTTGGGGGCTGGCGCTGTGGCATAGTAGGGTAAGCCTCCACCTACAGCACTGGCATCCCATATGGGCACCAGTTTATGTCCCAGCTGCTCCTCTCAGCTATGGTCTAGGAAAGCAGTAGAGCATGGCCCGAATGCTTAGGCCCTTGGAAGATCTGGAGGAAGCTCCTGGCTCCTGGCTTGGATGGGCCCAGCTCTGGCCGTTGCAGCCATTTGGGGAGTGAACAGCAGATGGAAGACCTTTCTGTCTCTCTACCTCTCAAATAAATAAGTTAGAGTGACGGGGGGGGGGGGGGGGGGGGG
>CM027402.1:1868857-1907819 GCA_015711505.1 Sylvilagus bachmani
AGAAGTGGGGCAAGGTCACAAGCACCAGTTTAGCCAGCTGTGCCACGATGCCGGCCCCTCTCTCATTAGCCTAATAATGTCCAGTTTTGCAAAGCAGATGAAAACCCAGGGGCATGATGAGGGTGGCATCCACCGAAGCCTTTTTCAGATAGAAAAATTCTGCTGGTTTATTTAGTGAACCAATTCTTAGTCTCCTAGACCAGGGTGGTAATGATGCCCACAACAGCCCGGTACACCAGCAAGCTGCCACTGAAGGATGCCAAGAAGGAATACAGTGTTCTCCAAGCTTAAAATCACTCCAGCAAACTCAATCAACTCCTTAAATAAAAAATAAAAATAAAAAGAGTGGCAGAGGCATGAACAAAGGCCAAGGGGTTAAGAAAATAATGGGAGAAAACATAACCCAAAATAAATATGCATTAGCTTGCATTTTTCTCCCACACTGAAGGAAAAGCACAGTTTTATAGAAAATTAAAAGTGGGCAGGATTTTACAGCCAAAATAAACTATAAAGTTAGGCTAAGTTAGGAATGAGGTTAGAATGAGTTGAGATAGCTAAAAGAGAAAGCTGTTTTCTATTGTTCTTAAAGCACATACTTTCCTGAGAAGGAAGAAACGAGAACTAATCTGGTATGTAACACTCAATACTCAAAATACTAATAATAAAAATCCCAGAGTTAGAGCCTCTCATCAAAACTGCAAGCCGTGAGCTCAGGCTTCTTCTGCACACACCAAACCCGGAATCGCATGGCTGCGCCGGCCCTCATTCAGGTCAGCAGCCACCACTGGACACCTCTTTCTCCTGCTTTCCTCCAAACACACACAACTCCCTCACACTGCATCTTCCAAGCTGTATCTATCGTTCTGCTAAAGGAAATCGCAGCCAATTTTTCCACAATCTACTTTACCTTCATATTGCCTATAAGCAAGGATATTTTAAAATATGAACTGTTCAGAATCCCGAATTTTTACCTGACATCCTTCAATGAGCAAAAGGCTGGACATCGTCAACCTTAGGATCTCCAAGAAAAGTAGGCTGGACAACATATGGCACCATGCCCTGAGCCTCATCACTGAACCTTCTCTCTCCCCAGGCTGCCACACACGCTCAAATGTCACACACACTCCTATGACTCCCCTCTGGTTCCTGACAGCCAGGACACCCAAAGCTCACTCTGGGCCACGCTTCTGGGTCAATCTCAGCATCCACCACACACCACCAAGTTTCCTGACTTTCAAATAAATAAATACATCTTCAAAAAAGATTAAATGTGAGTATATACTTTATTTTGTTCTTTTGGGTTTTTTTAAAGTTTATTATATTTTATTTGAAAAGCGGAGTTACAGAGAGACAGGGAGAGACAGAAAAAGAGAGGTCTTCCATCCACTGGTTCACTCCCCAGATGGCCTCAATGGCCAAGCCAAAGCCAGGAGCCAGGAGCTTCTTCCAGGTCCCAAGTGGGTACAGGGGCCCAAGCACTTGGGCATCTTCCACTGCTTCCCCAGATGCATTAGCAGGGAGCTGGACTGGAAGTAGAACAGTCACTATTCAAGCTGGCACCCATAGGAGAAGCCAGCACTACAGGGGGTGGTTCAACCTGCCACGCCACAATGCCAGCTTTAAATATGTGTAATTATGTCAGTTATGCAAAAGATTAAAAAAAAAAAGACTTGCCCACAGACTGTGCTACTTCAGTATGCAAATGGATCTGTGTACACACAAATTCATTAATTTTTACCTACAGGGGCTGACACTGTGGTGTAGTAGGCCAAGCCTCCACCTGCAATGCCAAGCATCCCATATGGGTGCCAGCTCATGTCCCAGCTGCTCCTCTTCCCATCCAGCTCTCTGCTGTGGCCTGGGAAAGCAGCACAAGATGGCCCAAGTGCTTGAGCCCCTGCACTCATGTGGCAGACCCAGAAGAAGCTCCTAGCTCCTGGTTCCAGATAGATCTAGCTCCAGCCGGTGGAATAAACCAGCAGATGGAAGACCTCTGCTTCTCTCTCTCTCTCTGTTCCTGTCTCTCTGTCTCTCTTTCTGTCTGTAACTCTACCTCTCAATAATGAAATCTTCTAAAAACATGTGTTTTACCTATGTTCATTTTAAATGATCCTTTACAGTAGTCCCAGAGACTCCTAACAAGCAGCTTCATTTGTCAGCCACAGGAGTCTTGAAGTTTTCACCTCACTGGCCTGCCACTGTTCGCTGTGCCGACTGCCTTAATTAGCCCTGACTTCATAATTCCAGACCTCATGCTGCAGTGAAACCTTATGTGCAGACTCTGGGAGGACTCATTAGCATAATGTCTAAGAAACCAATAGAGAATTTTTTTTCAATTTCAATAATGTATATAATCTAAATCAAAGCACTAAAGAGCCCAAGACTGGAAATCACACAATGAGCAATGATTAAGCCCATGAGTGTGTCTGAATGGGTCAGCACGGACTCCACCAGCTGCCACCGCTCCATGTGTTTACTGGCACTAGAAAGCCTTTACTTCATACACACTTCTCATATTTGTCCTCACAAAGCTGATTTTGCAATCTGATTATCAGCTTTGTTTAGCAATCCTGTTAGTAAATATCTTTTAGGCTGTGTACTTAAAAAAACCAAAAGAACACCTGCTCAAGAAAACGTATCTACTTCCACCAAAAGCCTTGTTCTGGTTCCTACAGTAACAGGATGAAGACAGTAATTCCCACCCAGTCAAGGCCTTGAAGGACTTTCTTTAAATGAACATAGTTTGAGTTTCAAAACAGCTACTCAAGAACTGGAAACATTTGTCCCATGTAATTCAAACATACCTGAAAAATTATAACGTTTAACCAGGCTACTCCTGATAAGAAACATAAAAGGAACGCAACAGGAATGAATGGTAAACCTGAATGCCTGAATATTGTGCTCTAGTTAAGCAGATCATCCGTGTATTGTCTTTCACAACCAGAAAACAGCATATAAATAAGGTACAAAACATCTCTCAGAGTTGCCTCATTTCACTGCAGAGAACCTGCGTTACTCAGATGGGTTTGCTGCCCATGTAGGAAAATGGTCGATTGACACCAGCTTCCCCGGACCAGGGTACCGCGCTGCACGTCCTCTCCTCAGACGGCTACGCAGTTATGGCCACAGAAGGATGCTGCACTTTGTGGTTTGGGGGTAGGCAAAGCAAAGGTTTTTTTTTTTTGTTTGTTTGTTTTTTGACAGGCAGAGTGGACAGTGAGAGAGAGAGACAGAGAGAAAGGTCTTCCTTTTGCCATTGGTTCACCCTCCAATGGCCGCTGTGGCCGGCGCACCGCGTTGATCAGAAGCCAGGAGCCAGGTGCTTCTCCTGGTCTCCCATGTGGGTGCAGGGCCCAAGGACCTGGGCCATCCTCCACTGCCCTCCCGGGCCACAGCAGAGAGCTGGACTGGAAGAGGGGCAACCAGGACAGAATCCGGCACCCCAACCAGACTAGAACCAAGGGTGCCAGTGCCGCAGGTGGAGGATTAGCCTAGTGAGCCACGACGCCGGCCGCAAAGTTCTTTCTTAAACTGCTCTACTGTGAGAGAACTTTGTATGAGAAGAATAAAACCCAACCAACCACGGAACTTCCTTATGAATGAGTCAAAACGGCACACAGGCTGTGAAGTAACAGTGCAGTCATCCTACTGACATTTGTGACATCGGGGGAGAACTTGCTCCAGGACTCCAACGATGGATCCATGGACGCCCAAGTCTCTTCATATAAAATGGTGGGGCAGTTGCCTAAAACCTACAAACATCCTTTTGTATGCTCTCAATTATCTCTAGGTTACTTACAATCCCTGATACCGTGCTATATCAACACTTTATGAAGAGCTGTTACACTGCACAATTTAATAAATTATTTAACTTAAAAAAAAAAAAAAGTCTGTCCATTTTGGTGTAGACCAAATGCTTTTGATCTGGCTGAGTGTGCATGTCCCCACCACACTAACCAGGTGTGCCGCAGCACCTCCTCCAGTGCCGGGCAGTGTGGTGCTGGTCCCAGGTCGATGAGGAAGGACGGACACCTCCCTCAGGGAGCAGGAACAGTGACATTCGTAAGCCAAATGTCCTTTATACAACACGACACATGCAACTGAAAAACAACTAGGAAAAAAAAGTGAGAAGCAGTTTGCAGCCACCTCCCTCAATCTGTGAAATGCTGTAACTCACTAAACAGAGGAGGAAGGGCCTCTGCCTCTCCCAGTTACTTGAGACCAACCAGGCGCAAGCACTAGACTGGACGGGGAAGGCAAAGAACAAAAAGCACACGCAGACACACAAGCACACACTCACGCACCCACACCCCACATCAAAACATCTGCCATGCTCCTCAACCTCTCCAACCAGACAGCGCTTTTATTTTGACAGGGCCAGAAACTATCAAATGTTCCCTGTCATTCATTCCACTTCCTGTGCTCTAATCCAAGCTCCTTTCATATCTTTCCCAAAAATGCCATGAGAGTCAGGCAGGACTTCTCAACAAAGCAGATAGCAGACAGGGCGGATTCTTCCGCTGGGAGGGGTGAGGGAGCCCAGAGCCCCACTGCAGCTGTTCCCAAGTTCAAATGTACACATAAGCCTCCTCTATTTTTAGGTTTAGTTGTGCCCACCCTTTTAAGAACCACTAGTACACTTCAAGAGCTCAAATGCAGCCTGAAGCAACACTCTCCCCTAATTCATCCCAATTATATGTGCCTTAAGACTATCTGACGTCTCAATATTTCACAAAATAACTATTTCCCGAGACTGTCAACTTACAACTTGAGAAATTGAGCATAAACCAGCGAGTAACCATCACTCTGTACCTTTGTTTCTGAAGATCTTAGGGCCTAGAAACGTTCTCAAACTTCCATGTAATTCAGGCTTCCAAACTATTAAAGTAGGAGTGGGCCACAACTCCTTTAAAAGTAGCAGTCTCAGGGCCGGTGCTGTGGCCTAGTAAGTTAAGCCTCTGTCTGTGCCCCCAGCATCCCATATGGGTGCCAGTTCAAGTCCCAGCTGCTCCACCTCTAATCCAGCTCTCTGCTGCGGCCTGGGAAAGCAGCAGAGGGATGGCCCAACTCCTTGGGCTCTGCAAGAAGCTGGAAGAAGCTGGAAGAAGCTCCTGGCTCCTGGCTTCAGATCAGCTCAGCTCTGGCTGTTGCAGTCACTTGGGGAGTGAACCAGCAGAATGAAAGACCTCTCTCTGGCTCCACCTCTCTAACTCTTTCAAATAAACAAACAAACAAACAAACAAAAAAACCAAGGCCCTAAAACACAGACACACTGTGCTGGACAGGGGAGCTACAAAAGGTGTTCCAAAGAAGTAAAAGACCTTTTAACAAAAGCTCTAGGAATTCCTGAGCAAGCCATTCATGAAGATCCTCTTCAGATCAGCTGCAGCTTCAATGGAGGGGACCTTCCCAGGTGCTACTGAGCACGACTACTTCAGTAAAGTTAGGGTTAAGTGTCTACCTCCTAAGTCTTCACACGTGAACTCAAAAGACGCCCCTGACTATTCCTGTAAGCCAACTGAAGATCTCAGACTCCTCTTCAAACACAGAAAGTAAAGCTGTTGCTTTCAACACATCAAGACTGCTGTACCCTAAGGCAGCGTGCTGTACCTGCCTCCTCTTGTGATTCTCTCTGGGAACTGTTACTGAAGATAAACTCCTCAATGGGTTCTTCTATTATAATTCTCTATGCTCAAGCTAAATGGTTTTCTAATCTACATAAGGGTAGCCTATCACCACCTACTATCTGAGTCTGTAAGATCAGTTCTTTCTGTCTTAAAGGGCACACCACTCACAATTGGCTTTGTTCCAGTTTTGCTTATGCTAATAGCAAACTTACATGTTTCAGAACTCAGTGACATCTAAGAATAACTGACCATGCAGAGGACACAGCCATAAGTGGTGTCTGAAAATTCTCCAGCTCCTAAAACAAATTCATTAGGTGAGATAGGTGGAGACTTCCAGACCCAGGACAGGTGGGGCCTGCACCACCCCCTAATAAGCAGGAAACAGCTACAGAAGATGTGATGATTCTGCGCCCTTCAGCATCCCTTAAGATTACGGGCTGGAATCTGAGGGGGAAACGATGCACGCAGGCAGCTAGGATGAAATGATTAGATTTGTGAGCTGGAGACCACGTCCCCTGGGTGATCTCATGCCCCTACCAGATCTCACCTGGACGCCCACCTGCCAATCAGACTATGTAACCGCTCCCCTTTGGGAGTAGATAGAAGGCCTGGAGCACAGTGGACGCCTGCCTTTTGGGCTGTGCACCCTTGTTGTGCCCTTGTCCCATGGAGCCTCCAGGCGAGGCCTGATGGCCCCTGCCCGGCCTCTGCTCGCCTGCTCCATGCGGCACCTGGCCTGCTCTCTACCTGCTATGGACCCAACCAAGCTTCCTGTGCACTTCTCTCAGTGAATAAAACCCTTAAAAACTTTATAAAAATTTTTTCAGAAAGTAGTATTCTCATTTTGCAAACACAGTTCAGTTTTTTTCCAAAGACAAAGCAGGCATCTGGCCATGTGGTTGAGATGCCTGTGTCAGGCTACTGACTCCAGCTTCCTGCGAATACAGACATGGGAGGTAGTGGTGAAGGCCCAAGCAACTGGGTCCCAGCACCCACGTTTAAACCTGGACGGAGCTCCTGACTCCTGGCTTCAGCCTGACCCAGTTCTAGCTGTTGTGGGCATTTGGGGAGTGAACCAGTGGGTAAGAGATCTCTGTCAAACTCTTGGCTAACAAAGAAAAAAAAAGGAGGGAATAAACAAATAAATGGGAGGGGAAGGAAGGGGAGAAAACATCTCACTTCGAAGGAACCTTTTCTTACTTTTAAATATTCCTTCTTTACAATTCCATGTCATTCAGATAATTCCTCACACCAAATAGCTGGCTCCAGACCCCCTTCGATGCATATTGCACTGTATCCAATTAGCAAAAGCTGCAAGTTAACCAAAAATAAACAGTGTATCTCTGGTCCCTCCTTTCTACCTCTCCCAAAAATTTCTGGCATTATCTTTTCCCTAGAAAAAATAATGCACTCCTTAACCAAATCCCAACTGGGTAAGAGTGCTCAATAATGTGACTTTCCTATCTCAGGCTATGGCTGACTGCTTTACAAATAACTGGGAAAGAGTTTTCACATAACATACAAAGATAATTAGAGTAATCCCATAGCCTGCATCCATTCTCTCAAGCAAGAAAGGTTCCCACCCGTCCCAAAGAAGACAGCACACCGATGGTCATGTGCAAAGTCCCGGGCTGGACTTTGCAAGAAGCTGCTGCACAGAGCAGCATGAAAATGAAGCACCACGTGTGTGTCTTGAGGCTGCCTCTGCTGCTGCAGCCTGCGTGAAGGCCACTCTCAAGCCAACCAGAAAGGACAGGAGAATATGGAAGGTGTGTCCTCCTTCTCTTACCCTAACTATCTGCAGCCCACAGAGAAATGAGGTGCAACACTGCCTCTCTCAGCACCTGGCTTACCTTCAGGCATCAACAACCAACAGAACAGATGTCCGTTTCTACTGACAAAAAGGCTTCAGTTACCTTCAAGAACTTTCAATCTTTTAAAACAACAAATAAATACCAGTTAACTAATCATTTCTCTCCGTTCCCTCTCTTTCCCCCAACAAAATAATCACTAAACTGGAAAAATCTTATTCTCTTCCCCTAACCCAAATAAACTATCATGTCAATCATCTTTCACTCTTAAATGATTAGGCAGCCATATTTCTATCCACCATGAACCAAGCTATTCTAGCGTAACAGCCAGTATGATACTCACATCCTAGACTGGTGCACCCTAGTGCACACGCACAGGTCACATTACTTTTTCAAAATCTTGGTCAAAAATGCAGATCACGTTCAGCCATGTGATCGGGAATAGAAATGTGGCAGTGGGGACGCCTGGTGTAGTGGCCATAGACGTTGCTTGAGATACCCCGCCCCATACAGAGTTCCTGACTTCAAGTCCTAGCTCTGCTCCTGATAGCAGCTTCCTGCTAACGCACACCCTGGGAGGCAGCCACGACAGCTCAAGAAGCTTGTGCTACCACCTGTGTGGAAGACCTGGATTGAAATTCTGGTTCCTGGCTTTGGTCTGGTCCAGACCCAGTTGTAGGCACGTAGCAAATGAATCAGCAAATCAGAGATCTCTTTCTCTGTCAGTCTCTCTGACTTTCAAATAGAAAACATGGCTTTAATGTGGCAAACCACACACTGTCAAATGAGAAAATTTTATAGACTGGTTCTGGAGTGGTCACGATCCAATCCTCTCAGTACCACATTATAAACTTTTTCAAAAATGCACATTCACAAAGCACTTACACCAAGTTTCCAACTTTTTTTGCCAACCCCACAATGCCAGGGGGTAAAGTTCTATCTAAAGCAAACACTGTCTTCATTGTAAAATATCCCAAAATACACGGAGTTTCACTCTTTCCACCACCCTCAAGCTTTCCTTCTCAACCATAATCAGACAAAAAAAACAACAAAATATTCTGGCAATAACTGTTGTAATTAAACCATTGAGGGTGAGATCCTTGAGCACAGGTTCTACTACTTGTTTTAATCCTTAAACACCCGAAGAATGCCATGCACACAGTAGGCAAGAAAAGCACATCCCTGGGGCCTGGCGCTATGGTGTAGCAAGTAAAACCGCCACCTATGATGCCAGCATCCTATACGTACGCTGATTCATGTCCCAGCTGCTCCACTTCCCATCCAGCACGGTGCTAATGGCCTGGGGAAATCAGTGGAATATGGTACAAGCACTTGGGCCCATGTCATCCATGTGGTAGACCCTGAAGAAGCTCCTGGCCCCAGACTTCAGCTTGGCTCTGCCCTGGCCATCACAGTCACTTAGAGAGTAAACCGGTGGATGGATGATATCTGTTGCTCTGGCTTTCAAATAAACAAATAAATCTTTCAAAAGAAAGAGAGAAGAAAAGCAAAGCAGATTGAATCATCTACCTTTAATCCATGTACACCATTTCAACTGTTTCCTTTTGTGGTTAAAAAAAAGTGGTCCTAGCTACTTGTGGTCTTTATTATTAAAAACAACTACATGACTACATTCTTTTTTATCTCTAGGCTAGGCACAACTTCTTGTCCTTCAAATGTCACTGGTTTTTTGTTTGGTTGTTTTGTTTTTTATTTATCTGAGAGGCAGAGAGAGCTTCCATCTGCTGGCCTACTTCCCAAATACATGCAATGGCTCCCGCTAGAAGTGAAGCCTGGAGCCAGGAACTCAATGCAGGACACCCATGTAGGTAGCAGGAGCATGAGTACTTGAGCCATCATTAGCAGGAAAGTAATTGGGAGCCAGATCTGGGACACAGCCCAAGCACTAGGAACAATATGGGACACAAGCGTCCTACTGCTGGCCAAATGTTCACCCCAACTATTTTATTTTAACCTATATCATCTACTCCTGTTCAAAGGAATAAAATTCCTAAATATAGGAAAGACAACCAAAAAGCTGCATTACCAAAAGGCTACTGCATCACTGTCAGCAACGACTGTAAACCAGTCGACAGCCGCAGTCGCGTGCTCTGAGCTTAAGTAATTTAAAAACATCCAAAACTTAGGTTTATGTTTTCAACCCGATTCCTTTGGTGTCTACACACTTAAGAGAAGCAGACAGAGTGGCCACTGCTATGGGGCAACATGTCGCCACTGATCGGCCACATGAGACCATGAATGTTCAGAAGGGGGCCAGTCTGAATTGACAGGTGCTACACAGCAAAACACACTGATTCTGAGGACTCAGTATGAAAACAGAACGCCAAGTATCTCAATTTTTTACATGAATTACATGTTGAAGTGGTATTCTTACAAACTGTCTACACTTCTTTTTACTTTTCTAATGTGGCTACCAGGAAATTTTAAAGTACATGTGTGGCTAATACTGTATTTCTGTTGGACAGTGCTGAGCTAGGAACAGACACACTTGGGTTCAGTTCCCAGTATCAGTAACTTAAGTTGGCTTTGTGCCACTTAAACAGCTGCTTAACATATGGCCTTCATTTCCCCACGAGTAAAACGAGACAGAGTAAGGTCACCTTCCTCACTGGGTCAAGGTGAGGATTAAGGAGCACTCGTAGGCAATGGCTGGAACCTGGCAGAATCTCAGTCAGTGGCAGCCATTTTTAACCGGCACAGAGAATTCCAGACTCTGTCAGTGATGCCCTGCTCCTCAGCAGCCCCTCAACAGTGCGGATGGGCTAAGTGTTCAGCAAGGCAGGACTCAACAGTGCGGATGGGCTAAGTGTTCAGCAAGGCAGGACTCAACAGTGCGGATGGGCTGAGTGTTCAGCAAGGCAGGACTCATCACACAGACTCACTAGCTAGACTCTGCAGCCCTGGCCACTACCACCACACCACGGTGAATTCTGGCTTCCCTTCACGTGAACTGAAATTTCAATTCAAAGGCCTGATCTTAAGCTGTTTTAATTCCACCAAAAAGGAACCCTGAGTATCAGAAGGATCCCTTTGGTTGTACATAGCAATTCTACATGCCTCTTTTTTTTTTTCCATTTCTATTTATTTTCATTTTATTTGAAAGGCAGGGAGAGACAGAGTGAAAGACAGAATCTTCCATTTACCAGTTCACTACCCAGATGCTTGCACCAGCCAGGGCTGAAACTTAACCTGGATCTGTCACATGGTAGGGACCCACCTGGATCTGTCACGTGGCAGGGACCCAAGTACTTGAGGTCGTCTTCATCTGCTGCTCCCCAGAGTGGGCATTAGCAGCAGGCTGGAACCAGAACTGGGGCTCGAACCAGGCACCCCAGTGTGCGATGCAGGCATTCTAAATGGCATCTCCAAGCACTACACCCCACACTCAGAGAAAAAGCAACAAGGTCAAAATCCTACCCACAGTCTGGCTGAAAGCCCATGAGAGCATTTCAGGCACTGAGAGGCAAGACACTGTGGCAAAAAAAAAAAAAAATCCTACATGAAGGACCTCAGTGGTTGAGACCCCAGTGGGAAGAAGTGGTCAACAAAGGAGGAGGTATTTTTCTCTGAAGGGAGGAGAGACCTTCCACTTCACTTATGACCTTGTCTAAATACTGATGGAGTCTGTGGACTCAAAAGACTTCCACAGCCTTCGCAGTGCATATCAAGAGCACCAGGTGATCACTGATGTCACATGTAAGAGTGTTAATTGTTAAATTAACAAGAGTCACTGTGCACTAACTTCCCATGCAGGACCTCTGCCCTCAAAGAGTTGTATTATAATTGTGTCTAACATTTTTAGGTACTTCTTTAAAGTTAACTGCTTCCCAAAAAAAAGTGAAATTAACTTCAAGATGTAATGACTTTGAGCAGCCCTTGTCTCAACTGTTGAGGAAGCTTCTTTTGTTTTTTTATGCAAATTGTTAAATTCTTTACTTAGTATAGAGTTGGTCTTCTGTGTATAAACGTAATTAAAAATGGATCTCAGTGGAGAATAGGACTGGGAATGGGAGACAGAGGAGGAGGAGAAGTGGGAGAGTGGGTGGGAGGGTTGGTAAGGTGAGAAGAATCACTATATTCCTGAAGTTCCATTTATGGGGAAAACAATTACTACCCATATCCAAAAGGAGGTTTCTAAAATCCTGAAGTAAAAAAAAAAAAAAAAAAAAACCCTACTGGAAGCTCACCTGGCGTACATTAAAAGAAGCCTGGCACTTGTGTATGGTGAACATGTTACTACTGTCAACACCAACCTAGAGTAACAATCAGCAAACAATAAAAAGGGAAAAGTTACCTTCCGTTCCTAAGTTGGCAAGGTTATAAGAAAAACTTATTGCAAAAATCAGTTGCTCAAATTAAGCATTAACTAATATTCCCTGGGGGAATAATGGACAAAGACAGTTACAATGGTGAATAAAATCCCATATTTTATTTGAAACACATTTCTACCACTCTGACGCCTCCAACTGTGCCACGAACAACAAACATCAGGTCTACAGTACACACAGGGACAGGCTTCTGACGCGTCACAGGACACTGTTTAAGGGGGCACCAGCAGGTAGAAAGTCTGAAATTTTACTGTCTCTAATGGGTGGGGAAAAGGAGGACTGCCGAGAGCGGAAAGCAGTGAACACACTGGCTTCCAGATGGGTCAGTTTTCGGCAAAGCAACTTTGACACTATCTCTACTTTTCAAACATACACCAGAAGCTGACTCTGTCGCGTAGCAGGTTAAGCCTCCACCTGTGGCACTATCATCTCATATGGGCACCAGTTCGAGTAGCAGTTGCTCCACTTCTGATCCAGCTCTCTGCTATGGCATGAGAAAATGCCATATTGGAAAATGGCCCAAGTGCTTGGGCCCCTGCACCCATGTGGGGAGGCCAGGAAGAAGCTCCCGGCTCCTGGCTTCATATCAGCCCAGCTCTGGCCACTGTGGCCATTTAGGGAGTGAACCAGTAGATGGAAGAAGACCTCTTCCTCTGTCTTTCCTGTGTCTGTAACTTTGCCTCTCAAATAAATAAATCTTTAGAAAAAAAAATACACCAAAATCCCCACCACTGTGACAGATGTCAATCACCATTTACACAGCCTGTGAAAGCTAAATGTCCTATTCCCCACCTTAAACGTGCTCACTGACCACTGCAGACCCCAACATCCCTGTGATACCCAGTCACTGCCCATGGACACTACGGGGACAGGTACTGGAGAGGGTACATTACATTAACAAAGCGGGTGTTTTCCGAAGTGGCTTAGCAGCAACGGGGAGAGCAAATAACCCAACTAGACAAAAGCACACACCCTGTCCGAACCTGGCTGCCCATAAATGAGTCTTAAACTACCAGGTACAGCCCCACCCCTTCCAAGAACACTGGAAGAATGGATGCAGAACCAAACCTTACTTCTTTTTCTAACTCCCCCAAGAACCCAGCACAGCTCCAAACACAAACTGCACAATGATGCTGACTCTTCAGTGTGCATTCATGCAGATACCCAGTGCAATGAGCTGAGTCTGGACCAGTAACCTCGATCCCCACGGCTCTGGCTCTCCAGCTTCAGGAATGCCCCTCGCCCCCTAGCTCCACTGTTCTTTGGGGTTCCCACCTAACTGCTCAAATCTTTGATGACATTTATCACACTGCCTCATTCTTTGTTTATAAATCAGCTTCATTCCATGCATTATAAGCTCAAGAAGAGCCAGACACACTGACCTGTAAGGCTCTGTGTGCACCAGCTCTCATGTCCACCTTCCATCACTTTTCAGAAGCTACTAACATACTTGTGTTTCACTTTTAAAAAGTCACTTCTATCCGCGGCTCACTAGGCTAATCCTCTGCCTGCGGTGCCAGCACACCGGGTTCTAGTCCCGGTCGGGGCGCTGGTCCTGTCCCAGTTGCCCCTCTTCCAGGCCAGCTCTCTGCTGTGGCCCGGGAGTGCAGTGGAGGATGGCCCAAGTGCTTGGGCCCTGCACCCCATGGGAGACCAGGAGAAGCACCTGGCTCCTGGCTTCGGATTAGCGCGGTGCATGCCGGCCGCGGTGGCCATTGGAGGATGAACCAATGGCAAAGGAAGACCTTTCTCTGTCTCTCTCTCTCTCTCACTGTACACTCTGCCTGTCAAAAAAATAAATAAAAATTAAAATTAAAAAAAAAGTCACTTCTTGGGAACTGCGCTGTAGCACAGCAGGTAAAGCCGCCACCTGCAGTGCTGGCATCCCATGTGGGCACTGGTTTGAATCCCAGCTGCTCCACTTCTGATCCAGCTCTCTGCTATGGCCTGGGAAAACAGTAGAAGATGGCCCAAGTCCTTGGGCCCCTGCACCCACGTGAGATACCCAGAAGAAGCTCCTGGCTTCAGATAGGCCCAGCTCTGGCCATTGTGGCCATTTGGGGAGTGAACCAACAGATGGAAGACCTCTCTCTCTCTCTCTGCCTCTGCCTCTCGGAAACTCTCTTTCAAAAAAAAAAAAAAAAGATCTTTTCAAGGAAAAAAAAGTCATTTCTCTCTGAAATTCCTCCTCCTAACTAAACAATTATCACTTTCTAGAGTAACTTGACTACCCTCTCCTACCTGAGAATAAATTTAAGAAACAAATCAGCCCAACTCAAGCACAGCCACTCAGCAAAGTTCACAAAGCACTCCCTCAAATCATGAAGTCACACTTGAGTGCTTTTCCCATCATAAGCAGCAAATCCCCCTAAGCCCAGATTCCCAGACCATTCTAGCCACATCCAGTCAACACACTCACAAGCTGTGCGGTGCAGCAGTTCCACAGCTTGGGACGCCCACGTCGGAATGCTCAGTGTAGGTCTTGGCTACCAGCTTCCGATCACAGCTTCCTGCACACACCCCGGCAGGCGCAGCCAATGGCTCAACTGGGTCCCTGCTGCTCTGTGGGAGGCCTGGATGGAGTTCTGGTTCTGGCTTCAACCTGGCCCAGCCCCAGCCATTACGAGCATTTGGGGGGAGAATCTGAGGATGGAAGATCTGTCTCCATCCCCCTGCCTTCCAAATAAAAATGGAAAGAATGTTAGGGGTCTTGGGGGGAAGGGAATCCAATCACTAGGGGAAGCCAAAGGCAAGAACAGGCCCCAGGCAGAGGCTGTCTGGGAGTAAGGACATCTTCTCAATGTGTCATTGCTCAGAAAGACTTTGAACAAGAGACAAGAACAAGCTAGCCATTCATTCTAGAAATGTTTCCACACCAAAAGACGGCATTTTGACATAAGAACAAAATATGCTGTCTGCCAACTTGATTCCCTAATCTTTTCAGATCGCACAAATCAAAGAACACTTTGTACCCATTCCATTAGTACTAACAGTATTCTTCCATGTCATCTACACCTTGCTGCAACACACTCTTAATGAACATATAGGAATCTTTTCTGTTAATTATGAGAGAATAAAAAAGCTACTGACAAGTTCAGAAGGGTAAAAAAGAAGCACAATCATCATAATCCCCTTCACTCTGTGTGCGTGTTCTTATTGGCTCCTCCTTTTAAAACTCCTCACACAATTAGCAATCCAATTCTACCACAAAATGCAGTTTTAGGAGTGAACAGGCAATCTTGACAACATTCAAATTTGCCCGTCAAGGCCCATTTACATAATGCAAATCTGAAGCAGGAGTACCAATTACACACTGGCCACAGCAGTGCTGAGTAAAAAGGTGGTTCTGGCTCCAGGAGCCAGCACGAGTATCCCAGAAAAAGCTCAAGGTTTTTGGGCTCAAGAATCAAAAAACACAATTCCTGTTTCCATTCCCACTGAGGTGGTAAAAAGCTTAGAGAAAACAAGGAGAGTTAAGTGGGTATACAAAAACTATATAGATTCCTTGACAAAGGCATAGAATGTGTATATTTAACAAAGATAATGTCCAAGCAGCAGACAGCTGCTTAGGCACATGGACACTGCACACACCACAGGGTCCTCTGGTCAGAAGCCCACCAAGCAGAAGTACCAGTGTTCTGCTGACCACGGCACCAGTATACTCGCCATCCCCAGAGGAAGCCAGGACAACGGATGCTCCAGGACAGGGGCCCAAGTCGAGTCACCTCCACTTCCTGACCTGTACTGCTGCTTGCTTTCTTCTCAGTCACTCGAGGCTCTCAGCACAGTAAGCGGACAGCCTGGCATCACAGAACAGTGCTACGTGTCTCATCTCCACCTTGTCTCAGCTCACCCCTATTCCCTTCGCTCCTAGTGAGAAAATGTCTTCTGGTTCAAAATAACACTCTCGGAGGAGCTGAGGTTTCTACGCTCTTAAATGAAAGGAGAGGAGGGCCGCGCCCAGGAGCAGCCACCATCAACCCACCCAACCACAGGGAATCCACGAGAAACCACGCACACGCCCTGCCCTTGGTGGTCTGCTCTAATTTCCCAGGGAACTACCTTCTCAAGAGCATGTTCCACAAAGCAGGACAAGATGCTGGCCTGGGTTTAATTAAAAAAAAAAAAAAAAACAAAAAAAAACAAAAAAAAACAAAAACAGGGCAGGACCTCTAGCCACTGCTTCAGCATCAGCAACCTTGAAACGACTCTGGGTAGCTAGAGAGCAGGGATGCCCAATTCTGTGCAAGGGCTGGGCTTCTGGATCAGACTGGAAATCGGTGTTGCCCAGGAACCTCTTAAGGAAGTTTGAGCCAAGCCCTGGTCCTCCATGCCCTCGTCCCTGCCACTGGAAACGCTGGGGTACGTACGCTGCAGCGTAAGGGTCAGGAAGAGTAATACAGTTACTGTGTTTCGTGCAAAGCCAGGCACACTGTCAGTGCTCAATGAATGTGACTCAGTGTGATGCACACAATATAAACACACCGTTTCTCTTTTCTTCTGTGTTGCTTTTATAAAGACTTTCAAATGAGCCAGAAACTAAAATCTTTCCTCAGGAGAGTATCTTAGTTGTTCAATCCACTACAAACTATAATCAGTGCTTTCAAACTTCTCGGCCTTCTGAAACCTTTTTACTCTTAAAAATTAAGGATCTCAAAGAACTTGTATGATGTGGTTGTATTTATTAACATTTAACCAGAAATTAAAGCAAAAATAATGAAATATTTATTAATCCATTTAAAAATAACAGTGAACTCATTATTACATATTAAAAATAAATACCATATCTTATTAATGTGTAAAATGTTTATATTTTCCAAAATGGGAATGTAATTAGAGTAGCGCTATTCTACATTTTTGCAAAGTTCTTTAGTGACAAGCTTAAGAGAAGACTGAGACCGATTCTCCTATCTGCTTCTCCACTAAAACTGTTACTGCTTTTGGTGAAGTATATGAAAAAATTCAGGCTTATATAGACACACAGCTGAAAAAAGGAGGAATATTGTAATAGCCTTGTCATCTAATTACTAATAGTCTTCAATATTACACCCAAACTTGACAAACAGTTCTTTTTCGGGGTAGCAACCACACGAGATGTGAAGCCAGGACAGCGGCAGTTCTGTACCACGCTGCATGAGAGGTCATCAGGCTTTCACTCTGAAGGAGTCTTCTAACCACGTATGATTCTGCAACACAATGACCATTAGGAAAACACCAGTGCCTTAAATTATTTAAATCTTCCAAACAGACACATTTCATGATATATTACCAAAAAAGTCATATTTGTTAATATTATAACTAAAAACATCACAAAGTTTATAAATACTTGGAAGGCTGTCAAACTCATGAAGAGAAATACAAGTCCCCCAAAACTGAGTTTTTCACTTGAAAACTCAGATTTTATCATTGGCAGATATTGTTCCTGATTTCCCTTGAAATAACATGACTGCTTTACTTTCAAGAAAATATATGCCAAATTCTCAATTTCTAAATAACCACAGTTTACCAGTCTTCTCTTAAAAGTAAAAATGAAGCTCCATTAAAAAAAAAAGTTACAGGACAAGTGTTTGCTACCAGTTAGGCTGTCACCTACGACATCCACAGTCCCCATCAGAGTGCTTGGGATCCAGGCCCAGCTCCCAGCTCCCACTTCCTACCAACACAGACACTGGGTGATAGCAGGTAACGCTCAAGCAGTCGGGCTCCTGCCACCCATATAAGACAACTGGGCTGAATTCCCAGGTCCCCAGCATTTGGAAAACAAATCAGTGATTGGGAGGTCTCTGTTCATCTGTGTCTGTCTCTCCCTAAAAGCAGTTAGTTTATCCTGAGTGACAATCACACAAGAACTTCACCCCAGAACCAGAATTTCCATGTGAAGTCCTTTGAGCACACCTGTTTTCATCACACATTAAGAGCACATACTCGGGGCGGGCATGCGGTACAGCAGTTGAGTCACCATTTGGAATGCCTGCATCCCCTAAAGAATGCCTGGACCAAGTCTCAGCTATTGCCATTTCCGATTCCAGCTGCTGCTATTGCGTATTCTGGAAGGCAGCAGATGATGGTTCAAGTATTTGGATCTCTGCCACTGAGTTGGGAGACCCGGACTGAGTTTCAGGCTCCCGGCTTCAGCCCGGCCCAAATGACTTGCTGTTGCAGGCATTTGGGGAGCCAGGGGACAGAAGATCTCTCTTTCTCTTCCAAATAAAATAAAAATAAATATTTAAAAAATATGTGTGTATATATATATTAAAGGTTGAGATTTTCATGAAACCAATCTTTACTGCTTCATCAAGGACATTTAGTGAAACTGGCATCAGCCTTCACACAAGATCCATGACTGTGACAACCACAATGCCTACTGAGGGCATGTACTCCAAAGAACTGGAAGCACAGACTCAGAGCAGTACTCGCACCCTCACATTTATAAAGTTATTCACAAAAGCTAATAAGTGAAACCATACCAATATCCATCAATGTATGGATGTAGAAGCAAAACGTAGTCCATCCAAACAGATTTTTACTCTGCATTAGAAAGAAAGGAAACTCTGCACATGCTACAACATCGACGAACTCTGAGGACATTACATCAACGTGAAGTCACAGGAAGACAAACACTGTGTGATACATCTGTATGAAGGACACGCAGTAGTCAAATTCATAGGGACCGAGAGTAGAATGGTATTTGCCAGGGCTGCAAGAAGACAGTTGCTTGTGTACATGCAAGAGGAAGTCTTATGGAGAGAGGGGCCATGATGAAGACTGCACACAATGTCAACAGAGGTAAAGCCACTGAACTGTCACTTGCATGTACTTAAAATGACAGATTTTTTACCCTATATGCCCTACCACAACTAAGATCTCCTCTTCCGATCCAGCTCTCTGCTGTGGCCTAGGAAAACAGCAGAAGATGGCCCAAGGCCTAGGTCTCCTAAGGGAGACCTAGCAGAAGTTCCTGGCTCTTGGCTTTGAAGCAGCACAGCTCTGGCCGTTGCGGCCATCTGGGGAGCGAACCAGCAGATGGAAGACCTCTCTCTCTCTCTCTCTGCCTCTGCCTCTCTTTAACTCTGCCTTTCAAATAAATAAATAAATCTTTAAAAAAAATGAAATAGAACCTAAATAAAACCTAAAATAGCTTGTAGGCAAGAAAAAGAACCATTCTGAACTCAACTGTTAGCCCCTCCAGGAAGCCTACCTCTGCTCACAAGGGTGAGTCACTCTTAGTAAGATGACTTTCACCCAGCAGCATATGCTAGAAACTTCCAGTCCCCCGGACAACGACCACCCTCATTTCCACTACCTACTCACCATGTGTCACCCCTGGACCTCTCATATATTCCACAGGTTTGCTGACCCCTCATCATCACCATCCTAACCTGTCCTCTCACCAGTCTCTGAAGCAGTGCGCACACTCCCTACCTCCTCTCCATACATACTGCTCCCAGGATGAACAGCCCAAAAAACCACAGACTATTTCTCTTTGGCTCCAAATTCTCTACCACATCCCTGACACATCCACCAACCCCACCCTGATTTCAGGTACAATCCTGTGGCCACATCTGACCCACACTAAAAAAAGCCAGCAGCCCCTCACTACACAGGGCACTGTCCCACAAGCTCTTTGCGTCCAGGGTCCATCCCTCTCCCCCACCCACGCCCAGCAAACTCCTACTCATGCTTTCAGGTCAGTGCACACGTCACGTCCCCTACTCCTCTTCTGTGTGCTGAGAATTCTGCACACCCATCACACCACAAATCCCCATCTCTCCTACTACAGGCCCGACTTATCTCCGCACTCCTAGCAGCCGGTGCACGCCGACTGCTCACTTCTTCAGTGGGCAGGACCTTCGTTCTCTTGCTTTGTGAGCTCATCCTTCAGTCACTCTCTCGCCTTCAGTTCTTTCAGAGTCCTGCCCACAATCTGCTATTTCAAATGTCTGCTGAAGGGATTCCGAGACAATGTTCCCCAAGAAGCCATCAAACTAGCTCCATCACACTCTTTCTTTCCCCGGTATCTATGCTCTACTTACATAAAATGTTATGAAATGTAGGTGTATTAACAAAAATTCACAGAGAAACAAAGTTGCAAACAACTTAGTAGCCAATTGATGTCTGCTAAAACAGAAACACAAAGATCACAGCTCATTGACTTTCCAGCAGAAATGCAGACTGAAGGTCAGGGCCTGCTGGGCAGCACCTCTTCTTCGGCCATCCAGAGTCTTACACCATGATCTATTTACAATTTAAAAAAAAATTCTTCTCACTTGTAGCTACCACCACAGATGAAAACATGTATGTACTATGTGCCCAGCAACCAGCAATACAGTCTATGAAGTGGGTATTCTTCCCCAACTAACATAGGCAATCGCAGCCCAAAAAAGAAAAAAAAAAAAAAAGACTAAATTCATGTCTAATCCAACATCACAGAAAGTAGCTGACAACAGCACTTAAGCCCACATCAGAAACTGGTCCCTTCACACAGGGCAGATATAAAGCACACTTAAAGAAACAGGAAATCGATGCATTACTGTGGAGTGTGCGGTCTTACCAGAAGTCATCCATGCTCTCGCTTGAAAGTGAGGCTGGGAAATGTGCACTCCGCACACCCAAGAATGGAGGACCAGAAACCCCGGCAAGCAGCACAAGCACCCAGTCACTCTGCTGTCGCGCCGCGGCCAGTAATAAAGCAGCCGTCTGGAAAAGCAGAAGCGCCCCACTTCTCTGTATTAGTTACCACCACAGTAAACTTGTTCTTAGGGCGTCAAAGGGACCACCAACTTTTCTACATGCCCTTACAAAGGTCATGAATCTCACACCCATCATGGAACAAGCTGTTCTCCACAAGTTCACTGACTACAGAATTTCGCAACATCTATTTTAGGGTTCTTTCAGTATTGCTTTTCTGTTCTTCTTTTTCCCTTATTTTCTAAAGACATAACAGATAAGAAGTATTACATACAGCTGATCAAATAATTTCTGCCCTGTTAAAGAGTTCCAGGCATAAAAAGCAGTTAAGAACAATGAAGGTTGCTGATACTTCTATTACCACATTTCATTAACGAGAAACATGAGTAACAGTCTTGCTATTAATAGCTTGTGTGAGCTACAGAAATTTAGGAGAAGTGGACAGAGAAGAATGCACACATTTTAGAAACAATCCAGGTCTCAAGCCACAGCTCTGTCACTAGCAGTGGAGGCAGAGTAGCCAAGCTACAGACCTCTGCAAGCCTCTGTCACATCATCACCACACAAGGAGCCCCTAGATAGTTCACGAGGCTACATGAGACAGCTTATACAAAGTCCCATGGGAAGCACTCAAAAACTGACAGTTTTATTTATTTGAGAGGTACAGCCACAGAGAAAAGGTAAGACAGAGAGAAAGGTGTTCCATCTACTGGTTCACTCCCCAGATGGCTCCAACAGCCAGAGCTGGGCCAATCTGAAGCCAGGAGCCAGGAGAGCCAGGAGCTTCTTCCGGGTCTCCCACGTGAGTACAGGGGCCCAATCACTTGGGCCATCTTCTGTTGCTTTCCCAGGCAATAGCAGAGGGCTGGATGGGAAGAGAAACAGCCTAGCCTACTACGCCACAGTGTCGGCCCCAAAGCAAGGAGTATTGACTTTCTGCTCTATCAGGATTTTCCAAGCTACAAGAGAAACGAAAAGTGCTTTAAAATTTCTAATCTTTTAGTTGGGGGATATCTCACGTGCAGTTAACATCACGGCATAGCAAACAGCCCAACACCACAATTATCCACTTCATTATATGGTTACTGCACGACTGAGCCAACATCTCCCTAACACTGAAAGAATCATGCCAAGAACAAGAACACACTAACAGACGGGCATTCATAAGCATCAAACCTTAGCATCAGAAAGCACCGTCAAGATGTCTCAGTCCAGATGCCTCCAAATTCATTCTAGGTCTTGGAACTCTCTTCAAAGGAAACATTACAGGAAACTAACAAAGTAAATTTTTAAAATGGGCAACTCTGCGTGGCACTACTTAGTTTCTTCCTCATGGGTCCCATCTGGGTCCCCGACGTAATTCCAAGGATGACAAGTTGTCCACCAACAATACAATTTTCCTCAGCTACAAGATCTCGGCATCAGAACACATGCTTTTTGTCACAGTGAGTTTTAACCTTCCAATGATTCACCTGGCATCCTCTGCTTCTTGTTTCACTCACAATACCCTCCGATCACTCTCACACTATTCATTCTATTATTCTGATCCTTGTTAGTGCAGTCACACGCTTCAGAACTACACAGAAACACTCAACTCCTAGCAATGGTCGACAAAAATCTATCATGTTTATCCCAGATCCATAAGCGAGAAAAACAAAGTCATGAGCACCAAGCCAGAATCTTCTGAATGTCAGACGCCAGGGTCCCGTTGTTCAGTGACCTCTAAGTGTTACTGCTCCCTATTCTTCACACCCAAAGGGCAGCTTGTCAAGAGTCTGACACAAAAACGACCAGCTCCTTTGGTAAACAGTGTACAAGTTACCAAGCGGAGAAGACAGTGGGAAGCAAGATGACACACTTCTTGAAGTTCAAGCCCAAATTATGTGGTTTTAACAAGAAAAAAAAAAATAGAGCTGGCCTAATCCCACAGGATTTCCAAAACAGAGGCCTATAAAAATGTTGACCAATTCCAGCTGGCAGGGAGGATGCCCTCAAATGTCACAGGAGGGCCCCTGCAAACTAACATTCCCACTTATTAATGCAACACGAACAGTTCCACCATCACACACATTACATTAAAAACAGAGTGGCTGCCAAGACCACCACTGTGGCACAACAGGATCAGATGCAGCCTGGAAGAAGCTGACCTCCCCCAAGAGTGAGGATGCAAGTCCTGGCTACTCTCTTCCCATCTCTGCTCCAGCTTCCTGCTAATACACGGGGAGGCAGCAGACGGCCCAAATCCTTGGGCCCTTGTCACCCATGTGGGAGACCAGGATGGAGTGCCTGATGTCGACCATTAGCCTGGTACAGACCTGGCTGGATAACCAGCTTCATACCCCAGGACATCACTACAGAATCATCGAAAGTCGATTCTTCTACTTCTAGTAATATGATTTACCCACTAAATTATAATTAATCAGCCCTTTCTTTATAACCAGAAACAGACTGTAGATCAGCAGGATAACAGCCATACTCAGACACCCTACCGTATCACTAGTGCCAGAGATCACCGCGGGCAGCCTCCTGGCACAACAGGCTTCTCTACAGACAGCACACAAGAGCCTGACAAACATCTGATGGGGAAGCTCTGCCACCTTGGTCCCACAGACCAAAGTTTGGCTATGCTAAAGTCACCAGCAGTTTCAACGCTTAATTTCCTTATTTTCTCAGCTATGTAAACCACAATATCAGCATACAACTGCAACCTGAACAACATGGGGGTCAAGCAGCCCTGTGCTCCCAGAACCAAAATGGAGCAACGTAAGTTCTGATTCACACGGGGCTGTGTGGTCACCTGGGCACCCATCGTCTCTAACCAGGGGACCATACTGCCCGCCCCCCATCTCAAATACCTCCCTGGCTCACTGCTGCAGTCACTTGCATCGACAGTTAAAGAGGAGTGAAAAGAACATGCCATCAGTGACTCACTTTATCTCAAAGTCGCCTTTTGCGTCTTTTCACATTGAGAGCTGACCTTAGATTCACTTCCTGTGCTTCAGAGAGCAGTGATTCTGCTTCATGAGTCTCTTCCCATTCTCTCAATGATTACTGATTGTCAGTAATTCAGTAATTCTATTATGGCACCAGGAAAAACCTGCTGACCAAAGGTCAAAGAGAAAGTGGGGGTGGGGGTGACTGACAGAAGTTTTCTACAGGCTCCTTATTATCGCCATCAACCACTGCTACAGCATACACCCTGTCCCTAGCAACTCCTGTTTATAAGGAGGCACACGGGACACAAAGACATACACAAAATGTTGTTTGCCACAGCAATGTTTACAATGAAGAAGGGAGGGAGCAAGAGGAAGGAGAAAAAGACAAATCCAACCTCAATCAAGAAATAATAGGGTAATTAGTGAACTGAGAAGGACATGTTCTCAGAAGTATTACACAACCTTTAAAATAATTATATCAATTACTTGGTATAACGTAAAGTTACAGTCATGGGATGTTTTAATTTATTTATAACCAAGAGTACATAAAATATTTCACATATGGTTTATGTATATGTATACAAACATACACTCCTCCACAGATTTTCAAGTTTGAAATAAAAACACCAAATTATACCAGTAACATTTTTCTAGGTAGCTACATTTATTCACATGTATGTGTGTGTTCATCTGGGGGAGGAGAGCTACATATAATTCTTGAGAGGATTCTATATTACTGTTGTAATAAAAATTAAGACTTCCTAGAGATCTTTTATGAATCATGAAGATTATCTGATGACTCCCTGAGTAAGAGATTATAAAGCATACAGTTAACCACAAAATAAATCGACTGGCAGAGGCAAAATTACATCAAGTTCTGCCAAATCACAACTCACAATGGATGTCTCAGTTACCTAATTCAGCTCTTGCTGCAAGGAGGCGCAGAGGGAAGAGTTTGTGCTCTGCAGTCCCGGGCCCATGTCACGGCCTCCCAACTGCCAACATCTAACTCGGGCTATCAGAGCCGCGATCTTGCCTGCCAAGTATGAAACAGCAGAGCCCGCCTCTGCAGAGCTGTGAGGCTGCACTGAGGTGTGTGGAGCACTCAGCAGTGGGCCTGCACAGGAAGGCGACAGCCATCGCTTGCCCCGTGGTGAGCGAGGAACAGAGGGAGGAGCGCCGCAAGGCCAGCAGCCATGTCGCACGGTGCTCGCCTCTCCAGCCCTGGCGTCCAGCACTGCCTGACACAACAACAAAGAGCTACCAGAGGAAGTCCACCACCACTCCTCAGCCTCCCAGGCCTCAGTGCCCTTCTCTGGAGAGTGGTCCTCCCCGTAAGGAACAGCTGGGCGTTCGTGGGCGTGTCCCTGGAGGTCTGAGCATGTTTCCTGCTCTGGGGGCGGCAGCAACAGACAATCCTGAACTGTATCTGCGTCCTGAGCGATCTCACAGATGAAACAGGAAACACAATTCTCCATTTAGGGGCACACAGCATAGGAGCTCTCTATTAAAGTTTTGACACAGCACTTAACCACAGAGGGGAGAAAGTGTGAGATATCAGAGAATCCAAGAGCCTAGGACGTGACATACAAAGTCGGCCATGAAAAACAGTGTATACTTCTTCAGAGAGGTTTGCAAAATTAAAGACTTTAAGATTACAATCTGAATTATGAAATATAAGAAAAATCAGCACAGCATAAACACTGCCAAACAAATTATTAAGGAAGTAAAAAAGCTATTAAGCTATTCAATGACCTAAAAAGTATTTCCTTTATGAAAACAAAAATGGGAATGCATCTTTAAAATAAAGTATGCCAGGGGCCAGAGCTGTGGCACAGTGGGTTAAAGCCCCAGCATCCCATATGGCGCCAGTTCCAGTCCCAGCTGCTCCACTTCTGATCCAGCTCTCTGCTATGGCCTGGGAAAGCAGCAGAGGATGGCCCAAGTGCTTGGGCTCCTGCACCCACGTAGGAGACCCGGAAGGAGCTCCTGGCTCCTGGCTTTGGATCGGCTCAGCTCTAGCTGTTGCGGCCAATTGAGGAGTGAACCAGGGGATAGAAGATCTCTCTGTGTCTCTACCTCTCTAACTCTTTTAAATAAATAAAAATTATTTAAAAATAAATAAGTAAAACTATGCCAGTGTTGTGGCTCAGCAGATAAAGCCACCACCTGCAATTCTCGGCATCCTATAGGGGCGTCAGTTCGTGTCCCAGCTGCTCCTCTTCAGATTCAGCTCCCTGCTAATGGCCTGGGGAAAGCAGCAGAAGACAGCCCAAGACAGCCCTGCCTTCGGCCTGGCCCAGTATTGGCCATTGCAGCCATCTGGGAAGTGAACCAAGAACAGAAGATCTCTCTCTGTATTTGTATTTCTCTCTCTCTCTCTCTCTCTCTGTAACTCTTACTTTCAAATAAATAAATAAATCTTAAAAACAAAAAAAGAAAAGTAGATCCTGCAAGAAAAAAATAACAAATTCTACTGCAACATACAAAAAAAATCAATGACATAAAACCAAAAATAATTTCATATAAATCTTTACATTCTTGAGCTGGTTTTAACAGCAGTCATCTGAAAAAAAAATAATTTGTGCAGCTTTGTTTAATTTTCCATGTTTGATTTGACAGAAACCTCAGAATTCATACAAACGTACTTAATAGAAGGTTAGAAGGTTTATGGCCCTATTTCTGCAATTACCCTGTTGAATAGAGAACAGGCCACTCAGCATTCATTAGCTGGTCGGCACAGTTCTGGCTACTCCACTTCCAATCCAGCTCCCGGCTAATACGCCTGGGAAAGCAGTGGAGGATGGCCCAAGTACTCATACCCCTGCGTCCACATGGGAGACCCAGATGAAGCTCTTGGTTTTGGCCTGGTCCACCCCTGGCCATTGCAGCCACCTGGGAGTGAACCAGCAGACAGGAAACCTCTCTCTATCTCTCTGTCTCCCCTTGTCTCTAACTCTGCCTTAGAAATAAATAAATCTTTAAAAAAAAAAAAAAAAAAGGATGCATGCAGGAAAGAGCAATACCTTATCAATTCTCTCAAATCTGAGCAATGGGTAGACAGGCGTCAATTCTACTCTTCTGTTTTGAACATGCTTTAAGACTACAATTTTTTTTAAATTAGGCAGGAAGACCACACCTGCATTCTTGGCAGACCATTACTCATATGCCAGTCATGAAGTGTGACAGGCTACAATGCAAAGAGCCCTCCCTAACCAGGCACCAAGAAAAGGCAAGAGTTGCACAGATTTCACCAGCAAGCCTGGTGAACACTGACCACCTTCCCTTTAGCATGGTTATCTCTCTTCTCTTCCCCCAGAAGGGGGGAAACCAAACTACAACTGATGTTAAGAAAGAAAAACTCAACACTGTTCATTTACACAACAGCACAGATTTTTGCTGAGTTTAATAATACACAGCTATTAAGACATACAGTTGTGTCAAATCTTAATTCCTTCTATCAATGAAAGGATTTCCTAGGCAGTGCTATGTGTCATGCACAATGGCAGGTGCTAGGGAACAGCAGTGAACAAAGTGGGTGACATCTGCCTTCATGCAGATGTCACTCTGGGAAGAGACTGACTTCTAGAATCACCTTACCCCCGCCATGCAGTAAGCAAGCAATCTGACAAATGAACCCTACTAAGTTAACTGAAGAAGGAAGTGAACAGTGGCCAAAGACAACATAGGAAAATAAGGAGGTGACTCAAAACAGGACAACTGAGGAACAGGCATTTGGGCTAGTGGTTAAGCCAACAGCTAAGATGCCCACATTCCGTATCAGAGTGCCTGGGTTCAAGTCTTGGCTCTGCTCCTGATACCAGAATCCTGCTCATGCAGACTCTGGGAGGCAGCAGTGGTAGCTGCTGCATGGAGGGGAGTTACTGCATAGAGGGGAGAGCTGCTACACGGACACTGTTGTTTCCTCCTCCAGAGGCCGGCAAGGTGCTCACAAACAGGCGCCTGCCCTCTGTGCTAGCTAAAGGAGAAAGGAGTTGTGGGGGGTAGGGCTCAGGGAAGACAATGGGTCTCAAAATTCTTAGGCAAACAGTCACAGGTAAGCCACAAGATTAGTATGCAGTTTCTGTTAGCGAAAATGGGAAAAGAAGGGAAGCGAAGATGCTTTGTCATGGTTACAGTGAGACTGCCCGGCCACCCATTTTGAAGACCTGGACTGAGTTCCTGGATCCTGCTCTGGCCTTGTCCAGAGCTGGAGGTAGCAGGCGTGCAAGGAGTGAACCAGTGGACGTGTCTGCACACACATTCAGTCTGTCTCTGTGGATGTCTTTTTCTCTACTTCTCAAATACAAAACAAGCATAAAAGAGTACAACGCAAATCCCTAACCTAGACGGGAATACAATTATTTACCCAGTTGCTAGCACATTATCAAAGAAAATTCCATTCATTTCTGTTGCCTATGATACTGCTCCAGCCTGTCACATTCCCGAAAGAAAACATCTACCCTAAGGGTACTTCAAAAAGTTCACAAAATTAAAAGGTAAGTTTATCTCGGAGTAAAAAAATGTCTGAATTCAAGGCATATAATAGTTCTTCAGAAAGTTCATGGAGATGTGTGCTATGAAGAAACCATGGGGACCGGAGCTGTGGCACAGCAGATTAAGCCTCCACTGCAGTGCCAACATCCCACACGGGCACCAGTTCGTCTGGGCGGCTCCTCTTCTTTCCAGCTCTCTGCTATGACCTGGGAAAGCAGTGCAAGATGGCCCAAGTCCTTGGGCCTCTGCACCAATATGAGAGACCTGGAGGAAGCTCCTGGATTTGGATAGGCCCAGCTCAAGCCATTGCAGCCACTTGGAGAGTATGGATGCAGACCTCTCTGTCCTCTCTATCTCTGTATGTAACTCTGCCTCTCAAATAAATAAAACTCTTAAAAAAAAAAAAAGAAAGAAAAAAAATTGATGGACTTCAAAAATGCTATGCACCAAAATAAGCCTATCTTTTAAAGTCCATTTTCCATGAACTTAACTACCCCCAAAAAGTCCCCTTTTTCAAAAAGGTCAATAAATATTGCTCTGAGTAATCTTTTCAAATAAAATGGTGTGTTTAAAAATTTACTAAGACAATCTCAATTATCCACAGTTCACATCTACTACAGCAACACTCCTTCCAGGTCACCATCAGAAAGGATGAGCAGCTGTAACCCAGGTGTACTGAACCTGACAAAGAGATTCAACAGCCACAACCAACTCATCTCACTTTCTCATTTTCACATTTCACTAAGAGAATAAAAGACAAGAAAACAAAAACAACATTACTAACAAGGGGGAAGTTCAGGGCCTTTCTTCTCTAGCCCCATGAAAGAACAGATTTCCATTCACGATAAAAATTTAATCAAATAAATGTGCCAAGCACTCAGAATTTTTCTCCTCTGTGCCACCACGTACTTACGTCTCTCTGGCAGAGGCATCCAGACAGAGTCATAAACAGGACACTGGAAAGCTCAGGCTATAAGCAATGACAAAAGAGAACCTGCAAGTCGTCTTAGGAAATTGCCCAGACACAATATTTATCAAACAGTTCCATCTGCCACTGCACTGTATTAGACGAAGAAAAGATGTTTAACAATGACAAGAAAATGAATCAAATACTGAGAGCAACGCAGGAAGGGAGTCTGCAATCCTGAAGACTCCTCCCTGAGTGAGAACATGACCATCCCACTTCACCACCAGGAGCAAGAGTTCCTGTGGCCCCACCTCAGGACCCAAGGAAGGAGAGGGCACTGACAAATACCAAGTCACAGAACAAAGAACTCCCCAGTGGCCTGCTCAAGGTCACAAGGCTGCCTGGGACGGGACTCCTGTCTCCTTCCAACTACACAACCACGTCAAGTAAAATCCATCTTACAGAGGTTGGGAGTGGAGGAGACGGAATCGGGTGACAAGTAGTGTAAGGACACTAGCAAAGTATCCAGCTAGGAAGTACATCTCCTAAGCCAGGAATGAGAATCTTCCCAGAAATTGGCTTCTGCTCCTTGGCCAGTGTGCTTCCACGGCAGTCTGCCCTCAGAATGCTCACAGACTGAAGCAGCGCGGGCATCCCACTCTGTCCTGTGTTTCCTCCAGCCTACACGACTCTCTCCCTTGATGAAGCAAAGACACAGCCAAACACAAGCGCTAAGAGGGGCACAGACCTCAGGGGCTGAGGACAGAGCCTTGAGGCCCACGCTGAACACGGCTGCTTTTTCTCGCTGAAGACTTACTCCTGCTCCCAAACACCTCAGTACTGCTAAAATGAACCTAGAAAACTGGTTTTTCAACTTCCAATATAGATTAAACATGAACTAATTAAATGTTTGCAAAACACTTTGAAGATGTGAACAAGTGTGCAAATGTTAATTATTAATTTTCATCCACAAAGCCTCTGCACATGACAAAAAACACAACTCTACTACAAGTTCCTGCCACTCTCAAGGCACAAACACGGAAGCCAAGCATGTTCTTAAGAATTCTAGGAAAACTCTAAGAGCGGACCACAATGATTTTCCATTTGCAAGAAGTAGGAATCTCAACCTGAATCCTCTAGATATAATTATATCACAGTGGAAAAGCAACGTGAGTCGAATGGCATACACGGTAAAACTAGAGTGTGTTTACAATCAGTTCACTGAACTGAGAAGCAAAGCTAAAACCTCTGAAACTTGGTTTTTCATCAGAAGAGGCAGGGAGGTCAGCAAGAGTTTAAAGAATTCAGGGGATCATGGGGCCGGTGCTGTGGTGCAGCAAGTAAAGCCACTGCCTGCAGTGCCAGCATCCCATATGGGCGCCGGTTCGAGTCCCGGCTGCTGTACTTCCCATCCAGCTCTCTGCTATGGCCTGGGAAAGCAGAAGATGACCAAGTCCTTTGACTCCTGCACCTGTGTTGGGGGACCTGGAAGAAGCTCCTGGCTTTGGATCGGTGCAGCTCTGGACGTTGCAGCCTTCTGGGGAGTGAATCAGCGGATGGAAGACCTCTCTCTGCCTCTGCCTCTCTGTAATTCTGCCTTTCAAATAAATAAATAAATCTTAAAAATAAAAAAATTAAGGGGTCGTAAATGAACACCACACAAGCAGACACACAGCTTTCTTCTCCTTCAGCAAGTACCTCTCAGACAACACCTTTCAGGAAACAGCCTCAAGAGAGGCTGCAGACTAGAAAGACGCACACTCCTAGGCTCCTAGGACAGTGCACAGTTCCAGCGAGCGGGCTCAGACAAAAGCTCTGGCCCTTCCTGCCCACTGATCCCCAAGACAGAGTGCATCTCAGCCAGGCCGGAGGCTTCACATGACCAAAAGAGTCCTCCAAGCTCTGCTTTCCAACTCTGGCTGCTGCATTTTTTCCCAGAGTAAGTCCCAGACCACAAGATCTCACCCAGCGTTCCTCTACCGAACTCAGCCACCAAGTGCAAGGCCCCTGCAGCTTGTGAAAGGTGGCAGAGATTAGTTCTGAGCAAGGCCCCTGCAGCCCTCCCTTCCCCCACTCCAGATACACTGACTGTAGACCGGGCACAGCTCAACTGGCACGAAGAGGAAAATTAATTTACAGAGGCCACCCAAATCACACTACTGAGTGTGTTTTTAGAAGCGATTTATGAATTACAGAAAATGTCAAATTTGAAAAAGGCCCGTCATATCCACCACCTATCATTATCATATGTGAAATAATTCAGAACCAGAAACAAAACAAAAAACTTCATGCTTAGTTCAACTGCTGAGAGATCTGCCTAGCACAATGCAACAGAGGAAACCCTTTGAAAACAGCAGTGGCCCATCAGCCTGGCAGGCAGCGCATGCTAGGGGGGCCGGCAGGACCCTAGCAAACCGCCCAGGCTCTCACCTGGTTTCCATGTGGGGAGTGGGACTCACAGCCAGAGGCCCAGTCTAGGGGAATCAGCAACGTTAGCAACCACAAATAAATGAAACCCAGCACTCTAAAAACTCACCAGCAGAGTAGGTCCTCCAAAACACTGACTTCCTTTGTAAAACTAAAAATAAAGACAAATATATAAGCTGCAAAAAATCAGATCAAAAAAATACTCTACACCTATGACCTTGGGTGGTGTGTGTATGGAAGCAACACCCCACAGCACACTGACAATCAAAGACAGCCTTAGACTGGAAATGCACATAACATTTCACTAACAGTATTCTTCTTGTGCTCAGAGAACTTCTCCACACGTTCAGATCCCTGACCAACTCTGATAGGGCCGGCCCCCAGTGGATGCCTGCCGCAGCAAACGGTACTAATCACTACATAAAATGTGTTTTTTCCTAGGCATAACAAGAAAGTAAGCAATTAGAACAGTATGCTGTAATAAAACTCGGGAATATTTTCTGTCTCAAACTATCCTCTTAGGGCTGGAGCTGTGGGGCAGTGGGTTAACACCCTGGCCTGAAGCGCCAGCATCCTATATAGATGCCGGTTCGAGACCCGGCTGCTCCACTTCCCATCCAGCTCTCTGCTATGGCCTGGGAAAGCAGAAGATGGCCCAAGTCCTTGGGCCCCTGCACCCATGTGGGAGACCTGGAAGAAGCTCCTGGCTTCGGACAGGCGCAGCTCCAGCCACTGCAGCCAACTGGGGAGCGAACCATCGAATGGAAGACCCCTGCCTCTCTCCCTCTCTCCCTCTCTCTCTCTCTGCCTCTCCTCTCTGTGTAACTCTTTCAAATAAATAAATAAATAAATCTTGATCACAGATTTCAAAACTCGCTACAAAGCTGCAGCGCTCACCAGTGTAGTCGTGGAGACGACACAGATCAACAGAACAGAAAGGAGAATCCAAGGAGAACCACACAAGGGGGTTCAAAACGGCCACTGAACTGCAGATTATGAAAAAACTAGGCACCTTTAGATTCCATTTGCCAAGAATGCATATCTGATCAATCAACTTCCAAGAAAGGTGTCGAGCTAACTCAACAGAGAAAGGCCGATGCAGGGAGAACGAGAGAGAACGATATATCCCAAAGCAAAGAGTGAACGTCGGTCTACACCTTGCACCATCATGTAGGAAAATCAAGTCAAAACTTCAGGAGAAAATACAGGGGAGTCTTGGGCTGCTGTTAGGCAAACGCTTCTCAGCTATTCCCCCAAAGCACAGTCCATCCAGAAGAGAGCTGGGTGGCACCAACGCAGCAAACGTGCAGAAGAGAAGGGAAAGCTTGAGAAAACAGTCTGTGAACAAGAATCACAAATACAATACAAAGAATTCAACCTTTCAAGTGGGCAAAAGATGCTGCCGGACGCAGGAAGACACCTCTCATCATTAGGCACAAGGCAAACTTAATAAAAGGCCACCTTCTGTAGGAGTCCACGAGATAGGGAGTGGATCAGCGTCTGCCCAGGCCTAGGGGTGAGGGGCTGCCTACAGAACAGCTCAGAGCACACTAGGAGGTAGTGGCTGTAAGAATGTACACATTTGTCAAACTCACAAAATGGGACGTTAAAAAGGATAAATTTTGGTGAAAGTAAACTATACATTTAAAATGTAGTAAAGAATGAAAAACAGAGACTAACATTAACAATGAACTGAGCGAACTTGATTTTACTCTGGCTCAACGTGTTAAAAAATCAACTGTAAGACATTTGAGGGACAAATACAGAAAGCTCTGAACAATACTACAGAATGACCATTCATCTCGGGCACAAGTAACTGCATCTGGTTACACAGAACAAGGGTCAGCAAACTTGGGCTTTAACTGTGCCGCACCACCACCACTGTGGCCTGGCAAAGCACCAGACAATTCATAAACAGGGCCTAGCCACATCCCAGCAACACCTTAAGACAAGAACAGGCAGCAAGCCGGGTCTGGCAAGACAAACTATGGTGCTGATCAAGGGACCCCGTGGCTCGCCCGTGGTGAGGCTGACTCTCATAACCGACAGACAAGATCTCCCTCCCGGCAGTGCTGTTCAGTTACTGGTGCGGATACGTCATCAAAGCACGTCACACTCGACTATGATACAGTTAGAATACCTCAGTAATCCTGACTCCTTCTAAAAACATACCCTTTTCAAGCACTAGCATTAATGATAAGAGAAGCGTAGCATCTGAAGCCCGAGCCACGCCTCAAATGCCAGCGGCAGGGCCTCCGCGCTCCTGGCCACCACCAGGCCATCTGGGCGGCTCACTTTCCTGACCCTAAAGTAGGTGAGTAACTTCTGCCTCACAGTGTGTTTTAAGATTTAAGTGAAAAACCACACAAGACACAATACCACATCCGGCACAGGAGAGGTATTCTCTCAGAGTTGAGTAAGCCAATTTCAGAGAAGAAGATGACAGTGACGTCTGCCAACCACCCGGACTCCTCCGCAGCCTCCTGAGCAGCCCTGACAGCCTGACTGTCATGGTTTCACCCCATGCCAGCCCCCGCGAGTCCACAGTAACCTGGGCTGAACAGCAGGCACTGGGAACTGAAATTCCTTTAGTGTAGAAAAATATCCCACGGGAAATATTTTGTAGAAGGTAATATAAGAGCTGAAAATAAAAATACGTTATCCCAAACAAGAAGAATGGCAAAATAAATCACTTTCTCTAAGAAAATTCCAATTAACAAAGTTGAATGTTCAGGATTTGAATTTTAGCCAACCAATGAAATTATACCACCACACAGCTGTGGTTTAACAGCAGTATGGAATAGACAGGATGAGAACATTAAGTTTTATTTTCTAAGCCAGGGTGCTGAGTCTGAGACAGACAAGGTAGCTTGCTCAACACCACAGAGCCAACAAATGGCAAAGTTTAGCAGTAAAGTCAGAGCACATGTTTTCATCAGTAATCTCAATCACGACTGACTGACTCACCACGGTTCTGTGGAGCTCTTCACCTAACTCCTGGGGGCTCTCCCTACCTTGACATCTTTAGTTGAAAAAGCTAAATAATTGGCCGGCGCCAAGGCTCACTAGGCTAATCCTCCGCCTTGCGGCGCCGGCACACCGGGTTCTAGTCCTGGTCGGGGCGCCGGATTCTGTCCCGGTTGCCCCTCTTCCAGGCCAGCTCTCTGCTGTGGCCAGGGAGTGCAGTGGAGGATGGCCCAAGTGCTTGGGCCCTGCACCCCATGGGAGACCAGGAGAAGCACCTGGCTCCTGCCTTCAGATCAGCGAGGTGCATGCCGGCCGCGGTGGCCATTGTAGGGTGAACCAACGGCAAAGGAGGACCTTTCTCTCTCTCTCTCTCTCTCTCTCTCTCTCTCTCTCACTGTCCACTCTGCCTGTCCAAAAGGAAAAAAAAAAAAAGCTAATTAATTCTAGTATGTAGCAAATTGAATTCGTTCCTAAGCACTCAGGGATAATTAGCCACATGGAGTAGCAGAAGCTAGTTATGATGTGATCACAAGCAGAAGTTCTCAAATGTGACTGCTGTCTGCAGAGCCTGCTTCAGAAAGACAGTGGTGAACACCGCACACCGCTCCTCCTCTCCCACTGACACAGACACCCTGGCACAAACACAGCTCTGAGAGTTAAAATGCGAGAACACACCTTTGCCCCCACAAATCTGTAGAATCACAGCATTTCAGTTCCAAAGCTGGGATTCCTCCCTCAGCAAGCACAGACAAAAATGGGCCATCTACTCCTCTTGCGTGTTGTGACTCAATCAACCCACAGGGTAACTACAAGAATCTGAAACAAGCTTCCTGCCACAAACAGCCTGCTCCTCTCCCCATGTACAGTGGCATTCAGCCTGACAGGAAGTCCCTCCCCCAAACAGACACCTGCACATCAGCAGGAATCACTGAAGATCAAATCTATGCAAGGGCACTTCAAGGTCAACTTTAAAAGAAGGCGGCATCAGACAGGTGCTGGGGATACCAGCCATCATTGGGGACACCTATATTCTGTATCAGAATGCCTGGGATCAAGCCCCACCTCTGCTTCCAGTCCTGCATTCTGGGAGGCAGCACATGATGGCCCAAGTGCTTGGGTACTTAGCACCCACGAGGGAAACCCAGATGGGAGTTCCAGGCTCCTGGCATCAGCCTGGCCCAGCTGAGGAGGGAACCAGCAGACAGAAGTTCTCTGTCTCTCCCTGTAACTCTACCCTTCAAATAAATAAAGCTTAAAAAAAAAAAGAGGAGGAGGAGGAGGAAGGAAGGAAGGAAGGGAGGGAGGGAGGGAGGATCAAAGTCCAAGTTTGCTCATGTAGCTTTGTCAGGGATTCTTACCCTCATTCTGTAAGTTTTAATTTTTAAAGGTTTATTATAAAAAGGACTGTTCCTCAAGTTGTACCTATGAAATTTGCATTCATTAAATAAAAGCTTTAAAAAAAAAAAAGGTTTATTATAGGGGCCAGCACTGTGGAGTAGGGAGTAAAGCCATTGCCTTCAGTGCCGGCATCCCATATAGGTGCCAGTTCGAGTCCCAGCTGCTCCACTTCCCATCCAGCTCTCTTCTATGGCCTGGGAAAGCAGAAGATGGTCCAAGTCCTTGGGCCCCTGCACTCACGTGGGGGACCCGGAAGAACTCCTGGCTCCAGATCAGCACAGCTCCAGCCATTGCAGCCGACTGGGGTGTGAACCAGCAGATGGAAGACCTCCCCTTCCTCCTCCCTCCCTCTCTTTCTCTGTCTCTGTCTCTCTCTGTCTCTCTCTCTCTCTCTCTGCCTCTCCTTCTCTGTGTAACCGACTTTAAATAAATAAATCTTTTTTAAAAAAAGGTTTACTATAAATTTCTTCATAAGAAAACTAAAGGAAGATGGAATTTAATACACAGAAATGCCCTTTACCGGCAAAGAGCTCTAGAATGGATATACTGTATTACAAGTATTCTAAACTGAGTTGGTAGAACTGACTCAAATCACGGCTTCCTTCTGTAAAAGGTGGCACCTTTGCAAGTGTCACCTTGAAGGGGAAGGGTGCAATCTGCTCAAGGCTCTGCACAGCACCAGCCCTGCATTAGCACCCAGCCCAGCTCCACCTTCAGCAGCTTAGAGAGAGGGAGTCATAATCCACACCTACTGTTTCTCAAGACGAAGTTAAAATGAGGGAATAAAGTTGGCACTGACTAAACAGTCTATTACTACATTTACTGTATGTCACACTACATAGAGAGAGCACGACATACAAGTATTGTCAAGCATCCGTTCTCTGCACTTCCTGAACACAACCACTGAGGAGCTCTACCCCACGTCCCTCTTCAAGTCCCACTGAAAGGTCTAACAGGTGACTGGGTGAATTAGCCTGGGATTGTTTCCACCACCCCAGTTCAAATGGCACCTTATAAAGCACAGCACGTCTGAGCAAATCTCAGGATGCCTCCTTTACGAAAGAAACAGGTAAACCTCTGTACTCAGAGGAAGCCCTTTTAGGAATACTTAGAAAAAAATTCTTTATTTGGAAGGCAGAGTTACAGGGCAAGAGGGGAACACACAGAAAAGAGATCTCCACCCGCTGGTTCACCCCCAAATGCCCAACAGCTGGGGCTGGCTGGGCAAGGCTTCCTCTGGGTCTCCAACGTGGGTGCAGGGGACCAAGCACTTGGCTCATCCTCCACTGCTCCTCAGGCACATTAGCAGGGAGCTGGATCAGAAGCGGGTGGCAGGGATCCGAGCCAGCACCCACATGGGATGCTTGCATTGCAGGTGCAGATTTAACCAGCTGCTCCACAACTCTGGCCCCAAGAACGCCTTTGAAACCATGTGAAAATGCACTGGGGCCAGTGCTGTGGCACAGCAGGTAAAGCCGCCACCTGCAGTGCCGGCATTCCATATGGGCTCCGGTTCGAGTCCCGGCTGCTCCACTTCCAATCCAGTTCTCTGCCACGGCCTGAGAAAGCAGAAGATGACCCAAGTTCTTGGGACCCTGCACCCACAGAGGAGACCCAGAAGTAGCTCCTGGCTCCTGGCTTCGGATCAACGCAGCTCCAGCAGCTGCAGTCAATTGAGGGGTGAACCAGCAGATGGAAGACCTCTCTCTCTCTCCTTGTGTGTAACTCTTTCAAATAAATAATTAATAAATCTCTAAAAAAAAGAAAATGCATCAAAGTTATTATGTCAGCCACCAAGAAATAGCTCCCTACTTAATATCAACCTCCCCTCCCCCCAGCACCTTGCACACTCAGACACTACAAAGTGTGTTACCATGCCTTGTGGGGCAGGACACTGAAATTCTGAGATGACAGAATACACAATAGTGAACGGAAACGAGGATCTGAATTCAAATTTGCCGAGTTCCACGGCACGTGCTGCCACCATCCTGCTCCCTATGAGCCTCCAGCCCGGTGACCGGGAGGAACAGCTTCCTGCCCCTGCGGACAGTAGGACCCAGCAGGTGTTGGCTCGAGCGCCTGGGGCCCTGGGGCCCTGCCACCCACGGGAAGACCTGGACTGAGATCTTGGCTCCCGGATTCCATCCAGCATCTGGGGAGTGAACCGGTTGGTGGGAGCGCTCTCTCTTAAATAATAAAAATTAAAATTAAACGAGATAAATAAACAGTGCTCCCTCCCAATTTCACAGTGGAAGAATCTACTGTGAACAGCTGTGCCGGTAGTTTTCAAATTTTCACCACAGGGAGGAGGAGGTCTCAATCATCGTATCTCAATGAAATCCACGGCAGATTACAAACTAACAGAAGGGTTAGGAATTCTCTTAAGTTAAACTGTATCTCATCACAGATGTGCAAGTGAATTGTCATTTTGGACAAGTGCCCAGAGTTAGTGGCGGTGTCCTGAGTGCAGTCCACCAACCAGAGAAATCCCCATCAAACTCCTACACCGCGATTAGCCTCTGCTGGCGAGAGCGAGTTCTACCCCTGGGCCCAGCAGCACTGAAGAGCAGCTGCGGACACAGCCAGGGACTCCAGGAAGCCTGAGAAGCCCTTGGACTAAAGCGGGTGGCCAGGAGAGCGCCGGGTGCCCGCCGGATGACCAGGAGAGCGCCGGGTGCCCGCCGGATGACCAGGAGAGCGCCGGATGCCCGCCGGATGACCAGGAGAGAGCCGGGTGCCTGCCGCACCACTTTTCCCACCTGTCAACCCCCCAGGCACCCCCCAGTCCAACGCCTACGCCAGAGAAACCTCTCCTTTAGCTACTCCGAGTGAACAAAGTTTTAAAGCGACCAAAGCAGAGAAGCCCGGAACACTCAGAGTGACAGCACGCAGGGGGGGGGGCCTTCCGGGAGCGGCCAACCTCGGGTGGCACGCTGGGCCCCCCCGCAAGTGCCAGAGGCCTGGGAAGCCGAGGACGCAACACTGGCGACAGGGCAGTGCCCACAGCGCCCACGACGCGGCTCCTCGACGAGCTGGCGAGGAAGGGCTTGTCTGGGCGGGCCGAGGGATCGGGCACAGGCCCCTGCCCAGGGCCCGGGCGCCGCAAATCGCTTGGCGTCGCAGCAGGGCACGCGTCCCGGAGCTGCGGAGGCCACGCGCACGCGAGGAAACCTCCCGGCTCTCCGGGCCGGCCCAAGAGCAACGAAGCCCGCCGGCCTGCCCTCCCCCCCGGGCTCAGGGCTCGGCCCCGCGCCCTTCCGGGCTCCCCGCACCCGGGGCTCTCCCCAACAAAGTGCAACAAAGTGCCCGCGCCCCGCCGCGACCACAGCCCCGCGGCAGGTGAGGGGCCCGGGGC
>CM027402.1:1916101-1938285 GCA_015711505.1 Sylvilagus bachmani
GATATCTGCCTGTCCTTCCCCCCCCCCCCCCCGGCCCGAGAGTGTGCAGTGCTAGAACCAGCAGAGCTCAAGGAAGCCCCGAGACGACAGAGGCGTCACCGGCCCGCACGGTCCTCCAGCCCATCCTGAGAAACATCAGGCCCCGGTCAGGCCCCCGAGGGTCAGGCCTCCGTCCCGCTTCTGCCCCAGCATGATTCTCGGAGCATTCGGTTCCTCCCCTGAGTTGTGTTTGCACTTCAGTGGCAGGAGCTTGTGTTTGAAGAGGGGTGGTTTCTCAGCCTGCGCCTTTCTGGTGTCCAAATGCCCTCTAACTTTATACCATCCCAGCCTCTCTCAGCCCAAGGTGCTGACCCCTCTGCTGATACACTCATTTTAAGTTTCTAGTGTGTCTCCTGTGACTCTTACTAGTCATCCACACCCTTAGATTAAAGCCACATGTAGGGTCCAGCACGGTGATGCCGCCAGTGAAGGCCTCCACCTGCAGCACCGGCATCCCATAGGGGCAGCTGTTCAAGTCCCGGCTGCTCCACTTCCAATCCAGCTCCCTGCTGTGGCCTGGGAAAGCAGTAGAAGATGGCCCAAGGCCTTGGACCCCTGCACCCGTGTGGGAGACCCAGAGGAAGCTCCTGGCTCCTGGCTTCAGATCAGCTCAGCTCTGGCTGTTGCAGCCATATGGGGAGTGAACCAGTAAATGAACTATATCTCTCTGTCTCTACCTCTCTCTGTAACTCTCTTTTTTGTTTTTTTGGTTTTTTTTTTTTTAGATTTTATTTATTTATTTGTTGTAAAGGCAGAATTACAGAGAGGCAGAGAGAGAAAGAGAGAGAGAGGTCTTCCATCTGCTGATTTACTCCCCAAATGGCCACAATGGCCAGAGCTAGGCCATTCTGAAGCCAGGAGCCAGAAGCTTCTCCCTGGCCTCCCACACAGGTACAGGAGCCCAAGCACTTGGGCCATCTTCTGTTGCTTTCCTAGGCCATCACAGAGAGCTGGATCAGAAGTGTTCACCTGGGACTCAAACTGGCACTCATATGGGATGCTGGCACTGCAGGTGACAGCTTTACCTGCTATGCCACAGAGCCAGCCCCTGTAACCCTCTTTGAAATAAGTAAAATAAATTTTTTAAAAAAATAGCCACATGTACATGTCTGTCTGACAGAAGCACTTCTCTGCTTTGTACTGCTGCTGGACACAGCGTCCTGGATTTGGTTGGATGCCACCTTGTTTAACAGGAGGTCCACTGATCACACCCTTCTTGTCTGAGAGGACTTCCTGTTTTACTGAGCAGCACTGTAGGCTCCTAAGTTCAACAAAGGACTTTACAAAGATGCCTCGGCTCTGTCTTCAGACCAGCTTTCCCTGTCCGCACCCTGGGCGCCGTCTTTTCTAGGAAGTCGTTCTTGAATGGTAACGTAATTTGCCATTTGCCATCTAGTGAGCTGAGAAACCCTCAAACTTAGCTCCTTTTTGATTTAGCAATCTTTCCATTAATTCACCCCACTTTCTTGGATTTGGCTATCAGCAGCCAAAACAAAGCAGGGGTCCTTCAGGAATGGACGTGTGATCGAAGCTGAGTCCACGGTGGCCCTGAGACTTCGATGCATGCATTGGGATACAGGAAACGCTGATTCCCCTGGGGGTGCAGCAGGGATACAAGGGGGACATGAGGCTTCTGGAGATTGTCTGGCTGCTGTGAGGGAAGGGGTTTTCTGAGGAAGAAACCAAGGAAGGAAGCAGAGCCAGGGACCACGGGAAACCTCCGTGACTCCATCACCCCGGTCAGCAGGTGCATTCTCTGCCACCCACATCACGGTGGGCAACGGTGTCACTGAACTCTCTAGTGCACAGCAAGAATCCTTTTACCCATTTCCCAACGCACTTGTCCCCTCCTCCCTTTAAGCCCTCTCTGGCTGCCTCCTTGAAGTCCATAATTCTACAAAATACAAACACAAAGTGTGTTCAAGCACTTTCAGCTTTCACAAACACACTCTTAAAAACCCTGACAGCTGGCCGGTGCCACGGCTCAATAGGCTAATCCTCTGCCTGCGGTGCCGGCACCCTGGGTTCTAGTCCCGGTTGGGGCGCCAGATTCTGTCCCGGTTGCTCCTCTTCCAGTCCAGCTCTCTGCTGTGGCCAGAAAGGCAGTGGACGATGGCCCAGGTGCTTGGGCCCTGCACCCGCATGGGAGACCAGGGGGAAGCACCTGGCTCCTGGCTTTGGATCAGCGCAGCGCTGGCCATAGTGGCCATCTGGGGGGGTGAACCAATGGAAGGCAGACCTTTCTCTCTGTCGCTCTCTCTCACTGTCTATAACTCTACCTGTCAAAAAAAAAAAAAAAACCCAAAAAACAAAACAAAAAAACACCCTGGCAGCTTTCCCAGCTCCCACTCACCTCGGGGTTCCAAGGAAATCACAATGTTTGGGGTCTTTACTGCACTAACATCAACATCCCACTGTTGGCACCAAACTCTGCATTGCCACTGCCGTGTACTAAGTCGCTGGCAAATTTACCAAACCTTGTGTCACACGCTTTCTGAGATCAGAAGTCACCAGTGGCCTAGTGGGTGGTTCTGGATCGGGGACTCTGATGCGCTGGCGGAAGCTGCAGCCCCAGGAGACTCACAGGGCTGAAGCGTCCCCTCCCAAGCTCCTTCCCGCAGAGGCTGGCTGGAGATTTGGCGCATCGCGTGAGGACTGATCGCTACGCGGGTCTCCACAGAGTGAGGGGGACAGAGAACGGAGCCACTGCACCTGTGACCTAGTCTCCAACGCCCACACGGATGCCTCTGCCCTTCTGCTGAGTCAGCTCACACGAGGAGAAGAGGATAAATAAGAAGACGAATACGGGGAAGCAGGCGTCATTGGGACCGCCCTGGGGTCTGGGCCACACAGCAAATCTCCGTACTAACCCCGGTGTGTCCTGCAGTGTCCTGTTTATAAACTGCTAATCACAGTAGCACGGGGGCCGTGAGGTGTAGCGAGAGACTAGAGAGAGCCCCTTGGAACAGAACTGGCGCCGAAGGAAAAGTGCAGTACTTGCTCAATGCTGTTGTTACTGCTGCAACCACGTGAGTGACACCCACATCCTGGCAGGGCGCTCTAATTTCTTCCAACTGCCCAGCTGACGCCCAGTAGCTTTACGTGTCCAATCAGGACTTTTGTATTCACTGAGACCCTTGGTTTTTGAGCTCAAGAGTAAAAGGAAAAGGAAAATTGAAGTCTGGGCAAGTCTGGTTCCAGGAGATCCAGTGATGTCATTAGGAACTGTGTCTGCCCATCACCCTCTTCACCTCCCACCTCCCTCCCTAGGACTCTCTCCCATAGCTCCTCCCCCATGGTAGTAAGGTGGCCCTCAAGACCGTGAGGCCCCCATTCCATCCCAGTGGAACGTGCGTTTCTGTAACCCGTAAGCCAATACTTTCATTGAAAGTCTCGGGGCCACCTCCCATTGGCTCAGCTTTGATCCATGTCCATTCCCTATTCACTAGAGGAGGTGCCATGGCACACTGGGGCAGCCACGGAGGGTGTTCCAGCTCCTCTGTAATGTGTATCTTCCCCATCCTTTGGGCAATTTCCTAATTTTACATGAATTGCATGCAAACATAGCTTCTCACCATTGTAATAGGATCTATATGCAAATCTATGCAAAAACTTTGTCGCTGTTCCTGCTGGCCTGGGAGGTGAAATGCTGTGATTAGTCAGGCTGGGTCAGTGTCCACCCGCAGAGACTGAAGACTTCAGCTACAGCTACACCAGGTGAGCTGGGCGTGTGAGGAGGGCGAGGTACTTAGGACAAAGTCGATGCACAGAAGCAGTGCAAAGCCAACAGATGCCCACCTTGATCAGCTGCCCTCCCGATCCTCGCCCCAGGTCCCTCCATCAGTAACAGTCCCCTGCTGGGCTGCCCACCTGGAGGTCACTTCTCATGCCTTCCTCTGCCATCTCCATCTTCCCCTGCCTCCTGACTGCAGCTTTCTGTGTCCCGAGCACGCCGTCTGGCTCCAGCCTAGCCGGCTCCTGCTGGTACGTGGTCTCTGCCCAGAGTGTGTTCTTGCTGTCTCTGTGCCTGGCTAGTCCACACACCTCCCAGGGCAACTAGAGAACACCACCTCCTTGAAGCCCACTGCTGATTTCCTGGGAGAGATCAAGTTAGTCACCAGCTTACAGGGAGAGAAAGCCAGGTCCCGCTTTTATTTGGGAGCTCTCTTGCAGTTAAACGTGGTTCTAAACGGAGACCTTTGGAACTTAGCCTTGGGAAGATACAGGCCAGAAGTCAGCCCTCACCTCCCTCCGCCACTGCTGCTTTATCCTCACGATCCTCACGTCTGTTACTCTTCACACAGAGCGAGTGCTTTGCAGCACATGGCTTGAACGCAGGTCCTTGTCGGCCAAGAGGGATCGGGAGAGCGTCTGAAGCGGTGACCTCTGTGTCTCGATTTGCGAAACCTTGCTGAAGCTTAGCAAGAGATCTCGGTTTTGTTTTCTTCCTGCTTTTCCACTGCACTTGGACTTGATGGGTGTCCGTCACGTTAGCCGGAAGAGACGCTCTGTTAACTCACGTCCGCCCTGACCTGCAGAGCTGGGAGGTGTGTGGTGTCCTGCTGATTCTGCCTTGGCTGGAGGACTTGGGTTGGGACAGACACTGGGTAGCTGGCCTCCCACCTGGAAACCCGCTTAACTTCTTTTTGTTTTTCCCCCGAACGTCTCCATCTCTTTTTGGTTTAAATACAACCTTGCCTCAGGATTTTCTACTTTAATTCTTTAGTGGCAAAAAAGCTGAGTGAGACATACCTGCATAGGTGCACACACACAGAGGGTGAGCACACCCACACGGGTGCACACACACAGAGTGAGCACACCCACACGGGTGCACACACACTGAGAGTGAGCACACCCACACGGGTGCACACACAGAGTGAGCACACCCACACGTTGACACACACACACATTGACAATGAGCCTGATTGTAGAAGTGAACCCAGGCAGGTGAACACCCTGGACTGAAGTGCCGGCATCCACATAAGCGCCGCTTCATGTCCCGGTTGCTCCTCTTCCGATCCAGCTCTCTGCTGTGGCCTGGGAAAGCAGTAGAAGATAGCCCCATGTGGGAGACCAGGAGGAGGCTCTTGGCTCCTGGTTTCGGATCAGCGTAGCTCCGGCCGTTGTGGCCATCTGGGGAGTGAACCAGCAGATAGAAGACCTCTCTCTCTCTCTGTGTCTACCTCTCTCTGTAATTCTTTTTTTTTTTTTTTGACAGGCAAAGTTAGACAGTGAGAGAGAGAGACAGAGAGAAAGGTCTTCCTTTTCCATTGGTTTCTCCCCCACAATGGCCACTGTGGCCAGCGCACTACGCTGATCCGAAGCCAGGTGCTTCTCCTGGTCTCCCATGGGGTGCAGGGCCCAAGCACTTGGGCCATCGTCCACTGCACTCCCGGGCCACAGCAGAGAGCTGGACAGGAAGAGGAGCAACTGGGACAGAATCCGGTGCCCTGACTGGGACTAGAATCCGGGGTGCCGGCGCCGCAGGCGGAGGATTAGCCTAGTGAGCCATGGCGCCAGCCCTGTAACTCTTTCAAATAAATAAAAATAAATCTTTAAAAAAAAAAAAAAAAAGAAGCGAGCCCGGAACCCGTGGGACGTCAGCAGGGTCTCCAAGCGAAGAGCGGCCTTCAGAATGACAGCAGGGGCCTCGCTCTGCTGTGCTGACAGTCCCGCATTCCAGCTTGTCATTGTCTCTGACTTGCCTTTCCAAATGCCTGCTTTGAGCTACGCTACTTATCACCTGCTCAGAATGTGACACTTCATCTGCCAAGACAAATGTCCTGTTAGCAAAACCTCCCGCTGAACCAGGGCAGTGAGAGTTGCAACACACCAAGTTTGAGCCTTCCTCTTAATCCACCTTCCAATTCTGCTTTCCAAATCTTGACTGTTGCTGGGCTGCGTGGGTTTTACTGCATGAGGCTGAGTGGCATTTGGGTCACAGAACAGGCCGTGCAGTACAGGGCAAACTGCCCTTGAGACTCAAAACTCCGACCGTAGATTTGATCCAAAGAAGGGAGCCGGATTAAAACATGCACAGACGTTCCGGAGCTACCAGAACCGAGGGCCTCGGCCTGCAGGGCGTGCGCATAGACTTAGTACTATCAGAGTGCTGTAAAGCTAAGTGAATTATATTCTTTTGAAGACGCTGACAGCTGTGGAGAAGGCCAGGTCTGGTGCACCTTGGTAGTGAGGCTTTCGACTGCTCCCCAGAATGAACTTTACGGTTGGGTGGCAGCACTGTGTACTCCCACACCTGGGAAAGGTCTCAGAATTTGTGTGCCAAAGTGATGATCACCGTCTCCAGATTTGGTAAAAGTCTCAAGATTTGGGGCTGCTGTTGTGGTGTAGCAGGTTAAGCATCCCATGTGGGCGCCAGTTCGAGTTCCAGCTGCTCCACTTCCAATTCAGCTCCTGACCAGTACACCCAGAAAGCAGCAGAGGATGGCCCAAGTACCCAAGCCCCTGTCACCCATTTAGGAGACCCAGATGAAGTTCCTGGCTTCAGTCTGGCACAGCCCCAGCTGTTGCAGTCATTTGGGAAGAGAACCAGGATTGGAAGGACCCTCTCTCCTCTCCTCTCCTCTCCTCTCCTCTCCTCTCCTCTCCTCTCCCTTTCTCTCTGTATGTGTGTTTGTGTGTGTCTCCCTCACTCTGTAACTCTGCCTTTCAGAGAGGGAGAGGCAGAGGCAGAGAGAAAGAAGTCTTCCATCCATTGGTTCACTCCCCAGATGGCCACAACGGTCAGGGTTGGGTCAGGCCAAAGCTAGAAGTGAGGAGCTCCATCCAGGTCTCCCATGTGGGTACAGGGGCCCAAGTACTTAGGCCATCTCCCACTGCTTTCCCAGGCACATTAGCAGGGAGCTGGATTGAAAGTAGAGCAGCTGGGACTCAAACTGGTGACCATATGCTACACCATAGTGCTGGCTCTAATAAACAAATCTTTCTTTTTTTAAAAAAAAAAGATTATTTATTTATCTGAAAGGTAGAGTTACAGAGCGAGAAGGAGAGACAGAGAAATCTTCCATACGCTGGTCCACTCCCCAGATGGCAGTGACCACCAGGGCTGTGCCAGGCCAAAATTGTGAACCAGGATCTTCATCCAGGCCTCCCACATGGGTGCAGGCAACCCAGGGACTTGGGCCACCTTCCATTGCTTTCCCAGGCACATTGGCAGGGAGCTGGAAGTGGAGCAGCTGGGACTCAAACAGACGCTCACATGGGATGCTGGCACTGTGTGCGGGCTGCTTAACCCACTGTGCCACAATGTTGGCCCCAATAAAAGTTTAAAAAAAAAACACCTCCAGAGCTGTGGCCGATTATGAGAACCACACATTTGAACCTGCAGGTGATCAGTTACATGATTCAGTCTCCGAGCCAACGTTCCTGTTCAAGTCCAGAATCCCCCAGCTCTCCACTTCCTGCCACCAAACAGAACCAGAACACCAGCTAGCACGAGGCACTGTGGCAGCTTTGATTTTGAAGATGTAATTTCTCTTTCCACTAAAGGGAGGGAATCTGCTAGTAACATGAGTCCAAAAAAAGCAAGCCAAATCTACAGGCAATTTTCTGTTCAAAGCAGATCTGCCCATGCTACCCTTGGAATACTTCAAAGCCTCTGCACGCATCTCACATTCAAACCTAAATTACACAGCTGGGCTTCCCGGGCCTCTGCCCGACTCCTAGCCCCCTCCTCGGCGTCCCAGCCCCATGGCCATTCATGCTCCACACAGACCACCTGCTGTCCCCGCCTTCCTTCTCCACCTGGCCTGACGGTGTCCCCACTGCACAGCGTGCCCAATGCTCCACCATGCACACAGGTGCACACACGTGTGTACATGCCCCGCGAGCACACCGGGAATCTCAGTTCCATGTCCCTGCAGGGCCTGCTAGGCACCCTGCTCATGCCCGCCAGCCACGGTCTCAGTAGTCTCTCTCCCTTCTCAGCTGTTGCCCACGGCCCGTTTGTGCGTCTCCGGCTCCTCATTCAGTCCCAGGCATGGCAGAAGGCTTAGTGATCCTTATGAAATGAAAGTGAACCCAATCATGCAGTTTCTGGAACACAGGGTTCCAGAATGCCCTGCAACACCATGTGACCAGCAGTGCCGTGTTAGGAGATGGACGGCTCTCAGGCTCTCCAAGGGCCCTTCCAGCACAGAAGGACGGGCAGGCCAGCCCGGGAGAGGGAGCGGTCAGGACACAGCTGTGGCCCGACTCCGCCCAGAGCACACCAACGCATGGTTTCTCGTTGAATCCTCTTGGTGACTTTCCAGTGTACGTTTTGTTTACTGGCTCAGACGGAGGAATAAACTGCCCAGATCCAGGGCAGCCAGGCAGCTATGGATGTGTGGTTCACCTGCCGGTCCTCATGCTTCTAAGATCCTGTTCTCCCTGCACACAGTGTGGATACACGGGCCCCTCCTCTTCCTTCAGCAGGATCTGGGCGAGGGGAACGTGTGAGGCTTCGGTCTTGTGACAGAGACAAGAGCAGATGACTGAGAGCAGCAGGAGTACCATCTATTAGGAACTGGAGCACAGGCTGCCCACACCTGGCCCTGGACGTCCTCCCCAGTTTCAGGCTCAGGGAAGATACTGTCCTGTCACTGATGGGGAGGGCCCGGGCTACAGATGAGCTTGTGACAAGCCCCGCCATCCCCTTCAAGTCTTCACACCCATGTCTGTTTTTAGAGCAGCATGTGCTAAATAATTTACTGATATTTTATTTTTGGCTTGCTCACACCACAGGTATCATTGAGTAATCTGCACAGATGTGCACCCCCCATGGATCTCTCCTGGGTCCCTGGTACAGTGACGAGCAGAATTAAGCAGGTGCACTTCCACGCAAGTGGCCTGGGCACTGCTGTGCCGTGGTGGCACCCTGAGGCTTGGTCGCTGACTGGAGTTCCAGTGACCTGCTCGGACAGTCCTTCTCCCAGGCAGGTCACTGTGGAACCAGCTGCACCTGGCAAGGCCTGGCCGGGGAGGAACTTGGCAGCGAAGCCACCCTGAGATTTCTCTGACTCATAACTTGGGGCCGACTCTGAGCTCCACGCTCCAGCCACACCCTCGCCTCCTTTTTCCCTGTGCTGATTCACCCTGGGGTGGGATTTTTATTGTCAACAGTCATCGCTGTGTACGGGTGGAACTTGGATTTTTTAAAGGACAGGAGGCCAACGCTAGGGTTTCTGCTAGCCTTGTTATTGATCGTGTCATTTTCCTTAATAGAATAAAAAGAAGGAGGGGAAGAAGGGTGGGCAGGAGGCGGGGAGGGAGAGAAAGAGAGAGAGAAGAAACTTGCCAAGCATCCATGCTGGAACCCACTGCCTTTCTCTCCCTGTGCTCTGTCTAAGCTCTGGGCAAGGCTTGGCTCACAAGAGCAGACGCTGGGTGTGGATCCCAGAGTTAGTGCCTCTGAAGGGTCATGGGCAAGTTACACAACCCCTTTCACTTGTACGCAAAACAGCAATCGATGTCCGGTCTCCTGAAGATTAAGAATATCGGGTGTGGAGTGCCTGGCGCTGCAGAACGCATTTAGTGAGTGGCAGATGTTATTGTGGCAGCAAAAATTATTAAGGGGCCTTTTGCGATGCAGAACGTAGCCTGACAGAGGAGACTGAAAGCTTACATTTCGTCCCTGGAATCCTGACAGTGTTCTGTGCACCTGGGACGTGGGGACTGGGTGGATCTGGTGTCAGGCAGGTTGGGTCCAGGAACTGCCTCGGGCTGTGAGATCACCTAGAAGGGCCAGTGCAGGTGAGAGCCAGGTGAGACACAGAAGCTACTTCCTGGGGGAAGCAGGGGAAACTGGGTAAAGGCTGTGGCCGAGCAGCCGGTGGTTGGCTAAGCAGCTAAGACACCTGCACCCTATAGCAGAGCCAGAGGGTTGGAGGCCCTTCTCCGGCTCATGTGTCCAGCTCACGTGGGAGGCGGCGGCGATGGTTCAAGCAGATGTGTCTCTTCTGCTCCTGCCTGGCCCAGCCCCAGCTGTCGCAGGCATCCGGGGAGTGAACCAGTGGATGGGTGCTCTCTGTCTCTCTCCATGTCTCTGCTTCTCAAATGGAAAGAAAGAAGACAGGGCTCAGCTTCGTAGCCAGCCACGCCCCTACTCACTCAGGGGAGCACCTGGTACAAGTCGGAGAGGTCACTGACCCCGTTCCCGTACCTTCGTGTCTGTCTCTGGGTCCTCTGAGGACTGAAGGAGACCGCACAGGTGAAGACCTGGGTGCAAACAGAGCCAGGGCTGAGAAAAAAAATGATTGCAGGTGTTACAGACAGACAAGTGGGAGCGCGTCAAGTTCAAGTGTCGTAGGGCAGAAGCTTTCGAGAAATACGGTCTCGTTCGATTCTGAACCCCGCTGCCATCTCCTCGTTTGCTCCACTGTAAAATGGGTATAACAGTAGCCTCTTTTTCTTTTGACAGGCAGAGTTAGACAGTGAGAGAGACAGAGAGAAAGGTCTTCCTTCCTTTGGTTCATCCCCCAAATGGCCACAACGGCCGGGGCTGCACCGATCCGAAGCCAGGAGCCAGGTACTTCTCCTGGTCTCCCATGGGGTGCAGGGCCCAAGGACCTGGGCCATCCTCCACTGCACTCCCAGGCCACAGCAGAGAGCTGGCCTGGAAGAGGAGCAACCCAGACAGAATCTGGCGCCCCGACCGGGACTAGAACCTGGGTGCCAGCGCCGCAGGTGGAGGATTAGCCAAGTGAGCCACGGCGCTGGCCAACAGTAGCCTCTTTATCTGCACTTGCCACATGCGTCTGTTAGGAGCAGCGAGCTTGAGCTGATGTATGTCAAGCATGTAAAACATCACTTGGCACAAGGCCAAACACTACATGCATATTGTTAAGTGGGTCAGGAGGGAGGTCGGAGCTCAACAAGAACAGAAGACGTGACCACAGCGTGGAAACCCTGGTGGGCTGACTCTGGGCCGGAATGAGGTAAAGGATGAATGCAGCAGTGAAGCTGAGGACTCCAAGCAGATGAAGTGGGACTGAGACATCCAGGTTCAAGGCCCCTTTCCTGGGAAATGGAGACTGGAGCGTGGGTGGACCATCCCTGCGATTAGCCACCAATCTGGCAAAGCACTGTGGCGTCACCTGCTCCCCTAGCCCCCTGGCCGGAGCCACTCTCAAGCCTCCTCCCCGCCCCCACCCGGGGCACATTGCTCTGGCAAAGCTCCCCACAGGGCAGAGCCACTGCTTCAGAGGGGCCCCCCCGGCCATGTCCAAGGGCGGCTCTGCCGGACACACAGTGTTCAAATTCCAGCACCAGAGCCAACTGTGCAGATCCCTGACAAGCAGATGGAGGCCCGAATTCCACGCCAGCCAGACCCTGCGGCCCGGCAGTCTGCGACAGCAGCTGCTGCCTAGGGGCCAGGTGCGTGCGGGGAAAGTCCGGGCTGGGGACGCCTGGCAGCCGCGGCCGAGACAGCTCTGATCACTCTGGGGTAGACCCTCTCATCAGCCTCGGCGCCCTCGGTCCAGCTCTGCCTGCAGCCTCTCCCCAACGACCTTTATTCACCCTGCTGGGTGATGTGTTTGTCGTGAACACGCCTCGGGGTGCTGCCCTGGGCTCCAGGGCCCTGCTCCTGCGTGGCCACAACCCTAGAGACTTGCCCGGGCCTCTTCCCGGCTCTGAGAAGCGTTCTCGGCTTCCATGCAGGGTGAGCTCCCCTCCTCCAGGCTGGCCTGTGCCTGTGTTCACACAGCATGGCACTCGCTCTCTGTTGCCCCTCCACGGGACCACCAGCCCGGACGCAGGGGCCCCACGTTCCCCAGAACCCAGTGAATGAATGACATCTGCCACGCTTCAGAACCGGTGAAGTTATTCTTCCACTTGGGTGGGACCCAAGACTCTTTTCCGGTCCTTGCTGTTCTAACCTACTCTGAAAATCCACCCATCCGTCCAACCCCACAGAGAGAACCCACTGGTTCAAAGAGGACAAACCCCACCCACCACACACTGCTTTTTTTTTTTTAAGGGATTTTTATTTTTTTATTTGAAAAGCAGAGTTACGGGGTGGGGGAGATCATCCACACAGCGCTTCCCTCCCTAAATGGCCACAACACCAGGGCTGGGCCAGGTGGAAGCTGGGAGCCTGGAACTCTACCCAGGGATGGCAGGAGCCCATGGACTTGTGCCGTCTCCTTCTGCTTTCCCAGGTGCATTAGTAAGGATCTGGATTGGAAGTGGAGCAGCTGGGACTCGAACCGGCGCTCACATGAGACACTCCACAACTCCAGTCCCACGCTGTCTGTTTTTCTCGCTGTTTAATCTAAGGGAGTTGGGGTCCTGGGTCTCCCCGGGGGCATCCGGTCTTAAATCTATTGTTTCTGCCCATCAGGGTGCACTACGGAGGCCTAACTATGGTTGGTATTAGTTTACTTGTAGTGATAACAAAGTCGAAAGGTCTTACTCCGTTGGTAGCGTAGCTTTCCTTGAAGTGTAGCTATTGAGAAATGCTTGCACTGCACAGAAACACAAAAAGGCATTTGTCTGGATCCTGGTCCTGTCCCTAGAGACCCTTTTGGAGCCCATCCACCTTAAATTATAACCACCTTAAAATGTGGAATACTTTTGAGTTTCTATTTTATTTTTGCCTTCAGAAAAAGTTGATGATTCTTGCTCGAAGAGCAGTCTTGTTTCCTAAGGCCCAAAACAACAAACAATAAAATAGCCACGTGATTTACCCTCTGCACACCACCAGTGGGAATCAGGGCTGCTGGTTAAGAACTCAGTAGTGACAGAACTGTGCACATGTGCATCTCGTGTGTATCAGGTGTATACGAGGCTGCGCTCACACAGCTATTGAGCACACCACGCCCATTTTTTTTTTTTTTTTTAAGATTTATTTATCTTATTTGAAAGGCAGAGTTACACGGAGGGAGAAGGAGAGGCAGAGAGAGAGAGAGGTCTTCCATCCGATGGTTCATTCCCCAGTTGGCCTCTACGGCTGGAGCTGCGCTGACCTGAAGCCAGGAGCCAGGTGCTTCTTCTTGGTCTCCCATGCGGGCGCAGGGGCCCAAGGCCTTGGGCATCTTCTACTGCTTTCCCAGGCCACAGCAGAGAGCCGGACTGGAAGAGGAGCAGCCAGGACTCGAAGTAGAGCCATATGGGATGCCGGCACTGCAGGCGGTGGCTTTACCCGCTACATCACAGCGACAGCCCCACCAAGCCGGTGTTGCTTAAGGAAAAGCTAAACTTACTTAAGCTGAATTACAGTGAGTTACTTTGCTGAAAACAAACAACCCAGGTCGGGTGGATAAGAGAAAGCTGTGCGGGTTGCCCCAGTGACTGAGCTCTGAGAAGCACAGTTGGAATGAAGCAGCCTGAGGCTGCTGGGTCCCTTGTACGCTGGGTGGCTGCTGGATGAGCGACTTCAGCGCTCTGGTACTGACTGGAGATCAGGTTCCCAGGGTGCCCAGCACAGCACTTGCAGGTGCACACCCACGCTCTCATGGGACAAAGATGTTGCTCTGTCCTGAAGAAGCTGACAGCAGTGTGCAAGGAAAATGTGATGTGCCCAGGCTGGCGGCTCGAGGATGGCCTGGGAGGCTCAGCCCCTGATCTGGAGCCGGCTCATTCGCTAAGGTGCCAATTACATAATGAAGCAGTGGGGCAGTCACACCTTATGTGAGGCTGGACTTGAGGCGCTTCCCAGCTCCTAAATGTGAACAGTGACAGTCTGCCTTTGTAATCTGACCCTGCAGTCTCTCTCCCCCGCTCTGGCAGCTGGAAGCTCAGAGCTAAGAGCTCAGCTCAGTTCTAGAACGCCAGTCATCCAGGAACTGCTGGCTCTTCCGTCCACCCACACCTCCTGGCTCCAGTGCGTCCTGGGTTCTGACACTGTTTACCCTCCCGTTGCTACTTCCCAACACAGATTCTCATCTTTTACGTGTCCCGTATAAAAGCGAGAGCCCCTGGGTGTCTTATGGGCTCAGGCATCCACAGCAAAATACCATCCATGGAGTGGCTCAACAAGAGAAGCAGCCCACCCCCCCCCAGGGGCTGGAAGCATGAGGCCAGCTTCTGAGAAGGACTCCCACTTGCAGATGAGACAGAGGGAGGGGGGAGAGACAGAGTGGGGGGAGGAGAAGAAAGGGAGAGAGGAGGAGAGACAGGGAGGGAGGGAGGAAGAGGGAGAGGAGAAAGGAGAGAGATACTGATCTAGCTCTCTGACATCTCCTTTAAAAGCACCAATCCCATTTCAATTGCCCTGCCCTATGACCTCCTGCCCTATGACCTCATCCAATCCTAACTACCTCCCACACCCCACCTCCAAGCACCACAGCACCCGGGTTGGGGCTTCAGCATATGAACAAGGGGGACACAACACGAGGAAATAGGTGGGAAACAAACGTGACGTCATCCTTTGTTGGGAGCCAGCCGCTTCTCTGTGTGCCACCCAGACGGCTGTCTTCTTTCCTAGAGCCCGGCTCTAAAGCCATGCCAGCAACAGGCCGAAAACACGGCTTCTCGGCCAGAGCCGAGCCTGCGCCTTGGGTCGTTTCTCGGCCGTCGTAGGGCTCTCCCGGTGTCACCGCGGTGGCCCTCCTCCTTCCAGTTAGTCACCGTCTGTGCACACGACAAGAGGCTGTTTGCTGGGCTGAAGTGCTGGAGGGGACAGTCTCATCCAGCTCCCAGCAGCCCTGTGGGCGACACCCTGCTCTTAGGTGAGAGACCAAATCGTGAGGCTAAGCAGGCCCCCGGGAACCAGGTCTGATCTCGGGCCGGATGCACAGGCTCTGGGGAGACTGATGCTCCGGGTACCTCCCCTTGCACTGCTGTCCAAAGCTTTATTCACTCACCGAACGATTTCCTCTGAGCTTTCCCGGCTCTGTGCAGACAACGGCCATGGCTAAAACAGACATATATATATAATTTATAACTCCTGGCCTTACGACTACAGACAGTGGGCAGACCAGGTCGTGAAGTAAGCACGTCCTATGGTGGCAAGTGAAAAACAAGGCAGGCCAGGGACAAGGAGGGGGTGGCCATTTACAACAGAGTTCAGGAGAGGCCTCCGCGACGGGGACCTGGGGCAAGGCTTGCGGAAGGTAGGTTCTGTCAGGACGTCGTTGTCAGCTCCCGGGCTCCCGGGAGAGGCTGTGTCTCGGCAGGTGACACAAAAATAGGGGCCGGCACTGTGGGGCTGTGGGTTAAGTTGCTTGTGACACTGGCGTCTCACGTGGGCACTGGTTCGAGTTCCGCTCCCTGCTAATGGCCTGGGAAAGCAGCAGAAGACGACCCAAGTGCCTGGGTCCCTGCACCCATGTGGGAGATGCAGGTGCAGCTCCTGGCTCCTGGCTTTGCCCTGCACAGGCCGTTGCGGCCATCTGGGGAGTGAGTCAGAGGATGGAAGATTCTCTCTGTCTCTCCGGATCGCTCTGTAATTCTGCCTTTCAAATAAGTAAATCTTGAAAAAAACAAAAGTGATACAAAAATGGACTCAGATTGGCTCCAGCAAAAGGTGGGCTTGCATTAGGTCCCTGTTAGCATTTGAGAAATCGATGGCTGACCTCCTGGAAGGCCTGCGTGTTGCAGGCTTGACCCCAGAGCGGGTGCTAAGGGATTAAGGGTGGAGATTAATCCAAGCAGAGAGTCAGCAGGCGGGGCCCCAGCAAGCGCCGGTGCGGAAATAAACCGGCTCTTGCCTGAGGAGTCCTCCCCGGCGCTTGTCAGCATGACTGACAGCTGACCGACACAGGGTATTGGCACATCCAGGCCAGGCCGGATTCAGGGTCCGACACATCACTGCGACCCGGTCTGCTTCACCTGGGGTCTCCACCCGGCTCCATGGAGATTTATTCTCCAGCTCCGTGGGGTGGGGTAAAAATGACGGGCCGCTCCCCCAGGCCAGCGTCTCGCTGAACACTGAGCTCAGGGGCCCTGCCAGCAGCCCAAGATAAAGTCCCACCCACCTCACTGCATTGCTCTGATTGGCAGGTTGCTGACCTCTGGAGCCAGAGATGGGGTGGGGCCGGGAGATTCGGTGTTGGCAGAAGCAGGTGAATGCAGAGTAGGCAGAGCAGTGCCTGCCCCCAAATCGCTGTTCTAAAACTCCCTCCAGTGGGGCACATGTGCACTGTGGACCCCTGTGCTCTGTGCCCCAAGGAGCCCCACGCAGAATACTCCCTGAACAAAGAGCTGCACACAGTCAGCAAGTGCAGGGTGGGTGGTATTCTGGGTCTCCCTTGCCACACGCCCCAGGCCCTCGAGGAAGGCTGGCTGTGTGGTTGGGGCCTGGGGCCTCTTGTGCTTGGCTGGGGGAGGGGGGCAGTTTCCAAGAACCACAGCTGAGCCAGCACCTGTTTCCCAGGCAGGGCCAGAAGCTCCCGGGCTCCCAGAGTCTCGCTCCCTGTCAGCTTGACCTGCTGGCCACGGCCCTGGCTCATCCTGAGGACACAGACCCTAATTCCAGAGTCTCACCCTTCACTTCGATGCAGCATGTGGACGCCACCACCCGCCTGCTGGGGGACCCCTCCTGAGCCTCAGTGTCCTTGGCAGCACAATGAAGTCACTGCCCCCATGTAAGAAGCTAGCAACAGCCAGCACGCAGCCTGCGTCAGCCTTGTTCTCCCTCTCACTCCCCTGCTCCTCTTTGACTTGAGGCTATGATCAGGCTTCCCTGGAGTCCTGCTATGCAACTTGCAGATAAACCTGTCAGATGAAGGGAGGAGCCATGGAAGCCCTGGGGCAGAGCTGGGGGCTGTACAGCTGAGGGGGAGGGCAGAGGCTGGGCTTGGAGTCCAGGCTCCACAGGCTGTTTGCTAATGTCCCCAAGTCCCCACACCCCATGCAGGAGCAGTCACCGCTCCCTGGGCTTGTGGTGAGGACGCACCACAGTGACGCCCGGCAGTGTCCGCAAGCCTTAGGTCTCTGTTGTCCAAAGTCACCGTGACTGGGGGAATGTTCTCGCCAATGAAGCTCACACAAGGAGGCCCGGAGAGAATCACGCATTTGCCCCTGCCTCCATCTCCTCCTGCCTCGCCCTCGCCTCTGTTTTCCTGACGCTGGGGCTGGGGCAGACCTGTGAATCAGTCAACAGAAGCGCACCTGCTGCGCACGCAGAACACTGTGGTGGGGGCTGGGAAGCAAACACGTGAGGGACCCTGCAGGAGCGGAGCCGGGTGCCACGTCAGGAAGGAGACGAGCAGGGAGGAAGCCCAGGGCTGGAATGAAAAGACTCCTGCTGGCGGGCGGTGACCGCCCTCTCCCTGGTGCACACCAGAAAGGCGCTCTGTGCAGGCAGTGAGATAAGGAGTCACCAGGCTCTTGGGCAATCAAATGTGGTCCACTGCAACCTGTTGCCAGCACTGGTGACACACACAGATCCCCTTCTCCTGCCTGACTCTCCCGGAACACAGGTGGCGCCAGCCCTGCTGTCTGTTTCTGACCCTGCACTTGAGGAAGACCTGGCATGGAGCTGGTCGCCACCTCCAATGCCACGGGCAGAGCGTGTGGAGGGTCGCGGCCCTGCCTCTGGTCTCTGCTCAAGGCTGCACGCGCCCAAGCCGCCTTGGCGTCCCTCCGTGGCCGTCCTCTGCGCACTTCTGTGCCGCTGGGGGACGTCAGGGCCTGGTGGTTGTGTGCCCCATCCGTCTCCTACTTGCTGTGTGGAACTCACCCGGCTAAACGTAAGGGGGATGCTAATCACGGTAATTCTCTCCTGTAACTGCTGGGAGGCAGCTAATTTAAAGGCTTCGCACGGTGCTCGGCACATGGCAATCACTTGCGGAACACTGCTCATTAGTTGCCTCAGCCGGTTTGAAGTTGGTGCAGTTGAGACAATTCCTCTCTTGAGCACAGAAGGTAGACAGAGGTGGCCCCTGTCAGAGCAGAGCTCAGGTTACATCCAGAGGCGGATTCCAACCCGCTAGAACACAGAATCGCCTACTTACCCTCTAATTTTCTGGTGCTCTTGAACTTTGGGAAGCTGGCTGGCAGGAAGCACTTGGTAAAACGGAGACCAGTGGGACACCAACTTGAAAACAATGCTCAAAGGTACAGCTCCTCCTGGGGCTCGGCTTAGGAACGGGCCACACACGCGCGAGCAGGAGGCAGTTCACACGCGGGAGTACACTCTCCCCTGGGTTAACTCTGGGAAGTGCCAGACGCCACCGGGGACAGACGGGCTTCGTGGCGGCTTCAGCACCTGCCGAAGGTGTCATCTGCAGGAAGCTGCTGAGCCTCCTGCCTCAACGTCCTCGCAGTTTCCTAGTTGTGAGCGGTGAGCGGGGCGGCAGGTGGGGTGTGCTGGCACACAGCTGGTGAGCGAGCGTGAGCGGGGTCCGAGCGCTTTCTCCAAAGTCCTGGCTCCTGCGCTCTCTGAGACACTTTGGAATAAGTTAGGCGTTTGACAAAGGCTGCTAAGGGGAAGAAGAGACTGGCGGGGGAGCACCCCTGGTCCTGGGTGCAACCCGGTCAACCTGATGCTTGCCTGAGCCTTCTTTCTCGAGGCAGGCGACACCTGCCATGCACCTGTCTGGATAGGAGACACCTGCCACGCACCTGTCTGGATAGGAGGCTTCTCAATGAGTGGCTCCTGCTGTAGAGCTGCCCTCTCTCTGGACTGCAGCTGATAGACGGAAGCCCTTGGACTCTCCAGGTTGGCTGGATGGGAAGAGAGGGGGTGGCGTCGGGGCTGGGTTCTGGCCACACACGCTGCGGGCCCACAAGCCGTGACGGCATCTCCAGGTCCCAGGATCGGGGGTTCGGTGCTCTCTAACCTCTCTCCCCGTTCCAGCGTCTGACGGCAACACAAGGTGACTGCACAGAGCGGGCGAGGCCACAGTGACGTCACTTCAGTCCACTGGGAAGCTCTGACTTCCTGCAAGGAGGGAGCAGGGCTCAGCGGATGAGGGGCGAGGACACAGCGTGGGCTGCGCTGGCCGGGAGCTGGTGCTCACCGCTTCCCTGACACCCCACCCCCAGGGCCCGGCGCGGCCTTCTGGCTGGGAGGACTTGCCCTGTCTACCAGGGGTTCGATTCCTCTGGAGAGCACTCGCCACCCCGCCCTGTTCCCAGGCACCCAGCTGAGGCGGCCCACGCCCTCTCTCCACCGGCTGGCTGGTGCGTCAGAGCCTGCGCGTCATGGGGAAGGCATGAACTCGGCTGCCTGCTCCCCAGACAGGTCCCTCCAGGGCTGTTTTCTCCAGAACAAAGCTTAGCCACTTGCCAAGCTCTCCGAACAGAGATGTTCCTAAGGCCTCACACGGATGGTTCCCAGGTGGAGTCCTCATTGGGTGGCTGAGAGGAGCCCCAGCCACACCAACGAGTGGCTAGGTACTTCCTAGCACCCGCCCGGGCGGGTCTTCAGCATTTGGCCGTGGACACAGCCCTTCCGCCTGCTGGCCTCACAGCAGCTCTGGGGGTTATTAAACCCATTCTACAGAAGAGGAAAGTGAGGTCCGGGGAGATTGTTTCGCCTGAAGTCACATGACCCAGAGGGAGGGAACCTGGGGCCTTGCCCCGAGCCCTCTGCTCTCACCCTCCAGACGACAGCACCAGGAAGTCGGTTCAAACCAACACCCCCGCTCAAGCAGGAAGAATTGTGTGAATACTTCTTGGTCACGGATCTCATGACTCATCAGCCTGATTTGTTTGCCAATGTCATTTTTATGGAGGTTTAGTCATTTTCCTGACACCCATGCTCATGCAGAGCAAAATCAAACAGATAAGAGGCCGGGGCCGCAGCTAACATTCCGGAGACACAATTCACGCGAGAGAAGCACAGTGCATGGTTTTTTCCTTAAAGTGAGAGCAGAGGAAAGGACAGGAGATGCGAGACAGGCTCTCTGGAAACACCATCCGCAGAGGCAAGTCGGAGTCGTCAGCACCAAGTATGCACTGGGCGTCTGCTGTGGGCCGAGCCCTGCCCCAGGCGCCACGGTTTAGGCCCCACCTGGCGTCCCTGGGGCACTGGCAGTGCCAGGGAGTCGCTGCCATGGCGGCAGGCCCAGGGCAGGTGAGCGCTCAGCGTTTTCATGGCACGGAACCAGGGAGGCTCCGCGAGGAGGCTGCGCTTCCCCGGGTCATAAAGGATGCTGGAGGGTCAGTGTGGCCATCCGCAGGACCACGTCCCCACCTCGTAACTACCTGCTGTGGGCCAGACATGGCACAAAGTATCCCATGTGTCCGCGCGTCCACGTGTCCTCCCAGGGAGCCGTGAGGAGGCACTGCAACTGTCCCCCGCCTCCAGGACAGTCAAGTGTGTGCGCTGCCGGAGCGAGCGGAGCGCCGGGGTTTATGAACCACGCCAGCGCTGCACACTTTAAACTGCAGGGCTGCAAATGCTGGCCCCTGGTCAGGTCCCCTGAGAGATGGCAGTTTTTCCTCTGCTTTGCCCCAGGTCTGATCGGTGCCAAGACCTCACTTCCTGCTGACCTGAGAGGGCATGGGGGTGGGGGTGGGAGGCGCAGTTCACTGGGACTCCGGAGGTGGCTCTGGGGGCCCTAGTCGCCGGGCCCAGACTCCTGTCCTCTTGCTCCCAGAGGCCCTGGAAACCACAACTCTGTCTCCTGGCCTGGAAAATCCCGACAGGCCAAAGGTCCCCAGGAAAAGGGGCCCTCTCGCTTCTCTGGTTCTTGCTTTCTGTTAGGTTTGGGCCTGGGATTTCTGGCCATCTGCATGGTTCTTTGATGGTTTTACAGAGATTAGGAGAAAAATGATCCGGCCCGCTTAGTAATGTCCAGCAGGAGGCGGTCCAGCTCACTCGTGTTTCACGGTGGGACACCCGAGTCCAGCACTCATCCGGCTGCCACGGCGCCCTGCGAAGGCCACGCAGTTAACCGGATATTTCCAGATATTTCCAGTGAGGCCCATGTGATTCAGGAGCTTGAACCACTCGCCAGAGGTCACTCAGCTCACGGGTGATTCCACGCCGAGTTTCTCCACGTCCCCAGGTTCACCACTGCCTGGCCGTGTGGCCCTGGGGAGGTCACTGAGCCCATCTGTGCTTCAAGGTCCCCAAGTCCCAGCGAAGATAATGAAAGAATCAGCAGCGGGGTGCGAGCGAGGTGTCAATACACGCCGAGCATCCATGTCCTGCGTGTGCATGGAAGACTCATTTCTGGTTTCTAATGTTGTTAAGATTCTCCGGGGACACCACGCTTGTCTGGACGCTGGGAGTTTATGAGCTACTTAGAGCAGGACCTCCTTGCTCCGCCCTGTCACTCAATCGCTCGCAGTTTGTGGGCGGCCTCCAGCGTATAAGGCGCCCTGCGCCGTGTGCATTTAGCCTCGTGGGGTCTCAGCCTGGGCCGTGGGTGTCTCCTCACTCCAGAGGGAGTGTCCTATTTTCCAGAGGGAGGGGTTACTTCCTTTCTGGTCTCTGGGAGCAGAGACGAAGCCTGCCTGAGTGACTGTTGTGTGCCCGAGTGACTGTTGTGTGCCCGAGTGACTGTTGTGTGCCCGAGTGACTGTTGTGTGGTCGAGTGACTGTTGTGTGCCCGAGTGACTGTTGTGTGGTCGAGTGACTGTTGTGTGCCCGAGTGACTGTTGTGTGGTCGAGTGACTGTTGTGTGCCCGAGTGACTGTTGTGTGCCCGAGTGACTGTTGTGTGGTCTCGGTGTTCGTGGGTGCCCGGCCTTGCATTCCTCTACTGGTTCTGAGGTCCCACTTCTTCCAGCCCCCAGACGCACGGAGGACGCCCTCGGAAGCACAGCACCGACTGCACAGTGGACCAACCACGAATGGCCGCCAAGGGCTTGACCGTGCAAGGCTCTGTGTGTGGCACCGGGGAGGGTGTGAAGGTAACCATGATGTGGTCCAGTGGCCAGGAAAAGAGTACAGCAGCTCATGAATAATCTAGATCAATTTTACAGCAGAAGATTGTCATAGGCGGTGTTAGGTGCCAGGCGAATGAAGCAGCTCCCTGGGCTGGGAGTGGGGGCTTCAGAGGGGAAGGGGGAAGTGTGTATGTGTGTGTGTGTGTGTGTGTGTGTGTGTATGAAAGAGAGAGACAGGGAGAGGGAGAGGGAGAGAGAGAGGGAGAGGGACGGGGAGTGAGAGGGAGAGAGGGGGATAGAGAGAGGGAGAGGGAGGGGGAGGGAGAGGGAGAGAGAGACAGAGGGAGAGTGGGAGAGGGAGATAAAGAGAGAGGGAGAGGGAGAGAGAGACAGAGGGAGAGTGGGAGAGGGAGAGAA
>CM027402.1:1938385-1957990 GCA_015711505.1 Sylvilagus bachmani
GGGGGATAGAGAGAGGGAGAGGGAGGGGGAGGGAGAGGGAGAGAGAGACAGAGGGAGAGTGGGAGAGGGAGATAAAGAGAGAGGGAGAGGGAGAGAGAGACAGAGGGAGAGTGGGAGAGGGAGAGAAAGAGAGAGGGAGAGAGGGGGACAGAGAGAGGGAGGGGTAGGGAGAGGGAGAGACGGGGAGAGAGAGGGAGAGGGGGAGGGAGAGAGAGGGAGAGGGGGAGGGAGGGGGAGAGAGGGGGAGAGAGAAGGAGAGGGGGGAGAGAGAGAGAGAGGGAGAGAGAGGGAGAGGGGGAGAGAGAGAGAGGGAGAGAGAGAAGGAGAGGGGGAAAGAGAGGGAGAGGGAGAGAGAGGGAAGGAGAGAGAGAGGTGTCAGGTCTCACTGTAGAGGCAGGTGGAGTGAGAGCACTGAGGGTTTGGGGGGGCAATGGTGGATCCAGGTACAATGCACCGATTCTGGTGGAGAAGCCACAGCCATGGTGAGTGTCTGACCTGGGGGTGGGTCATACGGAACTGTGCCGCGTCCACGCTGACTTTGCCTGCTTCCTGGCCAGCCACGCACTGCGGTGTTACAGAATGGATCAGGCTAGTCCTGGAGCATCAGGCCTTTGAAATGGTCACCTGGGAGCAGGTGAGAGTCCTCCTAGCTCAGAGCCCTGTTGGACTGTGAGAGCACAGAGTCGGCTCGGCCGCTCAGAGCCCAGGGTCTCTGGGTCCACTGGGGCTGCTCAGACCTCTTGGGGTCGGCTCTGGCCTTAGAATCCTGGACTTAGGACGACCAGTTTCTGCTTCACCTGTTTCCTTCTGGACCCTTGGTCTCTTGGAGGTGGTCTTGCCCTGACCTTGTGACTGGGTGAAAAGCATGCACAGGGAACAGGTGGGAGAAAGTGTCAAGAATGCAGACCAAGAGAAAGACATGTTCTGGATGTTTCCTGGTGTGCACTGAAGAAGTGGGCGTGGCTTCAGCAAGGCATGACTGGCTCGGGTCATTTGTGGGTCTAAAACAGCATAAGACGGTGTTGGGATGTTTGTTTTACATTCCTTCAGGACGTGGTTTTTTATTTAATGAGTGCATTGTTTCATAGACACAACTTTAGGAACATAGTGGTTCATTCCCCCATCCCACTTCCCAGCTCCCACCTCCCTCTCCCTCTCCCTCTCCCTCTCCCTCTCCCTCTCCCTCTCCCTCTCCCTCTCCCTCCTCCTTCTTCCTTAAGGTTCACTTTTAGTATGACTTTATATACAGAGGACCAACTCCATGTTAAGCATAGACTTCAACAAGTTGCACCCCCACACACACAACATACAGAGTATAGTTTGGGGAGAAAATTTGTGGTCGATTCTCATATTACAATTCACTGGGGACAGAGGTCCTACCTGGGGAGCGAGCGCACAGTGACTCCTGTTGTTCTTTAACAAGTGACACTCTTATTTATGACGTCAGTGATCACCGGAGGCTCTAGCCATGGCTGCCACGGCTATGGGAGCCTTCTGTGACCACAGACTCTGTCGGTATTTGGACACGGCCATGAGCGAGGTGGGTGGTCTCTCCTCCCTTCAGAGAGGAGTGTCTCCTTTGATGGCCCTTTCTTTCCACTGAAGTCTCACAGAGATCCTCCGTGTAGGGTATGTTTTGTCAGAGTCTTGGCTTTCCATGCCAGCAGGACGTGTTTTACTGGAGTGTCCAACACAATGCATCCTGTTTGATGTTTCATTTTGGATAGCAGGCCACACTGGGACACCTCTAGTTGCTCTGAATTTCCTAACTGGCTGCCTCCGCTGAGCGGCTGTGTCTGGTTTCCAAGGCACTTCTTTCTTGTGTTCCTTTGAGAGGAGCGATGAGGAAACCAAACTCAGGATGAACAACGGAAAAAAGAAGCGGTTGTGGGGCTTTAACCTCCGTTCCCAAGAAGCAGCAAAGGAAAGAGCTCACAAAGCCCAGGCGGCATTCAGGAAGTGACCGCGGGAGGGGACACGCCTGCGGAAGCGCACGACATGTATGCGTGGGACATGCACCGGACAGCTCCCAGGAAGACGCAGGCGTGGCCCGGCACTGTTGGAAACACAGGGGACATGGGGAGCAGAGAGCATGACAGGTGAGTGCCCTGCCCTGATGCGTGCGGCAGGTGCCCGCTGAGCGGGAGGCGATGGCGGAGAAGCCGAGAGGGAAGCCTGTTCCTGCCACACGGCAGACACGGGCCACAGGGCCAGGGCACAGACCCCACACAGGTCCTCAAAACAAAGACACAGAGCAGTGCACGGAGGTGCCGGGCGGTCAGGGTTGCAGCCGGGCTGAGCCGGGAGTGCCTGTGCAACCAGACGGAGAAAGCCTGCGGCTCAGAGGAGGGGACAGCGCGTGGGGAGCACAGAGCGCCGTGGAGACGATGCTGACACCTGCAGCTTGCAGGGGGCAGAACAAAGGCGTGTGCAGTGACGACGCACAGCCCCTGGGGTCACACCGGGCACTGGGATGCTGAGACGCAGCGCCAGCCTTTCTGCCCCCGAGCCTCGCCACTTACACCACACCGGGCACGTTCCACCTGTGCACGCAGGGCCACGTCCTTCCTCCATTCTCTGAGCTGAAACAGGACCTGGCCACGTGCTAAAGAGTCAGGGCTTCTTTTTTCTTTTCTTTCTTTTTTTCAAGATTTTATTTAATTATTTGAGAAGTAGAGTTACAGACAGAGAGAGGGAAAGACAGGTCTTCCATCCACTAGTTCACTCCCTAAATGACAGCAGTGGCCAGAGCTTAGCTGATCTGAAGCCAGGAGCTCCTTCAGGGTCTCCCACATAGGTGCAGGGGCCTGAGGACTTGGGCCATCTTCTACTGCTTTCCCAGGTCACAGCAGAGAGCTGGATTGGAAGTGGAGCAGCCGGGACACAAACCAGTGCCTGTATGGGATGCCGGCACTGCAAGTGGAGCTTAGCCCACTACACCACAGCACCGGCCCAGCATCAGGATTTCAAGCACCTCCCTCTTCCACAGGACCTGACGCCTAGAGCTAAAACTGCGCGGCAGTCAGGGCCCAGCACCTCCTTCCTGGAGGGAGCCCCAGTGGGTGGAGTCCAGGTCAGGAAGTGAAGTACCCTCTCACCTGGCCCTTGGGCGTCCCTCGTGTGTCTTTCTCTGTGTTTGTAGCCTTATTTGAGAAAGGGCGAGCCCAGACGGAGCAGCTCAGCCCGCAGCTCTCCCTCCCGCTGTCGGGGCAGCACTGTCTTTGCCGAAGACACTTGGTTAGGTCTTCCATCTTAAGTAACTTGGAAAGAGAATAATTCAGAACACAAATGCCAGCATTCAGGAGACGGCAAGTCCAGTCACCTGTGAGCCACTGTGTGCCGGGGCCTGAGCCTGCGCGGTTCCAGCACCAGGGATGCGTAGAGACGGTAGGGGCGGAACCCCAGGGCGCCCGCATCGCGGCTGGGCAGCAGTCATCGTCCCAGAAGAATGCAGATGGAGAGAGACGGAGCCTCCCGCATGCGGGCCGTGGGATGTGGGACGCCTCCCGTCAGCATGGACGGCTGGTGCTGGTGCCCACACTGCAAGTCCCCGGCACAGCTGCCTTCCGAAGAGACTCTGCCGCGTCGCTTCCTCCACCGCGTCTGCCGGGTCAGCCAACGCCCGGACATGCTGGCGTGGCCCTGACCCTGATGACCCTGCATGCCACTGTCGCAGCCGTGCGTGCTCTGCAGCCTTGCAGCCGAGCCCTCTCTCCCGTTCCCCGCTCTCAGGGAACAGGGTTGTCACCCAGGCTTCCAGAGGGTGTGCGCTGGAAGGGAGGATGTGGGAGTTCCATGAGCTCAGAGCGCTGGTGGTGTGCGAATGGCAGCCCAGGCCTGCGTCGGGATGAGCAGAGATAAGAGTGAGGCTTGCTGGAACTCGGGGTGCTGAGACGCTCCCCAGCTGGTCAGGCTGAGGTTCTTACTGAAGGCCGTCTAAGGTGAGGTCCAATGGACAGTGGAATCAATTCAGTTTATCTCCACCCCCGCCCCCGCAACTGCCGCGCGTCGGCTCCTGGCTGGGTGCTGCAGCTGCCAGCTGTTCAGTGAGGGTGCCCCACGCCGCTTGCCCCGCCTGGGCCTCTGCTCTCACTGCCGGCCTTCTGGTGGGCACCTGCTGGCCACTCCTGGGCCGATTTACCTCTGCATCCCTGGGAGGAGGCCTCCCTCACCTGCCGGCCCCCGCCCACCTCCCCAGCCCCTTCTCGGAAGTGGGGAGACCCGGGCACACTCCTCGGCCAGGACTTGGTGTGTGTCTGCGTCCCTGCAGACTGGAGTGCCTGGGGTGGGCGTGGCTGGTACACAGTCAGCACACTTGGATCAAAGGGGATCAAACGGAAGCTCCCGAGCAGGGATGAGCCAATTCTCAGCCACAGGACCACATAGCCACAGGACCACACAGCCACACGACCACACAGCCACAGGACCACACAGCCACAGGACCACACAGCCACAGGACCACACAGCCACGGGACCACACAGCCACGGGACCACACAGCCACAGCCGCAGGCCGCCTCCCTTCCTTGCTTATTCTCTACCCCAAGTCCTGTTTCCAGGGATTCGAAAGCTGGCTTTTTTTTCCAAACTTGGCATTTGATCAATAGCTGCCCCCGCTTTTTAAATATTTATTTATTTACTTGAAAGTCAGAGTTACACACAGAGAGAAGGAGAGGCAGAGAGAGAGAGAGAGAGAGAGAGAGAGAGAGAGGTCTTGTATCCGCTGGTTCACTCCCGAGATGACTGCAATGTCCAGAGCTGCACTGATCCGAAGCCAGGAGCCAGGAGCTTCTTCTGGGTCTCCCACTTAGGTGCAGGGGCCAAGGACTTGGGCCACCTTTCACTGCTTTCCCAGGCTGTTGCAGAGAGCTGGATGGGAAGTGGAGCATCTGGGACTCGAACTGGTGCCCATATGGGATGCTGGCACTGCAGGCGGCGGCTTTACCGGCTACGCCACAGTGCCGGCCCCTCAAAAGCTATCTTGAAAAGTGAATCTGCAGATCTAAAAATAAAAAGGCGACAGAGGATCTCAGATGGCAAGGATGGAAGTTTGGGTAATAGAGTTGTGTGTCCCCTGAGGGGCTCCCTGGGCCAACCTCGCCTTGCCTGCATCCCCCGAGAAGTCACAGCAGGGGCTGCCTCAGGCCGGCCGCCCCAGCGCCAGGCCCTCTGCAGGCTGTGGTGGGCAGGCTTGGCACGGGGATGAAACCGTGAGAGCCGGCTGGCGGCAGCCACTCCACACTTCTGCAGAACAGCAGCTGCAGACTCGCCCTCCGTGCCGTCCAGTTATAGCCGCTCGGTATTTGAAGAATGAGGTGCAGCAGCCGCAGAAAGAGATAAAAATGGAAGAACTCTCTGTCCAGAGTCTCTTAGCTGTTTCAGACACGAACAGGCTTCATGACTAGAAAAGGAAATGAGGAAGCCGGGGTGGGGTGGGCAGGAGATAGCGGCACTCGGCTCCCAGAGCTGGCACAGAGCGGCCCTGTGGCAGCCCAGAGAGGAGGGGACGTGCTATTTTGAGTCGGACACGAGGGTGCCTCAGAAAGTTCACGGAAAAGGAGTTCAAAGTGCAGAACATTTTGAAATCCGTGCATGGTTTTTCATAATACTCATTCTTCCAGGAGCTCCTTGTAGACCTCCTGGGGCCTCCTGGTTGGGGCCAAGGGTGGGAACGCCCAATGGCCACTGACAGACAACAGTTCAAGTGCGCCGGGCGTGTCCACGCACTGGGACGCCCACAGATGTGAAAGGAAGGGAACCAGGAAGCCCCTCCTGTCCTGTTGTGCAAAGATTCCAAGAGGTTTTGTTAGGTGCTGGCAGCAAGGCTTGGCCCAGCACATGTGTGAACCACGCATGTGTAGATGGAGGAAGTGTGACTGGTACACGCACAAAGAAGTGCTGAAGTGCACAGCAGGAAGAGAAGTTGGGGCTCCCTGTGCAGGCAGAGACAGAGATGGGGTGGGTTGAGGTCAGTGTTTATTGTAGGAGGTGGGGGACCTGTGCAGGCAGAGACAGAGATGGGATGGGTTGGGGGGTCAGTGTTTACTGTAGGAAGTGGGGGACCTGTGCAGGCAGAGACAGAGATGGGGTGGGTTGGGGGGTCAGTGTTTATTGTAGGAGGTGGGGCTTCCTGTGCAGGCAGAGACAGGGATGGGGTGGGCTTGGGGTAGTTTTGGGTCAGTGTTTATTGTGGACCTTTCTGTGCCTTTTGACCATGGAATCCCCTTGAGAACTCGGGTGCTCTGTTCACAAACCCGAGCACGCTCAGCACCGCGTCGCTCTGCCACTCCGGCAGAGCCTGGCAGGTCACCCTCACACCTCCCCGGCCTGGGGTCCACATCAGGGAAGTGGGTGTTTATGTTTGCTGCACAAGGTGTTGCACAGGCTTTTGGGACCTGAACAACAGAACTCAGAAGGCCCTAAGCCCAGGGCTCGGGGCCATACGTGCTCACCCCGGTGGGCCCCTTCCCTTAACCCGGCAGCACTGGGGCCTGGCTCCTCACGTTTCTCCTGCCGGCCTTGTCGGGATGCCGAGTCCTCAGCTGGTGGTGGAAAACGTCCACCGGCCTCTGGACACCCCGCTGGCACTTCTGCCTCTTCTCCCCTGGGCTGCGGCTTCCTCTCTCGTGGGGTCAGTGCCTGCCCACCACTTGGGGAGCGGGGGCCTCCTTGGGAGGAAGCCTCCCGAGATCCCAGCACTGGGCACCTGGACCCTGGTGGCTCCCTCTTCCTCCAGGTCGGTTCTCTGGGCGTCAGAATCCCAGGGACAGTGCAGGGACAGTGCTTGTTGTTGGGAACCACAACCTGCTGCCCCAGGGAGGGCTGGGTGGAGACTGGGGGTGTGGGGCATCTTAAAGGCCCCTGCACACCCAGCCCTGTAGCATCTCAGGGGCTGTGGGGTGCTCCACTGTGCAGACAGGGGTTGGTGAGCTCTGGGGACGGGGCCGCTGCAGGCCACACGGGTTGGGGCCAAAGTTGGTCTCCGGTGGTGGCTCCAGGAGGCTCTGTGCAGTCTTCAGACTGGTGGGATCCTTGGTCTCAACCAGGCCACTGCTCCAGAGCTCTGACGTTGTGTCCAGGAGGAGTCCTAGCCCGTTCTGCAGCACCTGGGTCAGTCAGGTTGGACCTATGCCCTGGGCAACGTGGGTCCAGGATTCAGGAGGGGGTCAGGGTCACTGCTGAACCCAACATTCTTTTTAAAAATATTTTTAAAAACGATTTATTCATTTATTTGGAAAGCAGAGTGAGAGAGATCGCCCATCATTGGTTCAGCCCCCCCACCCTAATCCCACAATGTCCTCCACAGCTGGTCCTGGGGTGCCCAGGCACTGGGGCCATCTGCCGCTTTCCCAGGTGCATTAGCAGGGAGCTGGATCAGAAGTGCGGCAGCTGGGACAGGAAGTGGCACTCACATGGGATGCCAGTGAGCCCGGCTTCTCAGCCTGCAAGTGCGTCAGACCCCCGCGGTAGCAGGGGCTGCCTGCTGCTCCATTTTGCCAGGACCGTGGCCGCCTGCTTTAGGCTTCTCAGTGCTTGGATCCCGAGACCAGTGTTTGCCCAGTGAGGGAAACCCAGCTGCTCGGGCAGGTTCAGACTGACCCCAAGGTTGAATCTGACCATTCACCTCCGCCTATTGCTAAGTCACAAAATCCTGGCGTGCGGAAGGCTGTGCTGGTTTAACGGAAGGTCAGCCTCAGTTCTATGTCGATTCTGTGCTGGAAGAAATCTCAGCACCTGAGCGCCCTTGGGTAGACCAGCTGTCCCAGGAGTGAGGCTCTACAGGCGGAGCCCCCACGGGTAATTAGAAGGTCACGACATGGCTGTTAGCTTCTCCACCTCCCGCTTCACTTTTCTGTTTTCTGTGTCAGGAGCTCCTGTCTGCTGAGGTCGGACGTCCCCGCCGCGAGGCTCTGGTGCTGCTGTGCGGTCAGCAGTGCGTCTGCTCTGCGGCCTGGAAACCCGAGGGCAGCGCCCCTCAAACCTCCCTGTGCGGGGCCGGCGCTGTGGCTTAGCGGGTGAAGCTGCTGCTTGCAGTGCCAGCGTCCCACAGGGTTCGAATCCCGGCTGCTCCGCTTCCGATCCAGCTCTCTGCTATGGCCTGGGAAAGCAGTGGAAGATGGCCCAAGTCCTTGGGCCCTGCACCCGCATGGCATGGGTGAGCCTGTTCTCAGCACTTGAGAATCTTCAAGACGAGAGGGCTCGTCCACGAGAGGACGATGGAGCTGGGAGCCCTGGGCAGACCTGCCCTGGAGGTGAGGTGTGCTGGGAACCGTGCAAGAGGACTTGGACATGAAAGCCGGCAGCTGTACCATGGAGAGTTCTGAGGGGCCCCCAGGCCAGAGGCAGCAGCAGCAGCACCTGGGGGCTGCTCCCCTGACTCCCAGGAAGACACCCGGCCCTCGCTCAGGCCACGTTTCTCCTAGGCTTTGTTCTAAACTATGGATTTTCTAGTCCGTGGTGGGAAAGAAACAGCAAATCAGAAGGGGGGGGGGGGTGAGGCCAGCGCCATGGCTCACTAGGCTAATCCTCTGCCTGCGGCGCCGGCACACTGGGTTCTAGTCCCGGTCGGGGCGCCGGATTCTGTCCCGGTTGCCCCTCTTCCAGGCCAGCTCTCTGCTGTGGCCCTGGAGTGCAGTGGAGGATGGCCCAAGTGTTTGGGCCCTGCACCCCATGGGAGACCAGGAGAAGCACCTGACTCCTGGCTTCAGATCATCGCGGCGGCCATTGGAGGGTGAACCAACTTCAAAAGGAAGACCTGTTTCTCTCTCTCTCTCTCTCTCTCTCTCTCACTGTACACTCTGCCTGTCAAAAAAGAAAAAGAAAAAAGAAGGTGGGGGTGGGGCTGTGAGATGTGCAGGCAGAGGGCGGGGAAACCCTAACAGCAGGTGCAGACTCGGGTAGAACAGCCGAGTCCCCTCCCCAGGCAGTGCAGGCGTTTAACCTTCCTGGTGGACGGGGTGGGGGGAGGGGCCAGGAGTTGGGACTGCACCCTGCAGACGGGGAGTGCAGGCCCAGCAGGTGCCACATCCCCGGCCTCAGGCAGCCCGCTGGGCACCGAGCTCCCTGTGTCTGCAGGTGCAGCCAGGGCCAAGCACCAAGCTCTGAGTCTTGATGAGCTACGCAGATGTGAGCAGTGCGGAGGCACCGTTCTTCGTGCTTTCAAACTCCGCGTTAAGGAAATGTTATCCCCAGGGCGTCCCTGCGCGCGGCACAGAGCTGAGTAAATCATGCCAGCACTGCAGGCAGTGGCTTTCCCCGCTGCGCCACCATGCCGGCCCTGCGGTACTGCAAGGGGTCTTCCCGGCCAACACCCACTCAGCTCCCTTTCCTGCCTGCAGCCCCCCCCCGCCCCCCCAGCAGGAAAAGGCACCGAGGTCGGCGCTGGAGGAGCTTGGACTTGAGAGCCAGAAGCAGCAAGGCCACACTCGGGAACAGAGTCAGCCGTGACGTGAGTCTGTCTCCCTGCCGCTCGCTGCTGCTCTTGACCTACCAGGCAGAGCTCGGCAGGTGCAGTCCTGGAAGGGACAAAGCCAGGGCCTCTGGACACGGTTCCTCAGACACACTCGTGGGCAGGAGCGTTGCACCAGACACCCCCATACCCTCACCGGGGACTGAGCTGCCGTGCGCGCTCTCAGCTCGGAGCGAAGGGGCCCGTAGCTCTGTTCTTGCAGTCCAGTCGGCTCCCAGGGCTGGGACTCCACGCAGAGCCTGAGAAATTGGCCAGCCCACGAGGAAGGCGGTAACGATGCTGACGTCAGGGTTTCACCCCCAGCACCACCTGCCCAAGCCCACGGGAAGCCCCAGCTGGCTTTCCTTTCCTGTTGGCTACTGGCAGGAGACGGCCCAGAAGGCCGGAACATCCGGGGAAAGTCTCTGATGTCATAGGTTGAGACAGGAAAAGCAAACAATTGGCTTAGGGAATGCAGAGCTCAGGCAGGGAGGAAAAAAGCTGTAAAAAGGAACCTGCTGATGAAATCCCCAGAAGCAAAGGAGGGGACACTCCCCTGTGAAAGCAATGCTGCGAAACGGCATCCTCAGAGGGCAAACGTGAGCTTCTGGACGCTGAAAACCCGAGAGGGGGCTGGCGCTGTGGCGCAGAGGTCAGCCACCATCCCCAGTGTCGGCATCCTGTATGGGCGCCCGTGTGAGCCCCAGCTGCTCCACTTCCCATCCAGCTCCCTGCTAATGCACCTGGGAAAACAATGCAAGATGATCCAAGCCCTTGGGTCTCTGCACCCACATGGGAGGCCTGGATGAGGCTCCTGGTTCCTGGCTTTCGCCTGGCCCAGCTCCGGCCGTTGAGGCTATTTGGGGAGTGAACCAGCAGATGGAAGATCTCTCTCTCTCTCTCCCCCCCCCCCCCCGCCACCTCTGCAATTCTGACTTTCAAATAAAATAAATAATTCTTTAAAAAAAACTCCCAAGGAGAAAAAAAGTAACCCCCAGGAAGGAGTATAGCAAAATCTAGAAACGGACATTAGGAGAGAAACAAGAAAGTTAGGTAATCAGTTCTGAGATTAGTCCTGAGCAGCTGGCGCCTGCAGGAGGAGAGAACAGAGGACACACACAGGAGGAAGCAGCCACTCGCCGGGTTCAAGGGCGCAGCCGCCGGGTCTGGCTCTGCCGACGGCTCTGTGCCCTGGGCACGCACTGTGGGTTTCAGAGCCCTGGGGATGCGGGAACTCCCACGAGACACACACCAAGAACTGGGAACAACTGTGGCTTTGGGCTTTCTGACAGCAAGGACGGAGAGGAGGCTTCGTGTCCTGCAGGAAGCGGTTTGTGTCCCGAGTGCAGTGCACCCCAGCCGCCGCTGCAAACCTGTTCAGGCACCGCAGTCTCCGACAAGCTCATCTCGTGCAGCGTTTCCCCAGCAGCTCCCGCTCTGGCACACGGAGAGGGGTGGCATGAGCGCCGGCTCCCGCACGGGCAGCCCCCACCCCCCCAGCGCCGCCTCACTCCTCTGTCCCCTGCCTCCGTGAACGCTACCGAGCGGGGCACCTCACAGTGAAAATCCGGGAAGGGGCAGCTTCGGGAGGCGAAGGGGAGGCCCGTTAGGAAAGACCAAGCGCGTCCTGGGAGGGTGAGCAGGTCCCACACGAGAGCGGCGCCTGCGCAGGCCGCCCGGGGCACGCGGGAGGGGTGGCTGTGGGTTCGTCCTGGTCCAGCCCTGGCCCTGCAGTCATGCAGGGAGTCACCCAGCGGATGAAAGAGCTCCCTCTGTCGCTCTGCCTTTCAAATAATTAATAAATAAATACATCTCCCAGCAAGCAGGGCAGTGGTGAGTTCTCTAGGGAGGGAGAGGAGCAGGGACACCGCTGGACGTTGCCCTGGTCTCGCGTGCCTTCGACGGAGGGGGTGGGCACGCTACGGCTTAATAATCACTCATTTTATTTTATTTTTTAAATAAGTGGGTAATTTTTAAAAAAGATTTATTTATTTGAAAGTCAGAGTTACACACAGAGAGAAGGAGAAGCAGAGGCAGAGAGAGAGAGAGAGAGAGAGAGGTTGGTCTTCCATCTGCTGGTTCACTCCCCAGATGGCCGCAACAGCTGGAGCTGCACTGATCCAAAGCCAGGAGCCAGGGGCTTCTTCTGGGTCTCCCATGTGGGTGCAGGGGCCCAAGCACTTCGGCCATCATCCACGGCTTTCCCAGGCCGCAGCAGAGAGCTGGATGGAAAGTGGAGCAGCCGGAACTTGAGCCTGCGTCCATATGGGATGCCAGCACTGCAGGCGGCGCTTCACCTGCTACGCCACAGCGCCGGCCCCAGAACTCAACATCTGAAATGCTCGTGCACAGGGCCCTGAGGCTGCCAGGCTGCCAGGAAGCCCTTGAGTGCTGGATGCTGGGTGGCGCTGAGCCCCAGGGCAGAGCCCAGGAGACTCCTGAGTGCCCGGGCGCTAAGTCCTCCTGGGAGCTCTTGCCTGACTTGCAGGAGCCTGCTCTGCGGGGCTGAGTCATGGGACGGGAGGGCTGTGCTCTGCGTCTCCGTTCAGAGGTAACCGGGGAAAGCCCCTCATTAGCACAGCTGCTGACTCACAGCTGTGTTTGCCTCGAGGCGCAAATGTGTGGTGGAAGAATGGGTGTGGCGTTTTTGCCTAGTGGGTGTGTGTGTGGGCTTGCGTGTGTGTATGTGTGCGCTTGCATGTGTGTGCATGTGTGTGCTTGCGTGTGCATGCGTGTGTGTGTGCTTGCATGTGTGTGTATGTGTGCGCTTGCATGTGTGTGTTTGCATGCGTGTGTGCTTGTATGCGTGTGTATGTGTGTATGTGTGTGCTTGCGTGCGTGTGCTTGTGTGTGCTTACATGTGTTCCTGTGTGTGGGCTTGCATGCGTGTGTATGTGTGCGCTTGCATGTGTGTGCTTGCGTGTGCTTGCATATGTGTGTGTGCTGGCATGTGTGTGTGGGTATGGAACAGCTCTCCATGATCTTTAGCCATAGGCTTAGACCTTCCTCACACTCTTCACGTCGGCTCCGCCTGTGTACAGGGCTGCTGGTGGCTTTAGCAGACACACCCTGTGCCTGGGTGTGGTTCTGAGACAAGGCTCTCGGGTGTCGCTTCACACGGCCTGCTGCGGTCGGTGGTACCGGAACCCCACCCGGGAGCTGATCTGCCTTAACGAGTCAGGGCTCCTGAGGCCGGCGTGGCAGCCACGCACTCTGTAGATTTGAGCGCAGGCGCGGATCCAGGCGCAGCTGGACCCGACGCCCCGCCAAGCCCCGGCAGCTGGGGCAGCTGTCCCTGCTTCCCTGCAGGCTGGCCTGAAGCAGCACAGCCTCCGGTTTACCGGATATCAGCTCCGGGAGAGAAAGAACTGCTCCATAACTCCGGCAAGGGCACGGAGCCTCTCTTGGTCCAGCTGGTGCTATGTGGCCAACCCTGATGCACTGGGTGGGCTGGTCATGCGGCCTCACCCCCAGACACGCAGGTGCGCCCCTGTTCCCGAGGTGGGGGCCTGGATCTACCGCGTGACCTGGGCTTTCATTACAACAGCTGTGTGCACGTAGAAGCTGCTCTGGCTTCGTTTGGAACGTTTGGACGTTTCTGAAAACCATTGTGTTTGAAATGATAGCTTGAAAGGTCTCATTTGCAAGTTGTCCGTGTCTTCTGACCTAGCCATATTTTATGAATTTCCACGCTAATAAAAACATGGAACTTTAAAGCATAGGATTTTGCAACTCAGATGAGTAAGGGAAACCTCTGTGCAGAAGGCGACTGGGCAGCAGTGGAGTCCTTCTGCACGTCCATTGTGTCGAAGCAAACGCAGCGCACAAACGAGCCTGGGGAGCGGGCGCCCGGCTGCGCCCCCGGGGCCTCGGCGCCCTTCGTCTGCCGCCAGCGCCAGACGTCTTTGGGTTTGCATCAAAGCTTGCACGTTCAGTTTTCCAGCCGGAGGGATTTCCAACCCAGGCCTGGAAAAAGGAAACGTTTTCGGTCTGAAGAGTCCGCTTCTGAGTCTGTCCCTTGTCCAAGAGAGACCCCCAGTCTGACGCCCAGCCCCCTTCTCGGTGGGGCCGCCTTGGGCAAGCTCCACCCTGCGCTTGGTCACGGTCGGTCGCCATGCCCCTCTCCCAGCGTCCCCATCCCCTCCACGGAAGCCTCCTCCGGGGGACCCTGGCTTGGCGTGGCCAGGCCCTTTCACAGTGTGGTTCAGCAAGCTGTCAGAGCACACAGCCCGGGCCTGTTCTGCTTCCGGCTCAAGTGGGGGCTTGAGGGCAGAGGGCAGCTGCCTGAAGCTGATCAGCTCATTAAAAGTGGCATAGAAACGGGCGAGAGGGGGCCAAAGGCTTTTCTCTTCAGAGAGTTATCAAAGCACGCTTGGCTGTGCCTGCGGCCCGGGGTGGCCGGAGATCAAAGGCTCTCTTATGTGCAGCGACGTTTCTGAGTGCAAGACTGAGCTATAAAACTCGTGAATGGGAGGTTGTGGCACGCAGGCACGGCTCGGGCTGGCAGGGCAGGGTTTAATGGAGGGGCCGTTCATGGACTGCTGCTGCTGCTGGAGGATCCAGAATGTTCTGACTCACTTGTCTCCTTGCTGCTTTGGACCAAGAGCTGCAGTTTCCTTTACAGCGTCTCTGCAGGGCCGAGGACAGGGGCGTGCGCCACGGTGAGCAGCAGCGCCCCTCTGCTGCGTTCTGGGTCAAGTGCAGCGCAGCTGGGGGTGGACTTGCTTCCGGAAGCCGGCAGCTTCCTTACAGTCTGCAAGTTCCTCTTGTCTGCCCACCACGTTTCTTCTCTGAAACCCAAGCTCCCTTGGGTGGTGTGACGGGTGGGGAGCAGCAGAGCGGCCTTGGGAAACAGGAGGGAGTGTGTCTGGGCCCCCCTCGCAGCCAGGGACGGCAGAAGGGGTCGCTTGGAGCCCAGCTTGCCTGAGGTCCTGCTAGGCCTCCCTGGGAAAACTGAAGAGGACTTTCAGGCCCAGTCCAGAGGTGCGGCCTCACGGTCACCCCGTAGGCAGACTTCTAGAAGATTCCGAGTCTTCCCAATTCTTGGCATGCACCCCCGTGTGCAATCTCCTCCCCCAGACCTGGTGACTGTCTCCTCCTGAGTCCCTGTGACAAGGATACTGGGAGGTCACTCCCCTGGCTGGCTCACCAGGGCTGTGACGTATCCTCGCTGGGAATCCGTCTCTTGACGTCCTGCCCGCTGTGCTTGAAGACACAGCCGCCCTGTTGGCTGACCCTCCACGGCACACGCAGCGGCCGAGGGAGGCTTCTGACCCTTATGCGTCAAGAACTGGCTCAGCCCGGCCCTGGAGAGCCCTGTCACCACGCCCTGCTGTGTGAGCTCCTCCAGGAGGCGTAGGTGACGTCTGGATTCTTGGAAACTGTGAGATAATAAAAGGATGCTGTTTTTTAAAGATTTATTTATTTTACTTGAAAGTCACAGTTACACAGAGGGAGGAGAGGCAGAAAGAGAGAGAGAGAGAGAGAAAGAGAGAGAGAGAGGGAGGGAGGTCTTCCATCCATTGGTTCACTCCCCAGTTGGCCACAACGGCCAGAGCTGTGCTGACCCGAAGCCAGGAGCCAGGAGCTTCTTCTGGGTCTTCCACATGGGTGCAGGGGCCCAAGGACTTGGGCCACCCTCTACTCCTTCCCAGGCCACAGCAGAGAGCTGGATCAGAAGAGGAGCAGCCAGGACAAGAATGGTTGTCCACATGGATGCCGCACTGCAGGCGGCGGCTCAGCTCACGACTCCGCAGCGCCGGCCTGACAGTTTACACTATGGCCTCCCTTCTTATGCAGATTGTGATTTTGCTTTGTGAAACGTGCCGGTGGGTCCCTCGATGGCGTGTAGTCTGTGTCACCTGACCGCTGTCCCACTGTGAAACGGCGTTCTCCGGTGTTTCCTCCCACGTGCGGGAAGTGCTGTTACCCACATCGGCAGCCTGCACCGGGAGGCGGGTCTGCCCTGGCGCCTCCTCCTGACGCCCGCGTCCGGCTTCCTCGGGGCCACCTGCACAGTGCCAGGCTGCCGGCCGTCCCGGGTGGGCCCGTTTCCTGCTTCTCACTGTGCGCTCTCGGCCCGGTTTCCGTTCTGGTGCCTCTGCTACGTTCCTCACTTGGCAGTGCCATTTCCCAGGGAAATATGAGGGAACGAGCGGCTGGCAACGGCGTGGGGCCACGGGGAGCACCGGGGAGGCGGGGGATGGAGAGCGGGGAAGTCCCGAACTTCCCAGCCTGCACCAGGGTCGGGGCTTTCCGGCTGTCCCTCTGCCTGGGGGAGAGCAGCCAGCTGTGTGCCTTGAGCTGGAGCGCGTGTGTGTGTGTACATGCATGAGTATGCGTCTGCGTGTGCATGTGTATATGTGTGTTAGTGTGTATGTGTGAGTGTATGGGTGTGTGTGTGCATGTGTGTATAAGTGTGTGAGTGTATGGGTGTGCGTGTACATGTATTGTGTAAGTGTGTATGTACGTGTGTGAGTATGTGTGTGTATGTGTGAGTGTGCGAGCATGTATGTGTGTAAGTGTGTGAGTGTATTTGTGTGTGAGTGTATGTGTGTGTACGTGTATGTGTGTATGTGCAAGTGTGTGAGTGCCCGTGTGTATGTGTGTATGAGTGTGTGTATGTGTGTATATGTACATGTATGTGTGTGTTACTGTGTGTATGTATGAGTGTATGTGAGTGTGTATGACTGTGCATGTATGTGTGAGTGTGAATATATGTGTACATGTATGCATGTGTGAGTGTGTATGTGTGTATATGTGTGCATGTGTATGTGTGTGAGTACATGACTGTACGTGTGTGTGTGTGTGTGGGTGTGTGAGACTGCATGCTTTTGGGGGGAGAGTAAATGAGAAGTTCAGTTTTCCCTGGGCCCATATTCCCAGACTTGAAGGCTTCTCGGAGTCACTGAAGTTGCCACCACGGCAAAGCGTCCTAGGAGCCAGCCCGGTGCTGCGGGAGGCGGCGCTGCGTCCCGGGGAGCGCAGGTCAGAGGAACGCAGCTCTCTGCTGGGCTCCGTGAGAGCGCCAGGTGCGGCTGGGGAAATGGGGTCGCCCGGGACAGGCCTCCTGTTTCCTGCGGGCAGGGAGCGTTCCCGGCCCACTGGTTGTTCTAGAACCTTCGTGGCCCGTGCACGGCGAGTCAGCGTCCCAAGGAGAAACCGAGGTGTCCGCAGGTTTCACGACTTCTCCCTTCGCTCTGAAGCAGCTCGTTCCTGCCAGCTGCAATGTTCGCATAGACTTTCCCAGCCCGTAACCCCCGCAACTCGCTTGCTCTTTAAAATGCTCACTGATTTCAGCAAGTGTGATACGGACTTGAGGCCTCAACTCAACACCTGGGGAACTGCCAATCACGTTGGTGGTTTTAAGGCACACGTGGGGCGGCCAAATGGCTGAGGGCAGAACGAAGCCGCACACGCTGGGTGGGTGACCCTGGCAGTGTCGCAGACACTGTGGCGGGTGTCGTGAGGGCTCCTCGGGTGCGCTCTGTCCGTCTTGGTTCTCTTGGCCTCTGCATCAGAGGGCCTGGCCAGTGCTGCACGGAGACAAAGGCTGCCTGCCCCTCGGCCGACAGTGCACCGGATTCTGGAGGAAATGCACGTGAAATGTGTGTCGGCACACGTGAGTGGGCCTTTAAGACTTCACAGGTAAGCGTGTACACAAGCACCCTCTACACAGGCAGAGCCATGTCCAGGCACGGCAGGAGGCCCGCGTCACCAGAAAGGGGCTGGCGGTGAGCCTCCCTGCACTGGGACTCTGCTCAGAAGGCAGCACTGAGCCGACCCAGCAGACAGCAGCTAGCGAGGGGGAGGAGCCACTTCCCACACCCCCAGCCAGCCGGAACTTCTGTGAACCCATCAAAACGCACAATTTGACAGAAGACTTGAACAGGTCCTTCCTGTGCATTCTTTCGGTCTCTGTCTCTGTGTGTCTGTCTCTCTGTATCTGTTTTTTTTAAACCTTTTTAAAAATTTATTTGACAGAGTTAGACAGTGAGAGAGAGACAGAGAGAAAGGTCTTCCTTCCGATGTTTCACGCCCCAAATGGCCGTTACAGCTGGAGCTACACCGATCCGAAGGCAGAAGCCAGGTGCTTCCTCCTGGTCTCCCACAGGAGTGCAGGCGCCTAACCACTTGGGCCATCCTCCACTGCACTCCCGGGCCACAGCAGAGAGCTGGACTGGAATAGGAGCAACTGGGACTTGAACCTGGCACCCATATGGGATGCCAGCGCCTCAGGTGCAGGATTAACCAAATAAGCCATGGTGCCGGCCCCCTCTCTGGCTCTGTCTCTCTGTCTGTGTCTGTCTCTGGTTCTGTCTGTGTGTCTCTCTGTGTGTCTGTCTGTCTCTGTCTCTGTCTCTGTGTTTCTCTCTGTGTCTGTCTCTTTGTCTCTGTGTGTCTCTATGTCCCTGTCTCTGTCCCTGTCTCTCTGTCTCTGTCCATGTCTATCTCTCTGTGTCTGTCTCTGTTTCTCTCTGTGTCTGTCTCTCCGTCTCTGTGTGTCTCTCTGTCTGTCTCTCTGTCTCTGTGTCTGTCTGACTGTGTCTCTCTTTGTCTGTCTTTCTGTCCCTGTCTCTCTCCCTGTCTCTCTGTCTATGTCTCTGTGTCTGTCTCTGTTTCTCTCTGTGTGTCTCTCTGTCTCTGTGTCTGTCTCTGTTTCTCTCTGTGTGTCTCTCTGTCTCTGTGTCTGTGTCTGTCTGACTGTGTCTCTCTTTGTCTGTCTCTCTGTTCCCGTCTCTGTCCCTGTCTCTCTGTCTATGTCTCTGTGTCTGTCTCTCTATGTCTGTCTCTGTTTCTCTCTGTCTCTCTCTGTCTCTGTGTCTGTCTCTGTCTCTCTGTCTCTCTGTGTCTGTCTCTGTTTCTCTCTGTGTCTCTCTCTGTCTCTGTGTCTCTCTGTGTCTGTCTGTCTCTGTCTCTCTCTGTGTCTGTCTCTCTGTGTGTCTCTCTGTCCCTGTCTCTCTGTCTCTGTGTCTCTCTGTGTCTGCTTCTGTGTCTGTTTCTCTCTGTGTCTGTCTGTGTCTGTGTCTGTCTCTGTGTCTGTCTGACTGAGTCTGTCTCTGTGTCTGTCTGACTGTGTCTCTCTGCTCCTGTCTCGGTCATAACCACAGCAGAGTCTGGGTGAAGGCTGTGCAGATTTGAGGACTGTGTTCTCCCAGCTTATCAAACACTTTCAGAATAAATCCTTAGTGGAAGGCAAATACAACCCCCAGAAGGAAAAGACAATAAAGACCACAGATGAGCGCAGCGGAGTGTTGGCAGGGAGAGCAGAGGCGTGCCGGCTGTGTCATCTCGGTGGCTCTCACCTGGATGGAGGCTCTGGGAACCGCAGGGGGCAGGCCTGAGCACCCCTGCAGCAATGGGGGGCTCGGGACCCAAAGGGCCCAACCCAGCCTCCTGCAGGCCACAGGAGGGTGGCCAGGGCTGCCGCTGTCGGACAGCGGGGCAGGGAGAAACCCGCCCACTGTTCCAAGAAGGAAGTCAGGGGCTTGTCACTGTGTGGTGTTCTGAGAACCCCACCCCTGCCCGCAGAAGCAGCTCTGGCCGAAGCCAGAGGCTGAAATCCAGTCCAGGCCTCCCGTGCGCAGGGCAGGGCCCAACCTCCTGAGCCGTCATCGCTGCCGCCCGGGTCTGCACTGGCTGGAGATGGGCCAGGAGCGGAATCCAGGCACTCCGATGGGGGCGCTGGTGTCCACTCCTGGCCCAGATTTCCAAGTTAGCTTCCTGGCCGAGCGGGCGCCATGCTAAGGCCTGTGGAACTGGTCTGACCACGTGGTCACGGGCATTTGACCTACCCAAGACACAGAAGTGAACAGGCTGGGAGAAGGGATTTTCCTCCGTACCCACAGGCTGTGTTCTCGACAGCTGACCCCGCGGAGCAAGGGACGTGTCCAATCCCTCAGGCCACAGCAAGTGACTTCAGTTCCCCCGGTGAGCTGATATGCCAAACCCCGGCCGGCTCCAGGGTGTAGGCCTGACAGGTGGGCAGTGCCCAGGCCTCCTCTGGGGAGTGACTGACAGGTGGGCTGTGCCCGAGGTCTCTGCAGAGTGACTGACAGGTGGGCAGTGCCCAGGCCTCCTCTGGGGAGTGACTGACAGGTGGGCAGTGCCCAGGCCTCCTCTGCAGAGTGACTGACAGGTGGGCAGTGCCCAGGCCTCC
>CM027402.1:1958490-2012727 GCA_015711505.1 Sylvilagus bachmani
GAGTGACTGACAGGTGGGCTGTTCCAGGCCTCCCCTGCAGAGTGACTGACAGGTGGGCTGTGCCCAGGCCTCCTGTGCAGAGTGACTGACAGGTGGGCTGTTCCAGGCCTCCCCTGCAGAGTGACTGACAGGTGGGCTGTGCCCACGGCCACTGCCGCTCTTCCAGGCTGGACAGTTGTCTGCTCTCTGAACTGTGGAGAGGGAAGTTCAAATGTGGACACATTTCCAGTTTTCCTCACACTGGCCTGGGTCCAAGCGATGCAGTGTTAACTTGGGTGTGGGGACAGGGAGGGGACCCCAGACAGAGTGTGACGGGGCCAGGACAAAGGATAACGTGACTCCTCGAGAGAAGTCACGTGCCTTCTACGCAGCACACGGAGACGCGAGTCTGTGCACCGTTCCGGGCAAGAACGCGTGACCGGAGCCTCACAAGGAAACTGAGATCCAGATGCAGGAGGTTCACTCACACGTGGGTGGGGCTGCCAGCTGCCGGCGCCAGGGGAGAGGAAGGAAGGCCGGATGAAGTCAGGCCTGGCGTGGCCGTGTGCCTGGGTGTGGCCCCGTACCTGGACAGGGCCATGTGCCTAGGTGTGGCTCTGTGCCTGGGCACGTCCACATTCCTGGGTGGGGCCTTGTGCCTGGGTGTGGCTGTGCACCTGGGTGTGGCCGTGTGCTTGGATGGGGCTGTGTGCCTGGGCGTGGCCATGTGCCTGGGTGGGGCCGTGTGCCTGGGTGGGGCTGTGTGCCTGGGTGGGGTCCTGATCCCGGGCTGGTTCTGTGCCTGGGTGTGGCCATGTGCCTGGGCGGGGCCATGTACCTGGGTGGGGCCATGTGCCTGGGTGGAGCTCTGTGCCTGGGCAGGGCCGTGTGCCTGGGCGGGGCCATGAGCTTGGATGGAGCCGTGTGCCTGGGTGGAGCTCTGTGCCTGGGCAGGGCTGTGTGCCTGTGCCTGGGCGTGGCCATGTGCCTGGGCAGGGCCCTGTGCTTGGGTGTGACCCTGTGAAGGGTGTGGTCCAGGCCGTGTGCCTGGGCAGTGGGAGGAGGGTGCCACAGCAGACACAGTGGGGTCAACTTTCAAAATCAGAATCAGGAGGAAGAGGAAACAGAAAAAGCTGACAGCTGCACTAGGGCTTCAGAAGAAAGTCGGCTCTCAGATGCGCAGCGGACACTCAGGGCTGAAGAGCAGGGTCCGACAGCTCAGATGGTTCAGAAACCGTGTGTGTGTGTGTGAGTGTGCGTGAGTGCGTGTGTGTAGGTGTGTGTCTGTATGTATATGTGTCAGTGTGTGTATGTGTGTATGCATATGCGTGTGTGAATGTGAGCAGTGTGTATATGTCCATGTATATGTATATGCATGTGCGTGCAGGTGTGCTTATGTATGTGTGCATGTATTCATGTGAGTGTGTGTATATGTGTGTGAATGTGTGTATGTGCAAACGTGCACATATGTGTATATTCGTGTATGTACACGCACACGTGTGCATGTGCAGTGCACATGTAGATGTATGCATGTATGTACGAGTGCATGTGTGTGTACAAGTGCATGTGTGTTATGTACATGTGTATGCACACATGCAGGCATGTATATGTGTATGTATGTGTATGTGTATATGTATATGTACGTGTGTGCGTGTGTGTGTGTGTGTGAGATAGAGGGAGAGAGACCAAAGGATAAAGCAAATGGTGTAAAAAGTTAATAATAAATAAAGATGGGCAAAGGTACATGAAGATTCTGTATGCTATTTAAAGCATTTTGTTTGAATTTGAAATTGTCCAAAGTTTCTCTTTCTTTCTCTTTCTTTCTTCCTTTCTTTTGACAGGCAGAGTGGACAGTGAGAGAGAGACAGAGAGAAAGGTCTTCCTTTGCCGTTGGTTCACCCTCCAATGGCCGGTGTGCTGCAGCTGGCACATCGCGCTGATCCGATGGCAGGTGCCAGGTGCTTCTCCTGGTCTCCCATGGGGTGCAGGGCCCAAGCACCTGGGCCATCCTCCACTGCACTCCCGGGCCACAGCAGAGAGCTGGCCTGGAAGAGGGGCAACCGGGACAGAATCTGGCGCCCCGACCGGGACTAGAACCTGGTGTGCTGCCGCCGCAGGCAGAGGATTAGCCTAGTGAGCCACAGCGCCAGCCACCAAAGTTTCAAAAACAGAAACAAGAGACGTGGGACAGGCGACTGTCGCGTTGGCGTCCGTGGAGACCGGAGGCGACGGGGCTGTGTTTTAGACTTGGAGCAATGCAGAGTTCGAGCCGAAAAGCTCGTCCTCGCCCAGCCAGAGCTCTGAGTGAGGGCGCGACAGAGACACTGAGAACTCGGGACATCAGCTGAGGACCGAGAGTGTCACTTGGCCTCCCTTGATGAAGGACTAACGGACGCACTCCACAGCAGGGGGCCGCTTCCCTAAGTCTAAAAATGACATAGACATGTGTATATATATAAAGATTTATTTATCACTGTGAAAGGCAGAATGATAGAGGGAGGGAGGGAGAGAGAGAGAGAGAGAGAGAGAGAGAGAGAGAGGAAGAGAGAGAGACACAGAGAGAGAGAGGTAGAAAGAGAGAGAGGGAGGGAGAGAGACAGAGAGAGAGAGAGGGAGAGAGAGAGAGAGAGAGAGAAAGAGAGAGAGAGGAAGAGAGAGAGACACAGAGAGAGAGAGGTAGAAAGAGAGAGAGGGAGGGAGAGAGACAGAGAGAGAGAGGGAGAGAGAGAGGGAGAGAGAGGGAGAGGGAGGGAGAGAGACAGAGAGAGAGAGGGAGGGAGAGGGAGAGAGAGGGAGAGAGAGAGAGAGAGATATCTTCCATCTGCTGGTTCACTCCCAAAATGGCCACAAGGCCGGGGGCTGGGCCGGACCAATACCAGGACAGCCAGGAGCTTCATCCGTGTCTCCCCCGTGGGTCAGGGGCTCAAACACTTGGACCATCTTCTGGTGCTTTCCCCGGGGCATACGCAGGGAGCTGGCTCAGGAGTGGAGCAGCCGGGGTTTGTAGTGGCGCTCATTCGGCATGCCGGCGTTGCAGGCAGTGGCTAGGCCAGCTGTGCCACAACTCCAGCCCCCTGTGGCATATCGCTCATGGATACAGATATGGGCAGCAGAACTGTGGGTGGTAGAATTCCCAGCAACTCTGTGGTGGCGGCCAAGGCTGGGGAAGACGGGGAGCCTCTGCACTTCACCTCTCATCACACCTCCCCTCCTGCTGCTGTGGGTGCCGGCCGGGTGCCACGCCGGCTGCTCCGCTGAGCCCTGCACACCATCCCGGGCTGCCTCGCCCGCTGGCCTTTGGGGCAGCACAGGAGACAGGCAGACAGCTCGGAGGGTGCAGCTGGACCTGGAGTTGCTCCTGCCTGCAGCTCTGGCCGTCTACAGGGGCATGCTGAGCGCCACTGTCACCAGGAGCCCTCCTCCTCTGGGCCCTGTCTCCCGTGACCCTCAAGGTGGTTGCTCCTGCTGCTTGCCGTCTCGGAGGCCTTTCTGTGCCTTGTCTGCTCCCTGAGCCACGCGCACGCCCTGGGAGCAGCCTCATCGGAGCCTTTGAACCTGAACGTCTGAGCGATACGACACGAGACGACTTTTTTTTTGTGTGTGTGTACTTGCTGTGGATGAAGCACTGGCCGGGAGGCCTGCCCACACCCACACCCTCTGCATATAAACAAGCTGTGTGGGCAGGATGGAACGGGCGTGGCAACACACCCAGGGAGACCCCTGCGCCAAGACCCCGCGCGCCAGGATCTTCCGATTCCTCCATCGGCGTCGCTTGTGTTTGTCATTTACTTCTCCGTGTGCTCAATCTTGACCAAGTGCCGCTGAGAGCCAGAAGCAGAGGCAAGCCACCGGTGCACTGTTGAGCTAGAGGAAGGCCTGTGTCCACGGGGCGTGGTGGAGCATGCTGGGCCGTTCCCGGGAGGGTTCTCCACCCACCCGTGTCCTCTCAGGGCCCTGAGAGAAATACTAAGTCAGCCAGAGTGAAGAGAACGGGTGGGTGAGGGAGCAGCCCTCTCGTCTAAGGTTCCCCAGGCAGAGAGAAAAGCCACTGGGGCCCCGACCCCTAGGGCACGAGGGCAGCTGGGAAACTGAACGTGTTTCTCTGGGTTTCATTGCAGGAGGAGAAGGAGGCCCGAGGCAGACGCAGAAAAGCCGGGGTCTGCTCCCCCCCAGAGCTTTCCAAGGATGATGAAGGGCACGGGGGTCGTGAGGTCTCGCTGCGAGGCCTGTGAAAGCCCCGCGTGCTCAGGAGGGCGTGGGGCGTGTGAACTGGCCGTGGCCACGCTCAGAGGGGCTTCCCGGGAGAGCACGGGGCGGGGAGAGGGGGCCCCGCAGCAAGGGCGGCTGCGCAGGTCCCAGATGGGCAGCGCTGCGGAATGCAAGTCGCCTGGGCCTTGGGCCGGACTCCAACCTCCCCGGGGCGTCTGTCCAGTGCGCAGGGAGCGCAGGGTTGCGGGGGATCAGTGGCGCAGCGCTGCTGGCGCAGGGGTTACTCACGGGGCCTTTGTCCAGAGCGGTCCAGAGTCACCCCAGCAGTGGGGTGCCCTGTCGCTGGCCGCCCCAGGCTGGGTTTTCCTGACTCAGCACTCTTCTGCCCTCTGCTGGGACAGGCGTCCATTGCACACCGAAGCCGGCAGTGCTCAGGCACGCCTAGGAGCGGGGAGGGGGGACGCCCTGGGCGCCCGGGAAGCCTGACCTCAGCTGGAGAAGCAGGCGTGCACCTGTGCCACCTTCTGGGCCGCTGATCTCAGCGTTTCCCTGACAGAGAGCCCGGCTGCTCGCTCTGCGCGCAGGCTGGCTTCCGTGTTTCTGTATTCTGTAAGTTTTTGCAGCAGTCCTGAGACAGCTATAATTACACCGAAACTCAAGAGTTTTACATGGAAGCCGACTGTGAACAACACGTACGTGGCCGGCGGGGCTGCAGGCCCCTGCCTCCTGGGCCGGCACCTGGGGCACAGAGCGTCTCCCAGAAGCATTGGCATTGCCGTGGCTGAGACAGCCGCGCGTCCGTGGCGAGGACAGGAGGCTGGCGTGGCGGTGCTTGGCGGCCAGCACTCAGAGGGCAGGGTGCTGGCGGCGGAGGGGACGAAAATTGTCTGCATCCCGCACTCCCCGAGGACGCGGATGGGAACTGGCAGAGCTGGAAGCAAGCGGTCCCTGCAGCGCTCGTGGCCGTCCCAAAAGTCGGCGCTGTTTCTGTCAACAGAGCGGACAGAGACCAGCGTCTCACCCTTTCCCACGGTCAAGTGCTGTGTCCTCGCGTGAAAGCCCAAGCTCGCCTTCTCCTTGCCGCCGTCCAGGCCTTTCCTCGCCCCCGCCGGCGGTGCTGCAGGATCTCGCCCTGGGTGTCGAATGCGCGTGTTCCCGTGGGAGCGGGTGTAGTTCAGTGACTTCCCAGCTGCACGGACAGCCCTCCCAGTCCCCTGGCCCCTTCCAAGGTGCAACTCCCCCTGTCCGGGGCCCCTCCCAGAAGCCCCACCCTAGCCCCCACCCCAAGAAACAGGTGCCTGAGCTGTGTGCTCCTCGCTGGAGCCCCCTGCGACCCCTCCCCAGGCTCCTAATGGCTTTCTTCCCTTCCGTTTGGTCAGTGCTGTGTAAGAGGCATATAACAAAGATTTGCCATTTACGGATTTATTTCTTAAAACATTCATGTATTTCTTTTTTTTTCTTTTTTCTTTTTTTTTTTTTTTGTGACAGGCAGAGTGGACAGTGAGAGAGAGAGACAGAGAGAAAGGTCTTCCTTTGCCATTGGTTCACCCTCCAATGGCCGCCGCGGTCGGTGCGCTGCGGCCGGCGCATCGCGCTCATCCGATGGCAGGAGCCAGGAGCCAGGTGCTTCTCCTGGTCTCCCCATGGGGTGCAGGGCCCAAGCACCTGGGCCATCCTCCACTGCACTCCTGGGCCACAGCAGAGGGCTGGCCTGGAAGAGGGGCAACCAGGACAGAATCCGGTGCCCCGACCGGGACTAGAACCCGGTGTGCCGGCGCCGCAAGGCGAAAACATTCATGTATTTCTTTGAGAGGCAGAGACACAGAGAGAGGGGGAGAGAGATCTTCCCTCTGCTGGTTCACTCTCCAAGATCGCAACAGCCAGGGCTGGGCAGGCCAAGGCCAGAACCCAGGGCCTTCCTCCCATCTCCCATGTGAGTGGCAGGAGTCCCAGCTCTTGGTTCTGCTGTTTCCCAGGATGCGTGAGCAGGAAGTCAGATCAGAAGCGGAGCAGCCAGGCTTGGAACAGCGCTCTGATACGGCGGGCTGGCACCGTGAGCTGGCTGAACTGGCAGTGCCACAACGCCAGCCCCCGTTTGCATTCTAACCACCCTAGGCGTGTGCTTCAGGGACACCAGGTGTACACTGCTGTGAGCATCACGCCACCCAGCTCCGGAACTTCTTGTCCGCCCAAACTGAAACTCTGTCCCCACCTGCAATCCCAGCTGACTTCCTGTCCCCTAGGACCCGGCTTCTCCAGGGCCCTGGTAGAAGAGGAAGCATGCAGTGCTTAGTGCTGGATGGCTGAGACTTTTCACTGAGCACAGCTCCCAAGTTCACCTTGTTGTAGCCTATGGCACACTTCCTTTATGAGGCGGAACAGTATTTCATTGTACACTCACTCCACATTTTGTCCATCATCTTCCTTCCCTCCTCCCTTCCACATATCCACCCACTTCAACCACCCATTCACCCACCCATCCATGCATATATCCATCCATCCATTCACCCACCCACCCATCCATCCACCCACCCATGCATCTATGCACGCACCCACCCATTGCAGTTGATGGACACTGGGCTGTTTTCTCTTTCTACCCAGCGTGGACCGTGCCTCTGTGACCAGGTGTCCGTTCCACCCTGCTATGGGCTCTCTGGGACAGAAGCCAGAGGGGGCACAACAGCGCTGTGACTGCGCTGCCTGCTGCCGCGCCCTCCTCAACTGAACACCCGACGCGGGGCCCTGAGGCTCCTTCCTCCCAAGACGGCTGCGGCCCTTTCACCTCTGGCTGCTGTTCGTGTGTAGCGCACAGTCCTCGTTCTAAAATCTTAGCTAATGAAAAGTATCTTTAATGATTACATGCAGTTGGAACATTCAAACAGCTGATGAATGGTGCAGAACCCCCCCCCCCCCGTGTGTCAATGCTGGGTCCCAGAAGGAAGCAACCCTACTCAGTGGGTGGTTCTCTGATGCTCATCTGCTTCTGTAGATGGTAAACTTGACCCCTACACGGCCAGACTACAGAGGATGAGCTGTGGGCTCCAGCTCTGGTGGATGGGGATTAGCTCCCAAGCCCATGGGGTCCAAGCCTTCCCCCCTCCCTGTGTCCAGGCCCACTCCTCCCACTCCCATGGCCCCCCGGGCTTGGGGCCAGCAGTGTGACACCCTGTGACTGATGGCAGCAGGGCCTGCCCCATCCCTGTGCCCCTGCCAGGCCGGCCTCTGGTCCCAGGGGAGGACAGAAGACACAGCTGAGAGCCAGCCCAGCTGACTTGCCGCCCGGCCAGGCCCCGCCCGCGGCAGCTGAGCTCCAGCGCCTCTGGGACAGGTGAGTGACACGGAGGCCTGTTGTGTTGGGCGCTGAGGACCGGGGTAGTGGTCATGGGGCAGCGACTGGACAATACCTTCCAGAATCTGCCTTCATCGTCCCCCTGCCCCTGTTAAACCGTCCCTCCGTCCCTCTCTGTCACCAGTGTCGTCCTCACCCGCCATGCTGGGGGGCTCCTGCTCTGTGACCGCTCCCCCCCCCCACCCCGCTCACCACCTTACCAACTCCTGGGTTTCATCAGCTGCACCCTCGTCGGCACCGGGAGACGTGGACTCACTAAGCTTTCGACTGGAGCAGAACTCTTGAACCTCGGGGACAGATTCCGTGATGGCAGACCCACAGTCTCCCAGGAGCTGGTGGCGCAGGTTTCTCTTCCTTGCGACCAAAAGGCCCCGGATTAACAGGCCGCAGAGGCCCCGCAGGAGTGGCCGTGGTCAAGTCGGCGCTTGGGACACTCACACGCTGTGTTGGAGTGCCCGGCCACTCCGCTTCCGATCCAGCTTCCAGCGGAGGAACACCCTAGGGGCAGCAGGCGGCTGGGGCCCTGACAGCCACACGGGAGGCCTGGTCCAGCCCTGGCTGTTGTGGGCATCTGGGGAGTGAACCCATGGCGGGAAGTCTCTCTCTGCCTATCAAATAAAATGAAAACAAGTAAATAGAAACAGCGGTGGGTGTTGATAATAATAGTAATAACACTTGCATGTATACACAGCCCCGGAGACAGGGAAGCAGGAGGGACGCTAGCGTTCCGTGAGGACTCTGCTGCTCCGTTGGGTGGCGAGTGGGGAGACAGAGCGCCGGAATGTTCCCTGCGACGCCTGCCCCCGGATGACTGCATGCGGAGCAGGTGGATGGGTCACTTCGATGAATGTAAGAGCTGCACTCTGGTTGGAAATGAGGAATTCCTCCAAGCTGGACACTGGGCCCCAGAGATGAGCCTGGCCTTAGCGGTGAGAAACAAGCTGCTCGCTGACACGCTGTGCCACGGGTCATGGTGAGAAGGGCACGTGGAGAAGGGCGGAGGCCCAGGAGACTCTGGTGGTCCCACGTGGCAGGCGTGCCAGCCTTGGGTCTGCGGGATGTCTTGGCTCCGCTGACCCTGCACACCCATGTGGGTCAGAGTGTACCCCGGGCCCCCTCTCTTCTTTCTTCTGCGTGGTCTCTGGAAGCCTGGCCAGTACCTGGGTTCAGGTGTGGGCGGTTCCAGGTTCAGCACACCCTCAATCAGCCTTTTAGGTTTTGCCGGGAGGAGTCGCTGAGCCTGAGCCCAGCAGCTCACCGGGCTCCGAGGCGGACACGCGGCCAAGGCGCCTGCCCTGTCGCTGGCGTCATCGGCCCCAGAACCGGGCCCAGCACCTCTCGGGCACTGGGATTCGGGAGACTACGGGCTGCGGCTGCCATCGCAGGTCCTGCCACGCGGTGTCGCTGTGGAGTCAGGCGCTCCTGCGGGCGGCGTCCTGGGGCCCCGCGCTGGGCGAGGGCGGTACCGGGCGGGACAGCCCCTCCTCCCGCTCCCTCTGCGGGGGCTTCGCCTGCTGCGTGCGCAGGTCGTGCGCAGGTCGGAGCTGACAGCCCCGCCTTCGTGTGGGCAGCGACCCCGCGGTCAGCATCCTCGCTGACCCTGGCAGCCTTGACCCGCAGCTTCCTGCCCCACGGAGGCCTTCCAAGGCCAGCTCCAGCCTCTGCACTTCTCAGTTCCGACCGGGCGAGCTCCTCGGACCCGGTAGGAAGCAGTCAGTGCTGCAGGATGTTGGGGTGCGCATCAGCCGCCTGCTTCTGTCCCTTCAGCCAAATCTCAGCTCTTTTTATTTGTTTATTTATTTATTTTTGACAGGCAGAGTTAGACAGTGAGAGACAGAGAGAAACGTCTTCCTTCCGTTGGTTCACCTCCCAGATGGATGCTAGGGCTGGAGTTGTGTGGTTCCGCAGCCAGGAGTCAGGTGCCTCCTTCTGGTCTCCCATGGGGTGCAGGGCCCAAGCACTTGGGCCATCCTCCACTGCACTCCTGGGCCACAGCAGAGAGCTGGCCTGGAAGAGGGGCAACCAGGACTCGAACCCAGAGCCCATATGCGATGCCGGCGCTGCAGGCGGAGACTTAACCATGTGAGCCCTGGCACTGGCTCCATTAGCTCTTCAGGCTCTAGAGAGCTTGCCACAGGTGAGGGACGTGACGATGCACAGTTCAGTGCAGGAAGCAAATCGCCAAACCCGACACAACACGACTCACTCGTCTGCTGTGTGGATCTGGTCAGCTTTTACAAGGTCTGCACTCTGGTTGCACACGGCGGAGGGACACGCCCTCTTTGTGGCCAGGGAGGGAAGCAGAGGACAATGTGGTGTCTTTATCATAAGGATGGCTTTGGGAAAATCAGAATGTCAACAAAATGGCTTTTAAAATGATGAGCACAGATAAAATTCATCTGGACATGTGAGAGGATAGCGCGGGCTGGCTTCCACTTCCTTAAGGTGATTTCTGAACACGGCAAAATGATACCGGGGAGACGGTGACGGTGGCGGTGACGGTGGCAGTTCCGGGGGGGTGGGGGCGGCAGTGCGGTGACATCGGCTCTGTGCCCGCCCCCACCCGGCAGGTGATTCTCTCCATCCGATGACGCTCTGTGGCCTGGTGCTCTGAGTGACATCCCCATGGTCAGTTAGGGATGGAGGGCCCAGGAGGTCAGGGGGCTGCCTCGAATGAGCGCCTCCTGGTACGGAGCAGGGGCCGTCAGCTGCACTGCCCTGTGGCCCCAGCAGCGAGGAGCCGACCTCTGCTGGCGCTCGGCCTTCGGCTCTGGCATCCTGAGCCCGAGAACGTGAATCCGGACACTTCCCAGGGGCAGAGTCATTCTAATCTTTCCACATTTACATTAGAGTCTATTTTACCCATACACATGTTTGTGTATGTATTTACACTTAATTTATTCAAGAAGCAGAGAGAGCAACAGAACTCCCACCTGCTGGTTCACTCCCCAAAGGCTGCGGCTGGGCGGGGGCTGAAGCCAGGACCTGGGAGTTCAGTCCTGGTCTCCCACGTGGGCGGCAGGAACCCGGCTCCCTGAGCCATCGCATTAGCCGGGAGCTGCGGCTGGGAACGGGACTCCGGCTCGGCAACGTGGGGCGTATTTCCTGTGTTAGTTTAGCTGGCGTTAAAGACTATAGCAGGCCGGTGCCGGGGCTCAAAATCCTCTGCCTGCAGCGCCGGCACACCGGGTTCTAGTCCCGGTCAGGGCGCCGGATTCTGTCCTGGTTGCCCCTCTTCCAGGCCAGCTCTCTGGGGGGCCCAGGTCCTTGGGCCCTGCACCTGCATGGGACACCAGGAGAAGCACCTGGCTCCTGGCTTCAGATCAGCATGGTGCTCCGACTGCAGCGCTCCGGCCACGGCGGCCATTGGAGGGTGAACAACGGCAAAGGAAGACCTTTCTCTCTGTCTCTCTCTCTCACTGTCCACTCTGCCTGTCAACAACAACCACCAAAGAGGCACTCCAGGCCCCTTCTCAATGGAGTAACACCACGAAACGTGTTTCTTTCTCAGGTTAGGGTGAGGGCGGTTTCCACGTGGCTCCTGCCCTCTGCTATGTGCCCAGAGCTTTCATGCAGCCGGTGGATCAGGAGGGGTCACGTGGGCCTGGTTGAGACAATGACACACATCCACACATCGTCCCTGGCTGAGAGCTGGTCCTGCCTAGGAACTGGGGCCCGGGATGTGGCTCCTGCGAGGCGGCCCCTGCCCCACCGCAGCCCTCTCAGCCTCTGAGCCTGGGTGGTCCACATATCGCCAGCCACAGGGGCACTCAAGCCTCCAATGACTGGATTCTGGGAAGCTCAGCATTTAATCTTGTCAAAGGCACTCTCCAACTTCAGCAGGAGAGACCGCAGGAAAGGGTGGACGTGTGGAGTGGACGTAGAGGGACGGTCCAGGCTGGGGTCAGGCACACGCCGCGCCGCCCAGACCGCCCCCCAGAGCTGCCCACCTGTCACAGATGCTTTCGGAAGGAGCAGATCCCCCGCACGTGGCAGCGGCGCAGGTGCCCCGTGCATTTCCCAGTTTCCTGTGAGAAGTGGCTGCACCTCCAGTGCGCGGCCGGGGGCCTTTGGACGCTGGGAGACACGGGCTCCAACACCCAGCGACGTCACTGTATCCTCTACGAGGATTTATCTCCTGATCAGCAACGCCAGACAACCAACAGTGCAGCCGGCTGCGAATATTGACGACTCTCCGCGCTTCCATTTTTCAACAAGACAGGAGATAATCGACCAAGCTCTTTTTTCTCAGAGGTGAAAAATAGTGTTCTCTCAGTGGATGTAATTGGATTTTCTTCTTTTTAAAAAGATTCATTTATTTTAAAGGCAGACTTATGGGGGGGGGAAGAGAGAGAGAAAGAGGGAGAGAGAAAAGAGACAGAGAGAGAGAGAGAGAGAGAGAGAGAGAGAGAATATCTCCCATCTGCTGATTCACTCCCCAGATGGTAAGTTAAAGCCAGGAACCTGGAACTCCAACCGGGTCTCCTATGTAGGTACAGGAGCCCGATGTATTGTGCTATTGACTCGCTCAGAATTGTGTGTGTGTGTGTGGTTACACATTTAGAAAGGTGTATAAACCCGTTACAGCTGTGCACCGGACACCTGGGTTAAGAAGGAGGCCCTTACAGCACCCTGCAGGCCTGGAGCCCCCCACAGGGAGCCCTCCTCCCCGCCTCCCTCCCTCCTTCACGGGCTCCGGACGTCTGTGCCTGCAATGGCTTTTGTCCTCATGGGAGCCCAGCCCCTGTGGATGGGTCCCTGCTTACGTGTCACCCGTTTTCTGTGAGTGATACAGCTCTGTTTTTCTGCGACTTGCGTCTCTCGCCGAGTGTGTGTTGAGATCCACCCTGGCTGCTGAGTCGGTCACCCTCCTTGCTAAAATCACTCACACGACAGTGAACTTGGGGAGAGCCCTTGGTCACATCGCCAGGCGCTGTCGCGGGAGGCCGGCTCTGCTCCCGCCCGCCGTGCTGCTTGGGCGTCTCCTGGGTGTCTGTCAGTGCCCGGGCAGGCGCGCAGTTCTGCTGGGCTGGGGGTTGCTCTGTCACAGGAGGGGCTTCCCAGGCTCGTGGAGCAGGAGGACTAGGAAAGACTGCAGGGATTCACAGGCTCTTTGCACCAAAATAAACGTACCTCGTTGTTGAAAAAAGCTTATGAGAGAGGGAGAGAGAGAGAGAGAGAGAGAGAGAGAGAGAGAGAGCCAGGGCCGGGCCAGAGGTGAATCTGGGAACTGAGAACTCAGCCTGTACCTCCATGTGGGCGGCATGTATGTGTATGTGTGCATATCTGTGTATGTGTCTTTGTGTATATCTGTGTGTGCATCTCTGTGTGTGCCTGTGTGCCTGTGAGCGTCTGTATGCATCTCTGTGTGTGTCTGTGTGTGCATCTCTGTGTGTGTCTGTGTACATCTCTGTGTGTGTCTGTGTGTGCATCTCTGTGTGTGTCTGTGTATATCTCTGTGTGTGTCTGTGTGTGCATCTCTGTGTGTGTATGGGTCTGTTGGATTCAGATGAGGTTCACAGACTGGATTTGATCTCTTCATGGTCTCTCTAATTTATTTCTCTGTTCTCTTCCTCTCTTTCCTTCTTTCTCTGGCTTTACCAACCAGAAAGATGCTACCGTGGTCACATTTGTGTTTCCTGCCCCTGGCTTCTGTGTGACGGTTACGGAAGAGATCCCCGCCCCAAAGGTGGATGCATCCTCACTGTTTTCTCTTTCACGCTCAGAGCTTTGGTCCACTCTGACTCGCTGTAGTGTGTGGCATGCAGAAGGGAGGAGTTTGCGTTTTCCGAGCGAGTGTCCAAGTGAGCTCGCGGCGTCTAGAGACGGCCCATCGTCCCCGCAGTGCTTCTCCCTCCTTGCTCTTTTCTTTAGGGAGAACGTTGCTATGAGTTGGACAACGCTACTCAAACATGGAACAGATAAGGCAGCCAGTATACACGGACATAGCAAAAGCTCTCGCAAGGGCTACAGGCAATAAGGTGCAGAAACGCATGCATTGTGAGTCAGGCTTTGTATCACGTTCTTTCTGCGCGTGCAGGAAATGTCCGGAAGATGTCAGCATGGTTAGTGCTGTTTGTCTCCAGTGGGGAGACGCGGGGCAGGGTCTCAGCCTTCTCCGCCGTCACTGTTCCATTTACTGCCCTCTACAGCCTGCACCTGCTCTGCTGAACCGAGACGTTCGAAGTTCCTGGTCGTGTCCTCGCTTCCCTCAGCAGCCGTGTGGTGGGGGCTGTGAGGCCCCGGTTTGCTTGTGTGCTGAGTCGAGGAGACGTCTCCTCGACTCCTGATTTCCAAGTCGTCCCTGGGCCCATTTCTGCTTCCTCCTCCCGGATGGAAGGAAGCGTCAGGGTGAGCTCCATGATCTCGCGCTAAGCCCTGCTGCGCCGTCGGACATGACCTCTCTGCATCGCTGTCAGCTCTGAAATTCTGTGATCTCGCAATATTTACGCGCGCTCTGCGCGTGTGATCCTCCCGTCCCCTTCTAGCCTGGCTGGCCAGTTCCTCCCGACAGACGGGGACCAGAGTTCTCCGAGCACGCCCTCTGCCCGGTTCGCCTGCTCTGCAGATCAGGACAAGGACTCAGGTAATTCGTGCTTAGTAGGTGTCAGAGTCGGTGAGCGCGGGGCGGGCGCTGGGGAGTGCAGGATGCCCAGCCCGGACTCGGCAGCCTTCGGCCTTTGTTCTGTTGGATATTGCAGCAGTGCACTCCCCCCACTACAGTTTTCTGAGTGCTAAGTTTTAAGATTTATTTATTTATTTGAAAGTCAGAGTTACACAGAAAGAGAAGAATGAGAGAGAGAGAGAGAGAGAGAGAGAGAGAGAGGCCTTCCATCCGATGGTTCACTCCCCGTTTGGCTGCAACGGCCAGAGCTGCACCGATCCAAAGCCAGGAGCTTCTTCTGCATCTCCCACGTGGGTGCAGGGGCCCAAGGACTTGGGCCATCTTCCACTGCTCTCCCAGGCCATAGCAGAGAGCCAGATCAGAAGTAGAGCAGCCGGGTCCTGAACCAGCGCCCATATAGGGTTCCGGCGCTTCAGGCCAGGGTACTAACCCGCCGCGCCACAGCGCCGGCCCCGAGTGCTAAGTTTTTAATACGACTGCGACTTTTCTCCCTGATGTTATGAGTGCAGCGCCGTTGCACTCTGAGTTCAGGTCTCTGAATGCAGTTCGGGTTTGCAGATGCTGGTTTCCACACAGCCGGGGCGTTCAGTGCAAGCTGACGTCCTCGTCACCCTCAGCCTGGCCTGCTGAAGAGAGCGCGAATCTTGGCTGGGTCCTCAGCCTGCGTCTGAGTACTGGATTCCGGCTGGGGGGGATTTAGAGCGACTCTGTCGACCAGGTGTGGTTTCCCAGGTGACAGGCTAACACCGGCGTGAGGCACAGCCTGTGTCACGCACCCGCATTGCAGAAATGAGGGAAAACAGCAGGAGATGAGCGTTCCCTCTCGTCGTCCCACCCGGAGGTGACAGCCGCAGGACTGCTGAGGGTGGCACTCTCCACTCTGTGCTGTGACGCCCCTCACCCACCCCCTCTGCAAAGCCTCAGGCTTTGAAACATAGGTCAGAGTTCACAGAGCTGGCGAGCGAAGCTCTGGGATGTATTTTGGAATCCCCGGTGGGAGGCGTGGGTCAGGGGTCAGGGACACCGGGTGGCTGCGGTCACTTCCTGCTGGCTGGAGCAGAGGGCTCCCGTGGCAGGCCTGCTCGGAGGAGTCTGTCTGGGGATTTGCCTGTGCCTCGCTGGTTTCTCTCGGACGGTCAGATCTCACCCAGGGCTTCGGGTAGGAGACGCGGAGACTCAGCACGGGGGCTGCATTTCCAGTCTGCTCTGGGGTCTGGAGTAGGACTCAGCCTCAATCAGCGGCCGTGGGGACAGTGTTTGTACAGCAGCCAAGACTCCACTCGGGACACCTGCACCCACATCCAGGGCCTGGGTCAGGTCCCCACGCTGCTTCCAACCCAGCTGCCTGCCGCTGTGCGCGTTCTGGGAGGCGGCAGCGACGGCTGGAATGCTGGGGTCCTGTCAACACACGGGAGAGCCAGACTGAGCTCTGGCCTGGCCCAGCCCAGCTGTTGTAGCGTTGAAGAGTGAGCCAGCGATGGAAGCTCTCTCCCTTCTCGATCACTATTTCAAATAAATAAGTGAACCCCAAAATTAAAGTTGGCTGCTTGCAGATGACCTTGAGTTGTTGTTGGCTGACTCAGAATCTCTGTCCTCATGCTGGTACGTTTGACTGACGCTATTTAAACAGTTTGTTTTTCAAAGAAATTTTTATTTATGTCTGTGAACGAGAAAGAGAGCGAGCCAGCAAGACAGTGCGCCCGTCTGCTGGTTCACTTCCCAAGTGCCTGCCATGGCTGGGCTGGGCTGCCCCAGGAGCTGGGAGCTCTGTCCAGGCCTCCACGTGGGCGGCAGGGACCCAGTCACTGCACCACCTCCTCTGCCCCCCAGGGTGCAGCCGGAGCCAGCAGGGGAGCCTGGGTACTGGACTCAGGCTCGCTAAGTGGGAGGGGCTGTCTTAGCGGGCTTCTCGCCTCCCATCCATTCTGTTCCCATGGATCCGCCTCCTCTGGGCACCTCATAAAGGTGGAGTCATTCACTGTTTGTCCTGTGACCGACATTTCTCCTGACATAATGCCTGCAGGTGCACCCGTGCCGTCGCAGGTGTCAGACGCCTTCCTAGGAAGGGGCTCGTACGGCACTGTAGGTGTGAGTCACACCACGTTTGTTTTCCCTCACCTGTCCGAGGGCACTGGTAGCTGTCGTCCCTTGGGTGCTGCCAAGCTGGGTCTGACTAAGGACCTGTGAGTCCTCCCGCCAAGTCTCTTGTGTATAATCATAAATACAATCTCTGGGTCACGTGGTAGTTCTGTGTGTAACGGCCACTCCACGTTGCACAGTGCACCGGGGATCCCAACAGTCGGAACAGACCCGGTTTCTCTACATCTTTGCCGACACTTGCCGTTTGCTGTGTGTGTCTTCTTTTTAACAGCCGTCCTGACAGGCTATCCGAATGCACTGTGATTACATCAGTGGTGCTGAGCTCTCTCTGTGAGTTCGTCTGCATCGTGTGTCTTGGAGAATGTCCAAGCCTTCTGCCAGCCTCCGCTGTGCTGGTGTCGTCTGTGTTAACCTCGAGTGAGACGCACAGCTCCTTGTGGTCCCGTCCCACCCAGGGGTCGCATTCTCCTTCTGTCCACCGTGCCCTTCGCCTCGAAGAGGCTTCGAATGCGATGTAGTCCAGTTTATCTGTATTTATTTTGTTGCCTATGCTTTTCATGCCATATCCAAGAAACCACAATGCAACTTAACGTCATGAAGATGTTCCCTGAGTTTCCCTCTGAAAGTTCTGCAGTTTTGGCCCCTGTATTTAGCTCTTTGGCCCATTCTGAGTTACGTCAGTGCGTGGTGTGAGGTAAGGGTTGAGCTCTGTTCTTCTGCAGGTGGACGTCCGCTTTTCCCAACACCATTTGTTGAGTCAGTGTGAGTTTCTCAGAGCTGCGAAGCTGGCGGCAGCCGTGTGGCCGGCACCTGGTCCCTTTCTCCTTGTTCTGGGACTGCCCCGCTCTTTGCTGGGGTTTCGGATAACCGAGCCGCTCCATCAGAGCGGGAGGAGAGATGGGCTCACTCTCGGCACACTTCCTCTTACAGGAAGAGTTTGTTCCTCCGCTCCTTTTTTTGATTTTTAAAAGTTGACACATAAAAATTGCTCATGTTTTGTGCCTCCATGTGATCTTTTTAAAAATATTTTATTTTATTCATTTGACAGGCTGAGTTACAGACAGTGAGAGGGAGAGACAGAGAGAAAGGTCTTCCATCTGCTGGTTCACTCCCCAAATGGTGGCGATGGCCAGAGTTGGGCCGATCCAAGCCAGGAGCCAGGAGCTTCTTCTGGATCTCCCATGCAGGTGCAGGGGCCCAAGGACTTGGGCCATCTTCTAGTGCTTTCCCAGGCCACAGCAGAGAGCTGGATCGGAACAGGAGCAGCTGGGACTAGAATCAGCGCCCATATGGGATGTTAGAACCGCAGGCGGAGGATTAACCTCCTGTGCCACAGTGCCAGCCCCTCCATATGATCTTTTGAGTCACCAAACCACAAGGGGGGGGTGGCCACAGCTTCCTGGCCAACTGGTCTCCCAGCTGCTCCTCTAGGGTCTGGAAGGGGTGAGGCAAGCCACACTGGCATGTCAATCCCACGCCACGCCACGCACGCACCTCGCTAAGCCGCAGGGCTCCTTAGGAACCAAGTGTCTTCCCCCGAGGGCAGAAGCTGAGCTCATGTAGTGAACTGCACGTCTTTGAAAACATGAGTTCTGGAGTGATTGCTGTGGGAGGTCCACACTCGCCCACACTGGTGCCTGAACTTCGAGCCCTCTGCAGGAACCCGATCAGGAACCCAGAGGAGTTCATGTCTCAACTCCCTTCCATGTACGTTCTACAATACCTCGGAGGGAAGTGCGCACGTCAGCGAGCAAAAACGTCCGAAAGCCACTTTCAGAGCGTTGAACACGTCACGCCTCGCGCAGCACACACCCGCGAAGGCCTGTGTCGGCGGGGTCCCTCGTGCTCCGTCTGCTTGGAGCCGCATTTAAGGGAGCAGGACCAGGAGGCGGGCACATCCTTTCTTGCCTGCTCATTCGCAGGAGAGTGGATTCAGTCCATCGCCCTCCTCCTCCCCGTTTCTGCCTGCCTGCCACACTTGGCACCGCCCGCCAAAGTCGTCCTCTGTCTGCACCCCGCCCTGCCATGGCCCCTCCGCTCGTTCCGCTCCCCGCCTCCTTCAGGGTCCCCTTCTCTCTGACTTTTCCCTTCTCACAAACCTACTGATGGGCCCCGTGAGGGGGAGGGGGAGCAGCACCCCTTCTGACGATCCTCACTGTATCACACCCTGGCCTCTGCACGGCTCTCGTGCCTCCCCTCGGGCCCTGGATCCGTGTCCCGTCCAGGAGGCTGAACCATCACCTAAGGATGTTGGTGGGCGGGCCCTTGCCTCCGTGGGGCCTTTCCTGCCTGTGGCCCCCCGGGGGGTCAGCTCCCACCATTTACGGGCTGCGTGGACTTAGTCAAGACTTCACCGCTCTAAGCCTCTGTGTTGTCTAAACAGGGACGAGGTATGTAACCTGCAGTGCCTTAGGGATTTGAAAAATACACCTAGAATGACTTTCAAACGCTAAGCACGCAATAAGGCACCCGCTGAGCCAGCAGGTCATGTTCAAGGCTGTTTTGATCCGGAGAATGGCGTCTCAACACCACCGCACGGGAGTGCAGTTGAGCTGTCGACACTTACACGGTGATAAACCCCCCCCACACAGCCAGCGCGGCTGGGCCTGGAAGTCACTGCCTTCCGCGCTGAGCTGGGACTGGCGGAGGCACCAGGATCGCGACGCTGTGCCGCGCTGTGCCGATTTCTAAGTCCTCTTTCAGATTCGGTCCTATAAATGCTGCTGACTCGTTTAAGGTAAAATTCTCTGTGGGATCATCTCTTATCTGCAGTAGCAGGGAGTGATCTCCTCCCTAGAAACTGGAGTCCTCAGACGCTCCCACGCTGGGCTTTGCACTGGTCAGGGCCCTGTGCCATCGCCGGGAGGGGAAGGGTTTGGATCCTTGCGTGCTGAGTTTTTCTCCTGGCAGAACTGAAGGAGGGCCCTGTGGCTGCCACGTCCGCGCCATGGTCCCCGGGGGCCAGAGCACCGTCCCCTGCAGTCACCGTGAGCGGGCTGCAGCCTCCAGCCCCTCCCCGGGCAGTCGCTGCCCTTTCACGGCCACCCTAGCGGTGACTTTTCCCGCGTCTGCTCTCACTGTCCTAATGTTTTCTGTCCCACGCACAGTGTTTTGGAGGTCAGTGACATGAGGACGTTCTCATACAGCGTGTGAACGAGGTGTGCCTTCGTGGTTAGCACCAGCGTTCTGTGCGAGGAGGACTCCCAGAAACCTGGCAGGGGCCCCTCCTGCTTAGGACGAACACGGGGACAAAAATGACTTCTAATTCTGTGAAGTTTGTCCTTTGGGTACTGAGGGGGTAGGAAAGGGTAATTTAATTTCTAGAGGAAAATTTTGGTGAGAGACGTGCCTGGAATTGCAAGTGGTCTATTTACATATCTGTCTCATGGCAAATCTCAAGAGTGTTTTAGAAATGATCTTCCGTTTCGATGACGAGTTAGAAATCAGAACGAGCATTTCTTTGGGTGTCGGGGAAGGGCCCTGGGCCCTGGGACCTGCGGGAGGCTGTGCGGCCCAAGAGCCGCGGCCACCCCTGGTCTCAGTGAGACGTCTGGGCCCACCTCCCCGCTCCCTTACCCACCATGACAGGATCTTTGCCAAACTTCAGAACTTGGGTGAAAAGGTGGGGATTAAAAGATTCAGCAGGTTCATTTCTGGTCCTGGTGAGATTTAGCGGGTGGTGGCAAACGGTGTGGTGTAGCAAGGAGAAACCAGGGCTAGATGAGAAGTCACATTGTACAGGACGCCGGAGGGCCGGGACACGGAAGGGATGAGATAGCCGGCGCTGCCGGGGGCAGAGCTGCTCCTCCCCCATGGAATGTTCCGGCTGACAGTGCTGCCGAGCAGGCTGAGGCTGGCGCCCAGGACCGGCCTGGGGCTTCAGACACGGAGACAGAGCTGCGTGAGCATGCGCACAGCCCCTGTCCTGCTCCTGGGAGCTTAGCCCTGAGTGAACAGGGCTGACCCGACACAGAGCACAGGGAGATGGCTTGGGAGGAAGCTAGCGTTGACTCCAGTCTCCTGCGGTCCCTTTACAGACAATGTCTGGCATTCAACAGAAAAATCCAGACACATGTGAAGGGGCAGGCAGACCGAGATGAAAGAAAGAAAATAGACAAAATTATCTGTGTGATGAAGTAAGACCTTTTGCAAATAAATTACATAAAATGCAGGAAAAGGTGCAGAGAATGGCTAGAAATATAGACAATTCGAACAAAGCCTCTGTAACATAATCACCTGGACGTTTGAAAAGTGTAGTAGCCGGGCTCAAAACCCTCGTGATTCCACAGCCTACAGCAAGCCTAGTGGGGATTTTCCAGCCGAAGCCGCACACGCAGCAGACGAGCAGGAGGCAGAGACGGGCAGCGTCCCAGCAGGTCAGCTGCATGGAGAGCCCAGGAGAGACCGTGGGCAGAGGCATTTCTGAAAGGCAAAGGCTGAGGATTTTCTAAAATGACGAAAGACGCCAACCACAATCGAGATGCTCGAAGCCAGGGAAACTCACACAGGCATGTAGAGGAGGAAACGCTTCCTACTACTCTTTTTTAAAAATTTATTTATTTGAAAGGCAGAGAGAGATAGACAGAGAGAGAGAGAGAGAGAGAGAGAGAGAAGTCTTCCATCCGCTGGTTCACTCCCCAAATGGCCACAATGGCCAGAGATGAGCTGGTCCGAAGCCAGCAGCCAGGCGCTCCTTCCAGGTCTCCCGCGAGCATGAAAGGGGCCCAAGGACTTGGCCCACCTTCTGCTGCTTTCCCAGGCCATAGCAAAGAGCTGGATCAGAAGTGGAGCATCTGGGACTCAAACCTGCACCCACAGAGATGCTGGCACTGCAGGCTGGGCTTTAACCTGCTGCACCACAGCGCTGGCCTCTTCTTACTACTCTCCAGCGTCTGTGACTGGGATAGCAGCTGAATTGACATGAGTCAGATTAGTAGGAGGAAGAGAATCGTGACTGTGTACACATGGGAGATCACAAACTATGAGATGCAGGGAGTGGCCAGGTGCTTGAGGCTCATCTGTTGTTCTGAGCTGCAGAAAGGACGAGGGGTTGGGGCCTGTGGAACGTGGGACAAACGTGGGAAAGGGAGGGGGAGTGTGTGGCGAATGAAGATGACTGTGCTTTGCAGATGAAGGGGCCCCAGGCACCGAGGGTCTTGGAGGCGCTCTGTTCCTGGCACACATGCTTCCACAGCACATACCCCTCTGGAAAGGGGCAGGTGCGCTTCCTTTACAAAAGGGAGACCCCAAGGCGAGGGGCAGGCGAGGGGCAGGCGAGGGGCAGGGCACGACCTTTTCTTGCATTGGCTGGTTCTCAGTTGCTTTTTTAGAATTTCTTTTAATTCAATTTTCAACAGACTTCTTAGTTTTTTTTCTTTAAAGGATTTATTTATTTATTTGAAAGTCAAATTTACAGAGAAGGAGAAATAGAGAGAGGGAGAGAGAGAGAGAGAGTGAGAGAGAGAGAGAGAGAGTCTTTCACCCACTGGTTCACTTCAGCCTGGGCCAGGCCAAAGCCAGGAGTTTCATCTGGGTCACCCACACAGGTGGCAGGGGCCCAAGGACGTGGGCCATCTTCCCCTGCCTCCCAGGCACATCAGCAGGGAGCTTGCTCAGAAGTGGAGCAGCTGGGATTGAATCAGTGCCAGAACTGCAGCTGGTGGCTTCATCTTCTGCCCCACAGTACTGGTCCCAATTCTTTCAGTTCAAGATAACAAATGTGCCAAAGAGGACACTTATGAAGCTGACACGTTCTAATCCCTTTCGGGAGTATTGTGTTAACTTACAGAAAGTGTAAAGTCAAAAATACTAAAAGCAGGGAACAGGAAAAAGACGTTATTTTCAAAGGCTCAACAGCAAGCTCACAGCCGACTCTCCAACTGGAACTATGAGAGCGAGGAGAGAATAGAAGCCCAGGACTCGGAGAGGGGAGACTCCTCTGTGCAACCACACACCCTCCCAAACAAGCGGGATTCGGCATCAGGGGCCGACGCAGAGCCCAGAGAACTGTCCTCACGGACCGCCGAGGAGAAGGACCTCAAGACTTCAGGGGCCTGCGAGGGCCACCAGGGTGGGATCTCCGTGCTTCCATGTGGGGGAAAGCTGAGATTTTTGGCTCTGTTAATTTTTCACATCTATTCAAGCAAAACAGATGCAAACAGTACTCAGAGGCGAGGAGGAGTTGAATGGATTAATAGAGTTAGTGAGGATTTTTTAAAAAGATTCATTTATTTACTTGAAAGTCAGAGTTACACACAGAGAGAAGGAGAGGCAGAGAGAGAGAGAGAGTCAGAGAGAGAGGTCTTACATCTGAGGGTTCACTCCCTGGTTGGCCACAATAGCTGGAGCTGTGCTGATCCTAAGCCAGGAGCCAGGAGCTTCTTCTGGGTCTCCCACGTGAGTGCAGGGGCCTAAGGACTTGGGCCATCCTCTGCTGCTTTCCCAGGACATAGCAGAGAGCTGGGTTGGAAGTGGAGCAGCCGGGACTTGAACTAGCGCCCATGTGAGATGCCTGCACTGCATACAACAGCTTTACCCGCTGTGCCACAGCACCGGCCCCAAGGATTTTGCATTACTTGGGAAGTGATAAGAATTCTAGGTTAAGGTACCCTGCAATTAGTTCGAGTTGCAGTGAAAAACCCTGAGAGCATCAGACAATACAAAGCCAGAGAAAGGCGAGGCTGAGCAGGCTCACAGAGAGAGACTTGATCCCCAAGCCTCTGAGAGAAGCAGTCTGCACAAATTAGTCCAGCGCAGGCAAACGAGAAATTGCTTCCTAACTATCCGTGAGGCCAGCGTGAGCCTGGTGCAGACACTTGCCAGGGACATTAGAAGACAGGAGTGTGGCCAGTGTTGGGATGCAGTGAGCTAAGCCGCCGCCTGCAATGCCAGTTTCCTGTCTCAGTGTCAGTTCAAATCCCGGCTGCTCCACTTCTGATGCAGCTCTCTCTCTCTCTCTCTCTCTCTCTCTCTCTCTCTCTCTCTCCATCTCTCTCTGACTTCCCCCTTCAAATAAAAATAACAACAAAAAGGATGTAGGAATGTTATAAGCTAACATTTCTCAAGAGCACATGGAAAATACTAAACAGCATATTATGGGATGGAGTCTGATGATAATAAAATCAAAACCACAATCAGGCATCACCTCCCCCATCAGAGAGGCTAACATCCAAGACAGGGAGCAGCAGATGCCGGCGAGGATGTGGACAAGGGGCACTTACACTGTGGTGGGGATGTAGACATTGCAGCCCCTGTGGAGAACAGAGTGGAGATTGGTTAGAGAACAGAAATAGACGTGCCGTGTGAGCCAGCAATCCCACTGCTGGGCATGTCCCCAACGAGCACATTGCACCCATGTCTACAGCACCCTGGTCACTCACAACAGCAAGACACAGAATCAACCCAGGTGACCTTCGTAGCTGATGGATCAAGAAAATGTGGTGTCTGTTCACAGCACAGTGCTACCAGCCGTCATGCAGAACAGGTTCTATCCCTGCGGTGCAGTGGGCGCACCTGGAGCTGTGGCGTTGGGTTAGATAAACTGGACACAGGGAAATATTGCGTGTTCTTCCTCGTATGTGGGAACGAAGATGAAAAAGGAAAAAAGGAACACAACAAAAACCACAGAAAGGCCTACATGTGTAGTATTGCTGCAGATACAGGTTTCAGACGTTGTTTCATGCCTTTTCACACCAATGGTAGAGAATGCTGCGATACTCTGGCTTCGAGGGCCTGTGGCGACTTCGCAGTGCACTCACTCGGGTGGAACGGCCGTCTCTCCTCGGTCGCTGTGTCGCCCTTGCCACCTGCCCACTGACCGAGGGCCTGTGCTGTTCACTTGTTGAAGTCTATTTGCTGGAGCATTAAGTAATCTCAGAAACGAAAGAAAGAAAGGAAGGGAGGAGAGAGGGAGGGGCCCTCATGTAGTCTTAGAACTGATTCTACGAACGATACTGAATGTGATAAAAGCTAAGCGGCTAAAATAAAAATAAGTAGGTTTTAAAAACCCAGTGTAATTCTCCATATTTGACAAAAGGGGAAAACCATGTAGAGAAAAAGCCTCAGTAGACGTAAAAATGTTGACAAAATCCAACACATTCATCGCGTATTTTCCAGCAGACAGAGGAATGGAAATTCTTTAATTTTATAAATATTGAGCTCTAAACACTGAGGGGGAGGACACGCCACACCAGGTACGACACTGCTAGGGGTCATCGTGAGCTAAAGGCCGTCGGGAAGCAGCAGACCAGGACAGAAAGCCCCCTGGTTCCCTCTCCTCCTAAATGCAGAACATTAATCTACAAGGGCATTTCTCCTCCCCTCTCCCGGGAAGCTCAGACATTAATCCTCGGATGGAGAGTTTAGTCCCCACCAGGCTTCGGACAGCAGCGGGCAGCCACCCAGCGCCTGACTGGCTCCGCCCACCAGCAGCTGCCCACGTGTTGGCCTTTCCATCATTCACTGTCCCCTGAGCCTGCAGCTCCCTTCTCTTTGTCCTGTCACTTTTCTAAAAATTTATTGTTCTTTGTTGAAAATGCTGCGTAAGCTGGAGTTTGAGGCCATCCCTGATCTTCCATCTGTGAACTGATGAGCTTGTTTGGTTTTCTCTTGTTAATCTGTCTTTTGTTACAGGGCCATAGCCAAGCACTTGCAAGGGCAGAGGGAAAAATCACACTTTCACAGTGGTCGGCATCATACCGAGGACGACTTCCCCCTGAACCTGAGTGAGAATGACGTCCGTCTGACCTGTCATTCAGTGTCACAGGCGAGGTCCCAGCCAGGGGGACGCAGCAAGAAACACGCACAGGAGAGAGACACGGGGGAAGAAAGGGGACACTTCTCACAGTTTACCTGTGCACATATGTAACTGGAAAGATTGGCACCGCACGCCCACAGCAAGGGCTAGGCACGCAGGAACCCTGACAGGCCCGGGGGACACAGAATTCAGGGGCTGCAGGTGGCACTGTACACGGGCATGGTCCCTTTGGAAGGCGGCTCGGCCGCCCAGCAAGTCCACCACAGTTAACTAATCAGGAGGAAAGAGCACATGTGTCAATCAAAACAGCTAAAAGCTGGAGGCAGCCCAAATGTCCCCATGGCAGAAGGCATCAAGGCGCTGTGGTAGGGGCAGGCGAAGGAGCATGGTGGCGGCACGAAGAGGGACCCACGGCTGCAGACAGTGACAAGGGTGAGTCTTACACGTGCGGTTTCAGCAAATGCAGACATGCGCGACGATCTACTGCAGGGCTGCATCCTCTCCTAGCACAGCAGCAGGCGGAGCCGGTCAGTGCTGACGAGCTGCATGGCCTGGGCAGGTGCATGAGGAGAGCCTGGACGGCGGAGTCCACGCCGTCTGCATTCGGCGGAGGCCACGGGGGTACGTGTGTAGCTGTCCACGGGCAGCAAACAACAGTCCTGGCTCCAGGGCAGCCACGAGACAGTGTTCTTCAGAGCTGTGTTGGGTGCTGGGTCCAGGCACGGGGTGAGCGAGCACCCCGGAGGAAGGGCCAGGGGACTGGGAGGAGAAAATTCCAGGCGGAGGGCAGGGTACGAAAAGCAGGGAGGGGTCGGAGGGAGGAAGGCTGGCGGCGGCGGTGGCCACGTGAGGCTTGGGGGGTCAGCACGGGCCTGCTCTGGGGTCCCTGGGGAGGAAGGAGTCAGGGGCAGGTGCGCATTTGAAGAATTGCGTCCGCGGGGGGTGAAGTCCCGCAGGCAGCCCAGAGCGGGGCTGCCACTGGGGACAGGGAAAGGGTCCCAGGACTTGCCTCGCTTTCGCCCGCGAGCAGAGGGCGCAGGCTCCTGGTTTTTGCACTGCGCGCTTTCGGGGCCCCACCCCACTTTCCCCGAGCGCCCGGCTTCCTGCAGGAGCCCCAGGCTCCCGCAGCGCTGGGCGAACTTGCAGGTCCATTCGCTGCGTCCTCTCGTGGGTGGAGCCGGGCCCCCGCACCCCGCCCGCCAAGTTCTCCCACGCCCAGGGACCCGAGCCAGGGGCGCGAGGAGTCGGCAGCGCTCGCACCGCGGGCGCGGAGAGCGGACAAGAACCCCCGTGCCTCGGGCAAGGCTGGCGGACTTCGAAGTTCACCGGCGACTGCTCTGCACACTCCGACCCCTCCCTACCCGCGCGGGCCCGCGAAGCCAAGGATCCGGATCCGACCCTGCCGAGTTCTGCGCGGGGCGCAGCAAGACGGGAGCGGCCCGGCCGGCGCCTGCTCCCGGACGCGCGAGCGCGCGGCTTCGCACCAGGTGGGATGGCACAGCAGACCCCGCGCCGGATGCCGGTCCGCAGAGGGCTGTGCGGGGCGCATGGCGGGGCGCACGGGGAAGCCGGGCAGCGGAGAGCCCGCAGCGAGAGCCGGGAGCCGGGACGCAGTTTAGGGCCTTAGCCACGAGTGGTCTGCAGCTTCGGCCGCGGGCGGCGCCGGCCCCAGCTCCCGAGCACCCCGGCCATGCTCTAGTTTCCGTCGCGTCCTAGCTGGGTGGGTTCGGTCGTGGCCTTCGGCCCGCTAGGAAGGAGCGGATTAACACCGCGCCCCCGCACGGCGGCCCACGTGGGGCTGCGGGGCTGGGCGCCGGCGCGGGGCGGGCAGGGCGAGGCTCCGCCCAGGGCGGGCCGGTCCCGCTGGCGGCTGGAACGCGCGCAGGGATCGGAAGAGACCTGGACGTCGGCTGTGCGCGCTGGGGACGCCCGCGCCGGCCCTGCCCGCCCGGGAGGAGGCCGCGGCGGCCGAGAGGTGCGTGTGCGGGCGAGCAGGGCGCATGGCGGGCCGCTGGGCGCTGTTCGGGTCCGCCCAGGTCTGCTCGGTGCCTGCGCCCCCAGCCCTTGACCGGAGAGCCGCGGGTCCCGCTGCGCACTGGGCAGGCGCTTCCTGCCGCTCACCTGAGTCAGCAGATCTCCGGGGCGCGCGGGGGCTCTGGGCCCAGGGGTGCGGGGGCGAAGGGAACGGAGCGCGGGCTCGCCCTGCGCTCGCACCTGGCGGTCACACACCTGCCCGAGGAGCTGTGCTGAGCGCAGGGACGGGGGCGCGGGGCCGGCGCGGAGAATGAACCGTGGCCTGGCTGTTTTAGAAGCGAAGCCCTCCTGGGTTAGGCGTTGCGGGGATTCCAGCAGGGACTGGCCCTGGCTTGGTCCCTGCTCCCTGTCCTGGTCGGGGGCGCTGAGCGGGTGGGCAGGAGCCTCAGGGCCGGGCCCGCAGCTCCTGCGAGACACAGGCGGGCGCCAGCTGAGCAGCTCGCCTGAAGCAGGTCAGGTTTTGTGTTTTTCACTTAAAAAAAAAGTGTTTTTGCTGAATCCCAGGCTTGAAGCCGCTCTTCACAGAGCCGGGGGAGGGGGTTTCAGAGCAGGTGAACTTCTGCCTTCCTGCCCAGGGCTCTGACCTTCTGTTCCAGTCCCAGCCCAGTGTCCAAGAGAACGTGGCCTGTGGTCTCTAGACCGGTGGAGCAGAGGGCGCGGCAGCCGTGGCCGTCTGTCTGCCCCGGGGGGACGTCCAGTCCCCGGAGTGGCTCCTCCCTGGCACAGCTCTGCAGGGTGGTGAGCGCCTCAGCAGCTCGGGGCTGCACCTGCCTGCAGAGCTGTGCCTTAGGACGAGGCCGGCACCGCGTCCAGGTGCGACACAGGCCGCTGGCCCACCGCAGGTGCAGGTGCGGGGGCTGCATCCTGGATGCGCACACAGACCCGGGGGCTTGGCTCCTCCCAAGCCTCTTGGAGCTCTGGTCTCCTGGTCTGTGCAGTGGACCGTAGGACCGTGTGTTCACCGGGAAAGATGCTGGATGTGTGAGGCTTGGCGCCAAGTAGATGTGCTAGGGAAGTGGCCGTGCAGGAACACGGAGCTCCCGCTGGCCTTGGGCGTTGCTCTGGGTTTGGGGAATGCAGCGTGGAACACACTGGAGCGACTCCTTCCAGGAGCTCAAGTCAATGTGTGGGAGTATAAACTAGTAGGAGAGGAAGTGAATTCATCCTGGCGATGAATTAGCCCAAGAGATGTCCTCCTGGAGGAATGGGGGCCGGGTGAGGGGCCGGGGTGCTGGGGGTGGGCGGGGCCTGCTGTTTATTGCCGCAGCCTGGTCAGGGAAGGCTTTGCTGTGAGTGACAGCTGAGCAGACCTGTGGGGAGGAGGCCCTGGGCAGGGTGACCACACCTGCGCACCCGGAGGCTGGTGGCAGGACCGGAAAGGAGGCTGGGACTGTGGCTGGCACTGCGGGGTACAGCTGGGGGCTGTGGAACCCGGCCACGAGGGGACGGTGGGGGGATGTGCCTTTCCTTAGAGCGCTTAGATGCCCCCTGGACAGAGCTCACCACTGCAGCCAGAGTAAGCCACCCCCGAAGTCGGTGGCTTGAGTTGGCTGTTACCCTCATGAGTCTGGGGCCTGGCTGCCTTCCGTGGCCTCAGTGGGGATGTGTGGGCTCTGCCCCACGTGATTTTAGAGCTCAGGGCAGAGAGGGCGGGTGGGAGGGCCTGGCTGAGCAGGGGCAGCCAAGGGGTGGGGATGTTGTCTGGTGGTCAGGGTGGTAGAAGGAAGTGATGGGGACCCACGTGGGCATGTGGGGAGCAGCGTCCAGGCAGCTAGAACCAGTGTCGAGGCCCCCAGGCCGCAGGGTCCTGGCCCTCCTAGGAGCAGCTGAGCGAGGTGCGGTGAGCGTGGGAGCGGAGGGAGCACGGGGAGCCGGGAATGCAGCGTCCGATGAGGTCACAGGGGCCCTGGGGGGCTTCCGGCTTCGCTGTGAGCGAGCTGGGAGGCCTTGGGAGGGTCCTGAGCTCGGATGGCGCCATCTGCTTTCTGGTTTACAACGTGGGCTGGAGCTTTAGCGCTTGGACAGGCCCTTGGGGGTCCAGGGGTGTAAGGCAGGGATCAGCGGGAGGATGCCCCACAGTGAGCCGGGAGAGGGACCATGGTGGCTGAGCCGGGGGTGTGGGGCTGAAATGGCGAGGGGGGCCGCTCCCTGGCAGTGTCTGGATGCAGCGGCCCTTAGCACGCAGCAGGAAGACAGGCTCGGGGCTCACCGGGGCGAGGGTGGCGAGGCTGACCTGGTAGCTGCACGCGAGAGCCGAGGGGTCAGGGAGGAGCTGTGAGTCCCGGGAGGCTAGCACGGCGTCCCCAAGGCTACCGCAGCGCCTGTATGCTGTTCAAAGGCGACTATTTTAGTGTAGAAAAAACTTTAAATCATGCATATAAGGATTCTCAAAGAAGTTCATGGAAGTGCACTCCATGAGGGAACTATGCATGCATTTCAAAACTGTTTCGTGCCCAGATAAACTTATTTCTTGATTCCGTCTTCCATGAACTTACAAAACAGATTGATTGATTGATTTGAGAGGCAGAGTTATAGAGAGAGAGGTCTTTATCAGCTGGTTTACTCCCCAAAGGGCCACAACAGATGAAGCTGAAGCCGGGAGCTTGGAACTCCACCTGGGTGTTCTGTGTGGATTGCAGGGGCCCAAGCACTTGGGCCATCCTCTGCTGCTTTCCCAGGCTCGTCAGCAGGGAGCTGGATGGGAAGTGGAGCAGCTGGGACTTGAACTGGCATCCATTCGGAATGCTGGTGTCACAGGCGGTGGCTTTACCCACCGTGCCACAGCACTGGCCCCTCTGCGGGCTTTTTGAAGTTCTCTTCTACTCGTCTCGTCAGCAAGCCAGGTCCCTGCTGTACCACAGTGCCCACAATACTGCCTGGCCCACAGTGTGAGGGTGCTTCAGAGTTTGTGGAAATTGAATAAAGGATACGTTTATTTTGGTGCAGCAAAACTTTGAAATTATGCATAAAAAATCTTCAAAAATTCCCAGAAGGGACCAGCGCTGTAGCTTAGTGGGTAAAGCCACCACCTGCAGTGCTGGCATCTCATATGGGTGCTGTTTCGAGTCCCGGCTGCTCTACTTCTGATCCAGCTCTCTGCTATGGCCTGGGAAAGCAGTAGAAGATGGCCCAAGTCCTTGCGCCCCTGTACCCACATGGGAGACCTGGAGGAAGCTCCTGGCTCCTGGCTTTGGGTCGACCCAGCTCTGGCCATTGTAACTGTTTGGGGAGTGAACCAATGGATGGAAGACCTCTCTCTCTGCCTCCTCTCTGTGTAACTGACTTTCAAATAAAGAAAGAAATCTTTTTAAAAAACATTTACAGAAATGCGCATTGTGAAAAAACTTTGCATTGATTGCATTTTTTGTACCGATGTAAGCTTTTTTTTTTAAAGATTTATTTTATTTATGTGAAAGGCAGAATAAAGAGAGAAATCTTCTGTCCACTAGCTCACTCCCAAAATGGCTGCAATGGCGAGGGCTGGCCAGGCTGAAGCCAGGAGCTTCTTCTGGTTCTCCATGTGGGTACAGGGCCCCAAGCACTTGGGCCATCTTCTGCTGCCTTCCCAGGCCATCAGCAAGGAGCTGGATTGAAAGCGGAGCAGCTGGGACTCGAACTGGAGCCCATATGTGATGCCGGCACTGCAGGCCGTGGCTTAGCCCACTGCTGCACAGCGCCGGCTCCAGCCATGAGCTTATCTTTTGATTGCCTGTCTGAAGTGCCCGTGCATGTGTTCAGTGAATACGCAGTGCGCCAGCGAAGGAAGGGTTTGATGAGCAGAGGTGACTGGCGGCTCTTGCTTGGCGGGATCCTGAAGGGCGGCTCTGGGAAGGCGTTTCCTCTCCTTCCAGGTTCTCGTGGGAGCCCACTCTGGAACCAAACCAGACTTTCCTGCTGCTTCTGGCTTACAGAAAGCACTGTGTGCTCACAGGGAAGAGAGAGGAGCAAGTGGAAGCCACAGTAGCCCCTGCTTCCCTGGAGGAGAGACGCCCCGGGGGGTGGTCTCGGGTTCTTCTGGTGCCGCTCTTCATTCAGGCCCAAGCAGCAGCGAGGAAGGGCCCGGACCGGGGGGCGCGTGCATTCAGTCTGGCCCTCGCGGTCGGCTGCTTCCCGAGAGCCCGTGGGCAGCGCCTCTGTGACGCGTCGTTGAGGAAGGCAGAGGAGGAGCGGGGACTCGATGGCTTCGTTCGCAGACCGTGGTGCTGTCCGTTTTCTCCCGGTGGTGTGGCTGAGCCGGAGTGGGGGAGCGACAGGGAAAGTCAGCCTTGCAGGTGGGAGTGGTGAGAGGGAGGAGGGGAGGGGCGGGGAGCGGGGGCGGGGCGGGGGGGCCGGTTTGCTGCGTTTTGAGTGAGTGCCTCAGGGCCCGTGTGTTGGACCTGGGTCCCTGTGTGTGGTGTTGGCCGGTGGGTCCTGGTGAGGGTGTGGTTAGGTCGTGGGACCCTCCTTGGGAGGCCCTCGGGCTGGACTCGTGGCGTGCGGTAGCGAGAGTGGATTGTTACGGAGTGAGACCACCCAGACGCTTCCCTGCTTCTGTGACACAGTCGGGGGCCTCAGAGACCACACAGCTGGAGCTGCTGGAGCGTGGGCGTCGGCCTCTCGACCACTGGTCTTGTCCTAATCCAGTGCCCAGCAGCAGGTGGACTAACACGAAGCCCAGGAGGCCACTGGGGCGAGGTTGCAAGGCGCCCTGCGTGTCTCTGTGGGGTCCCAAGCCTGACCACGTAGGAGTGGATGGAGCCCTGGGCTGTGCAGCCAGATGGAACTGGGTTGGGACTCAGGCCTTGCTACTTCCTAGTCTGTAAACTTGACCGAGTGATAACATTCTCTGAACCTTGGTTTCCTCAGTTAGAAAATTATAGTGGTGGTGGCGATGGTGATGGTGGTGAAAATGGTGGTGGCAGATGTAATCATGCTGGTGGTGATGGTGATGAAGGTGATGGTGGTGGTGATGAAGGTGATGGTGATGGTGTTATTGCTGCTGGTGGTGGTGGTGATGGTATTAATGGTGGTGCTGGTGGTGGTGGTGGTGATGGTGGTGATGTGATGGTGCTGGTGGTGGTGATGGTGGTGGTGGTGGTGATGTGATGGTGATGATGGTGGTGGTGGTGATGGTGGTGGTGATGGTGATGGTGGTGATGGTGGTGGTGAGGGTGATGGTGGTGGCGATGATGGTGGTGATGGTGGTAGTGGTAATGATGGTGATGGTGGTGATGGTGGCGATGATGGTGGTGATGGTGGTAGTGGTAATGATGGTGATGGTGGTGATGGTGGTGATGTGATGGTGGTGATGGTGGTGGTGATGGTGGTGATGGTGTTGATGATGGTGGTGGTGGTGATGGTGACACTAAAAATCTCAAGTGCTCTGCATTCCCCTCACGGTCTTGGGCTTGGACATGTGTTGGTCTAAGTTTTGGTAGAGGGGTCTCTGTACCGCCTGAAGGACTTAAAGATCCTGTGTGGAGAGGTTTGGGCACCTGTCACTCGGTGTCGGCAGTGCCTCTTAGAAGATTATTCACACGGACCCACGATGTTCAAAAGGAGGCAGTGGGGGATGACGAACCTTACGGGTTGAGGACTCGGGGGACCTCCGGGGGAACCTGGCTTCTACCCTCTGCCGTACACCAGCCTCTTGAGATGGGGTCTGCGAAGCCCCATGGTTTGCTGGGATTCCGGGGTGACTCTGGAGTCCCGTGGAAGCTGGACGTGCACCCAGAACCTGCTCACGGACACCTCTGGCCTGCTCCTGCCGTGGTCCACGGCCGCCTGGTGGGAGTTTGCTGCTCTGGGTCACGGATCACACACTTAGCCTCCCTCTCGCCTGCAGACACCAGCGCCCTTGCTGCCCTATAAAGACCCACAGCTGGCTCACTGCACCGAAGTCCGGGGTCCCATCAGGCCTGGTGCCTCTGGAGCGACTGCTGCACCCACCTCCTGGTCCCACCTGCCTTTAGAGCTTGTGGGGGCGGGGCAGAAAGCAGGATAGTTTTGTTTTCCCAAAGACGCTTGCAGATGCTCCCCTGACTGGCGATGGTTTAGCCTCAGGACTGAACTTCCTTCGCGTCCATTTTACAGATGGGAACTTGAGGTCCACAGACAAAAGTGCCCTCGGGTGGTGGATGCACAGCCAGCTCTGTAAAGATGCAGGAGGAGGTCATTTGGCCAGACGGCCGGCGTCGCAGGTGTCTGGGTTTGGAGGCTGACGGCCGAAGCCGGGAGCTGAGTGTGCTCAGTGCTTGCCGTGTCGCCTCCAGGTGCTGATGTGTCGGCCCGAGTTCTCGGCTCCCAGGGCACACCTGGCAGGGATGGGGGAGCCTCGCTGTCCCGTCTTCCCATGACGGAAAGCGGCCGAGGGACACACTGCTGAGGATTAGGGATAGGCTGTGTCCTGGGGTGGGAAGTGCTGTCCACCGACCCTCCTGGGCGGGCAGCTTCCTTTTCTTGCCTGGCTAGAGTCCAAGGCAGTGGGGCTGCTTTGCTGAGCTGCGCGTCTCTGTTGCAGGGCCGAAGGGGTCTCGGGACATGGGAATCCAGACCCCCTGCTGGGCAAAGGGCCGTGGGGTTCGGGGGAAGGAAGCAGCTCCTGTCAGTTACTGGAAGAGGGAGGCCCAGGCCTGGCTGCAGAGAGCACAGGAAAGTGGGGCCTGGGCCCCCCTTGGCTCTGCACAGGTGTCTCCCCCAAAGGGGAGCTGGGGAAGCCCCTCGGCAGCTGCCTCTGAGGACTTCCTCCCTGGGACTCTCCCGGCTTGGCTCCAGGAGCCCAGGCCCCGGAGGGTTGCTCCCGCGCCTGCATCTGCTGCTCTCTTCCATGCACACAGCGTGACCGTGGCTGCTCGCCTGAGCCGGGGTGCAGCAGATGGCGCCGGGCGTGGAGCCCAGTGAGTCTGCGCAGGGCTCTGCGGGAGAGGAGCAGGCACTGAGCGGTGGCCTGGACCAGGCTTGCAGCCTGGGGCTGGAAGGTCAGGGCAAGGTCAGGTACTCCATTCCCCCCACGCAGGGCCTTGGGTTGGATGCAGCCACCGCTGCTTTGCTTAAAGCGGCGCATAGCCGTAAGAAGGGGAAGCCGCTGGCAGGCACTGGCATCTTGGCTGTATTAGAGCCACGGCACACATAGAGTTTAGAAAAGGTGCGCATACCTACAGCCCCCCCCCCCCCCCCATGCGAACATTGTCAATTGCTTTCTTTTGAAGAAAGATTTCTGCATTGGAAAGGCAGAGTTACAGAGAACAAGAGACACATACAGAGAGGTGTCTTCCAGCCGATGGCTCACTCTCCAAATGGCAGCAACAGCCAGAGCTGGCCCTATCTGAAGCCGGGAGCATCTTCCTGGTCTCCCACGTGACTGCGGAGGCCCACGCGGGTGGGTCGTGGTCTGCTGCTGCCCCAGGTGCATTAGCAGGAGCTGGACTGGAAGGCTGCTCCACCTGGGACGCGCGCTGCAGGCTGAGTCTGTCCTGCCGCAGGACAGTGCCGCCCCTTGTCACTTTCAGCTCGGTGCTTACAGGCCCTGTAGCCTCAGCAGGGGTGTGGCGTGCCCTCTTAGCTTCCTGCTCTCTAAGCTGGTCACAGTAGGGCCCATCTTAGGCTTGTCCAGGGACTTTGGAGGGGACAGTGGTTGTCAAGTGCGTGGGAGGGCACGAGGCACACAGTAGGAGCTTTCCACTGGGCTGAACGCCCCTGAGATGGACCGAGTGCATCTAGTCCACCCCGCAGCACCAGCGTCTAGGTGGGCCCAGAGAGGGTGTTGGATTTCCACCACGTCACTGAATCCCCAGGAAACCCGTGTGTCCAGAGCGCCGGGGCACTGGACGGGCAGCAGAGGCGCGTGGAGAAGGCGCAGCAGCCTGTCCCTTCCTGCCTCGGGGCTGGAGGCCCAGCCGGCCCAGCCTCAGAGAGGCAGAGTCTGCCCGAGGCAGCGGGGTGGCGGCGGCCTGTGTCTGCGCGCATGCTCAGCATGGTGCTATATTTGGACAACGACTCTGTCTGAGGTTAATCCTCTTTGTGCTGGTCCTCGGCCAAGGGATTACCCACCTTAAACTCTGGCCCTGCTGGCCCTGCCGATGTGTGCTCCGCCATGCTGGGGTCCAGGGAGCCCAGAGGCTGTTCTGTGGGCCACCCCACGCAGGCGCCATTGTGCCGGTTTAATCCCAGCCCTAACCTGGGCAGAGGAGACGGAGACCTGAGAGCAGGTGGTGACTCAGCCGCCTCCAGGGAGGAGCAGGCAGGGGCCCGGCTGGAAGCAGAGGCGGCATCAGGAGTGCCTGTCCCATTCTATGCGCCTCTGCAGCGGGTGTTCTCTCGTGGCTCCAGCCAGCCCCTCCCCCCCTTGGGGCGACTGGGAGAGGCTGCGGGGGACATTCCCGAGGGACCAGCGCCAGACCCGCGTGCCACCTGCTGTTGTGTGCCCAGCTTGAGATGAGAGGCGCTCCCTGGCCAGTGGGGTCTCACAGCCGCCCCTGATGGCCACCATGACCGCCTGACATTCCTCTAAGGAGAATGGAGGAGTCGTCACTGGAGGGAGTGCTGGTGACCCGGCGCTGGAGGCTTCCTGTGCTGGGACCTAGGGTGGTGGCATCAGAGGCTCCGGCAGCCTGGCAGCCTCTCCCCTCTCCCTAGGGGCCCCCGCATGCATAGCCATCGCTTTGCGTGCCCTGGGCGTCCTTCCTAAGGGTGAAATTACACACAGTTCAGAGGTGAGCGTCTCCCCTTAGGTCCGTTCCGCTGGTATCTTTGTCCAGCAGGAGTGTGGTGGCTGCCACTGCGCTGGCGCGGGGCTGGCGGAGGCAGGCAGGTGTAGTCTCCGTGAGGAAGCTGCTTCACACGTAAGCAGGGCGATGGCTGTGCACAGATGCTCAGCTACCCACGTGCACAATGCAGGATTTAAAAAGTCCCATTGTTCAGAGTGGCTGTGGGCCCAGCTGCTGCTGGCCCAGGGCGGGGTCTCACGTGGGTCGAGCAGCGAGTTCTGCAGAGGAATGTGACTGTGCCTTCTCCCTGTGTGTGGAGCGTCCTGGAAGCTGATGTGTGGGACCCCATCTCGGGACCACACTGCCTGCTGTCGGCCCTGGAGCCGGGAGGGAGTTGGGGGCCGTCCCTCTGGCTGCTTCTGCCCGCAGGCCCTGAGTGCCCACGGGCACTGCCCCTGCGCTGGGGGTGTGTGCTGCCCGTGGGCCGTGCTGCTGTTTGAGTACTGGGTGCAGGTAGCTGTGCTGTTACCAAATTATTTACCTAATCCCGGCAGCTGGCGGTTGTGCGATGATTGTTCCAGAGAAAAAGCCTCAGAGGGGCTAAAAATAGGTGGGTGAGGTGAGCCGCCCTGCGGGGAGTGGTGAACCCGCTTCCCGGTGGCAGGAGTGTTCCTGGGAGGCCCTCCCTGCCTCGGAGTTCAGAGAAGGAGCCTGTGTTGGTGGGGGGGGAGGCGGAGGTCTGTCTCATCCCCTCTGCAGCCACGGCCTGGCCTCAGCCCTGGGCCCCGGTCCGGCTCACACCACAGGGAGCTCCTGGCACCCCGGTGGCTTTAACCCTGGGATGCCAGTGGGGCAGGCGGTAGCTTTACCCGCTGCGCCACAGCGCCGGTCCCGGAAACCTTATTTTTTCAAACGAGTCCCGAGTATCTTGACGTTCCAGCTCCGCTTCCTGGGTCCGGGTAAGCGCAGGGCAGGAAGGGCTGTGGCTTCTTGGCAGGCCCGGCCCACTGCTTGCAGTGAGAGGCCTTTTGCTGCCCTGAGGTTCCTGGGAGGCCCTCTGAGATGGGGTGTTGTCCCTCCTGGGGGGTGATTGCTGACCCCGGCACTGGCCGTGGTGGCGACTGGGCAGGACACTCCCTGGGGCGCTCACGTGGTGGCGACTGGGCAGGACACTCCCTGGGGCGCTCAGGTGGTGGCGACTGGGCAGGACACTCCCTGGGGCGCTCAGGTGGTGGCGACTGGGCAGGACACTCCCTGGGGCCTAGCAGGTGGAGTGTGGTGCACAGGAGGGCGGGGTCGGGCACCGTGCTGCAGGGAAGGGTGGGGGGGCACCGTGCCCTCGCTTGCGTGGAGGGTTTGGGAAGACGCAGGAGGCCCCCGTGGCGGCTGCAGAGTGGGAGGGAGCAGTGGGTCAGCTGGAGGCTCTGCAGTGGGGCCCAGCTGTCCCCCATCTCAGCGTGTCCTCAGCGCCAAAGGGGGCCGAGGTGAGCTGGCCGCTGTCCCAGGAAAGCTGCGGGCACAGAAGCCAGGCCCCAGGGGGCCTCGTCCACTCTGATGCGTGCCAGGGAGGGACGTCTCCCTGTGCTTGTCACGATGGTTGTCGCTGTCCTTACTGTTTGCTCCTGTTCAACTGTGAAGGAGCAAAAGCACCCCACCTCCTCCCCCACATCTGGCTCCTCTTCACGGCTCCATCCTCGCCTCCTCGGCTCTGCCTGGAACCGTCCACTGCTTCACACACAGGCTGATGAGCCGGGCGTGGGCGTGGGCGTGGGCGCACTGGCTGATCCGCTTGGGGCTCCCACTTTTTCTCCTAATCCGCAGCTTCTCCCTGGCCGCGGCAGATGGAGCCCTCTGCGGGGGGCCTGCCCGGCTGCTCTCCTCTGCAGAACAAGGCGGTGTCCGAAAGCTGCGGTAAAACCTGGCTGAGCGAGGAGGAGAGGGCGGCGTTTGTGGGGAGCAGGCGCTGTCTGCCAGGAGCGGGCCTCCCCGATGTGACAGTCCTTGCGCTTTCAAGGAGAGAGTAGGTGGCTGACGTGGCGGGAGACGGAAGCTGAGACGTCCCCAGGGTCCTTGGAACGCGGGGACACAGCTGTGGGGAGCAGCTCTCTCTTCCCAGGCTGCATCGGGGCCACTCGCTCCCTTGCCTGCATGTTGCAAGTGCACACCGCAGTCCGGCTCAGAACGGGGCTGGTCCAGAGCCTCGCGTATGCAAGGAGATCCACCATCGCCGGGTGTGGACCTGGAACGAGGGACCAGGCGTCCTCCTCCCGTTTCCTTGTGCCGGGCAGTTTCGTTTCTGACGGACAGAGCTGTGCTTGCCGTGGAATGAGACGTGGACAGCAGGAAGGCGGGGAGTGCCACGCCGGCCCGCTCCCTGCGCCAGGGCCGTGTGCGAGGCCAGCCCTGCCTCCGCGTCCTTGCCTGCCGAGTGCTGTCGGGAACAGGGAAGTCAAAGGTGGGCAGGCGGCCGGGAGGAGATTTTGCTTTTCACTCTTTGTCTTAAGAGACGCAGCGCCTGTGCTGATTGGCTGGTGGGGGTGCCCTCTGCCAGCCCGGTCTCTGTCCTTTCCGATTTAAATCGAGGGTCCAGGGTTTCCCCGTTCGTCAACAAGAGCGCTGTGTGTGCCGAGGATACTAAATCGGCGGTTCTCACAATTGTGGAAAAACGTCTTCTCCATCTATTTTTGATTTTGTATTTCTAGGCTTTGCTTATTAACCATATAAAAAACCTGTTTTTTTTTGCATTCATGTCGCACATGTTTTCTTTTGAAATCGCTTCCTTTTCAATCCTTAGAAAGTCCATTCTAACCTAAAACCAGAAAGCCATCACTGGTAAATTTTGAATGATTTTGTTATTTTAACTATTCTTTTTAAAAGATTTATTATTTATTTGAAAGGCAGAAAGAGAGAGAGAGAGAGAGAGAGAGAGAGAGAGAGAGAGAGAGAGAAAGGAATCTTTATTCTACTGGTTCTCTCTTCAAATGGCCACAGTGGCTGGAGCTGGGCTGAGCAGGAGCCAGGAGCTTCTTCTGGGTCTCCCGTGTGGGTGCAGGGGCCCCAGGACCTGGGCCATCTTCTGCTGCTTTCCCAGCACATTAGCCACATTAACAGGGAGCTGGACTGGAAGTGGAGCAGCCGGGACTTGAACCACTGCCCATATGGGATGCCGGCGCCACAGGTGGTGGTTTTACCTGCTACACCACAGTGACGGCCTCAACTTTATTTTTTTAAGTTACTTATTTATTTGAAACAATGATAGAGGGAAAACCAGAGAGCTCTTCTATCCTCTGGTCACTCCTCAAATGACGGCAACAGCTGGGCTGGGTTGTTCAGGAGCTTCGTCTGGGTCTCCCATATGGGTGCGGGGGCCCAAGCGCTTGGGCCGTCTTCCGCTGCCTTCTCAGACGCATTAGCAGGGAGCTGGATGGGAAGTGGAGCAGCTGGGGTTCGAACCAGTGGGCGTAGGGGATGCTGGCATTGCAGATGGCAGCTTAAGCCGCTGTTTTAACTTTATATGTGGGGCTGGCAGGTGCCGCAGGGGGCTTAGGCACCACTTGCAATGCTGGAAGCCCATTTCGGAGTGCTGGTTCGAGTCCTGGCTACTTGATTTCTGATCCAGGTTCCTGCTAAAGTGACTGGGAAAGCAGAGGACTTGGGCCCCTGCCACCCATGTGGGTCCTGGATGGAGTTCTGGGCTCCCGGCTTTGGACTGGCCCAGATCCAGCTGTTACAGACATTTAGAGAGTGAACCAGCGACCCCAACCCCAACTCTGCCCCCAACTCCCCCCGACCCCAACTCTGCCTTTCAACTAGATGGAAAAGATTTTGTATATGCTGTTAGCCCACTTGGACTTACGTGACTTACGGCGTGGGGCAGGGTCTGGCCGGGGTACGGTCCATTTGTCCCTGCTGCTCAGTCCCTGGGTCCCACGTGGAGAACAGCTCCCCCTCCGTGAGTGCAGAGAGCCCCCAGCGTGGTTTTACTCCTGCTGATGGCTCTGTGTCAACACTGATGTCGTGACTTCACCTGTGTCGTATCTGCCGGTACAAACCCCTCCCCTCCTTCCTTTCCAGGTGCTGCCCAGGCTCTTCCATCTGGTTACCCCTCCAGGGGGATTGCCTGTCACGTTGCCGGGCTGTAACAGTCCTGCTGGCGTTTGATGGGAATGCGGCACAGGCTGGTTCTCTTGTGGATTAAATCAGTGAGCTCCAGCATCTGGAACACGGTGTATACCCGCATTTATCCGTGCTTATTTCTGAACTCTTTATAAAGCTTGAGAAAGTGTTAATAAAATCGCAGAAACAAACGCTTTCTGAGATCTTAATTTGTGCCACGCGTTGGGTTCCCTGAATTCAGGATCTGATTTGACAGACAGGGGGTGGCAGAGCTGGGCGCCCACGCGAGGGTTTCTCTCCGAGCCTGGGCCGTTAGCCTGCAGCCCCTGTGCGCTGCCTGCCTGGGTAGAGCGCCAGGGAGCCAGGCTGCGCGCAGACTCATTTCTGTTCTGTGGGTTCCTTGCTGTTTTCTCTGTGAGATCACGCTGTTAGGGTCAGGCTAACTTTGGGATTCAGCGAGTGCCCTGGATTATTTCCCTCGCTGCAGGCAGGTTCTGTTTAGTGCCGTGGTTCTCAGTCCTGGCCGTGCATCAGCCAGAGCAGGAGGCTCTCGTGAAAGGGTGTGTTATTCATTTGAAAGGCTGAGTGACAGAGAGAGAGGGAGAGACAGATCTTCCACCTGCTGGTTCATTCCCCAGATGGCTGCAACAGTCAGAGCTGGGCCGGGCTGGAGAAGGCAGGAACCCGGAACTCTGTCTGGGTCCCCACGCGCTTGGCCGTCATCTGCTGCCTCCCGGGTGCATTGGTACGGAGCTGGATCCGAGGCAGAGCGGACAGGACTGGCACTGGCACTGCAGTGTGGGATCCCAGAGTGGCGAGCAGCGGTTTAACCCACGGCACCACAGCGCCAGCACCACGGTGTGTGGTGAGCTGAGATGCCGGCAGGGGTCTGGTTCTGCTCTTGATTCCCATGCACCCTGGGAGGCGCCCAGTGGCGGCTCAGGTCGCTGGGTTCTTGCCCCCCGTGTGGAAGAAATGGATTGGGTTCCTGGCCCTGGGACAAACTGTTTCTCCTCCTCTCTGTCTCTTTGCTCCTGAAATGAACAAAAGCAGAAGTCTTTCGTAACCGTCCTGGGAATGCTTGAGCCAGTTGCTCCTGTTACAATCTGCATTTCTGCGGCTTCTCTCTTCCCCAGCTCCCTGTCTTGCCGTGAGGAATGTGGCCCCTTGGCTGGCTGTGGGGTTCCGGCAGGAGCCTCACCTGTTTATCTGTTTTCTTCTCCTGCTGACAGCTGGCTCCGCGGGCAGGGCTCGGGAGGCGAGGGGCAGGCAGGCGCCCAAGAGGAGGGACAAAGGCCTGGACCTGCGCGGCGTCTCTGTCCGCCAGGGCTCCCCCTTCTCTGCCTCTCTGTCCCCGCGGCACCCCTCCGGCAAGCATGTATTTATGTGAACATGTCCAGCAGTAACGCTTGCCCCGTACCCCAGGATCTGGCCACGCAGGCGTGTGCTCGGTGGCCCGCATGTCACTGGCCCAGCCCCATCTGGGCTGCAGGGAGAAGAGCCACACCTGGGCAGGGGGCCGTGGGAGGTGCCCACCTGGGCAGGGGGCCATGGAAGGTGCCCTCCCTGGCCTGTCAAGGGTCGGTCACAACGTGCGCAGTCCGGGGTTCCAGACAGCATCCCTGGAACTGGACTGCAGAGCCGGGGGTGGGGGTGCTGGCTGACCCCCGCCATGCAGAGGTCCCTACAGCTCAGCTCCTCCTGCAGGCTCGACTCTCCACCTCTCCTGCTTGGGCCCCTGCCCCCTGCCTCTACTCTGGGCAGAGCCAGCTGCCCACTCCTGGCTCCTCTATGCTCTGGGCGGCTCTGGCTACATCTCTGTGTTTCAGCAAGGCTGGGGGTCCCATGTAGGGTGCCTCGTGCTGGGTTCCCTCGTTCCCCACCTTTGGTTCCTCGTCTTGCATTTTCTACGACGTTGAAGTCAGAGTTTTGAGCTGGGGGACCTGACAGGGATGGAGATAAGCGGGGCTCAGAAAGACGCTGTGAGACCCCACTCACTCCTGGTGGACACTGAGAGTGGGACTCGCGGATACTGGGAGGAGGTGCCAGGCTGGGCGGAGGGGCGGGGGAGGCGGGGCGGCAGTGGCATGTCCCTTGGCCAGGGGGAGTGACCACAGGTAACAGCTTCTCAGAGAGAAGTCCTTGTGCACCTGCGCGGGGTGGGGGGCACCAAGGCTTGGCGTTCAGCAACGGCACCTTTTGGAGAGAGGCGCTCACCTGCCCTGTGCGGGCCCCTCTGCCAGATGGGAAGGAAGATGCCCCCGCTGCAGCAGCTGGAGTGCTCATTCCAAGCCCGTGGTTGGGGAGCGCAGGAGCAGACCGGGTCCTGGGAGTCCCCGCCCAGAGCTCTCTCTGCACCAGGAGGGGCTTCCCTGTAGGTCAGAGACCAGCAGGGAGAGAAGGATTCGCAAGGGACAGCCTGGGGCAAAGCTGAGCTCGGAGCAGCCAGGCCCTGCGTCCCTGCCTGTGCCCGGTCGGAGCTGAGGACTTCTGCCCACAGAGGTCCCCGGGGACAGTGGGGTGTGCGCGTTGCCATGGACACACCGTGTCGAGAGAGGATGCTTTCAGGCTCTCGGGGACCTCTCGCTGCCCTCACTGTAGTCCCCACATGTCAAAGTCGTGCTGGGGTGCACAGGGAGGGGGCAGCCTGTGTCTGAGCCTGCTGGTCCTGCTCTGCTCTTTCCTGGAGCCTTCGTGAACTTATCTAAATTCTATTAAGATTCAAAGGACTCCTTCTAGCCCAGCGCCCATCTGCTCACGCTATTTATTCCCTCTGGGAGTCACGAATCTGTCATTTGCGATTCTGCGGTTTTCTGTCTCTGCGGTGCCACCGGTGTTTCCTCTGCGCAGTGAGGGTGCGTGAGTTCCCACGCAGCCCCGGGGCTGACTGGGAGGCTGAGACCCGCCCCGCACCGGCAGGCAGCTCAGCAGGTGCCGTGGGAAGCCGACACCCTCACCGCAGCCCCCGGAGGCATCAGGTGGTCTCGTAAGTCACCCTGCAGCTCGCTGCTGTCTGGAGGCGGAGACAGGATTTGTTCTGTAAAGGGGAGGGTGACCATGGACAGGGCTGCGGGAGCTCGGCCAGGGCTGCGGGAGCTCGGCCAGGGCTGCGGGAGCTTGGACAGGGCTGCGGGAGCTCGGCCAGGCCTCACACAGCAGACACTGTTTCCTTGTGGGTCTGGAAGCTGGAAGGCTGAGACCAGGCGTCAGTGGGGCCGGTTTCTCTGAGCCCCACTCTTTGTTCCTGGATAGCCACTGTGCTGCGTGCCCTGTACTGGGCACCCCTTATTTTTATTTTTATTTTTTTAAAGATTTATTTATTTGAAAGGCAGAGTTACAGAGAGGCAGAGGCAGAGAGAGAGAGAGAGAGAGAGAGAGAGAGAGCGAGAGAGAAGAGAGGTCTTACATCTGCTGGTTCACTCCCCAGATGGCTGCAGTGGCTGGAGCTTAGCTGATCCAAAGCCAGGAGCCAGGAGCCAGGTGCTTCTTCTGGGTCTCCCACGTGGGTGCAGGGGCCCAAGCACTTGGGCCATCCTCCACTGCTCTCCCAGGCTACAGCAGAGAGCTGGATTGGAAATGGAGCAGCTGGGACTCAAACCAGTGCCCATATGGGATGCTGGCACTGCAGGTGGCGGCTTTACCCACTATACCACAGCACCGGCCCCGGTCACCCCTTACTGTCAGGACATCAGTGACCTGGTCCAGGCCCACCCTTCGCTAACCCCTGTGCTAAAGGCTCTGTCTTCAACTCCCGCCACAGTCTGAAGTCCTGAGGTTTGAGGGACACAGTTCAGTGGGAGTGCGGATGGGAACATGGGGAGGGTTCTCTCCTGTCCCAGGTGCTGTGCTCGCGGCTCCGCATCCTACGTCTCATATTCTGGAAGGATCTCTCAGGACAGCCGACACTGACCCTGGCTGACCCTGTGCAGTCAGCGCCATGCAGGCGGTGCCGGCTGTCGCACTTCCCTCCGGAACCTGGGAACGTGAGACAGCATCGGGGGCAGCTGGGGAGGGGCAGGGCAGCCGCTGACTTGCACGTGCCCGGTGGAATGCCAAGGGCGGCGGCCGTTGCTGACAGCCTGCTTCTGGCTGGGCCTGGGGCTTTAAGAACGTGACTCCTCTGACGGGACTGCGCAGAGGGGACACGGTGCACTTGCAGGAGGAGCTGCCTAGCCAAGTCTGCAGGACATGAGGACCGTGTGTTCCAAATACTGCTCGAGAGAGCACTCTGCCCGGCAGACTTGGCCTTGAGGGGTCCCCTGGCAAGGCCTCGTTCCCCGGGGGCTGGGCACAGCGGGCTGCGTGCCCGAGACCCGGCAGCCATGCCGCCTGCCTCTTCTTGACCCAGGGCCTTGCTCCTTGGCGTCCTTCCGAACACGACCCCGCGGGCTGTGGCGGGAGAGAGGCTCTGGAGGCCCGTGAGAGGTCAGTCAGAGGAAGGGTTTGGAGCAGCCCCGTGGGCACAGACGAGGGCCGCCGTGTGCCGGCTGCGTCTGGAGGAGGGGCAGGTGGACACGTGCGTGTGGACATACATGTACGTCGGGTTTGTGTTCATGTGTGTGTGTATGAAAGCGCACGCTCTGAGAAAGCTCCCTGGATCTAGGACAGGCTTTGTCTGAACGGCCTTGACTGCTCGTCTCCAGGGCACGCAGTGCCCTTGTACGTGTGCCTGTAGGGGCCAGCACTGAGGGTTCCCAACACTGCACCCTCCTGGCTGGCCTGTCCACGTGCCCCTCACGGATTATTTACTTGACAGGCAGAGTTACAGAGAGGCAGAGGCAGAAAGAGAGAGAGAGAGAGAGAGAGAGAGAGAGAGAGAGAGGTCTTCCATCCACTGGTTCACTCCCCAGATGGCCACAATGGTTGGAGCTGCACGGATCCGAAGCCAGGAACCAGGATCTTCCTCTGGGTCTCCCATGCGGTTGCAGGGACCCAAGCATTTACTGCTTTCCTAGGTCATTGCAGAGAGCTGGATCCAAAGTGGAGCAGCCGGGACTCGAACAGGCACCCAGACAGGATGGCACTGCAGGTGGCGGCTTTATCCGCCACGCCACGGTGCCGGCCTCTGCGCCCTCCTGATGAGGCTGTGATCGCAGGTTTTCCCGTGGAAAGACCTGGACGGAGGGCCCCAGCCACAGGTAGCTGCTGCCTGGGGTGACGTTTAATTCATTATCCAGACTGGACACCTTGGAGACAGGTGGTGTGGTCTGGTGCCCGTAGGGAGGACGCCACCCGGGAAGGCACGCCAGCCGCCGGCTGTGGAGTGAGGGGCGCTGCCTGGGGTCCGTGGTGAGCGTACGGGTGGGAGTTTGCTCATAATTTAGTTTTCCGTGAGTGGCAGGTTTCTCAGTGCCTGACCTGAGGATGACGGTCACGGGCCATCAGCTCCGTGCTGGTCGTCCGCTCAGCTCACGCAGCACTGTACCTCCCTGAGTGGGAGGCCGCGCCGTCACGCGTGGTTTGTGGGCGGGCATCCTGGGCTCGCTGAGGCTGGGTGCCGGCAGTGCTGACACAGGAGCGAGCCGGGGAGGCCACACGTCCTCGCTGTTCCCCTGCGAGGACTGGGCCTTCTGCTTCCCACACCGCTGCAGCGTGGAGCTGGCCTCCCAGCTGGTGAGACCCCAGGACGGCGTTTCCTGCTGGGTCCGATGCAGCTGTGAGCAGAGGGCTGTGCCACTCCCAGAACCGGCAAAGCCGCTGCTACCCGCCCGTTGCACTCTGCGGCTGCCCGTGCTGCCCGTGCGGGGGCTCTGTCCTCCTTCCTTGTTTTCAGACCGGCTGCTAAAATGCACAGGAATTGACAGATCCTAATGGTGTTTATTTCGTAGCTGGTGCTAAATTATTCAGACGCACATAGACCATCTCCAGCAGCCTGAACTTCCTGCTGGAACCCGCAGCTGTCGTTTGTGCCGCCTGCTAAGGTCTGCGGGAGGCGGGCCGTGGTGGGGGCGGTGCTCACGGCTGCTGCCTGGAGCTGCTCTCTGGACCGAGGCTGTCCCTAGGCCCGCCGGCAGGGTCGCTGGGCAGTGAACGCAGTCAGTCCATGGCTGGGCAGCTTCCAGAGCCTTCCGTCAGTGCCCCCGCGGGTGAGATGGAGGTCCTGCAGCCCAACTGTGCGGCGATCCCGGGTGTGGTAGTGCGTAGGACATGCGCACAGGGGTTCTCAGCACGATGGCTGAGCGGCGAGGGTGGTGTTTCCTAACAGGCGTCCCCCAGCTTCTTACAGCGGCCCCACTGCTACCCCCCGGGAGCTCCCGGCCCCTGCTGAGAGGCTGTGACTCCAGGCCGTCTGTGGGAGGGCCCCAGCCACAGGTGGCTGCCGGCTGGGGGGACGTGACTCGGGGACACCAGGTCGAGCCAGCCGCGGTCTGGCATGGGTCGTGAGGACGGCTGCTCGGGAGATCACGCCGGCTGTGCAGCGAGGTGCGTCGCTTGTCCCGAGAACTTCTGTTTCCTCGCCTGTTAGACTGAAACCCCCTTCTGACTGGCCGGGATGGCCCAGGCTCAGTTGCTGCACGGAAGTGTTCGGGATTGGCCCGTCTTGATTTTCCTAGCAGTGTGCACAGAACCCGCGGTAGCAGCTCCTGAGGCTGCTCTGTGTCACTGGTCGCTCCCGGGTCCCCAGCCACGGGTTAAAGCTGCCTTGTCTCACCGCCTGCCGGGAGGCCGGGGACGTGGCCTCCGGGGCCTCGCTCCTGCTCCGCTCAGGGCCCTGGTCTCTGGAGAGCCGCGTTTCTCGAAGCCCCCTTCCCCAGCTGGTGTTTCAGATGTCCCCCGATGTCCACGTCCATCGTGAGCTTTCAGTCCCACTGGGGCCTCTGGAGACCGATTTCTCCACCTCCCCCGGAAGAGGCAGTGTTTACTTACTGGGCCCTCACCCCTGCGTGGACGCCTGTCCTACAGCAGGGCCCCCGTGTGGGGGCCTGTGCCCCTGGCAGGCGGGGCAAGCCCCGGGAAGCCACAGGCGCGACCTTCCCTGGAGCAGAGGCTTCGGGCCTTCCTTGTTGTGGCGGCCGACCTGTGTTTCACAGGGAGACAGGGTCCTTGCAGGCCACGCCTGTCCTCGGTGGAGGGAGAAGGGGAGGCAGCGGGGGCCAGCGCCCGCTGAGCCCTGGCCGCAGCCCTGCGTCTTCCCGACGCTCTCCTTGCTCCCCTCCTTGAATTCACGCCTTGCTCTGTGACCAGGCAGGTGCCCCAGTTTGAGAGCCCAAAGATGGGTTTGCAGGGTCCGTTTGGCAACATCACGAGGCCGGCGGTTCCTGGGGCCGGGTGATTCAGCAGGGTCAGCCTCTCCCTGCCCGGTGGGCAGCACATCCGCCCGGGGAGCCAGTCCCAGCCCCTGCCTTGCAGGAGGTGGGGGAACCACGGCGGCCTCTTTCTCCCACTGCTGGCTCTTCTGTGCTCAGCACCCCTTTCCCGACACACACGCCCAGTGTTGGGGGGCAGGGTTCTCAGGAACAGAAGTAGACCCCCAGAGTTTTTAGAGAACTTTGCACCCATCGTCACCTTCATAAACTCCTAGGGAGCCGGGACCCCTGGATTAGATACCAGGGTGACCTGTGTTCTTGGAGGTGATGAACCGGGTGTCACTCAGGCGGTCATCCTGGGGCACAGTGTGGCTCAGGCATGAGCCCAGGGACACGGGACGTGAGGAGCTGCCCCCCTGGGCAGAGCAGAAGAGCCACGGGTGGCCTGCAGGGAGGAGGGGGGGCGCCCCCTTGGGAAACTCGGGCAGAAGTCGCACAGCCTGGTTTGTCAGCTAGCGAATTCCAGATAATTTTTGTCCTCGTTCTAGCATGTTTTTATTGAAAACCAGGGTATGCCATGGGACCCCGCAGGCCCCTGCAGGCCTCGGTCCCCGCCCCCAGTGATCGGTGTGTGCTGAAGCCCCCCTCAGATTGGAGTCCAGCCCTCTGTCCTTGTGAAGCATGTGGCTCTGGACGTGAGATGAAAGACGAGGTTGGCATTGGGCGCTCACCGTGAGGCTGTTACTTATTTTTAACTCATAATGAGATTGAGTGGATCAAGCAATGAGCAAGACAGCGAGTGTCTGTGGGCCAGGCACGGGGTGGGGGTGGGGAGTCACATGTGCATTTATTTTTAGACTCAGGATCTCGCTTCTCACACTTTATTCCAGAAATACAGTGACAGAAAACTAGGAGCGCATGCACTCACGGGGTTATTATTAATGGGTGCTAACAGCGCATCTTGATCGGAATGCGTCGGAAATGCTTAAACCCTGAACTCACGGTGACACTCCCAGTAGCGCACCTGGTCGGTCGCTTGTGGAAGGTGCTCGGGGCAGCTGACGATGCTGGAACCTGCAGACGAGGGGAAGGCCCGGGAGCTCGCCGTGCCTTCTCTGTGCACACTGCGTCTGAGCACAGTGCAGAGGGTGCCCGGCCAGGTCTCTCCAGTGGGGAGATGGAGAAAGTGGTGAACTGGGATTGTAGCGTCTGAGTGACAGGCCTGGGCCCTGGCCACAGTGACTGCTAGCGTCAGGAGAAGACGATTTTGCAGCTCCCTTGACTGAAGGACCGGAGGCTCACTGCCTGTGGGGGAGCCTGGACCAAAGACAGCAGCAGGCCTGCCCTGGAATGAGCACGAGCGCGTCTGGGGGACCTTCCATGACGATGCCGGGGGACCGTCTGTGCTGATGGCATGCCTGTGACAGCATGGTCCAGCATGTGGTGACGTCACGTGTCTGCGTGGTCCAGCACGTGGTGATGTCACGTGTCTGTGTGGTCCAGCACATAGTGACATCACGTGTCCACATGGTCCAGCACGTGGTGATGTCACGTGTCTGTGTGGTCCAGCACATGGTGATGTCACGTGTCTGCGTGGTCCAGCACGTGGTGATGTCAGGTGTCTGTGTGGTACACACGTGATAATGTCACATGTCTGCAGTCCAGCACGTGGTGATGTCATGTGTCCACATGGTCCAGCACCTGGTGATGTCACGTGTCTGCGTGGTCCAGCACATGGTGATGTCACGTGTCTGCGTGGTCCAGCACATAGTGACGTCACGTGTCCGCATGGTCCAGCACGTGGTGATGTCAGGTGTCTGTGTGGTGCACACGTGATAATGTCACATGTCTGCAGTCCAGCACGTGGTGATGTCATGTGTCCACATGGTCCAGCACCTGGTGATGTCACGTGTCTGCGTGGTCCAGCACGTGGTGACATCACATGTTTGTGGTGCACACGTGATGACATCGTCTCTGCACAGTCCAGTACTTGGTGGTGTCGCACAGCAGCCGTGAGCCACGTGAGTGTGTGCAGCACTCAGAGTGACAGTGTGGCTGAGGCCCAGAGTGTCCAGTTCTAACAGCTCCGGGCTGAGTGCTATGGGCTTCCATGCTGGACAGCTCCGTGCTGGACCTTCTCATCAGTTAGAGGCGACACTGGGGACAGAGGCACAGGTTCAGCAAGGCCTCTCTGTGGAAGCCACAGCGCAGACTCTGCCTTCGTCAACAGACAAGGCAGGTAGTCGAGGAACATAGAGCTTGTTAAAGACCAGTGACGTCACGCAGTTGCAAGTAGGACAGCACTGGATCCTGCTGGAACAGATAAACTCAGATGATGGGAGACCTGAACCCTCACTGATACTTCTGCCACGCTACAAAATTGTGCTTTTTGGCTGTTGCTGTGATACACTCATTTCTTACTCTATTAAACTGCTGAGTTTGTTTCCTATGTGTATTTTTGTGTCCCCACCACTTCTGTGTCTGCTGCTACTGTGCCCTGTGACAACAGGTCAGCCATACTTTTTTTTTTTTTAAAGATTTTCATTTACTTGAGAGGTACAGTTTCAGACAGAGAGAGGGAGAGAGAGAGAGGTAGAGAGAGGTCTTCCATCCACTGGGTCACTCCCCAAACGGCCGCAATGGCCGGAGCTGGGCTGATCCAAAGCCGGGAACCAGAACCTCCCTGGGTCTCCCACGCGGGTGCAGGGGCCCATCTTCTGCGCCTTTCCTAGGCCATAGCAGAGAGCTGGATCGGAAGAGGAGCAGCCGGGACACACACTGGTGCCACGGGTGGAGGCTGAGCCTGCTGTGCCGCAGCGCCAGCCCCAGGCCACGCACATTTCAAACCAAGCAAGCTGTGGACTTACAGCTTTGAACGCTGAGCTTGCATTCTGGACAGCACGTTCTTGGCCCTGGGGCCTGGACACCATTCGCCGAGCGCAGTAGAGAGTTCTCCCTGTGACAGGGACAGCCAGATGTCAACTCTTACAGAAATGAAATACGATGGAAAAGTTTAGCCGACTGTTCAGACCGTCTTGACGGGACCTCCTCCCCTGCCAGCTGGAAGCAGGCTCTTCGCGTGGTTGGTGAACCTGGCTTCCGCTTTGGGAGGAGAACCATCTTTTCTGTGCTTCATCTTTGCTTGAATGAGTCTTCTGCAGGGCTAGGTCCCTTTTTGTTTTGGGAAATTTTTCCTCTGGGTTTTTGTTGTTGTTGTTGTTTTGTTTTTAAGGATTCTTGACCTTTTGATCTTGGTGTTGATGGATTTTAGTCTTTTCCATCCAGGCTTGATTTTTGGGCAGGTTGGCTGGGGTATCTCGTGTAGATTTCTTCACGGGCACTTTCTCTCATTTCCTCCTCATCAAAATCGTCTTTGTCTTCGTCAGCAGGGGAGAGTCTTGTCCTTGTCCTACTGATGCACTTCCGGTTACTGATGATGCTGGGGTTGGCTTCCAGGTCATGCCATGACAAGGGAAGAGGGTGGAGGACTGGGGAGGGGTATGAGCCGTGTGCGACTGGGACAAGTTGGGATCACTGGGGGTCGTTGGTGGTGCTGAATGTTCTCGAACGTTTCCACAATGGAATGTGAACACTCTGAGGGCCCCCGAGCCCCAGGTAGCGACAGCCTTCCCAGCAACAGCGGCAAAGTGCTGCCCTTGAGCTCCGGAAGTCAGAGCCGGGCCAGGGCAGGGGACACATGGGACCCAGCAAGGAAAGGCAGGGTCCCCTGAGGGCAAGCACTGCCAGCCCTGCGTGGGGAGAGTCCCCGGGCAAGCTGGGGACAGCGTCCAGGGCTGTCCTGGTAGGCTGCGACCCAGCCACAGGACCACCAGCGTGTCCTGGTGCAGGAAACACAGGCAGATCCGGTGTGGTGAGGGCAGCTCCTCTTTGGGTGGTGGGAGCCCCACAGAGGAAGGCTGACGGGTGTGACGGATATGAGGGTGAGTGGGACAGACCCCAGCTGACCCGGGGCACTTGGGCGGCCTCAGGCGGTGCTAACGTGGTCAGCAGGTGTGAGGAAGGTGACAGGTGTAAGCCAGGGTTCCCCTGGAGACTCCGAGCCCGGTGCTCCCTCTGGCAAACGGCGGAGGGAGATCCGGTTGCTCTGTCCCAGGATCTGGGCTCTGCAGAGCTCAGTCTGCCATGATGGGTTTTGTTTTCCCTGCTGGCCGGTGAGGCGTGGCCCGCTGCTGTCTGTCCTCAAGTTCCTCTCGTGAGTGGAGGCCACTATGACCACGCTCCATTTCTCACCCACGCGGGACCTCCCTGAGCAGCCGGGGCCAGGTAGGGGGTGGTGGGCATATTTGGAGCTGGCCCCGTCCCAGCAGGTCCTGCGACCCCACCTCTCCTGGCTTGGGTGGTCCAGGTGGGCCTCGCTGGGAGAGGACGGGGTTTGTGGCCGGGGGCGGGAAGAGGGACTGCGGCCTCTGCTGAGCGTGTGTTAGCTGCGATTCCCCACGCTCCCCTGACACAGAGCTGTCCTCAGGGGGAGGCTGGGGTGCCGTGCACTTGGGGGGGTGAAACTACAGGGTGCCATGCACTCGGGGGAGGGTGGAACCACAGGGTGCCATGCACTTGGGGGTGGGGTGGGGTTTGCAGCCAGGAGTGGCTGAGACTCCCACCATCCTCCAGCCCCACTTCCAGAGCCAGCCGTGGGGTTTTGGGGACTTTTTTCTTTTTTTGGTTTAAGTTTATTTATTTGAAAGGCAGAGAAGGCAGCTACAGAGAGAGAGAGAGAGAGAGAGAGAGAGAGAGAGAGGCCTTCCATTGCCGGCTCACTCCCCACATGGCTGCTATGGCCAGGGCTGGGCCAGGCCGAGGCCAGGAGCCAGGGGCTTCTTCCAGGTCTCCCACGCAGGGGCAGGGGCTCTGACCCTGACTTCCTGCCTCTGCCTCTGCCCCCAGCCACCTGGCCGTAGTGAGACCTCTGCGTGTCCCCGCTCCTGCCCGCCCCCAGGTCCGCCTGTCCTGCCCACATCCACCCAGAGCCAGCTAGCCCCGCGCTGCGCATCCTCGGTGGCCCCTGCTCTCAGGGTTCCTGCTACTCCAGTCGGCATTCCAAGACATTTTCCTGAGCCGGGAGGAAGCGAGGGGCTTGCTCTGAAGGCGGTCGTGGATTGAAGTGAGAAGCTGCACAGATGGTGGCGCGGCCGTGGGTGGTGGAGTGAGCAGCGAGAGGAGGCCTGGATCCAGGAGACGTTCAGAGATGGGGACGAGCTGATCACAGCAGGGACAGGAAGGGAGGGGACGGGGAGGAACTGACAGTTCCTGCATGCCAGCGTCTGGTGTGACTCCGGCAACAGCCCTGTAGATGGCTTGAACCCCAGTCTGCCAGGACACTGAAGCTCAGAGGGTGAAGTCGCGTGCCCAAGGCGCTGGGACAGCAAATGGAAGACCCCAGAGCTAACCTAGGAATCTGTAGTCTCTGCAGGACATTTTTATTAAAAAAAAAAGTTTATTTATTTGAGAGAGAGTTCCAGGAAGAGAGAGGAAGAGCTGAGAGAGAGGTCCTCCATCCGATGGTTCACTCCCAAGTGGCTGCAACGGCCATAGCTGGACTGAGCCGAAGCCAGGAGCCAGGAGCTTCTTCCAGGTCCCCCACGCGGGTGCAGGGCCCAAGGACTTGGACCATCTTCTACTGCTTCCCCAGGCCATAGCGGAGAGCTGGATTGGAAGAGGAGCAGCCGGGACTTGACCAATGCCCATGTGGGATGCCGCCAGCGTAGGTGGCAGCTTTACCTGCTACACCACAGCGCTGGCCCCCGCAGTACCTTCTTTATCACTTTGCTTGGCAGGCCGGTGTGCTCTATGCTAAAACTGCCTAATTCAACACTGATTTGAACCTAATTGCATCCCAAATCATTCTTGATAAAGTAAGTCTTAGAAGGGGCTGTCACTGTGGTGCAATAGGCTAATCCTCTGCCTGTGGTGCCAGCATCCCATAAGGGCACTGGTTCTAGTCCCGGATTCTCCTCTTCTGATCCAGCTCTCTGCTGTGGCCTGGGAAAGCAGTAGAAGATGGCCCGACTGCTTGGGCCCCTGCACCCACGTGGGAGACCCGGAGGAAGCTTCGGATCGGTGCAGCTTCGGCCAATGCAGCCATTTGGGGAGTCAACCAGTGGGTGGAAGACCTTTTTCTCTGTCTCTCCCTCTCACTGTCTGTAATTCTAGCTCTCAAATAAATAAATAAGGTCTTAAAAAAAGTCTTAGGCTACACTCTAGTTTTTCTGTGGCCGCATCTTAGGCCTTGGCTAAATCTGGAAGTCTGCTTCGTCAGCATGAGTGAGGTGCCCCAGGTGGACGTGTAGGCAGGACCAGCGGCAGGTAGGTCTGGGAGGCGGCTGTTCCCACAGACCCTCGTCTGGGGGTGACCCTGCTGGCTTGCGGCCTGGGGCGGCACCTAAGCAGACTGTAGCACCCCTTAGGTGGAGTGGTGTTGTGTAGGTTCCGGCTTGGGATGAGAGCTTCCCTGTGGAGGAACCATTGGAGAAGGCACATTCAGAACTCCAGTGCCCGGGTCTCGAAGACGTGCCTGAGCCTGTGTGGGACAGGAGCCTGGGTGATGCAGTGTGATAAAGGAGGTGAGTCACTTTGGGAGGAGGTGAGTCAGTGTGTGAGGGACAGGTGTGTGGGAGGAGGTGAGTCAGTGTGTGAGGGACAGGTGTGTAGGAGGAGTGAGGCAGTGTGTGTGGGAGGAGGTGATGCAGTGTGAGGGACAGGTGTGTGGGAGGAGGTGATTCAGTGTGTGTGGGACAGGTGTGTGGGAGGAGTGAGGCAGTGTGTGTGGGAGGAGGTGAGGCAGCGTGCGGGACAGGTGTGGGAGGAGGTGAGTCAGTGTGAGGGACAGGTGTGGGAGGAGGTGAGTCAGTGTGAGGGACAGGTGTGTGGGAGGAGTGAGTCAGTGTGAGGGACAGGTGTGTGGGAGGAGTGAGTCAGTGTGAGGGACGGGTGTGTGGGAGGAGGTGAGTCAGTGTGAGGGACAGGTGTGGGAGGAGGAGAGACAGTGTGAGGGACAGGTGTGTGGGAGGAGTGAGGCAGTGAGAGGGACAGGTGTGTGGGAGGAGGTGAGTCAGTGTGTGTGGGACAGGTGTGTGGGAGGAGGTGAGTCAGTGTGTGTGGGACAGGTGTGTGGGAGGAGG
>CM027402.1:2013227-2047631 GCA_015711505.1 Sylvilagus bachmani
CACACACACACACACACACACAGAGACACAGAGAGAGAGAGAGAGAGAGAGAGATCTTCCATCCATTGGTTCACTCTCCAGTTGGCTGCAATGACTGGAGGTGCGCCGATCTGAAGCCAGGAGCCAGGAGCTTCTCCTGGTCTCCCACACGGGTGCAGGGGCCCAAGCACTTGCACCATCTTCCACTGCTTTCCCAGGCCATAGCAGAGCTGGATCAGCACTGGAGCAGGTGGGACTCGAACCGGTACCCTTATGAGATGCCAGCACTGCAGGTGGAGGCTTTACCCACTGCGCCACAGCACCAGCGCTGTGCATGGATTTTTAAAACCGTGGTCCATTCTTCTCCTAATACCTGAAGCTGGTAATGAATAACGAGAACTATTGAATGCTGGGACGATGACAGGCAGTTTCTCCTTCCTCCCTCCTACGAGCCCTTCTTAATAATTGATGCACGCATCTTCTCTTGTGGCTGCGGCTGTCCTTCCAGGGAGGTGGAACAGGGCAGGCTGCGGGGCTTCCCCGGTCCGTGGACACTGAGCACTGACCGTCAGACCTGCTCCCCTTCTGAGGCCGCTGCAAGGCCACGTGGCCCCCGTCGTCTCCACGGTTCTCCACCTCCTGCGGCAGCAGGCCCGCTCCTCCTCTTTCCCTGGGAAGGCCGTGTGATTAACTCCCGCCTCCTTCTGCTGCATTAATTAATGCGTGTGTAGAGGAGGGCGCTGTGTGCCCGGAGGGTGTGACGAGCAGAAATGCTTTCATGGAAGTCTCCCGGCACCTCAGCAGGTGCAGCGGTAGCTTTGGGAACCATTGCTCTGAATAACAGCACGCAGCTAATTCTAGCCGAGACAGCCCTCCGGAGGCGCCCCTGGGCTGTGTGAGGGTCCCGCAGCGTGGGAGTGGAGCCGAAGGGACCTGTGTGCTGGCCATGGCCAGACCTGGGTCTGAAGCTGGCCTCCACCCGTGGTGACCGGGCAGACCTTGTTTGCTCATCGTGAACTGCACAGAGGGACCCCTTGGTCAGGGCGGACTCTGCGGTGTTAGGGGAGCCTCTTGGCTCCTGGGGGCCGTGAGCTTCGCCTCTGTAGACTGTAGGCTTCTCGGGAGCAGACAGGATGTCCACCTTGGTTTGTGTCTCCACGGCCTCGTCACAGCAGGAACTCAGGTTTGCTGAGCGAATGGAGGAGGACCCGGTCTCATTTGATGATGGCCTCTGCCTCAGTGCAGTGGTTGGAGCCGAGGTGTGGCCACTGCTGGGGCCCCAAGCTCTTCACATGCCTCTGTCCCCAGTCCCCAGCAGAGCCAGTCTCTCTGAGCTTCCTGGCAGAGCGTGCGACTCCCTGGGCAGTGAGAAGAGCAAGGCCCTGCTGGCCGGAGCGTGCGCTGTAGCTCCGAGGTGAGGTGGACACACGGCTCTGCAGAGCCTCGGGGGGCCCGGCCTCTGCCTCTGCTTTGCTGCTCTTTGCACACCGAAGGCCTCTGCGGGGGGGAGGGTGAGTCAGCTGTCCGTGCTGCGCGCTCGGATGGCCAGGCCGTGCTGGGCTCGCTCTTGCTCAAAGGCCTTGCTGGTCTGCTGCAAACAGCTCCCGGAGATCACTCAGGACCACTACTTCCTGCGTGGGGCCAGGGACACTTAGTACCTTGAAAAGTTATACATGTGCATATCGTATACATGATCTATATACATATTATACATATGATGTAGGCAGCGTCCAGGAGGGAATAACTAGGTACAGGGGACTGGCCTCGTCAGGGTGGCAGGTGCTACAGGACCCCCGGGGACACACTACTTGTGGCTGTGAGATGCTGACATGTTAATTGTCACCGCAGCAGCTAAGACAGGAAGAAGGGTGAGCATTTGGCCTGGTGGATGCCGCTGTCCACGCCAAGTGCCGAGTTCAAGCCCGGCTCCTGACTCCAGCGTCCGGGTGATGCAGGCCCGGGGAATGCACTCTGCCTGCCTCTCACACAGACAAGCAAAGACAGGACCCAGATGGAGGAGAAGGAGTTTTCTCTTTGCACTCTCCCTGTTCACGAGGAGTCAAGGCCGTCCCCAGTAGGCCTCTGGGTGCATCCGTGTCTGGGGTCGGAGTTCCCTGCGGGCTGGGAAAGGAAACCTGTTCCCATGACGATGTGGGAGGGGAGGTCGGGTCAGCCTGCCTGGGTCTCAGCTGGCTCGAGCTTGGGTCAAGGTCACAAATGCAAGAATCTTATTCGAGAGGTGAGGTTACCTCCGGGAAAGTGCAGGTGTGAGGTGAGGAGACGCCACGGACACTGGCCTGGGCTCTCCTGAGAAACAGAGCCCGAGAGAGAGGGAGAGAGGGAGAGAGGGAAAGGGGGAGGGAGGGAGGGAGAGAGAGAGAAAGAGAGAGAGGGAGGGAGGTCTGATGCATACCTACATAGGCATGAGTGGACACTTGTAAACATGTTTACTGCATCATACATGTGCACATGTGCATAAGCGTATGCATACACCCAGAAACATATCCATATGTGCACACGCGGATTCTACACAACGTGCATGTGCACACATGTAAACATTTACTGCATACACACATGCATACATGTGCACATTGTGTATGCACACTCATGTGAGCATTTACTACACACACTTATACATGATCTGTATGCACACACATGGACATGTGTGTGACGTGTACTAGACACATGTAGACCTATTTACTATGTAAATGCACATACATGTATACCTGATGTGTATGCAAACATGAATTTTACTACTCTCAAGCATACATACATACATACACATGTGCAAGCACACATATGTGAACATTTACTATATACATGCACATATACATGTACATGAAGTGTACATCAACAGTTACACATGCACGTGTACATACATATGATTTGTATGCACACACATAGGTGAACATTTCCTATATACATGCATGTCTACATATACTTGATATGTACACACATTATATAATGCACACACATGATCTGTATGCACACATGTGACTTTACTATATACATGCATGTATACATATACCTGATGTATATGTACACATGCAAACACTGTATGTGCACATATACATATACGTATACTTGCATGCACACACATGAACATCAATGACATACATATACACACATGTGAGCATGTATCCATGTGTGTGCACTTGTACCTGATGTGCACACACACGTGAACGTATCTACCATAGCAGTTGGCTCCCCTGACTCTGGAGGCTGGAGGTCAGGTGTGAAGCTGGCAGCTGGGGGCCCAGGGGAGTCAGCCATGTGCGTTGCGTCTGAGTCCATGTCCGGAGGCGGGAACACTGCTGTGGCAGCTCGGAGACAGCGTGTGTGTGCCCTGTGGGGAGGGGGTTCGTTCTTAGCTTTTTTTTTTTTTTTTTTAAAGATTTATTTATTTGAAAGGCAGAGTTAGAGAGAGACAGAGAGAGAGAGGGAGGTCGGTCTTCCATCTGCTGGTTCACTCCTCAAATGGCAGCAAAGGTTGGAGCTGAGCCAATCCAAAGCCAAGAGCCAGGAGCTTCTTCCGGGTTTCCATGTGGGTGCAGGACCCCAGGCTCTCGGACCATTTTCCACTGCTTTTCCAGGCCATTAGCAGGGAGCTTTAATTGAAAGTGGAGCAGCTTGGGGGCCAGCGCCGTGGTTAATCTTCTGCCTGCGGTGCCGGCATCCCATATGGGCACCGGGTTCTAGTCCCAGTTGCTCCTCTTCCAGGGCAGCTCTCTGCTGTGGCCCGGGAGGGCAGTGCAGGATGGCCCAGGTGCTTGGGCCCTGCACCTGCGTGGGAGACCAGGAGAAGCACCTGGCTCCTGGCTTTGGATTGGTGCAGCGCTGGCCATGGAGGCCATTTGGGGAGTGAACCAATGGAAGGAAGACCCTTCTCTCTCTCTCTCTCTCACTGTCTATAACTCTATCTGTGAAATAACAAAAAAGAAAGTGGAGCAGCCAGGACGTGAACCAGTGCTCATATGGGATGCCGACGTCACAGGCAGAGGCTCAGGTGCTGCACCACAGCGCCGGCCCCTTTGTTGGCCTTTTATTCCATCAGGGCCTGGATGGTTGGATGAGGCCCCTCTCACACTGGTGCTGGCCGTGAGTCTCACTCCGTCTCTCTCCTGGAGAGCACATTGCCGACACACCAGAATAAGGTGTGAACGACTCTCTGGGCATCTCCTGGTGCAGGCATGTTGGCCGGGTCAAAGGACATTGCCAGGGCGGCCGAGCATCGTGCTGTAGGTGCGACTCTGGGAGCCAGTGTCACCCCCCACCCCCAAGCTGCCCCGTTTCCACCAGTTCTGGTTGTGGGCGTCTGGGGGAGCTGAAGCTCCGGACTCCTCTGTCCCACCATGAGCTTGTAGACGGCTGTGGCCGGAGAACTCTACAGGCAGAGTGTCAGGTATGGCCGCTATGCCAGCGGGTGCTGTGGGCACTGGCGGCATCGCCTGCACCGGCCCACGGGGTTGCCGCACGGTGGTAAAGTGTGTGTGCCCAGGTAGTTCTGTGTTATCTGACAGCGGGCTTGAAGCTGGAGTGTGAGTCTAAGCAGCAGGTGTTTTGCCCCCAGGGCTTAACTCAGGAGAGAACCTGTGCCCTCAGGATTTATTTATTTTATAAAGGTTTATATAGGTTTATTTTATTTATTTGAAAGGTGGAGAGAGAGAGAGATCGTCTTTCTGCTTGTTTCACTCCCCAGGATGGCTGCAGTGGCCAGGCTGGGCCAGGTGGAAGCCGGGAGCCAGGAACTGCATCTGAGTCTCCCACAGCGGTGCAGGGGCCCAGGTACTGGACTGTTCCCACTGCTTTCCCGGACGCATGAGCAGGGAGCTGCCTCGGAGGTGGGGCAGCCGGACTCGAGCTGGTGTTCACGCAGGATGCCTGTGTCACAGGTGGTGGCTTTGTCGTGCCACACACTGGGCGAGTGCTGACAGAGGCGCGCCACACACTGATTTTGGAGATCTTTATTGCTGGTGGCCGAGCGTGGGCTCATGCCCCAAAGAACTCTCGACCCCGAAGCCCAAAGCCACAGGGCTTGTAAAGGCAAAACCACAAAATCGGGAGGGGAATCCATGGTCACTGGGGTCAAGCTGACCTAAAGCCTCTGCGAAACTAATGTCAGTAATAATCTTGACAATACCAGTTACAGTCTTAGCAATTGCAATTATAACCTTGACATTAATCCAGGTATCGGCCCAATCATACGTGAGACAGACAAATTACAAGCCTATCATCAACCCAGGTGCCGCCCGTGTTTCTAAGTTGAGCAGTGATGCCAGGGGTCTCTGTCTCTGCCTAGTGTGGTCTGTGGACTGCTATTCCCTGAGTGTTTTAGGTCACAGTTTCAGACCGGAGTCTCACGGTTGGGGGAGGGGTGCCTCTCTAGATGGAGCCCAGGTGCTCCAAAGTGGAGTCCCTGCTGTGAAGGTGTCACCGCACCGTAACCCGCTGCGCCACAGCACCAGCCCCTCGCAGGACCTGTTACCTGTCCCCTGAGGGCGCGGTGGCCGGACAGCTGCTGATAGCAGCGTTAGAACACATGTAGGGCACACGCTTGCTCTCTCTGACACTTCTGTCATTAAAGTTAGCACCGCGGGTCCATCCCGTGCCCTCCTGACCCGCAGCCCCTGCCCCGGGGAGCACCAGCCCCTGACCCACCGGGAACCAATCCGGCAGTATCTCCTGTCCTGGGAGTTGCGTTCTGTGGCTCTGAGAGAGAGAAATGGCTGCGTGGTGGCAAACCTTGCCGGGATCACGCGGAGCCCTAGGTGTGGGGAAGGAGGGGAGCAGGAAGGTGCATGCCGGGAGGCTGAGACGGGACAGAGGCTCCTGGGGATGGAGCTTCCCTCTCCGGGCCCAGACTTTCCCATTTGTGCTGCCGAAGGGAACCCCCCGTGCGCGGCTGAGAGCGGCCTGGATTCCGACTCGCCGGCACATCCAGAGTCGGGTGGCCTGGTGAGGGCCTGGGGGCTGTGCCGCAGGCGGGGCCCCGGCGTGTGCATCCAGACGCCTGCCGATGTGTGTTTACCGAAACTCCCACTGAGGCCCAGGAAACCCAGCCGCAGATGGGCGTGGCTGACCACACGTGGAGCGTGGCTCATGGGGTTAACCTGCGGCTTTGCGATCGCTCTCCTGGCGCCCGTGGGCGAACTGTCAGTCATCCGCCTGCTTCTTTTCAAAGACGAACAAAGCCCTTCCCCCGCAAAGCCGGGAACAGCCGGAATTCAGCACAAGCCGCCCTTGCCCAGGCAGCCGCAGGCGCTGGTGCGGGCCGTGGCCCCGCCGTGCCACACCGACAGACGGGTGGCCTCTGTTTCAGCGGACGCACAGCCAGACGGGCTGATGGGTGGTTTTCGGGACGCCTCAAAGCAACGCTGTGCTGGGCTGCGGGAGGGTCGGTGCCAGGTCTGGACTGGGTGCTCTGTTTCCTGGGTGACGACCAGTCAGGATGAGTGGGGGCGCTGTCTCCGGGTGCCCCCGGTCCCGAGGTCTGCTGCTGGACTGGGACCCAGGCTGCCTCCCCGTGTCCACTTGACTTAGATCGGAGGGCGAGAACGAGATGTTTCGTTATCCCAGGCTCCAGTCTCTGGTTTGGCAGACGGGGCTTTTCTGTATCGAGAAGTCGGTTGTCCTCGGCTGGCAGGGCACCCGTCTCCCGCTGCTCTGCAGCCGTCCCGCCTGTGTCCGCCCCCCAGGCTGACGAAGGGCAGGCAGGTCGCGGCTTTCTCAAAGCTTTGGGGTAGAAACCGCGTCCGTGCACTCCAGTTTCTAAACTTGTGAGACTCTGCAGGTTTTCTGGAGGAACCCCTCCCCCCAGGGCTGGGCAGGAGCAGCTTCCTGGGTGCTGCTCCGGGGACTCCAGCCTTGAGAAGGGGCTCAGCTCAGGGCGTCCCCCCACCCAGTCTCCGTGTGCCACTTTCCAGATTGTTCCACGGGGTGAACAGGCATTATCACTTATTAGAAAGACTTTTGTTTTAATTCGAGAGTCCGAGATGGAGACCGAGATCAGCCTTCTGCTGGCTCCCTCTCCAGAGGTCTGCAACAGCCGCGGCTGGGCCCGGTGAAAGCTGGGAGCCAGGAACTCTGAGCAGACTCCCTGGGGGTGGCAGGGACCCCGGGCCCTGAGCCGTCACCGCGGCCTCCCGGGATGTGCACCAGCAGGGAGCTGGAGTCAGGAGTCAGAGCCTGGATCCCGCTCGGGCAGTGACACGGAGCATGTGCGTGTTAGCCACGTAGCGTGATTGCTGGACTGAGTGCCCATCCCATTACTAAGTTTTAATCCACACCTTGTACTCAGGTAGGTGCATCAAAAAATGAGGCGTTTACCCACCCGTGAGACTTGGGTGCATTCAAAGTTACACCAAACAGAACGGCCGGGGCCCTTCTCCTGTCAGACGATTTCCTGGCCGACTGCCGACAGAAACAGGGTGGGTTCGGAGGATACGGGTGAGATTCCAGAAAAGTGGACGCCCACCTCGGCAGCACAAGCTATGTCCTAGAGCGACGGAAGGCTCGGAAGAGGGGTCAGCGTGGCCTGACCTCACAGCTGGCGAAGGGAACGAGGCGACGTGAAATAGTCCAGGCTGTATGGCGCCGCGCACGTGCAGTTTCTGGCAAAGGCCCCCCCCAGAGACACACGTGGCTGCTTGGGGGCTGCATGGGAGCAGGGCTGAGCTGCGGCCAGAGTTAGAGGCGCCAAAACCAGCCTTTTCCTTCTCGGTTCCTTAGCTGTGTGAGGCACCCTCTTGTGCAGTCAGGATTTGCCTACACATTTTTTTTTTTTTTTCTGCACCAGCGTCTTCCTCCTCCACTTGGGGGCTCCAGGGACAGGACAGAGCCTTGGCTGTTGTCCGGGGATCCCTGCCTCTCTCTGACTTCCTTCGCACTTTGGTTTCCTTGCACTGTGCAATCAGATCGTCGCCGGTGTCTCAGGTTCCCTGCGTTAGCTTCCCCCCTCTGTGGGAAGCGTGCGGGTAGCTCTAATTTCAGGCACTGTATTTTTGAGTGTAGAATTTTTATTTGGCTCTTTTTTGGATAGTTGCTATCTCTGTGCTCGTGTCTTCTCAGGCTTTTAGAGTGTCGCTGTTATTTGTGGGCCAGGGCTTCGGTAGCTGTTGCAAAGTCCCCAGCTGAACGTCCCAGCACACAGTGTCGTTCCCTGGAGAGGTAATCGGATTCCCCCAGCTTTTTGTTGGAGGGATTTTAAGCTAAGTGTAAATGTCCCGTTCGTGATGTAACACATCATCACAGACTTGACGTTCAGAGCAAGTGTGTCCTTTCACAGCCCTGAGCCGGAAGCTGTGGCAGGGCTCTGTGCCTGCGGAGGCTCCCAGGGAGCACCCACTTCTTGTCTTTCCCATCCACCCTGCTGGAACTGTGGCCCTCTCTCCACCTTCCATATCCCTCAGCCTCTGGCTGTCATCTGGCCTGGTCCCCCTGCAGCTGTGTGGGGTGCACAGTCCCGAGAGTCCCCCATCTGAAGACCTGGAACCTCATCACATCTACAGTGCCTGTGAGGTCACATGGTCGCGAGTCTTCGGGAGGTCGTCACACCCTGCCGTCGATGGCGTCCTGTACATCTTGAATGTCGCGCTGAGAGACGCTGTACTCTATCCCTCTCCCCGTGGTGAGATTCAGACGGCCAGCCCTGGCCCTCCCTCTGCAGGCTCTGAACCCAGCTCGCTGTGCTTTCAAAGGCCCTGCAGAGCCCCTGAGGGCCATCTGGGATCTGCGGCCGTTCTCAGAGGCCTTGGGACACTGCTCTGGCTTAATTCCGCCCGTCACAGTGTGGGAGGGAGCCTGTCACTGCAGGCTTAAGCTTGGGGGATGACGCTGGCCAGCACCTTCCCGTCTGAGCGCCCATGCCGTTTGTAGCCATGGTGCCCTCACCTTGCACAGTTCTCACTTTGTTTATTTGAAAGGCAGAGCGACAGCCAGAGGAAGAAAGGGAGAGAGAGAGAGAGAGAGAGAGAGCGAGAGAGCGAGCAAGAGAGCTCTCCAAATGCCTGCATCAGCTGGGGCTGAGCCAGGCTGGAGCGGGAGCCAGGAACTCCGTCTGGATCTCCCGCGTGGGTGGCAGGGCTCAGCAGCAGGGAGCTGCCCTAGAAGCGTCACGGGTGAGACTCAAACCGGCCTCCCAGGCAGCTGCTCCCCTGAGCGCTGAGCTCCCGCCCCTTGGTGCTGCTTGGGACCCTGGTGGAGTTGTTTATCAGTCGGCCTGGGTGAGCTGTCTTCAGAGCAGTGGAGGAGCCCAGGGAGGCCGCTAGTCACTGAAGGCTGGGCTGTGGCTTCGGGCGGTGAAGCACAAGGCGCCGTCAGTCTGAGCCCTGGCATGCTGCCTGGGTGATGCCGAATGTCCCCAGGGAGCCGGGGGCGGAGTGTTGATGGTTTTCAAAGGCCCCTGGAAGTGCTGATGGCTCATGCGGTGTCTGTCAGGGTCATGCACCTGTCTACAGGCGGTGCAGGGGCCGTCACGGCCATCGCAGTTCTCCCCTTGGCTCCTGAAGCTCCCGGAGCCTCAGGACCCACAGGAAGCCTCTGCACACACGGTGTGTCCTCAGAGTGGCCTCATCCGTGTGTGCTGGGTGGGGTGACCTCATCCGTGTGTGCTGGGGTGACCTCATCCGTGTGTGCTGGGCGGGGTGACCTCATCCGTGTGTGCTGGGGTGACCTCATCCGTGTGTGCTGGGGTGACCTCATCCGTGTGTGCTGGGCGGGGTGACCTCATCTGTGTGTGCTGGGGGTGACCTCATCCGTGTGTGCTGGGCGGGGTGACCTCATCCGTGTGTGCTTGGGTGACCTCATCCGTGTGTGCTGGGGTGACCTCATCCGTGTGTGCTGGGGTGACCTCATCCGTGTGCACTGGGCAGGTGACCTCATCTGTGTGTGCTGGGGTGACCTCATCCGTGTGCACTGGGCGGGGTACCCCGTCTGTGTGCACCTGCTGGGGTGACCTCATCAGTGCTCAGCTGGTGGGGGCTCCAGGCGTGAACTTGCACTCTAGCGTCTTCTCCCGAGCGCTGGACTCGGGCTGTTCCCCTCTCCTGTGCGTGTCCAGTGCCTGGTGCATTCTGTCCAGTGAGCGCATGAGGGAAAGACCCCACCCCCTTTACCAGCTGTCGAGGGGGCTTCTCTTCCCCATTTGCAGGTGGGGCGTGTTTCACGGGAACATGCAACGCGCCAGCTGCGCTGCCTTCCACTCCCTCGAGCTGGTGCCCGGGGCAGCGTTCTGGGGAAGGGCAGACGGGACCCCAGCCCCGGGGCAGCGTTCTGGGGAAGGGCAGACGGGACCCCAGCCCCGGGGCAGCGTTCTGGGGAAGGGCAGACGGGACCCCAGCCCCGGGGCAGCGTTCTGGGGAAGGGCAGACGGGACCCCAGCCCCGGGGCAGCGTACTGACGAGTGTGATTCCCAGCAGGCACAGTGTCTGACCACGAGGCGGTGGTTCCTGACCTGGGGACGTGAGCGAGGGTCACGGACAGAGACCAGGAGCGGACAGAGACCAGGAGCGGGGCTGTGGGGCGGGTTCAGCTGGGATGGCTGGAGGGGCTGCGGATTTTCCAGCCTGGAGTCTTCTCCTTGCTTCGCACGTGCCTCGTCTACACTGGGAACGTTGGTGACGTCAGGTGAGACTGCCAGAGAGACGTTTCATTTCCACTGGAGGAATCAGCGACTCTCCCATGGTTGAAGGGGTCTCCAAGACCTTCCGAAGAGTTGGTTTGGCCCAGGGGTTCTTTTGTTAAAAACGTTTAAAGAATTAAAAAATTCCTACTACAGGCCTGGCGCTGTGGCGTAGCGGGCAAGGTCACCTCCTGGGGCGCTGGCATTTCATGTGGGCTCCAGCTCATGTCCCAGCTGCCCTATTTCCAATCCAGCTTCCTGCAATAGTGTGGAAGAGGCAGTGGGAGGTGGTTCAAGTGCTTGGGCCCCTGCACCCACGTGGGAGACCCGGATGGAGCGCCTGGCTCCTGGCTTTGGCCTGGCCCAGTACTGGCCCTCATGGCCATTTAGGGAGTGAACCAGGAGGTGGAAGATCTCTCTCTCCTTCTCTCTCTCTCTGTAACTCTGACTTTCAAAAAATAAATACATGTTAAAAATCACTGCTATTAAATTTGTCTCCGTAAGTCCCTATTTTCGAAGTCTGACCATCAAAACTCAAGTAGACGTCTGTAAGTTTGCAGCGCGTGTGGGGCTGGCACAGAGCCCGTCACGAGAGAACACGTGGTTTGTTCTTAGATTACTGACACGCCCATACTCGAGGAAAGTGTGCAGGGTTGTTGGAATTTGTTTTGAAATATTTATTGGAAAGACAGAGTTAGAGAGAGAGAGAGAGGAGAGAGAGAGAGGAAGCCAGGAGCTTCCTCGGGGTCTCCCACGTGGGTGCAGGGGCCAAGGACTTGGGCCACAGCAGAGAGCTGGGTTGGGAGTGGAGCAGCCGGGACACGAACAGGCGCCCCTATGGGGTGCACTGCCGCTGTCGGAGGCTCAGCCCACGACGCCACAGCGCCGGCCCAGTGCTCAGGTTGGCAGTGAGGTTGGGGTCAGATGTGTCTCGGCGGAGCCTGCGAGTCCCCCTCCCCGATGCCTGGTCCGGCCACACCCACTCTCGCCGTGGACTCCGTGCATTTGCCTCTTCGCAGCAGCTCTGCCCGTTCTGTGGGTGAGAAGCTGCGGTCACACAGGTCGAGTTCAAGGTCGTGCGAGTGCGTCTCTCTCAGTCAGGCTCTGCCTCTTAGCTGTTGTGCTGTGCAGAGGCAGGGAACCCTGGGGGCCGGGGCTGTGTCCTGGTTTGAACCTCGACTCTGCTGTGTGATCTCGGGCAAGTGGCTGGCCCTTTCTGTGCCCGTGTTTCCTCCCCCCTAAAGCATGCTTAGTGCAGGGAGAGTAGCTTACTGCTCTGGTGCCGGGCACGCCGTGTGGTGTCTGGTCATGGGGCTGGGGAAGGAGCAGGCTGGAGGCGGCCGTGCACCCGAGCACCTGGGCCGGTTGCTGCTGGTGCGTGGCCGCAGTGGCTGGGGCGCGGGCTGGCTCGGGCACGCACTGCAGTGGATGCTGCGTGCTCGCGCTGCCTGGTCTGGTGCTTGGCTCGTGTGTCAGATTTTCTCAGAGCAGTGAATGGAACGGATCTCAGCGGCTGCGCCTGTGGCCATAAAACACCAGGGCCCAGCAAACACGGCCCTCGGCTCTGCCTGCCGGGAGCGCGGCTGGCTGCGGCTGCGTCGGTCGGGCTGCCGTCCCTGGTGCTCCAGAGAACCAGGTGCTTCGCCCACGCAGGCCGGCTCTGCTGCTCTGCGCTCTTTCCTGTTGGCATTGGGACAAAGCCTGGGACAGCAGGGTCCCGGCGTGGCTGATGGCTGCTCAGGCTGCCTGCTCGGAGGATCACAGACAGAGGTGACTGAGGACGTCCCCACGCCCCACCTGCCTCCCCCGCACCGCGCCATCTGCACGGCATCTTCCAGGCTGACCGGCTTGCTCTGTGAGTCACAGATCTCTCAGGGAGCTTGGGTGGGGGGCAGCCGTGCTGTGCCGGTGCCGGGACGTGACAGCTGGCAGCTTAGAACTAATGTGCATAGGTTGTGCTTCGGTAGAAAAGCCACCAGCCCCAGGGCCAGGCCTGGACAGGGCTCTGTGCTGCCACGGCGCGTCCTCCCCACTCGCCCTGGGCCCCACCCCCAGCGGCACGGGCCGACTCGACTCGGCACCGTTCCCGGATGCGCTCTCTGCCGAGGGAGTCCCTGTTCACTGCGCTCGGCTGTTCCTAGGTGCGGGGCACTGCGGCAGCCCAGGGCCGAGTTGGGGTTAGGGTTGCGGCACGGCGTCTCGGGTCCGAGGGGCAGACCTAGGGGCTGTGTCCCCTGAGGCCTCCCTGTCTTCCCTGGCGCGGGGACCTCAGAACAGAGGGGAAGGAGCGTGGCGGGGCCTGGACGCGGCAGCTGAGCCCACTCGGGGCCCCGAGTCTCCACGTCCTTGGAGTTGCCACTCTGGAGGCGGCTTGTCTAGGAGCCAGACCTGGCGCTTGCCGGCTGTGTGACACTGGGGCCGCGACTTCCTCTCTCTGTGCCTGGGTTTCCTAGCTGGAAGGTGCTGAGGACAGTCCCAGGCCGCTCTAGGGGGTTAAGTGAGTGAGGAGGGTAAATGCTGGAGTGGTGTCTGGCTCACAGGAAAGCCGAGTGGGCGCTGACTGCCGGGTGCCCTCCTGGAAGGGGCCAGGTGTGCGCTGCGCTGGGGGAGGGGAGCAGAGGGAGGCTCTGAGGGAGCATCAAGGTCGCTCAGGGTGAGGCAGGAGAGCGGGGCATCTGCAGGTGGGGCCGGAAGCTGGGCCTGACCCCACTGGACGCGTCCTCCTTGCAGTTTCCTGTGGAAACCAGGCCAGGCGCAGCGTCTCCCGTGGGCCCAGGGTGCTCTGTACCCCGCGGGAGCCTGCCCTGGACCACCCTGTCCTCAGCCATCCAGTCCTCTGCATCTTGTCTCCGCCCGTGGGCCAGCTGCAGCCTGATGGTGTGTTCCCGGTGGCTGGGTCCTCTACGGGGAACCCCCAGAGGAAGGGCCGCGTGCACGGGAGGATGCTTCCTGCGTGCACTGAGGTCGCCTTGCACGCCGGCTGGGGAGGTGTTGGGCAGGAGGGCCGACCCCTGGCTCTGTCGGATCCACTGTGCCTCTGCAGAGGAGGGGTCTCTTGTGAGGGGCTTCCAGTACCTTCACATGGGTCTGCCTCTCTCTTACCCCTCCGAAGGTCTCCATTTCTTCCTTGGCTTCTTGGCTTCTATGCACCGTTGAGGGCCGCTGCTGAGTGAGAAACCTGCTCCCCAGTCATTCATTCCTGGGGGGCGTCCAGCGTGCGTGAGGCTGTTGACTGGCCCAGTGCCCTGGGAGGCGCCCAGGGGGACTCGGAACTCAGGCACAGATGGGGTCCAGGGTCGTGGGCAAAGCAGGAAAGCTTTCTCAAAAGCCGGGGTCCCCGGCAGCCAGCGCTGTGGCGTGGCTGGTGAAGCTGCCGCCTGCCACACTGGCTCCCTCTGGTTTGTGATCTGACGGCTTCCCTTCTGATGCAGCTCCCTGCTGGAGGCCTGAGGGAAGCAGGGGACGATGGCCCATGTATCTGGGCCCCTGCCACCCACGTGAGACCCAGATGAAGCTCCTGGCTTCGGCTTGGCCTAGCGCGGACTGTTGTGGCCATCTAGGGCGTGGACCAGTGGATGGAGGATCCCTCACTGTCTCTCTCTGTAATGCTCACTTTCAAACCAATCAATCAATCAATCTAAAAATTTATAAAGCAGAGCTGCAGATTTGTGGTGCTCCCATGTAGCTCGCTGCGGGATGGTTCAAGGCCGCTCCTGGTCTCTCAGCTCCAAGCCCTTGGAGCCTGGTGACGTCCCCTGTGGGACCCGGTGGACACTGAGCAGAGTGAGGGTGAGCTCAGGGCCAGCGCCCTGGGCGGGCAGGGGCCGACGTCTGCATCCCAAGACTTACAGAAACGAGAGGCCACGCAGGGCGCAGCCGCCTTCAGGGCAGGGACGCGGGGGTCTTCGCTGCAGGGAGCGCATTACAGCCTCGGGGGCGTGGCCTGCCCTGTCCTGTCCGGCACAGATGAAGCCCGCCTGGGGCAGAGTCACTTTCCACCAGAGTGCTCTGGTAGCGAACGGCTGGTGCTCTGTGTCTCCGCCTCGCCTCTCCCCACCGACGGCAGAAAAACCGCAACCATGCCCTGCACACGTCCCAGTCCCCCCGTCAGGTGTGCGGGGCAGAGTGAGGGAAGCGGGAGAAGCCTGGCCCTTTTACCTGGACAAGGCTTTGGGGTGCAGGGAGGCGAGCGGTTAATCTGTGGCCGGATGAGGGCGTGGCGGACTTCTGAGCATCGAGGATGACCACCCTGCTGGACGAGGGTGTCTGGGGCTTGCAGAGGGGCTTCCGGCCTGGAGGAGACGGCAAGGAGCCACGGACTCTGGCGTCGGGTGCCACGGCTCGTCACGCTTTTCCTCTGTCTGGTCACGGTGTCCTTGATGTCCACGGTGGTGGGACTGGAGCTGGCCCGACCAGGTCCTCCTGTGCTGGAAGAGGAGCTGAGCTGAGGAGCAAGGCAGTGTGTGCCTCAGGGTGGACGGGCTGGAAGCTGGCTGCTTCCGGCTTTACCTGCAAGTGGTGGGAACTGCTGGTGGGATCTCACACCTGCGCACGTGCCACGCTGGGCTGTGTTCTCCCTGTGGGCCTGGCAGTTCCCTCCACGCAGGTGTTGCCTTCCCCGCTCGTGGTGGGCACCAGCCAAGGCTCTGTTGTGATGCGGGGGTATCAGGGCTCTGTCTGCCGTGCCTGCCAGGTACCGGGGCCGGGGGCGTAAACGAGACCCACCCTTCTCGTCTCTCTCTCGCCCTGGGTTCACGATGTCATGGATGCCACGTGTTCTAGGCACCGCATAAGAAGATGGAAGTGGGTACAGATTCTTCTTCAAAATACCAGCAGCCAAGCACCTCTCATGACAGTGCAGCTATTTCCTGGCCCAAGTTGTGAACATGGGAAACGTGGGGATGACGAGCAGATGAGAGTGTCAGCGTTTTCAAAGGCCGGGAGGAAAATCCAACTCGTGTTGCATCCTGTCCTTGGCAAGGAGTCCGCTCCCTCCCGCAGTGGCCCTGCCGTCTGTCTGCTCGCTGATCTGTGCTCAGACCCACAGCTGTGGGCCCCGGCTTTCATTTCCGTCACCGTGACGAGTGCTGGGCAGGCACACAGTGGCACGCAAGTCCCAGTGCAGTGAGTGACAGAAGAGCTCGGCCTGTGGGAGGGCTGGGCGGCGTCTCCTAAGCAAGGAAACTGGTCTGGGACAGCTTTGGAGGAGTGTGCCCTGAAGGTGGGACTGACAGTCACGTGTCGTAGGCTGGGTGTGTAGCTGGGTGAGTGCCGCTGAGGTGGAGCACCGAGGAGTTGTACCGTTCCTGTAGAACTGTGTTTCAGGAAGCGCCCGTAAAACGGAGGCAGACGTTTCTGGTCCATAGGTCGGTCACTGATTCTCTACTGGATATTTCAGAAGGACACAGTAGAAACTGAATGTCAGTATCCAGGCGATCCAGTGCTGTGGGAAGTCACAGAGCAGTACCCGGGATCCAGTAGGACACGGGAAGTCACACGGCAGTACCCGGGGATGCAGTAGGACATGGGGAAGTCACATGGATCCAGTAGGACACGGGAAGTCACATGGATCCAGTAGGACACGGGGAAGTCACATGGATCCAGTAGGACATGGGAAGTCACATGGCAGTACCTGGGATCCAGTAGGACATGGGGAAGTCACATGGATGCAGTAGGACATGGGAAGTCACATGGCAGTACCTGGGATCCAGTAGGACACGGTGAAGTCACAGGACAGTACCCGGGGATGCAGTAGGACATGGGGGAGTCACATGGCAGTACCTGGGATCCAGTAGGACTTGGTGAAGTCACAGGACAGTACCTGGGATCCAGTAGGACACGGTGAAGTCACAGGACAGTACCTGGGATCCAGTAGGACACAGGGAAGTCACATGGCAGCACTGGGTATCAATGGAAGCAACCCTCCTCCTATTTATCTGGATAATTTTGTACTCATTTGTATGTAATATGGACTAACTGTTCTTTGGACTATTATTCCTGCATTATCTCCAAATTCAAAGGCTGTCTACTGGGGAATCCCTTCTGGGTTCTGGACTAGGTGCCATCCCCATGCTCATTGCTGCAATGGCGCCTTCTCCCTGGCCTTGTCAAATGATGTATTTGCAACGTCTGTCCCTTCCTTAGAGTGTGCACTCGGCAGAGCGGGAGCTGCAGCTGCTGTCTGGACCATTCCTGGAGCATGGTGGGTGCTCACATCAGGCCGTGGTCGGGCAGAGATCGTGCAGCCGTAGGGCCGCTGGGTGTGCTTGAGTGACGGTGCTGGTGCTATGGGCATCTGAGCCTGGTTTCTGCTCAACTCAAACTCAGCAGAGTGTGGATCTGCGTCCTCCAACAGGTGGCATCTTAGAAGGTGGTATGGAGAAGAACATTCAGACGGGTGGTGGGGAAGGACCTGGACAGGTGCTCCTGACCTCGTCCCTGGGAACTGCACCAGGGACGGCTTCTTCCAGCCACGGCCCCAGGTGCCCTCGCAGTAGGTGGTGTGCGTTTGAGCGGTGGCTGGCTGGGCCCCTGGCACAGGGTGGGGGCACAGAGAAGCCAAGCTGTCTGGCCTCAGGGGAATCGTGTTCCTGACCCTGGCCTGCATCGCCTCGTCACGGGAACCGTGGTCAGGCCCTGTCCTGTCTCAGACGCTGAAAATGGGAATCTCTGGCTCGGGAGCTTTTTGAGATACTTTTCATTCTGTTGTCCGCGCAGGCCCGCTTTCCACAAGCAGTAAGCGCGCATCTGTCTGGGTCAGCCGCAGTGGCGTCCTGGCGCTCACTCCCAGCTCGGTCGGCCGCCGCGTGTTGGGCCTGGAGCAGTTGCTGAGAGGGGGAGCTGTGCTCCCTGACCGCGCGGTCCTGGTGTACACCGAGTGCAGGAAAACAGCCCAGGGATTCCCGTAAGCCTCGTCCCGTTTGAACCTGTTCTGCAGTGTCAGCATGCTTTCGGCTCGGGTGCACTTTTGATCGGAAGCCCAGGTCTGATGTGGTTCTGTGCAACTGTGTACCTACGTGTGTGCAAGTATTTCAGAATGAGACAGCGCAAAATCCCGAGGGTTCATTCTCTCGCCTCGTCTTTTAGACGTTTGCGCTTAAGAGTGCTTATGACGGAACCTGCCCCTCCCCCCAACAACCTGCCGCCTCACACCGGGAAAGGCGCCTCCTGGTGCGAACCTGCCGGGCTCGGCCCGGACATCATCAGACCACAGCACCACGTCTGCGGCCCGTCCCTGGCAGGGATGTTGCCGAGTGGCGCCTGCCCGTGTGTGTGGCCCAGAGACCCTCAGTGCTTGGTGCTCAGAGACCAGCGTTATACCTCGCGCACATCCCAGTGTGGTCCAGCCACGGCTGCTACGTGGAGGGCCGGCCTGGGGCAGCGCTCAGCTCACAGAAGTGGCCGTGTCATCCTGACTGTGCATTGATCATTCTGTTTGGCCCTCGTTTGTCGTGGGTTAACGGGGCGAGTTGCTGTGCAAAGATCGTAAGCTGAAGAAGGGCTTTCTCCAGAAGGATGGAGCAGTGAGAAGCAGGGTCCTGCGCGTGCCTGAGAAGGGGGGGGGAGTTGCGGGCGTCCTGCGGTCCCCGGGGCTGTGGGGTCCTTAGCCCGGGCATCCCAGGCTGTCTTCCTGAGGGCCATTCTGGGTTCCGTTCTTCAGTGCCAGTGTTGACCTGTACGATATTTTCCAGTTCTAAAGCAACTCTTGCATTGTGTGTGCAGAGGTGCGTGGGCTCCGAGTCCCGTCTCTGGCTCATCCCTGACCATCACCACTGATGGGCCACACGTCTCTGTCACCCAGGCTGACCACCGCTGATGGACCACATGTCCCTGTCATGCTGAGCTGACCACCACACTGATGGGCCACACATCCCTGTCACGCTAGGCTGACCACCACTGAAGGGCCACACGTCCCTGTCATGCCAGGCTGACCACCGCTGAAGGGCCACACGTCCCTGTCACACCAGGCTGACCACCACTGAAGGGCCACACGTCCCTGTCACGCCAGGCTGACCACCGCTGATGGGCCACACGTCCCTGTCACCCAGGCTGACCACCACTGAAGGGTCACACGTCCCTGTCACGCCAGGCTGAACACACTGACGGGCCACACGTCCCTGTCACCCAGGCTACCCTCCACTGCTGGCTCAGAGCCTTGTTCCCTTATCTGGACAATGGGTTGATGACGCTTCCCGCCTCAGAAGCCAGAGGATGCTGCGAAGCGGCCCACACACGTGACTCCTCAGTGGAGCGCCGAGCCGGCTGCAGCTGGCACCAGTGCGGGAGACCTGCCGGGTCCCTTTTCCCCGAGCGTCTTCCCGGGGGTCTCTGAGGGACACTGTGGGCGCCTTCTGTTCCCCAAGTTTCTCCTGCACCTGTGTCTGCCCACGGCTGCCAGCCGCCCCCTCTTGGTCTCGCACAGTGCTCCTCACGACTCAGCCATCGCCCAGAGCCACATGCTCAGTGTGTCCCTGGCACACGGCTCGTCCGTCTGCTCTTGACCGCGCTCTGCAGAGTCCCAGCAGCCAGTGCGATTTCCCTCACCTCCTCAGACGCTGCTTCAAATCTGCGTCAGAGCGTCGCCACGGCTCTCTTGAGAGTTTCCAGACGTTTTGCGTAAGAGAATCTACACATGTTCCTGGTCGGTTAGCGTCAGTGATGAAATGACTGTGGATCCACTTTAAGTGGATAAAAGTGTCTTCCATTTTGAAAGAGATGATGTTGGAAATCACCCCCTTAATCATCAATTAAAGGACATTTAAGAAAAAAATTAACTTCAACATCAAAGCGATTCTGGTTCTGAATCCGCCAGGTGAGCTGTGCACCTGTCTCTCCCGTGTCTGCGTCTGCTCGGGTTTTGCAGGCCCAGGGTCTCTTGGCCGGAAGTGGGTGAAGTTTTGCTTGCTTCCGGGAAGTTGTCACTGGGCGCTGTTCTCTGTGCCACGTCTCCAGAAAGCAGGGCTCGTGGCGACGTTAGGAGAGGCTGTTTCTCCCCAGCAGGGCCCGCAGAGGGGAGTGGAGTGGGGGACTCCCGGCCCCTCCCCCGTAGGTCAGTGTTTTTCCGTGTTTCCTGGGACAACAGATGAACTCGCTGAGCAGGAGGAGTGGCGGGCTGCTGGTGAGGACGATGGTGGCTACCACTGCCATTCACGTGTTTTATGTAAATGAACTCACTGATGTGGGTTAAGTTTATTTCTCTGTGATTAACTGTAAGAGGAAAATGATTGTAAAACACCGTGGATTAGCATTGTGAAAGAGCATGCTAGACGGAGCTGGACAGAGCTGGTTTCCAAGCTGTGCTCCACAAAGGACCAGCTGTGTGTCATCCGGTGGGTTGCTGGACCTCTGAGAGGTTCAGGTTTCTGATGTTTAAGGGAAGACAGTCACACCTGCCTGTAGGGTGGAACGAGCTGTAGAGACGGGAGAAGGTCCCAGGCGCTTAGTGAACTTTAGAAGGTAAGAGAACGTTCCAGTCTGTCTTAGGCGGTGCACGTCAGCCAAGCAGACAAGAGACTCACTCTTCTATTTCCAGGACTTGTTTGTTTTGTTAACTCACATGTTTTCTGGCACTGGAAGCAGAGAATGAACACGCCCTGTTCTTACAAGCAGGCTGGAAGTTTTGAGTCACGAACATGGCATATTTTAAGAAAAACTGACAGGCATTAACATCCCCTAGGCAGCCCCCACGGGTGCCTGAACACTGCATTACAAAACTCGGCTGGCATTGCACTTTGTTGGCATATTGCTGGAGGGGAATAATTTATCTGTGGGCTGCGTGAGGAAATATTTCTCCATATTTGCAAGTGGAGTCGCCTTTCTCCTCCCTCAGTAGATTTATTGCCTTGATAAAATGAATCTCTAATGCTCTTAAATGTTTCTCAGTAAGAGATGAATTTCAAGGTCTCGGATTGAATCAATAATTTTCTGCTTGACTGTGGAGTAGGGAACAATGTAACCAGATTGCAAAGTAGCCATGGCAGACAGCAGCAGAGGGGAGGGTCTCTGTCCAGAGTGCTGAAAGTCCCCCTGCTTGGGCCGGCAGCCCTGGGCTTCTTGCCCGGAGGCTCTTGTTACAATGCGGAGTCCAACCTGCTGCCATTCGTGAGCCAGCCGAACTCCCCGAGCCTTGCAGGACAGCATCTTCCAGGCCTCTCGGGTCACCTTTGAGTCTCTTGCTTTGATGTTTTCTCTTAAGGTGACCCATGAGCTTTTGTCCTCGTGAACACAAGGTGCGTTTGTTAGTTTTGTTGAGTGTTCGTTATCACTAATTTAATAACTTTCTGTATTTATGTCCCAGGGTGCAGGCTTGGGACGTGTGGCTTTCCACATGCACTGTTTGTTCTAAGCAGGGCGATTTGGTGCTTAGGCTTCTGAAGGAGAACCGAGCCATGGAATTGCAAATTCTACTGGCTTTGAGTCACTAATTTGGGTTTAATTAGAATGATGATTAAGAATTCTATGTTTATAAAACACCTAAACCATATTCCCAAGAAATTCGGGGGTAAAGGCTGAGCTTATTGTATTAAGATTATATATTAGCTTCCACTTGCTTTTTTGTCTTATGTTATCAATATTTTCCTACCCTCACTTTATTTTAACCACAACTTTTTAAAAGATTTATTTATTTATTTGAAAGTCAGAGTTACACAGAGAGAAAGGAGAGAGAGAGAGAGAGAGAGAGCGAGTGCGAGGTTTGCCATCCACTGGTTCTCTCCCCAGATGGCTGCAATGGCCGGAGCTGCACCGATCCAAAGCCAGGAGCCAGGAGCTTCTTCCAGGTCTCCCACATGGGTGCAGGGGCCCGAACTTGGACCATCTTCCACTCCTTTCCCAGGCCACAGCAGAGAGCTGGATCGGAAGAGGAGCAGCCGGGACTAGAACTGACGCCCATATGGGATGCTGGTGCTTCAGGCCAGGGCATTAACCCATGGTGCCACAGCACCGGCCCCAACCACAATCTTTAAAAGAGATTTATTTTATGTATTTGAAAGCATCATAGAGAGAGGTTGAGCTCTGTTCTAGAAGAATCCTGCAGAGTCAGTTCAGAGAGAACGGCCCTACCCTGGGGAGAGCATCAGGTTGTTTATCCGATACCAAGTCCTCAGCCTGCCCTTAGCAAGCATCTTGTTAAGTCTATTAAGCAAAAAATTTCCTCCTACCCTTGATATCTCACCACGATCACCCAGCGGCCCCTGGCCGTGACTCCAAGCTGTCCTTGCTGCGTCTGGAGCGGGGGTCGGCGCTGCGTCCATCTCCCTCTCCTGCCCACCCTGCCGTTCTCAGCCGGTCTCCAGGGCAAAGCTTCCCTCCCGTGGCCTCCGCACCCTCTTATTTCAAGGCTCCCTCCCTCCCACAGGCAGTGTTTTGTCGAACATGTTCCAGAGAACAATCTGAGAATGTTATTTTTCAATCACTCCGTTTGACTTTTGACATTAATTACAGTTATTGTTATATTAGGGCTTATTACTCTCTTTTCAAAAACTTGCACACTTGTAACCATCTTTTTTCTGTCTCTTCCTGTTTCTCCTGGATGTGTTGATTTTTATTTTGCAGATTTTATGGTTTGTTTTTCTGGTGGTTGCCTTGGACTATTCTAATCACACTCAGCGTTCCAGCGTTTCCACCAAGGGAAATGCATTCTGATGGCCCCACCACCTGTGGGTCCGGTCCTCTCCCACCCACTGCTTTCTTAGTGTTAATCTTTAGCTCTAATTTTCCATACATATTTTTGGTAAAGATTTATTTATTTATTTATTTGAAAGATAAAGTGGTAAAGAGAGGGAGAGACAGAAAGAGAGAGGGAGGGAGATCTTCCATCTGCTGGTTCACTCCTCAAATGACCACAACAGCTAGAGCTGGGCCGATCTGAAGCCAGGAGCCAGGAGCTTCTTCCAGGTCCCCCAGTGTGTGTGCAGGGCCCGAGCACTTGTCCATCTTCTGCTGTTTTCCCAGGTGCATTGGCAGGGAGCTGGATTGGAAGTGAAGCAGCTGGGACCTGAACTCGTGCCCGTATGAGATGCTGGTGTCACAGGTGGCGGTTAACCCACTACATGCAGCACCAGTTCCTAACTTTCTTTCTTTCTTTCAAAAATTTATTTATTTGTTTATTTGAAAGGCAGAGTTACAGAGAGGCAGAGGCAGAGAGGGAGAGAGGTCTTCCAGCCACTGGTTCACTCCCCAAATGGCCGCAAGGCTGGAGCTGGGCTGATCCGAAGCCAGGGGCCAGGAGCTTCTCCTGGTCTCCCATGTGGGTGCAGGGCCCAAGCATCTGGGCCATCCTCCACTGCCCTCCCAGGCACAGTAGCAGGGAGCTGGACTGGAAGTGGGGCAGCTGGAACTTAAACTGGCGCCCATGCGGGATGCCGGCCCTGCAGGCGGCGGCTTTAACAAGCGATGCCGCAGCGCTGCTCCCAAGGGTTTTTCACAGTGAGCCTTTCTGTAGAAACCTCTGAGTTCTGGAACAATGGCAGACATATTTTATTTCCTCTCACATGGCGTTGGAGGCTTGGCCTACGTGAAGTTCCAGGCCTCTTGTGCTCCTCTTCCTCCTGTAGCCTTTTGAGACACGAGGAGGCGTTTCTAGGTTGAGGTCAGGCTTGGACGTGACCTTTGGCCCCTGTGAGCTCCCACATCCTCATCCGTGAACTGCGATGACATCGGTGTGTGTTTTGCAAGGGGCATGAGTGGCGCCGTGGAGGAGAAAATATGTTGCCATCGTGTTTATGGGCCATAGAATAATCTCCGAGCTGCCGTGATCCGGTTTTAACATTTGTGACAAAATTCTTTCCTTTCCAGAAAGACGAGGAAGGGAGGAGAGAGCAGACAGTGGCGGGGTCGGGGACGTCAGCTCGCCAGAGCTCCACGTCTGCTGTTTACCTGAGCGGCAGACCTGCCTCTCGCGGGAAGAGCCTGTCCAGTACGCAAGGGCGGCCCCTGGAAAAGGCACGGGTGATGGAGACACGTGTCTCGTCTCAGCCCAGCCGTGGGTGCAGAGGGGAGACGTGTGCCCCACCCTGCGGTGTCGGGCATCAAACCGCGCTGGCACCGCGGGGCCGTTAGACTTCTCCTCCTGCTGTGGTGGCAGTGTGGGTGTTGTGGGGGTTGTGGGCTGCTCCTCCACGTCTGTGTGAGCCAGGAGACCCTGTCCCAGGGCACTGACCAGCGCAGGGAAGAGCTGGCGTCAGCAAGGGCACCTTTGATTTAAAGGAGCAGAGTTTCGGGTCAGCAGAAACGCAGGACGGGCAGTGGAGCGGGGGGCGGGGGCTCTAGCTCACTGACGAGGGGCTGGGGGACAGAGTGATGGACACAGCATGAGAGCCAGGCTGCTCCCTCAGCTCTGCCTGGCAGAGGTGTGACCTGGACCCAGTCCACCCAAAACTCGGGCCTCACGAGCCTCCCTGTCCTTTTTGATAAAGTTGGGATTGCGCTGTGGGCAGCTGGCGGTGATTCTGAGCAATGCCACCTGTGAGCATCCCTGTCGGTGGCTTGGGTGGACATGGGCACGCCCTCTTCTTGAGTAAGTGCCCAGGAGTGCGTTTGCAAAGCCAGAGATACACATAGGTTTTGCTTAACTGGTCCTGTCTCTAGAATGTTCTGGAAAATTCTAGAAATGAATTCTTGATGAATTTAGAAATTCTGTTGAAGCAGCTTAGGGCTCTGGAGAACTCAGACAAGGAGTCATCCACCCAGGAGCCACTGGAGTTGCGGGCACAGAGGGGGGATTGCTCTCCTCGAAAAGGCTCACTGCCGTGGAGGGAGGCAGGGTCTTTGGGTTCAGGTCCTGAACAAAAACTGTCCTCCGGACTGTACGCTTCTCTGTGGGTAGATCACAGAAGTCATTCATCTGCTCCAGGCTTTGTGATGAACTTTGACCACCGAGGTGTGCGTGTCAGTGGCCTGTGTCTGGGTGGCCGTGGCTTCAAGGCAGCACACCTGCCACTCTGTGGACCTCTGGGTGGTGACCGGCAGTGTTGGAGGCCAAGGCTGCTTCCGTGCCGCTGGCCGGGGTCTCGGCATGAAGACGTTGTGGAGCCGGCCAGGGGAGACGCACGGTGGACACGCCCAGGGTGTGGGAGAGATGCGCATTTGTTGTTTGATGACTTCACTGGCGTTCGGGTATTTGTTTTAACTCTCCTGACTGGCGCAGCACTTCCTGGCCACAGATCCGGACCACGTGGGTTCTTTGACCCACAGCCACCTGCCCTGTACACGGGTAGACGAGTTGACGTGGCCTGGCAGGGTTGTCACCAGGACTGGAACGAGCAGCCGGCCGTGAAGCTGCTTCGAGGACGCTGCACAGTCACAGCTTCTGTCCCTGCGGCGCGGTTCAGCCTCAGCCGTGAGGCCGGGGCTCCAGGGCGAGTGGCCGATCCGCGAACATCTGGGGGACTTTGGCCCAGTTCCACGCCCTCATCTCCAGCACGTGGAGAGCGGGTCACCCACCCTGCCTGGGCGAGGGCCAGCAAGACGGAAGTGAGGCTCGGGCTCTGCGTGGGTCTGACCTTCCATGGCTCTGTGCAGAGTTCCTGGAAGATGCAATTGGAAAATACGTTTATTTTGCTGCAAAACAGTTTGGAATCCGTGCATAACTTTTTCATGATACACATGTTCTGGTTCTGAAGGCCCTCCACGTGCATGGGTTCCGAGACTATCTGTACCCCAGTAGTCTGGTCTTCCCGTCTGTTCTCTGAGGACCTTTCACAGAGCCCTCGGGTCACCCGTCCAGGGAAGCGTTGCTGCCCGGTTGCCTGCCCTGCGCAGTCCTTGTGGCTGCCTGGCTTCGAATCAGGGGAGCCCCGAGGGCCAGGTTCTGCCGTTCTAGGACAGATGCCGATCTCTTCAACACGTCCTGCAGGCGGGGGAGCACCCACGCCAGGGAGCTGGCTCAGGTGCGCTGGAGTCTGTGGTCCAAATCACTTCTCAGAAATCCACTGCTCAGTGACTCTGGGCTCAGGAACAAATCGATAGTTCAGACAGAGGTCAGGACCCCAAAATTCTGTTCTTTCTGCTAGAAATCAGTCACGGACAAAGAGCTCCTTTGGCCTCATTCACTCTACCGAGTCTGGGGCAAGGTGTGGGGCTGAAGGGATGCAGAGAACAGGGCCTCAGCTCCCGGGGGCTCGGGGGCCGCCCGCACACGGGGTCACAGTGTCCACACAGGATTGGAGCCACTCAGCCTGCAGGACTCTCCTGGGTCCCGGGAGATCCACTCGACCCCCTGCCAGGACAGCGCCCTCAGTGACCCTAATGCCTCCCCGTCAGTCCCCTGGGCCCCACCTGGTCAGAGGTCATGGTCCCCCAGCGTCACCACCCTGGGGCCCAAGACCCCAGCACAAGGGTCCACAGGGAACACACTCAATCCACGGCGCACTGCTTGTATCAGGTTTTAAAGGCAGGCAAAACATACTTGGCGGGGGTGGTAAATCCACGGGAAAATGTAAAATCCAGGAAGAGGGTAGAAGGGTCCTCCCAGGGGCCTGAGCTTTGTCTGTGTTTCCTTCGTCTTGGAGGTGAGAAGGCAGTGAAGACCCGCGTGGAGATGAGGATTTTTCAAAACAGATTTATTTATTGTATTTGAAAGGCAGTTATACACACACACACACACACACACACAGACACACGTTCCATCTACTGGTTCATTCCTCAAATAGCTGCAACGCCCAGGACTGGGCCAGGCTGAAACCAGGGGCTCCATCCTGGTCTCCCACGTGGGTGCAGGGGCTCAAGCATGTGGGTCGTCCTCCGCTGCTTTCCCAAATGCGTTAGCAGGGAGCTGGATGGGAAGTGGAGCAGCCGGGACTTGAACCAGCGCTCGTATGAGATGCCAGTGTTGCAGGCAGCTCTTGACCTGCAGCCCCACAGCGCCAGCCCCACTCACTTCTGCATTTGAAATGTTTCACCACAGACCACAAAGTCAGGAGGAAACACTGCACTCAGGCCCTTTCAACAAGGCATCACCTCCGACACTGAGCGGCTTCCTGTGCTCGGCATCTGTGTGCACGTGTGTCCAGCTGTGTGTTTGCTGGGGGGAGGGAGCACGTGTGTTGGGATGGAGCGTGATGTTCGTACCAGCACCTCTGCAGGCGCAGTGCAGGACGTGCCCCTCAACCAGGCCTGGGCACACAAGATGGGGGACCCTGGCCTGGACAGGGGAGCCCAGAGGGGACGGCGGCAGGACTCCAGGGTCGTGTCTCCGTGTAACCTTGGCCCACCCAACCTGGGTTTCGGGAGGGCTCAGCAGCGGGGGCCGTGAGCCCTGGGGGCTGCTCCCCAGACCAGGCACAGTCCCCTGTGGTTGTGCACATGCATTTGAAGTGTGAAGCGGCACACTCGGAAGTGTTAAGGTGTATTTTCTGTCTTATCTATCACTTTGTTTAACCATACAAGCAACCCAGGGTGAGCCTCAGCACATCCTAGGGGCAGGGTTTCTGGGAGAGGATCCGACAGTTACTGCCCCATCGCTCCCTGGGGAAGGGTGTGGGTGGCCCTGGGCCGCCCTGCTCTGGGTCCACACGGTCAGGGGCCAGGTCCTGGTGGACAGGATGGGGTTTGGTCTTCCTACTCCTGGGTCCCCTGCCGCTACTTCCATGGCGGATGCTGGGACCTTCAGCCTCTGGGGCCGAGTGCATCTTTGGAGAATCCCAGCTGTGGGCGGTTCTGGGCCTGGCGTCTCTGATAGGTTGGAGCAGGACATGGGCAGTAGGAGCTGAGGGGAGCCGTCAAGGGCCTGGGGTGCCGGGGGAGTGGAGGGTCTGGTGGAAGTTTCTGGAAGGGGCTTTGGGGCAGGGGCCTGGCAGGATGTTCTGGGCTGATGGCTGCTGCTTTTAGGCCGGTGTGAGGAGGGGGAGCGACTTTGAGCGCATCACTGCCGGGTGGTATCACAGCAGATTTGTCTGCTTCCTGGCACTGCGACACAGTCCCCCAGGCTGGGACCTTCGGAGAAAAGAGGCTTATGGAGCTCACAGGTAGAGGCTGGAGGTGCGACGCTGGGCAGCCTTGTGTGTTTGGCTTCTGGTGGGCGTCTTCGCTCTGAGCCCATGTTGGGGAGGGTTTACCACGCCAGGTGAGAGAGCCGGGGCCAGGCTGGCTGTGCCATGCCCTCTGGGGAGAACTCACCATGGCTACCGAGAACAGCATGGGTCCCTTCCCAGGCAGGGCCCCGGTGACCTCCCACCAGGCCCTCTGGTGGTCCCACCTGTGACCGAGGGCCACAGTCCAGCAGTGGCCTCCAGAGGGCCACGCCGAGGGCCACGCCTCCTCATGACCTTTGGGTGACACTCTCAACCCTCTTCCCAACCCCGGAAGGCTGCCAGCCCCAGGGCTCGGTGGGTGTCCCTGGGGGGCCACCCAAGCTGGGCTGCAGGCCGAGGCTGTGCGGGGGAAGGCTGGCGGCAGAGGCTTTGTGCATCTGCTGCCGCTGGCTAGGACTCCACATAGTGCACCTGCAGCACGTTGCGCAATCCAGGGCGCGCTCTGACCTGGCAGGGTTCGGGAGCCGTTCTGACGGCAGCTGCGCTGCTCCCTGGGAGGGGCAGGCTTTGCGCTCTGCCTGGTGTTCCGGGCCGTGTCGCTGCCACGACAGAGCTGCTCCGCCGGAATCAAGCTTCTGATCCTGAGATGCTGTGTGTCCAGCAGAACCTTCAAGGACAGCTGGAGACAGCTCAGCGGGGCCACGCGGCCTGGAGCCTGGTCCAGCTTGTTGGAGGAGGGCGAATGCTGTGCCCCCGTTGACCTCTGTGTGGGCACCCTTGCATGGGCATCAGAAGGGAGATGGTAGGGGTGTCTGCTGGGGCCACCGAGCGACAGCTGCTCTGCACAGGCATCACGGGGGTCGTGGGCAGTGCTGGCCGCCCAGGTCCAGCTCAGCAAGGACAGGTGCATGCGAGGGTCACGTGGCCATACTGTGAATTCCGCCGTGTCAGGGCCAAGGATTGACAGCTGCCGCAGGACAACCCTGCAGTGTTTGCTTTTCCCGCATATTGGCTGTGTTGTCGCAGAGTGGACGTCCTGTTCCCGCTGTCTGGAACCTTCCCCCACCCTCTCCACTGCCTCCTCCCTCTGGCTGCCTCCCCTCTGCCTTCAGACTCAAGCTCAGGTTTCACCTCTGGGAAGGAAATCTTCCAGGTCAGCATCTCGCCTGGCCTGGTCCGCATGGGTCTCGTTTCCCGCCAGCTGGGGGCCTCGTCTGGGTTTTCAGGGCAGTGGTGGCGCTTCTTGCACAGGGGCACTGATACAGGCACCTCCTGTGGGTCCACTCAGCGAGGCCTCCGCCTCCCGTGGGGCGAGTGCCAGCGGCTCCCCGCTCCAGGAGGGAATGGAAGTGGACGCGGCCTGGCGCTGAGCCTGACGCTGGGCACCTGGCTGTCAGCAGTGCGCTCATGGGACACACGTGTACACCTGGTACCTGCTGTCGCAGGTACCACGTCCTAGTTACATAACTGCACACCGGAGTCAGGGGTGTCCGGAGGAGGGGCGGGTCCCCCGAGCACTCTCAGTGCTTGTAGGGCGGATGTCCTGATGCCAGGGCCCCTCGTGTAGACGCGTCCTGTCCGGGCTGGGGAGCCTGCAGCACCAGGAGGGAGTGTGTGGCTGGGACAGGGGCGGCCGCTGATGCTAAAGGGTGGGACATCGAACTGCAGGTGTTTTCCAGAAAGCATCCTGGTGCCGGGCGTCTGAGAGGGAGAGGAAGAGGCGTGTGTGGGAGGCGCCAGGGTCAGGGGCCACACGCCCAGGGAGGTTCCTCCTCGCCGGTCCCTGACAGCGGCCCCAGCGGCCTCTGAGGCACCGCCGAGGAGGTGGCTCCTCTGGTCTGTGCAGACGGAGGGCCAGTGGCTGGGGAGCTGTGCACCACACCTGTTTGGGAGGTCGGTGTCGTGCCGGGAGAAGTGAGTTCTGCCCCTCGCCCTGCAGAGCTGCTGCCTGAGGCCCCATCACAAAAGATAGGCCAACGAGAGAGAGAGAACATACATTCCTTCCACCTCAGCTCTGTGCCACAGAGACAGAGGCTCAGGGCTCTGGGGCGACGTGTGGGTTTCACAGACAGTTGGGCAGAAGTGTGATTGGCAGGTGAAAGGGTGGGGTCTGACGACAGTGGCCAGCTGGGAGGGACCGTGGGAGGTCCGGCTGTGAGATGTCTCTGTGCCAGGCACAGGCTGGGACCTCTCATCCCAGGGAGGTCTTGGGGAGAAGAGAGGGAGCCCGAGTTTCCTGGGGCTCTCGGCCTGTGCTGGGAGAAGAGGCAGGAGTCAGGGAGCCCTCCCGCAATCTGCTGTTCCCTCCATGTCCTTGGTGCGCTGTTTTGGGGTGGTATTTCTGGAACCCCATCCCCATCAGCAGCCTGTCCCGGGTCGGAGGCCTGGAGGGAGCTGCTGGGAATTCCCCAGGAGAGCAAACTTGTGGTGTCTGAGCCGAGACAGCAGGCCCTGCCCATGTCTCTGAACTCCGGTGTCCACTGCACCTGCGCTTGCACTGTGTGCACAGTGGTGGGCGAGTGCCCCTCTCCTCCCGGGACTGCGGCGGGGTCAGTGCTGCGTGGAGATGACAGTAAGGAAGAGCAGCATGGTGGTGCTGGTTTCCGGGGTGACAGGTGCTCAAGGTCACTGTGCTAATGACAGCCTCGCACTCACAGGACACAGCAGGGTGACGCGTATGGGTCTCCAGGCTCCGGATGACGGCAGCAGGCAGCTCGGCGGGCGGCCCCGGAGGAGGGCCGGCGTGGGAGTGTCCGCGGGGATGCGCCATCTGCTTCCGGGAGCTGTGAAGGAGCCTACGGGGACATTCCTGCCAATCCTCTCCAGAGTCCTCTTTCCCTCCCCGAGCATGGCAGCCCGCCAGACAAGGCCGCTTAGGAACCGGGGGCCACGAGATGCCTCTTTAAAAACGTGGTGTTCTTCCGTGGCCAGCCCAGCGGCTCCCTCGCACTGCCTGCCCTTCTCCGCCCGCGGCTCTGGCCAGCGATGTTAGGGTCGCTTGCAGCGTCCAGTGTGGTCTCAGGGAGGCTGCCGTCTGGGGTTCCCCACGCTGGCCTCAGCCGGCCGGGGCTCCACCTGGTGTGTGTTTTTCTGTTGGAGCTGCGTGTCCATCATGCGCCCACCAGGGCTACGCCTGCTGCCTGGGGGACCCGTGAGCCCCCCAGGACACTCGCAGGGCTGCTGGGCGGGGCTGTGGCTGAGCTCCCTGGAGATGCCAGCCTGCTGTGAAGCCATCCCTGGCCACACGCTGACGGCTCACCTGAGCCTTGGGAGGAGCCGTGCTGAGAACTCTGCCTCCCAGTGGCCAGTGGATCGGCCTCTGTAAGGGTTCGGCTGAGTCCCTAGATTGCTAGAGGCAGCGAGTGTAGACCTGGGTTTGAATCCAGCTCTGCCTGTTTCCAGGCTCGTGGCCTCGGTCACACCTCCTGGCTCCTTGAGCTCTCAGGGCCTGAACCCCCTTGCTCAGGGAGCATGGGTGGGAGTGGGCACAGGGAGGCTCCCAGCATGCACTGGGAGCCCCCGAGCATCTCTGTCCCCCTGGGGCGCGGAGCTAGGTGTTTGCTTCCCAGTCACCACCCTTGCCCATTGCCACAGCTGAATTAGGGCCGGGGATGGCGAGAAGGGGCTTCATTACAGAGAAGCCGGGCCCTGGAGAGTGGGGTGTTGGGCAGGGAGGGCCGTCGGGTGGGGATGGGCGAGTGAGTGAGTGTTTCAGGGAAATGTGTGAGACGGGGGGAAGGCCGCGAAGCCTCTCCCAATGGCTTCCCTCCCGGGAATGAGGATTCTCGAGGCCAGGAGAGCTGCCGGCTGCAGGGGCCCGGGAGCCCCGCCCAAGCAGGAGCGGGTGGGCAGGCCCGAGCCCACAGGTGCTCACCCGGTCACCCAGGGCCAAGCTCCCCAGGGTGGGATGTAGCAGGGAGCAGGTCAGTCTCAGGGGAAAACGCAGGGGAGCTGAGATGGGAGCAGGGCAGGTAGGAGGCGAGGCGGGGGCCTTAGCCGCACTCGGACCTGTGCGTGGGCTGATCTGGGAAGGTCCTGGAGCCCCCTCCCCCACACCCAGCTCACTGTGGCCGAGCCCGCTCCCAGGATTCCTCCCCCTCCATATCCCGCATGGCTCTGGTCCGTGGGAAGGGCCGGGTTTTCAGCCGGTGCCCCTCACCGGGGCAGCCCCTCTGGGCGACTCCTTTTACACCCAAAGGTTCCAAGCAAGGTGGTGGGGGGAGCCCAGTGTTCCTAGGCTTAGTAAGATTCGTGCTCATGATACGGCTCCGTGAAGCAGGGCTTGCCCAGTCCTGGGGGTCCCCAGCACGGCTGCAGCGCCGGTGAGCCCTCTAAGTCCTGTGGTGCGAGGGGCTGCCAGGAAGGGAGTGGAGGACGCCAGAGCTGGCGCGGGTGTCGTCCAGCAAGGACGACAGGGCCAGAGCAAGGACGGTGGTTGGATGCTCCTGGGGCAGGTGGAGGGCCGATGGCCTTGGGGAGGCCCGGGTGAGAGGTGGAGAGAGCAGGGCTGTGTCCAGACCTTGCTTCTCGGGGGCAGTTCTCTCGGGATTTAAACGGTCAGCAGGCAGAGCCTGGCGGCTGCAGGAGCAAGAAGCCACGAGGGCTGGATTCCCGCAGGCGCGCTGGCTGCCGGCCAGGGTGGCCTGCAGGGTCCTTCCGGGCTGGGTTGGAGCTCTCTGGCTGCTACTTTTCAGTGAAGCCTTCAGCCAGGAGAACTGCCTGTGAACCAGCTGTTTTGGGATGAAAGCAGGTGTCCCGGAACCCAGCAGGTGAGGACAGCCCCCGCGTGCCACATGCACTGCAGCGCGGCCGGTGTGCAGCCAGCTCGGGCCAGTGCCCGCGCGTGCTCTGCGCCTCCAGGTAGGGTGAAGCCGCAAAGGGCCCGCGTCAGAAGCTCTTCCCTTTCTCTCCAAAGACACTTTGCTTCTCAGAAAGCAAAGCCGGGAGCAACGCCACCCGGGCAGCGTGCTGCCCTCCCACTGCCCGGCCACTCCCCAGCATCGCGGTGTCCCTTAGCTGACCTCTGTGCCACTCAAGAAGACCAGCCTGGCCCCACCTTCCCCGGGACCCATGTCTGCCGCTCCCCCCCAGGTCCCTCCCTGCCCTGCTGGTCTCTGCCCCGCGAGTCCCTTCACTCTGCAGTCTGACAGCTCGAAGGCTTGCTGGGGTCAGGTAACGCTCTGTCCACCTTAGAGGCCGTGTGGGATGCAGTGTGCCTGGGGGTGTTCAGGGGTCCCTTACAGCCCGTGCTGTCTGCTGGGTGTCCTTCGCGGCCAGGTAGTGTCCTGGTAGAGGAGAGAGGGAGCCGAGATCCCGGGGTGAGGGCCTGAGCTCCCTGCTCGGTGGCCAGTGCTCCCTGCACCTGTGGTTCCCCTCCAGATGGCCTTGTTTCTGGGGGGACCCTCGTGGCCGTGGGAACTGCAGACACAGTAGAGGGGGAGCCGGGGATGGAGGAGGCTGTGAACCCTGCTCGAGAACTTACTTCCTGTGTGACCTTGACCAGATGACCTTGGCAAGTGGCTGAAGCTCTCTGAGCCCTGGCTGTCTCCATGGAAGAGCAGGGTAGCAGTGTCCACCTCCTGGTGCTGTCCAGCCAGGCGTGAACACGTGACGTGCTCGGCTCGCAGGCGCCACTTGGGGCCACCGGGAAGGCGCACTTCCTGCCGGGGTGGCGCTGGCCAAGCAGCCAGAGACCAGATTTTCACCGTGTGCCTGGCAAAGTTCAGCCACCACTTTCTGTGCTCTTTTTACTTACTTACTTACTAAAACAAATCCAACACTCTTTATAATCAGATGCGTTTATTTCGGAAAGGAACCAGGTCCCTCCCGCACACACAGGTGGCTGCAGAACCGGCACGGGAAAGCACCGTGGTGGTGAGATTGAGGAGCTGTGAAGGCGCCGAGCCTCCCTTGCAGGTCAGCCAGGACGCGGGGAGCCGAGCGGCCCCCGGGAGACGTGGGGCAGTCAGAGGGACTGGAGAACACTGGGGGCGCGATCGCTTTTCTCTCTGGGAGCCACTGGCGACCCCCTCCTGAAGTCGTGTCAGGCTCTGTGAAGGGGGCGTCTTCCACTGCAGGGAACAAGCGCCGTGGGTCCCTGTTGTCTGGGGTCAGAACCCCGGGGCGACTCCCAGGCTGTGGGCTCCATTGGGGTCTCTGGGGAGGCAGCAGGCAGGACTGGGGACCGGTGGAGAAGGGGGCGGGGGCTTGGGGCAGGGCTCCTGGGCGAGGCCGACCTCGGCCGTGCACTGTAGAAGACGCACGGAAAGGCGTGGCTGCGTGTGTGAGCCCGGAAGAGCAGTGACTCTCCCCGAGCCCCTTCTTGGTGACAGGCATTGTCCGCGGCTTTGTGAGAATATTAGCTCGTTGAATTTTACGGTAACCCGAGGAGTGGGAACCCATGTCCCCTTCTGTCCTGTCCCGCGGGACGTCAACTGGGGCCAAGTACCTAGAATGGGGAATGAAAGGGACAGGAGACACAAGGATGGTAGCAAGACATGTCCTGATCAAGCTGCTAATTTTATTTTTCAACCACACACTTATATATCATCAAGGCAGAGTGTCGGGCGGGGGGAGGAGGGGCGATTAGGAGGGCAGGACATTGGGTGGGGGAAGGAGAGGCGATTGTCTAGCCCTGCCTCAGTAGTTTTCCATTAAGAGGCCACATGCTGCGTGGTCCCCGACATATCCCCCTTTCTTATCAATTAAACAGAAATGGCTACCGGTTAGGCCAGGTGTGATGAACGAGCAGCGCCTGTCTTAGGAATCGACCCGGAGCTCCAGCACCTCTTACCCGTATTGGATATCCTTGCCAGTCCCCAAGGACTCCTGTCTTAG
>CM027402.1:2048131-2071668 GCA_015711505.1 Sylvilagus bachmani
GCGCCTCTGCTGCCGGCTGCCTTCCCTGCTCCCGCACCCCAGGTCGCCTCCTCCCTGGCGTCCACCAACCCTCCTGAGAACCGGGAAGTCAGCTGGCGTTTGGCTCCTGCCCACAGAGCCGAATTGTGCCCAGCTCGTGGGCATTTTCCCATGGTCCTTGTCGCCGTGACGGACGAGCCATCTCGCCACGCACTTCACTTGGCACTGTAGCAGCTCCAAACGCAGTGTCCACGGGGGAGACGGGAGTTCTGAGTCCTGCGTCCTTCTGGGGGAGACTTGACTCCTGCCCCGGCCTCCCCCTCCCTCCTGCACCCCCAGGCGGGCGAGGGTCCCAGGGCCTGCACCCCCAGGCGGGCGAGGGTCCCAGGGCCTGCACGCATGCCCTCCTGGCTGCCGGGATTGTTGCATATTACGACGCGCACTCGCAGGAAAGCTACGGGGCAGAAGCAAAGCCCGCGGCCTGTGATTCATCGATTGGCTCGGTCGTCCGCTGTGTGATTCGTTTAACTGCCAGGGTCTCCCCTTTCAGGCCCGGAGTCTGGCTTCGCAATCAGTCAGCGGCTTAAACACCTGGAACCATCCTGAGGGCTGAGGCCGGCGCAGGGAAAAACCCAGCGCTGCTGACGACCACGTGACGGCCTGCAGTGTGAGCGCAGCCCGCCGCCGCCCACCCGATGAGCTGCCGGCTCCGGGCTCTGGGCTCTGGGCTCCGGGCTCCGGGCGGCCTGCTTCCACCAGCGTCAGCCTGCGCTTCCTACCTGAGCGATGGCGCAATGTCAGCTTCTGCAGGGGGTCACCGTGGCCCCAGGCGGCTCTCACTCTTTCTCAGTGACCGTGGCTCGGGCAGCTCGGGGCAGCGCGCGTCGCCGGGCACGTCCAGAACCTCACCTCACCCAGCCCTGTTCTTGTTGGTCGTGTCCATTCCGATCGGCGGGTTAAGTGGTTCACAGGCCCCCGGCCTCTGTCAATCCACAGATACGTTACTGTTGATCAGTGCCACGTTGATTGACGTTCTTCCAGTGGGTTTCTAGTGCGAATCACGCTTCAGCAAACATCCTTGCACGCACCACGCACGTTGCATGCACTTGCATGACAAGCGTCATTGGGAAAGTCCCTAGGATCGGAGCTTCTTGATCAAGTCCATTTGAAATTTCGGAAGATAACAGCCAATCGCTCTGTGGGGTGGCTCAGAGGCACGAGGTGCATGGAGAGGCGGCCGTGTGTCGCTGGCCCAGTGTGCAGGCTGGTCAGCTCCCCCAGGCCCAGCTTGGACCTCAGCCGTAGCCCTTGCCAGGCAGTTGCGACTTGCTTGGACTGGTGGCTTCTGCTTCCCTCCCCCGTGCACCCCGGGCCTCTCCCCACTTTCTGCTGTGTGCTTTCTTCTGGGGTGCTGGGGTGGGCTCAGCCTGTGCCCGAGCAGCCTGGAGGCGCGGCTGGGGCAGCCCTGTCCTGCGGGAGTGGGGCAGGGGATGAACGCCCAGCTCGGAGCTGGGGAGCAGCCTGCAGGCCCTGCCCACTGCTCTTGGCAGTGCCTCCCCCTCCCCCGTGCAGTCCTCACTGGCCATCTGTCACTCAGGCTCTGTGCAGAGACCCCAGATGAGACACTGTGGGCGGTGTCATCTCACAGTCACGTGCAAAGACTGGTAGATGTCATTCAGTTTAACATTCTTTATTTCTTAAAAATCACCGACAGAGAGTGCATGAGCTCCTGTCCAGTGCTTCCCTCCCAGTCCGGTGGGGCGGGGTGGAGGCTGAAGTCGGGGGCAGGGACAGCATCCGGGTCCGCCGTGGCCGCGGCGCGGACCGTGGTGGCAGGAAGCCGGCGCCAGAGGCTTCTGCAAAGGGGCTGAACCCAGGTGCTGCCGCGGGGGCGTGGCGTCTTCACGGCCAGGCTCAGTGTCTGCTCCTCAAGCAACTGGAAGTCCACTCTGTCGCCACCCCCGCCTTTTTTTTAAGATTGATTTATTTATGTGAAAGGTGAAGTTACGGAGAGGGAGAGGCAGAGCAGACACACACACACACACACACACAGGTCTTCCATCCACTGGTTCCCTCCCCGCATGGCCGCAGTGGCCAGGCTCGGCCAGACTGAAGCCGGGAGCCAGGCGCCTTAGTCCTCTCTGTGATGATCTGGAGGGGCGTGCTCCCATCCGCGTCCTGAGGGTCCTCCTCAGTGTCACCCCCAGGAGCTGATGCCGGGGTCGCCCTGCGGCCAGGCAGGGGCTGGCCCCACACCAGCTCCCCGGACCCACCCAGGCCCCAGGGATGAAGCCAGCGTCCTCGCCCCGCTTCCCTCTCTCAAGGCAGTTTCAGAAACACACCCGTCTCTCAGGGCCTTGTGGCTTCGCAGTTTGTTTTCTTGGGAAAAATCAGTGTCTCCTGTTTATAAATACAGTTTTGGAAGCATGGGCACGTTGGGAGTGAACAGCCAGCTCCAGCGATGAGGGCCCAAAGCCACAGAGGGCGGAAGAGGGTGTGAGGATTCACAGAGGAGAGAACTTGGCGTCTGGATTAAACAGCGACAGTGCCGATGGTGGTGTCTGCGTAGCCAGAGCCGCTGGCGTCCCATCAGCCGTAGAGCCGGGGACAGTCCCGCCACCTGGCCCCCGTATCTCAGGCTTCACGGGGACTGTGCTGTGAGCAAGTTGCCCAGGGACAAGACAGGAAGCTGCGGGGGCCCGAGTGAAGATCAGAAAGAATCCGCTTCTTGAAGGACTTCTGCCCCCGAGAGCGAGCCTGGGAGCGGCTGGAAGTGGGCTTGTGAGTGGGTGTGAGCCTGAGGGGCCTGAAGCCCCGGAGGAGAGAGGCTGTGAGTCACCTCAGAGGGACCACGGTTCTCCCCCAGCGTGGCAGCTGTCCATGACTGTGTGCCCCAACCAAGCAGCCCAGCCAGCAATAAGCTTTATAATAGCGCAGCCACTGTGGCCGGGGATCCAGGAGCCGCTCAGCTGGCGAGTTCTGCATCCGGATCCATCGCGAGTCTAAGGGGTTGTGAGCATCTGTGGGGTTAAGTGCGGCTGGAAGACCAGTTTCCCATGGGGCCACTCACCTGGCTGAGTAGTTGGGTTTGCTTTAGCCACAGGGGCACTTCCAGAGAGCCCTGGGTGTCCCCACAGCATGGCGGTGGCTTTCCCTCGGCCACGAGGTCCATGAGACGGAGACGAAGCCGCGGGCTTCTCCTGCCTGGGCCTCGGATGTCCCGTGCTGCCGTTTGGACAGTGCCCTGCTCGCCGTGCTGCTCAGCCCTCTTGGGTGTGGAAAAGACTGAGCCAGAGGTGTCCCTGGGGGCTGTCCTCGAGGCTGGACATCTCAGCAAACGCAGCCTCCCAGGCGGGAGGTGGGCGGGGCAGCAGGACGGGGAGGCCAGTGCTGGGGGCCTGCCCTGTGCACCACACGGTCGCAGTCCACATGTCGCTGCCGTGATGACACGGGGAGGTGGCCGCCATCAGGTGGTGTGCTTTATTCAGTCCCAGTTCTGGAGGCTGCAAGCTAAGTGGGCTCCCGTGGGCAGTGGCAGGAGCGCGAGTGGGCGGGAGCCAGAGAGAGGCTGGGCGGGCTGGGCTTGGGCGCTCCTAGCAGCTCAGCAGACAGAGCAGTCCCCTGGGGCACAGCCCCACTTGACGTCAGGACCCCCACCCGGCTCCAGCTCTTCAGGGTCCACCTTGCTTGTCCGCTCACGGCCACACCTGGGGCTGAAGCCCATCCGCACACCCCGACCTCAGTGTGAGGCCCAGGCCCGGGACCTTCCCCAGGGCGGCTGAGACTGCACTGGGAGGGCCACACCGACACGGCCGGGGGAGCACGCTCCCACCCCTGGGCCTCTGGGGGTCCAGCGCCCTCCTGATTCTCGCAGTACCTGGCAGCGCTGTGAAGAGCTGGGTCAGACTGGCACGAGAGGGACTCAGAGCCGGCCCCTGCTGCGGGTCAGGGGCTTGGCGCTCGGGCTGAAACGTGCTGCGATGGGGGCCAGCGAACCTTCCTGCCCAGGGCTCTGTGCGCCACGTGGTCTCTGTCGCAAGCTCACGCAATGCTCCCTTGCAGCAGGAGCGTGGCCCAGGCAGTCTGAGAGTGAACGAGCGGGCTGTGTCCAATCAAACCTCATTCACAGGCAGCACGTCTGCGTCTCGTATCATCTTCGCGCGTCAGGAAATGCTCTCCTTCCTTTTGAATTGTTCCAGTCACTTAGAAATGGGAAACCCGTGCCGGTTCCGTGGGCTTCCCCAAACAGGTCGTGGCATACGCGGCACCCGTGGGTGACCCCCGTGTCGCATCTGTGGCCAGGGCTGCTGTGGGGGCTGGGCAGGTGCCAAGGGGAGGCCCCCCCGGGGACCTGCTTGCTTCCCAGTGCCCGCTCACGGCCACACGTGGCGCAGAAGCCCGTCCGCACACCCCGACCTCGCCCTGGTACCCTCCCCAGGGCGGCTGACACTGCACAGGGAGGCCACGCGACGTCCGAGCTCAGGCTCAGCTCCAGCGCCCCTGCCGTGGCCCTGGAGGGAGGCACGCCCGCCCACTGGCCAGCGGGGGCAGAGGCGCTGAGGCAGAGGGGGCCAGTGGGAATGGGGGAGGGGGACCTGACACGTGTGGCCGAGAGCTTCGACGTCAGCTATTTAAAGACACGTCTGGGACGTCTGTCCGTGAATGCTACTGCATATTCATGGACACACACGGAGCAGTTGCAGCAGCTCTCCTGCCATGCAGAGCTCACGCCCAGCTCTCCCGGCTGCTGGTGCCGCCATAGTGCAAATGGGGTGGGGGAAGCCCGGGGGGGGGGGGACGGGGTGGAGTCCAGGGATTGCTTCCTCCCCAGGACACAGCATGGGCGCTTGACGTCAGCTTCCCTCCGTCTCCTTTGGTTCCTTGACCCCCTCCCCCCAGGCCTGGCCTCCCCTCCCCACGGCCCATGCTGCCTGCACGCACAGGCGTAAGCCAGGCCAGGAGGCACTGAGCAAACACCGTGCCCACAGGTGCCTTTGAACGGCAGCAGCCGTGCGGCCGACACACAGCCTGCTTCCTGCACGCCCGCTTTGCGCACAGGGGAGAAGCAGAACTCGGGATTCATGGCCCCGCCTTTGACAGAAACCAGGATGGTGGGGAGCAGCCACGTTGGAGCGAGTCGGACTCCTCGCCGCCCCCTGCGTCTGCACCCCTCAGGCGTGTTCAGGGCCTGCGCATGCGTGTGGCCCTTACAGCCCCCATGGTCTGAGGGTGCAGAGCCAGGAGGTACCGTGGTCTGGATGTGGTGACATGGGAGGTGGCAGGCTGTTTGGGAGGAGGGGCCTGGTGGAAGGTCACAGGGTCAGCGCCCTTGAGGGGACAGAGGCCGTCCTGGGGACCCTGAGGCTGGCTCCATGGAGGGGCTCCCCGCCTGCCGTGGGACCTCTGTTAACACTCGTGGACAGAGGCCCCAGAGGTGTCTTTAGGAAGATTCCACTGTGAAGAGTGTGGCCGCGTGTGCCAGGTCCCCTGGCTCCTGTGACGGCTCTGCTGTCCCCACAGCGGGCATCTTTGTCTCCCTCAGCCAAGCTGCTCCAGACCCTGCGCTGACTCCAAGGAGGTAGCACAGTGAGACAGGAAGCCAGGGAAGTCACATGACTCCCTATGTCCCCGTGTGACCCCTGTGTCCCCGTGTGACCCCCTGTGTCCCTGTGTCACCTCCCTGTATCCCTGTGTGACCTCTCTGCATCCCTGTGCCACCTCTCTCTGTCCCTGTGTGACCTCCTGTGTCCCTGTGTCACCTCCCTGTATCCCTGTGCCACCTCTCTCTGTCCCTGTGTGACCTCCTGTGTCCCTGTGTCACCTCCCTGTGTCTCTATGTGAGCTCCCTGTGTCCTCGTGTGACCCCCTGTGTCTCTGTGTGACCCCCTGTGTCTCCTTGTCCCCCTGTGTCCCCGTGTGATCTCCTGTGTCCCCCCAAGTCCCTGTGTGACCTCCTGTGTCCCCCCCATGTCCCCATGTGATCTCCTGTGTCCCCATGTCACCTCTTATGTCCCCATGTGATCTCCTGTGTCCCCATGTCACCTCTTATGTCCCCTTGTGACCTCCTGTGTACCCCCTGTGTCTCTGTGGCCCCCCAGTTCCCCGTGTCACCCCCAGTGTCCCCCTGTGCCCTGTGTGACCTCCTTGTCCCCCCTGTGTCTTTGTGTGACCTCCTGTGTCTCCCCTGTGTCCCTGTGTTCCCCCTGTGCCTCGTGTCACCTCCTTTGTCCCTGTGTCCCCCCTGTGTCCTGTGTCACCCCCTGTGTCCCTGTGTCACCCTGTGTCCTGTGTCACCCCCTGTGTTCCCCTGAGTCCCCCTGGGCCCCCGTGTGACCTCCTGTGTCCCTGTGTGACCCCTTGTGTCTTCATGTCTCTCCCATGTCCCCGTGTCCCCCCACTGTGTCCCTGTGTCCCCCCTTGTCCCCGTGTCACCTCCCTCTCTCCGTCCCCCCGGGAGCCCTCCATTCGTGTGCCTCTGCCGCGTTACCACCGCCACACGCAATGCGGCCCAAGGCGCCCGGTCAGAGCAGCGCCCGCAGGACTCAGCCTCCCGCACCCGAGCTGACGACGTCTCTTTCCTGATGAAGGCGCAGCCCTGGCTGTGTCGCTCCAGCAATGGAAAGCGGATGGGAGGTCAGCTGCTCCCACTCCTCCTCCTTTTGCCTCCAGCAAACCCCGCACAGAGCACCCAGTTCTCAACACCTGTCCTCCCTCTCCCCCACAGGCCCCTGCTGTCCCAGCTGGGGGTGGTCCCCCGACCCTGCCCCACACTTCTGCAGGCGTCAGTTCTCACGGGGAGGCCCAGGGGCAGGGAAGTGGGAGCTTATCCTTCGTTCCCCAAGCCTCATGGACACCCCGGCTCTCTCGAGCACCCTCCCACCCCGCCCCTCTCTCTGGCCCTGCTGGCTGGCTCCACCCTGTGTCCTCTCTGCCCATTCCCGAGCCACCCTGGTCCCGATCTCCCCACCCTGGTGGCCGGGCAGCTTGGTTCCACTTTGCTTCTACTTCCCAAGTCCTCAGGGAGCTGCCCGGCTCGCGTTTAGCAGATGGCCTTGGTTTTGTCTTGGGGCTGCTCCGTCAAGGGTCACCAAGCCACCGAGTAAGCCTGGGTCCGTGTGTGCAGGGCCGGCCAGCCGGGGCCCTCTGCAGGTGCTCCCGGCGACCTTGGGGGCGGAGCTTTTCTCCCACTTCGCAGACTGTTCAATGCAGTGCTGGATAGTGCAGCCGCCGCCAAGGTTACCCAGCCAGTGAGGGGCAGTGCGAGGACCAGAATCGACGTGTGGGTGCTCTCCACGCCCGGCACTGCTTCCCAGAACCCCAAGGGGTGTGTGCCCAGATAGAGCTCACATCTCTGTTTATGAAGTGAGTGGAGCTGCACCCTGCACTTTTCTTTCAGGGTGACAGGAGGCACTGCGTGCATTTCCCAGAAACCAGGAGATGCTTGGGTGCAGCATTGTGGCCTCACGTATGCGACGCTGTGTCCTGCAGACAGGCCTCACACGCAAGCCTAGGCCAGGGGCTTCGCACAGGGGCCAGGACTCGGGAGCTGGACAAGCAGCTTCCGCTCTCTAAGCCTCCGCCTTCCCTGCCTCCACACCTGTACTGAGGCTTCCCTGAGACCACCCGTGGGAGGTGCACACGTGGCCGGTGTGCAGCGGCTGCTCCCCACGCCCTGTCCCCACTCCTGACTCCACGAACGCACTGGGAATGAATCAGCCAACCCCTGGGCTCGTGCCGAGGAGTCTGGACGCCTGCACCTTGTGTAGGGGCTGCGTAGTGCAAGGAGCAGAAATCGTGCAGCTCCACCATGATGGTAACAGAAATACCAAGAGCTGCGCTGACCGCAGGGGATCTGCACGGACGTGGTAAGATCCACCCATGCCGCACACCCCGCCTGGGGCCTCCTCGGCCCCACGCTGACGCCCAAAAGGGAATATAAACCACAGGCGGAAGAGGCCCGGACGCCGGAGAGCGGCAGGGTGAAAGCCCTGGGCTGACCCACCGCGCTCAGGGTCACCGTATGAGGGTTCTCCCAGCCAGCTCTGGCCTGCCCGACGCCGAGGCCCTGAGCTCACCCGACGCTGAGGCTCTACTCGCCCTTCAATACCTGTGTTCTTCAGCCCAGAGGCACCACCCATGCCGGCTGTGAGCATCCGCCCTCTGCGGCTAAGACACGTCGTGAGGGGCACTGGGGGACTGTGGGAGCCGCGGGTGGTGGGTTCGCCCTGTGCTGTGTGAATGAGAACGTGTGACTTCCCCGCTGCATAATAAAATCCTTATTGGAACCAACACCGCCTCGGTGCGTTACTCCGCTCGCGACACCATGGGGACCTGTCCCCCTCCGTGCTGGCTGCAGCATGAGGCTCCGTGGGCCGGTGTGGGGCGTGCTGGGGACCTTGCAGAAGGCAGAGTGCTGTGTGAGGTCCGTCCTCCCTCCCTGGAGACCGTGTGGGTGATTAGGTCGGTGAAGCGGCCGTGTGATAGAGCAGCCGGGAAGAGGGAAACGTGGCTCTCGGCTCAAGCGAGACGGGTCTGCGGGGTGGCTGCTGTTGCCCCGGGGGAGCCGACACCGGTCACTTTCTAGGGACTTCCTGCTCTCAATAGCACCGTGACACGGGCCGACCACCCCACAGGTGGGGAGTCACGGCTCAGCCTTCCCCGCCCCCTGCCTTCTCCTCTCGGAGAACGGAGCCCCCTGCTCAGCTGCACCCACTGAGGCCCTGGAGTGGCGCAGGTGTACCCCTTCTCCCAGTGCCCACGCCCAGCCCAGCCCTCGGGCGGCTGAGTTCGGCCCTTGGGGAAATCCCCCCCCCCCGCCTTCCCACCCCTCACCCCACCCTCACCGTATTTACTCTTTCCGGTGGAGGCATCCTGGCAGTGGAGGGATGGTTCCCCTCCCGCCTCCTGCCCTGTACCTGCGCCCACCCGGTCTGCTCGGCACACTCAGCACCCCCTCTCCCCGATCTGGACCCCGAGCTACTCTAAGAATGAAGAATAAGGGGCTGGCACCGTGGCTCACTTGGTTAATCCTCCTCCTGCGGAACCGGCATTCCATATGGGCACCGGGTTCTAGTCCCGGTTGCTCCTCTTCCAGTCCAGCTTTCTGCTGTGACCCGGGAAGGAAATGGAGGATGGCCCAAGTGCTTGGGCGCCTGCCTCTCAGCCGCACGGGAGACCAGGAGGAAGCACTTGGCTCCTGGCACAGCACGCTGGCCATAGTGGCCATTTGGGGAGTGAACCAACGGAAGGAAGACCTTTCTCTCTGTCTCTCTCTCTCTCACTGTCTATAACTCTACCTGCAAAATTAAAAAAAAAAGAAAAGAATGAAGCATAAGTTTCCTCCGTGCGGCCACCTGCCCGTGACTGCTGCTCTGCCGGCATGCGCCTCCATCCCGGTGTCACTGCAGCTGTGCCGGCATGCGCCTCCATCCTGGACGGGTCCCCAGCCTGGGCCCTCACCCTCATGCACCTGCTGCTTCCCCTCTCACCCTCATGCTCTCAGCTCCTGCTGCTCTTCCTGGCCTTGTACCGTGGGCCAGCGCTCCTCACGGTGCCCTCCGAGTCCCAGGACCTTCCCCTGCGGCACGTGAACCGATGACGGCTTCAGCTTGACCTGGGTAACAGTTCTATGATGCCCGGAGGAGTCCAGCCAGGGAAGGCAGGTCTGTGTCTGATGCCGGAGCTGCTGTGCCCGGTGAGGTTCCCTCCGAGGCGGGAAAGAGCTGGGCAAGGCGTGGTGGCGAGGAAGAGATGTTTCTTGGATTTAAACCCATTTCTCCGGGGCCCTTTGCTCTGAACCCGCTCGCTTTCGGACAGCGCCGTTTTGGAGGTAGGACTGACACAGCGTGCTTTGTAGTAACGTCAGTCCTACTTTGGTCCCGCCATAGCCATAGGAGGGAGATAAAGAACGGATTGTTAAGAACAGAGTTGATAAGCAGAGCTGCCTGACCATGGCTTCTGGACTTGGCATCAAAGAGAAATGTATTGGAAATGGATCTCCCTGGGCTGGAGGGGTGTGGGGGCTGGGCGTGGGAGAGCGGGCTCCCTCTGTACCCGGTCTTGCCCTTGTGCTGTGCAGCACTGGGCTGGCTGGAGTGTGCTATGGGAACCGGGCAGTGTCTCCTCTCTGAGGCCCTGTGTGCTGGGCTGATGGGGGGGGGGGCGCTCCCTGGGTGGGCGGAGCCTCTCCCCATGTGGGCGGAGCCATGGATGCAGGACAGGACATCAGGAAGCTGCAGCCGTCCCCAGGGCTGTTTTCATGAACTGCTATCTCCACCGTGGCTGCTGGCGTCTGGCGGGGAGGAGGAGGCCGGGCACAGCCACACTGGGCGGGTTTAACCTGGGCCTCTGTTTCCTGGTCCGAGAAGCCAGGGTGGCCCCCGCCCTCTGGGCCCTGTTGAGTCTCTGTGGAGCGAGTGTTCTCTCACTGTCTGGGGGACACAGTGTGGCCGCCAAGCTGCCGAGGGAGAGGCCGTCTCCCACAGCAGCAGCCCCACGAGGGAATGAAGGCTGCTGCATCTGCAGCTGGCCAGAGACGGCTCGAGAGAGGAGGGGGCCGTGGCTCTGTGCAGGGCGGGCCCGTGCGGGGAGCAGGAGCCTCGAGGACACCTGCTCCGAAGGCCCGGGGTTGCCCTGCGCGCCCTCCGCAGCTCAGACGGAAGTGAGCAATTTCCTGCGAGCCGTTCCCTTGAACACACGGAGAAGCAGCCACCAGCAGAAGGGGCACGCAGCAGCTTGGGTCCCACAGGCCTCCAGCGTGCAGAGCTGGCGGTTTCCGGTTGGGGAAATTCGCTGAGCAGACCAGCGGCAGCATCTGGGGGCAGAAAATCCCTCGCGCGTCTTGTCTGGGCCTTGAGAAAGGGCAGTGGCTGTGGGGACACCGGAGGTCACCGTGACAGGAGCGTCCCTAGGGCTCGCTAAGTACTAGCTCGGCTGTCACACGCGGCTTCCTCTTGCTGCCACTCTGCCGTGCCTCAGCTGGCCCGTGGCCATCACTGGGCATCTTCCTGGCTGGCTGCGCCTCCTGCTCCACCTCTCTACCTCCCAGAGACGCTTGGCTGCCCAGGCGCTTCGTGACGGGTGTCACGCGATGCGTACCAGCTGTAGGAGTCAGGACATCGGCACGCATGGTGGGAGAGCCCTGGGCAGCCCCGAAGCAGGGCTGCGGAGAAACGGTGGGGGAGGTGTCATCAGGATGGCCGGAGGGGCGGAGCCTGGCCCCTCTCCGTCCCCACCTCCGACTTCTGGCTGCAGTGAGCTTGGTCCCGCCCAGTGCTGGGAATTGTCCAGGTCCTGTGTCGCGGCGAGGTCTGTGGCTCCCTGTTCTGAAGGGCGAGGCAGAGGTCACTCTGTCTCTCATGTGCCAGGGGCAGGAGAAGGTCGTGCAGGGCAGCCGCAGAGCAGCCACGTGACCGGAGCGTGCGTCTGTCCTCCGAGCCGGGCTGCGGTTGCTCCAGGGCGTCTCCGTGTGAGGCCTCAGAGCCCCCACTCCCGGGGGGGGGGGCAGGACCTCCAGGCTCACGATTTCCTTCCAGCTTCACGAGGCCCTATGCGGCTGTGCTAGACTGTCAGAGCCGCGAGGAGCCGCAGTGACCGTCCAGGATGACGCAAGTCAGAGGGGGGCACCGAGTTCATCTAGAAATCCACTGGGGGGCCCTGTGGCTCAGCGGGTTAGGCCGTTGCCTGCAGTGCCGGCATCCTGAGTCCTGGCTGCTCCACTTCCGACCCAGCTCCCTGCTAATGCACCTGGGAGAGCGGTGAAGATGGCCCAAGTCCCTGGGGCCCTGCACACACGAGGGAGATGGGGCTTCAGCCCGGCCCAGCCCTGGGCGTTGCAGCCATTTCGGGAGTGAACCAGCAGGTGGAAGCTCTCTCCCTTTATCTGTCTCTCCATCTCTGTAACTCTTTCACATAAATTAATAAACCTTTTTTTAAAAAAAAAGGGATCTTTGGGGAAACCTCTCAGCAAAGAGCCTGTGGTTAGAGCAGGCACCTGGACCTCAGGGCTCAGACGACACCGGGAGAGGAGCCACGGGTCCCCGCGGCCCCAGAAGCACTGACTGCAGCCAGCGAGGCCTGGAGATGCCTCTGCTTGGGAGGTGTGCGCAGGGCTACAGGACGGGGCCGTGGGGTCGGGCTGCAGTGTGGGGGGGCCTCCTCCCACACACTCACACCCACTCTGCCGGTGTGCGGTGTGCACCTCCTGGCCCTGGGAGACTGCCTCGCCCTGGGCCTCCTGCGTTTGAGACACCTTCGCCAGTGCCGGGAGCTTTCTTCTTGACCCACGCTGCGCCTCCACTGAGGCCTTGCTGGGGCGGCGAGGCCCGGGTTACGGAGTGGTTGACCAGTGTCTGCCAGTTCTTTCCTGGCCCAGCAATGACTGGGGCTAGGCCAAGGTTGGAGCCAAGAGCCAGGAACACAACCCCGGTCTCCCACTTGGGTGATAGAGACACAACCACTTGAGCCGTCACCTCCGCTCCTGGGATCTGGGCGTCGGGGAGCGGGAACTGGGAACTGGACCCATGTACTCCAGTGTGGGCTGCGGGCATCTCCCTGGTGGGGCTGAACATCCAACCGCCTAGGAAGTTATTTTTATACAACCACACGTCTTCTTGGGCTCCATCTGTCTCTAGCGTTAAGGCACCCACATGTTCTATAGATTCTGTCTGTGCAGTCATCTCTCCCAGAGCTGCTCCCTTGCCCCTGTGTGGAGCGCTTGGTCCCCAGCCGGCTGCACTGTTGTCCAGGGGATGGATCTCAATGTACCATCAACTTGGGCATTGAAAAAAATTTTTAAAGATTTATTTATTTGAAAGGTAGAGTTATAGAGGGACAGAAGGTGGGGGAGAGAGAGAAGGAGAGAGAATCTGCCATTGGCTGGTTCACTCCCTAAATGGCCGCAATGGCCAGGGCTGTGACAGGCTGAAGCCAGGAGCCAGGAGCTTCCTCCCAGTCTCCCACTTGGGTGCAGGGGCCTCGGGACTTGGGCCATCTTCTGCTGACTTCCCAGGTGCATTAGCAAGGAGCTGGATTGGAAGTGGAGCAGCCGGGACTTGAACCAGCGCCCTATGGGATGCCAGTGCTGGGGACCCAGGCTTCAGCTACAGTGCCGGCCCCTCGCTGGGGCACTGACTTTGCCTTGTCGCTAGGTTGGGCCCCCACTTCCTAGATTCTGTCTTAGTTTCTTTGATTATGAGCTCGTCTTGGTGGAGTGCATCCCCCAACAATGTCCTAAAGTGAGGGTCTGGGGAAGCCAACTCCAGGGAATCGGCTTCACTCTCGGTCAGGGTAGGGGCTGGCTGGGGGTGGGAGGCCAGGTGGGCTGTGATTTGCCCTGCACGTGTCCTCCCCCTCCTCCTCCTCCCCCTCCTCCCCCTCCCCCTCCTTTCTGCCTGCCCCCACCCCTCCCTCCTCCTGCCTGCCTCCCCCTCCCCTGGGGTGTGTGTCTGTTCTCTCTCCGGAGTTCCTGTCATTCTAGTGTGGGGCCTCCTTTATCTTCCTCCGTCTGTGTCCCGCCTCCTTTTTTCTTTTTGTCGTATTTCTGGGGGAACCAGGGGTCTTCCATTGACTTGCTACATTTCTAATGATAATTAAAAAACGTTGGTGTGGTATTTTCCAATTTTCGGAGTTTTCATATTCCCCGAGCGTGGAAGCATTGTGCACCTGTGCTTCCCGCAGGACGCCGGGTGGGGTTCGGTGGTCTCTGCGCGGTGCTCCCTCCAGGCTGTTTCTGTCCTTCCGTCTGCACCCTGCACATGGAGGCGCGCTGTCATTTCTGTCTGCGTGGAGCTGGCCGCTAGGGGGCGTCTCAGTCTCCAGGACTCGGTCCCCAGGCTGCAGGCCCTGCCTGTGGGTGGGGCTCCCTCCCGGGGAGCAGCGGTGCTGAGGCTGAGTGACACTTAGGTCAGCCTTCAGCACTCCCTGTGCCGAGAGCCCCGCCCAGAGCTGCGGAGGAGCCGTGCAGCCACCCAGCGGGGGTCGCGGCTGGGACCCCCCCCCCCTGCCCAGTGTGCAGTGCTCAGAGGGGAGCCTCGGGGGGCTCCTCCCTGCTTGCTGTGGGGGCCTGGGCCCGGCTCTTCCTCCTGCTCCAGCCCCGCGGGTAGGCATTCTCTCTCTCTCTCTTTCTCTCCTTATCCCGGGGGTTGTTTACTCGTTGTGGAGCACCTCATGGTACTTCAGCGTGGCTGAGTGCAGGAGAGGACGCGTGTGCATTCCCTCAGTCTCCTCAGTCTCCGTCCAGGGGATCTGTAGTCTGCTTAGAGGAGGGGGAGGAGGGCGGGGGGGAGGGAGAGACGGGATTTATCCTGACGAAGCCGTCTGTGTGTGTGTTTGGGGTCGAGTGGAGATTTAGCCCCGTTTCCCGTTAACACAAAGCAGGTGACATGTGGAAGACGTGTGGACGGGAAAACCTCCCTGGAAGGGGAGCGGCTGCAGCCTCACACACAGGCCCCGGGGGGCCCAGCACATCCACCTCCCGGCCTCTCCCTCCACACACTCCCCCCCCACACACACACAACCACACACATACACTCGATACACACAATCACATACATACACCCGACACAGTCACACACAACCACAACATATACTCGACACACAGTCACACACAATCACACACATACACCCGACACACACAATCACACAATACACTAGACACACACAGTCACACACAATCACACACAGGCACTCGACACACACAGATAGGCACTCGTGCACATACACACAGACCTGTACTCGCACACACACACACTTAACACACACAATCACACACATGCACTCAACATACACAGTCACACACAATCACACACATACAGGCACACACACATATACACTTGACACACAGAGGTAGGCATTTGCACGCACACACAATCACATACAGGTGTGCGCTCACCTCCTCCTAATGGGCCTCACACGCAGACACACACAGACAACCGCTGAGAAGGCCACGTGGACACGCAGCCCTGTCCCTCTGCAAGGAGGGACAGCCACACTTTTGCACTGTTTGTGAAACAGCTGTTTGTGAAAGGGATTTGCTATGAGGCTTGGCCGGAAGCCGAATGAATTTTCTCCCCATTGTCATGCATGTGTTTGGCGCGTGCGCACATGGGTGACAGGGAGAGATTAAGGAAGAACGTGTCCTGGGCGGCTCATCCTGACGGATCGGGGCAACAGCTGCAGAGCCGAGATAGGAGCGGGAACGGCCTCCTGCTGCCAGGGCCGTCGGAAGCAGCTCCCGGGCCTGACAGGTGCCAGCGGGGCTCAGCGCTCAGCCGACAACCAGCAGAGGGCAGATTGTGAGGGAGCTGGGGGGTAGGCAAGAGGCAGGGCGAGCCCCAGCTGACGTCCGCTGCTCCCCGGACGCCGGAGACGCTGGCCACGTGAAGGGCTTGGGTGCTGCCGCGACACAGGACCGCTGTCCATGGCAGAGCCGTGGGAAGATGCTCCTGTAAGCCACATCCAATGCCGGTTTTCTCAAGGGGCCGCCCGCTGATCTCTAGGCCAAGGTCGCAGGCCTACAGGTGAATGTTTCCGACGGGGAGGCCCCTGCGGTCTCCTTCCAACCACTCAGCTGCACTGCTTGTGGCGGCAGGGGTGTGGCTGAGTCTAGGGTAACCTTGCTGAAGGCCAATGAGGACTGAGTTCCATACCATCTTGATGCCACGAAAACTGTCCTTAGCCATTCACGGCTCATGGGTGGTGCAAAGACAGGCCCTGGGCTGGGGGGGGACCCGGGGCGCGCTTAGCCAGGCCCTGGGCTGGGGGGACCCGGGGCCGTTCTTAGCCAGACCCTGGGCTGGGAGGGACCCGGGGCCGCGCTTAGCCAGGCCCTGGGCTGGGGGGACCCGGGCCGTGCTTAGCCAGACCCTGGGCTATGCCCCAGTCGCGGCCTTGCAGACACAGAAGGGGTCCCTGGCCCTGGGACCCTCATTCCCGTTCCTTTTCCTTCAGCTTCCACTGTGGTGATCTGAAGTCAGAAATCCAAGTTCAGGGGAGAGGGATTGCTATGTCCCCTCCAGGGGACGGGAGGAGCTGTCCCTAGCCCAGACCTCGCTGTGGGCCGTTCTGTGAGCCCCCAGGTCTGGGCGCCCCACGGTGCACGGCCTGAAGCTCACTTCGGTGGGCCCCCTGTTCTGCGTGTGTCATTGTGTGTGACACACTGGGAGGGGCTGCCCTGCCTCGGGCTCCCCTTTCAGGGTGTAACTGGATAGTGCAGGTTCAGACCCACTTGGAGCCAGAGTTGCAAGTTCACTTTGGGAGCCCAGAGGGCGGGGGTGGAAGGCGGATCTAGGCTGGTCTTCTTCCTGCCCATCGGGGTCCTGACAGCCCATCTGTTGTTCTCGGTGAGCACACGGCCATTCACTTCCAGATGAATCCAGCCCCTAACACGCCCACGTGGTTCTAGAAGTGTCCTCACTGCTATTGGGTGGTCTTAGTACTCGTGCACCTCACTTATGTGAGTCCCTTACTTATATGACTTTATCCTCTTTTAAAAAAAGATTTCTTGGGGCTGGCGCTGTGGCACAGCGGGTTAACACCCTGGCCTGAAGTGCTGGCATCCCATATGGGCACTGGCTCTAGTCCTGGCTGCTCCTTTTCTGACCCAGCTCTCTGCTATGGCCTGGGAAAACAGAAGATGGCCCAAGTCCTTGGGCCCCTGCACCCACGTGGAGGCCCGGAAGAAGCTCCTGGCTCCTGGCTTCATATTGGTGAAGCTCCGGCTGTAGCGGCCAACTGGGGAGTGAACCAGCAGATAGAAGACCTCTTTCCCTGTCTCTACCTCTCTGTAACTCTGTCTTTTGAATAAATGAAAGAGGGAGAGAGAGAGAAAGAGGGAGAGAGAGATAGATTTTCCATGGCTGATTGGCTCCTCAGGGGGCTTCAACATCCAGCACTGGGCCAGGCTGAAGCCAGGAGCCAGGAGCTTCATCTGAGTCTCCCGCATGGGTGGAGGGGCCCAAGGACTTGGACTGTCTTCTGCTGCTTTCTCAGGTGCACTAGCAAGGAGCTGGATTGGAAGTGGAGCAGCAGGGTCTTGAACGGGCGCCCATGTGGGAAGCCAGCGTGGCCAGTGGCACGTGACTTCCTTGGTGCCCACGTGTCTTCCTTAGCCCTTCTGTGGCTTTTTCTGTAGACCACTGCTGGTCAGGTCTGTCCCTTGTGGTGGATTTTTGGGGCAGCCTTTCTGAAATCACTTAGCAGATTAGCGGTGGTAACGTCTGAGTCAAAAGCGCCCTGAAAAGCACGTGGGGACATGTGGGTCCGCACAGCACAGCCTCTGACTGTGGCGTCGGGGCAGAGACGCCCGAAAGAACTCGGACTTCAGAGTCGCACAGGCGCAGCTGTCTGCTCCTCCTCGGTCAGGCGTCGGGTGGGTGATGTTGGAGAAGACACTGCCCCGTTCGGGCCTCAGTCCTCCCATCTGTGAAGTGGGGCCGAGGGTCCTTCCCCTGCGCTGCCATTGAACGCCGCGAGTGCAGAGGCGTTCGCCACGCGTGTGCTGCTCTTGTGCGGCTGGTTCACCACGGAGACTAGTTTGTAGGAGTCAGGATTTCTTCACAAGAGGGCGTTGGGGGTAAACTCAGGAGTGGTGTGACATGAATGAGTCGAGATGTTTCTCACGTGTGTTTTTGAAGCCAGCGCCTCCTTAGGCTTTGGTAACGCTGAAATTTCCCCCAGCAAAATTTGGCACATGGCTTCTGAGTCAGGCTGGAAGCACCGGGCTCATCGGTTACTACTCTCTCCAGAAAACGTGTTGCTCGCCCAGGCTCCTTGGAAGATCAGCCGGTGCCACGCTGTCTCCGCTCCTGCCCGTCGGTCACAATGCCACCGTGGGGACAGTCTTCACGCTCACGTGCCCCTAAGCACCGTACCACAGGAGTTCTCCTCGGCTTTCTCGCAGAGACTACAGATGCATTATGAAATACCCAGGAAAGACAGCGCAGACGGAAAGCGCTCTCTCGGTCAGCTCACCAAACCGCCAGCGCGGCTGAGCCGCCCCCATCTCGGCACCTCCTGTCCTAAAGTGCTCACGCGCTTCCCAAGCCACGGTGTGCGTGATGTGCTCCCAGGGTGCTGGCGCTGGCAGGTGCCGAGGAACGTTTAAGGGGTGCGGCCAGGGCAGCTGCTGAGGTCACCTGGCCCCAGGAAAGGAAGTGCTGGTTCTCGGGGTGGCCCAGCATGCCCCGGGGCCTCCTGGCTGCAGCTGTCGCTTGCTTGCATTCTCCTGTGCTCCGGCCATCACATCTGCCACCAGGCGCAGCAGCCACGGGGCAGCCCTGCCGGAGCCTGCGCTCTGCTGTTTGTAAAGGCGGCCTGTCCCGGCTTTCCTGAGCGACACAGGCTGTGGATGGTGGTGGCAGCATCATCACAGAAATGAATGAGGGTCCCTCTTGCTCCACCCCCCAGCCAGCCTCTTGGCTTTTGGCCACTGTAACAGACAGGCATTGCTCTCTTACTGTTGGTTCACTTCCCAATTCCGGGGCTGGTGCTGTGGCCTGCAGTGCTGGCATCCCATATGGGCACCGGTTCTAGTCCCGGCTGCTCCACTTCTGATCCAGCTCTCTGCTGTGGCCTGGGAAAGCAGAAGATGGTCCAAGTCCTTGGGCCCCTGCCCCCACGTGGGAGACTGGGAAGAAGCTCCTGGCTCCTGGCTTTGGATCAGCCCAGCTCTGGCCGTCACGGCCATGTGGGGAGTGAACCAGCGGATGGAAGACCTCTCTCTCTCTCTCTCTCTCTCTCTTTCTCTGTCTCTCTCTCTGTTTCTCTGCCTCACCTTCTCTCTCTGTGTAACTCTGACTTTCAAATCAATCAATCTTTTGAAAAATTTGCATTTCCTGAATGACATAGGGTGTGGATTATGTTTTCATGCGTTCATTTGGTGAAGGGGCTGACGTGTGTCTTTGCCCATTTTTAAACATTGTTCATTTCCAGTGTGGAGCTTGAAGAGCCCTTGGTGTGGTCCGGACACCAGTTTCTTATCAGACAGACCTTCCCGGGCTGCGGCCTATCTCCCAGGTCTCTGCGGTGTCTCTCACAGACAGATTTCGGCGGAGTCCAGCCGGTCGGTTCTTGCTTTCACGGTCACCTTTTTGGTGTTGTGTTAGCAGGTCAGCCCACGCTCACGGGCATCTGGATTTTGTTCCAGCCTCTAGGAGTTCCCTGGCTTGGTGTTGACTTTTAGGTCTACGATTCAAGTGGACGTAAAATATTTTTATGTTAATTCCAAGTGCACATGTTTTTGGGGTCTGGTGAGATTTGAACACACGTGTACAGGGTGTACTGCTCAAGCCAGAGAATCCCTGTTTCCTGCTCTGACGTCACTGTGTGACCGGAACTTCCGGGCTCCTTTCTTCTGGTTTCTCATAAAATCAGTGTGATGCAGCCGCCAGGCTGTGCCGTGTGACGCTGTGTGGACCACGGTCATCAGGCTGTGCCGTGTGACACAGTGTGAACCTGGTCGGCAGGTTGTGCCGTGTGACGCTGTGTGGACCACGGTCCCCAGGCTGTGCTGTGTGACGCAGTGTGGGCCATGGTCACCAGACTGTGCCGTGTGACACAGCGTGGGCACGGTCACCAGGCTAGCCGTGTGATGCAGTGTGGACCACAGTCGCCAGGCTGTGCTATGTGACACTGAATGCTCGTTCGTTTGCACTGACTAGGATCTGGTCGGTGTTGTCCAACTTCCCTCTGTCCCCCTGCCCCAGGAGTCTCCCTTCTCCGTCGCGTGTTCGGATCGAGTGCGGTCGGCCTCTGTGGATGAGGGCGAGCCTACTGTGCTTGTCTGTCTGTGTCTGGCTGGTTTCACTGAGCACAGCGCCCTCGGTCCACGCGTGTGGCTACAGATGATCGGACTTCACCCTTTCTGTGGCTGATCCATGGAGCCCATCTCCTCCATTCATCGGAGGCTGGAGAGAGAGAGAGAGAGAGAGAGAGAGAGAGAGAGAGAGAGAGGGAGAGCGAGATCTTCCATCCGCTGGCTCACTCCCCTGATGGCTGCAATGGTTGGGACTGGCCCAGGCTAAATCCGGGAGCCAGGAGGTTTTTTCAGGTCTCCCACACGAGTGCAGGGGGCCGAGGGCTGAAGCCATCTTCTGCTGCTTTCCCAGGCCACAGGGTAGAGCTGGATCAGAAGCGGAGCAGCCGGGGCTCGAACCGGTGCCCGTGTGAGATGCTGGCTTCACAGGCAGCGGCTTTACCCATTCTGCCACACCACAGCACCGGCCTCTGCCTCTTACACTTCTGATCAGTTTGTTAATATTAAATAAAAAAAATAACTCGCTAGGATTTGTTTTGCAGGGGACTAAGCTGAGCCTATGAATCAAGCAGAGAAGAGCTGGCGCCATCAGTGTGAGACTCGTGTTCATGACCGTGGAGTCTGTGCATCTGGTTCCCCCATCAGAGGTTTGCAGTTCTCTGCATGCAGATCTTGTAGATACTGTAGATTTATACCTAAACATTTCACTGTTTTTGGTAAAATAACCAATTTTGTGTTTTCTAAATTTCAGTTGCCCTTGTTCATTACAGATATGCAGGGAAATGATGAACTATATGTCCCACCATGCTTTTTTTTTTTTTTTTTTTGACAGGCAGAGTTAGACAGAGAGACAGATAGAAAGGTCTTCCTTCCATTGGTTCACTCCCAAATGACTGCTACGGCCAGCACACCACGCTGATCTGAAGCCAGGAGCCAGGTGCTTCTCCTGGTCTCCCATGGGGTCCAGGACCCAAGCACTTGGGCCATCCTCCACTGCACTCCCGGGCCACAGCAGAGAGCTGGCCTGGAAGCGGAGCAACCGGGACAGAATCTGGCGCCCCAAACAGGACTAGACCCCGGGGTGCCGGCACCACAAGGTGGAGGATTAGCCTAGTGAGCTGCGGCGCCGGCTCCACCATGTTTTTATGATTTACAGATAGTTCCAGGATTTGGATTTTCTTTAGAAAACTGCCTTGTCTCTGAGCGGTTTTCTTTCTTTCTTTCTTTCCTACGTGTGTTCCTTTTGTTTCCTTTCTCGTTTCACTGCAGCGGACATTTCCAGTATGATGTTGAAAATGCATGGGGAGGGGGCGGTGGGGAGGGGGCGGTGGGGGAGGGGCGGTGGGGAGGGGCGGTGGCGAGGGGAGAGGGGATAGTCCCTGCTTTGTCCTAACCTCGGGAGAAGCGTCCTGTTTCTCACCAGTGAGTGTGGCCATAACTTTAGGTCTCTGGGGAGACGCCGTTTCCCGGTGAAGGAAGTACATTCTGGTTCCGGTTCGCTGAGTGTTCCCGTGTCAAATGGGCTTTCAGATGCTTTTCCCCCACTGCTAAAACGTGGCTGTGGTTTGTCGCCCAAGGGTTCTTGTACTGGCAGCTTGGTCCCCATGTGGTGAAGAGGTGGGGACCTTTAAGAGATGGGGCCTAGTGGGAGGTCACTAGGTCACTGGGGTCCCTGCCTTGGAACGGGTGAGTCCCCACTGCCCTGACAAACATGGGCACCCGTCCCCACTGCTCCCCACGCCGCCCGGCATCACACCCCTGTCCTCGCTGCTCCCCACACCATCCCGGCATCACACCCCTGTCCCCACTGCTCCCCACACCATCCCGGCATCACACCCCTGTCCCCACTGCTCCCCACGCCGTCCCGGCATCACACCCCTATCCCCGCCGTCCCGGCAGCCACTCGTGGCTTTACTGTCTCTGTGGTTTTCCTTTTCCAGGGTCCGAGGACTGCAGGCTTTCCAGGTCGAGGTTTTCCACGCCGTAACACACACCAAGATCTCAGCACACCTTCTCCTGGCTTCGTAGCTCGTTTCTAGCACATGAAACGTGCGTTTTCCAACAAAGCCCTCAGAGGGTGCAGGATCTCCCACGTGACAGCAAGAAGGACGCAGCTCAGGAGAACGGCTCCGGTGTGGAGGAGGACTGGCACCTGGGAGCTGTACCGTCACCAGCTTGGCAGAGCTGCCCCGCCCAGCCCGCCTGGTCCCCGTTCCAGAAGTCCGTTCCTCGCACAGCCTCAGTCTGGGGTCTGGGGTCTGGGGTCTGGGGTCTGGGGTCGTCTGTTGGCTACTGTGTCAGTGCTTTTCAGGGAGAGTGCAGCTGGGCGATGGTCTCTGGAACTCCTCAGGGATGAGGAAGGCTCCTGGGCTCTCAGATGTGTGGACGCGCCTGTGTGCACTCAGGGCCGCCACGGGGCCTGGGGGAACCTGAGCTGTGTGCCTGGGCTGCTCCCGGACGCTCTCTGCATACTGTGTCTCTACAGGCTGGAGAGGGCGTGCAGGCGCGGCTGTCACTCACACCATGTGCGCCAGAGAGGAACCGGCTCTCGGTGCTGCTTAGCCGGTTAGCGCTCTTCCCGCCGATCCTTCAACTTGGCTCCGGGGTGCTCCTCTCACGCCAATGGAGCTCTCTTCTCTTCTCTTCTCTTCTCTTCTCTTCTCTTCTCTTCTCTTCTCTTCTCTTCTCTTCTCTTCTCTTCTCTTCTCTTCTCTTCTCTTCTCTTCTCTTCTCTTCTCTTCTCTTCTCTCTCCTTCCCTTCCCTTCTCCCTTCCTCCCTCCCTCCCTCTCTCTTGTTTAGTTATTTTGTACTTGGAAGAGTAACAGAGAGAGGGAGAGATGGGGCGGGAGAGGGCTCTTCCATCCACTGCTTCGCTCCACAATTCACTGCAACAGACAGGGCTGGGCCAGGCAGAAGCCAGAGGCCAGGAGCTTCATCCAGGTCTCCCATGTGGGTGCAGGGGCCCAAGCACTTGGGTCATCTTTTGCTGCTTTCCCAGGTGCATTAGCAGGGAGCTGGATAGGAAGTGGAGCAGCCGGGACTTGAACCAGTGCCCCTATGGGATGCCGGCATCACAGACGGTGGCTTTACCTGCTACGGCACAGCGCCAGCCCCACTCGATCAGTTACAGCCACCTGGAATTTCTCTGTTTTAGGAGAATTATCAGATTCCAGGTGTCACAGCAGCAGTGTCTATTGTCGTCACCGTGGCACAGTTCTGTGACCGCGAGGGGTTTTCTGCAGCGTCGCATCTACGTTGTCACCACTGCTTTGTCTCCTCGCCAGCTCCTCCCTGTTTCCTGGCCGGTCTCCTCGTGTACTATATTCATTTTCTGAAGCTTTGGTCCCTAGCCAATCACCTCCCCCCTCGTGCACTAGAATTTATAATATGTCAGGATTTAATGTCAGATTCCAGTACTGCCTGGTGTGCAAAAAATTGTCACTTATTTCCATTCCCAGCGATGTACTCCTTGTCATAGAGCCGCCTCGGCAGATGCCAGCAGGGAGTAGGGGGCAGGGCGTGGGGAGCAGGGGGAGGGGGAGGGCAGGGCGCGGGGGGGGAGGTAGGGTACAGGGTGGGTGGTGGGGTGCGGGAGGGACAGGGATTGGGGGCAGGGTGCAGGGGAGGGGAAGGGGGGTGTTGGGTGTGTGGGAGGGTAGGGGCGGGGTGGGGGCAGGTCGCAGCAGGTGCAGGTCGGGCTCTCTGGCGCCGCTGTTCCTTGCAGTGTGGAGGGGCTGCTCTGGAAGGACTCCCTCTCTCCTGGGGACATGCTCCGTCCTGCCCTGCCCTGCCTGGCTGTGAGAC
>CM027402.1:2071768-2170450 GCA_015711505.1 Sylvilagus bachmani
CTGCCCTGCCCTGCCTGGCTGTGAGACACTGGGTCTGCGCGGGTCTCTGTGTGCGGGGGTCCGGTCTGGCTCATCCTGGGCTGGCGTCCGCCGAGTGACAAGCCTTGCCTGGCCCTGGTCGGTGTGGTGCGCCGGGGCCGCCTTGTCTCTGGTTTTGGGGCTGCTACACGCAGCGGTGCCTTTGAGCTGACTGCCGGCTCAGGTGGTCCAGCAGCCTGTGGGCAGCTCCCCCGGCCTCGCTGCCCCCACGGAGACCTCACAAGCCCAACCTGCGCTCAGGAGCCATGCCGCTCTGATGACGGCTGGAGGCAGTCCTGCAGGGGAGGGCTCGCAACCCTGCAGTTCGGGTCTGAGGAAGCGAGAGGGAAAGTCGCACGGGGCCGGAATCTGCCGGCGTAGCTGGGCGTTCTCTGTGCGGTCCTCTGGGCTCTTGTCCTGGCAGGGACCACATCAGAGTGTTTACGTGCACACACATCCCCTTTCTGTCCCAGAGCGGCTCTGCCTCCTCTGCGGGGACCGGGCACCTGTCTCCTCTGGGTTCCCTGGCCTCCTGTTAGGTAGAACTGTGTGCCCCATGCCAAACCTTGGCTGAATCCAGGTCTCAAGTGTAGCTTGTGTTGGACTGGGGCAGACGCTGTGGCGTAGTGGGTGAAGCCACCACCTGCAGAGCCAGCATCCCATATGGGCTCCGGTTCTAGTCCCAGCTGCTCAACTTCTGATCCAGCTCCCTGCTGTGGCCTGGGAAAGCAATAGAAGATGGCCCAAGTGTTTGGGTCCCTGCCCCCACGTGGGGGACCTGGAAGAAGCTCTGGCTCCTGGCTTCAGACCAGCCCAGCTCTGGCAGTTCTAGCCATCTGGGGAGTGAACCGATGGAAGATTCCTTCTCTCTCTGTCTCTCTCTCCCTTTCAAATAAATAAATCTGGTTTTTTTAAAAAAATAGATTGTTTTTCATTTGTTTGCCTTCTAATTTCAAAATCCCTTTCACTCTTGACAAAGGCCGACTTTCTGTAAGAGCCCGGGTTGTTCTCAATAATTCTGGCTCTGCTCTCTCAACAGAGCGCGTGCTATGGGTGAGCAGGCCACAGCCACAGGGTCCGTGGCACTCGAAGGTGCCTCCGGGGGAACATTAATCCAGCATCCTCGGTGCCTGGGCGTTAACTGGCGTCCCCGGCCTGTGACTGCAGCTCCCCTGGGAGCTGTCGGAACATACGCTCCTGACGGCTGAGAACCTGCGGAGAAGGCCCTATGGCTGGGGGTGGGGGGGGTCCCCGTGCAGGGCGACCCCCACTGTGAAGTGGCCGAGTCAGACTGGGATCTTAAGGCATTCTACAGGGGACTCCTGCCACCTTCCTCCCCCGCCCCCAGAGCAAACAGCTAAGCCAATGGGCTGTGGCAGGCGGGGCGTGGCCCCCCCCACAGACACCGCTGATCCCTGTGGCTTCAGCCCTATTTGCAAGATGCTTCTCACAGCTTGGTGGCTTCGTCTCAGCTGTTCCGCTGCTCCTGGCGGGGTGCAGTAAGGAGGAAGGGATGGATGAGAAGGTGGGGTCCGCAGAGGAACCAGCTCCCCCTCAGGACGAGTCTCAGGGGTTGCCACGTGACTCTCCCGCCCCCCACATGTCCCCGGGCAGAACGGACTCCCAGGGCTATTCCACGCTACGAGGAAGTCACGTGCCCAGGTTTGGAAGGCGGGGGGTGGGGGGTGGGGGGGTGGGACTGGTTTTGGGAGGGACACCCAGCAGCCACGACTGGAGCCAAAAAGTGAGAGTCCCTGTGTGGTGGCAGTGTACGCTCACTGCAGCTTTAAGCTCACGCTGGATGAAGCTCGTGGGGCAGGTGGCTGGTCTCCCGGGTGTGCAGACGGGTTGCTTGCTTGGACACGAATCCTGCTTGTCCACTTACTCTTACCAGCTACGTTAGCATCACCCAAGGAACACGGCCATCCCCGTCGTGCGTGCGTCCTCTTGTGAGCTGCCCGTTCCAGCGTCTGAAGAGAGGGAATTCTACACCCGGCCTTGCAGGCCTGCACGGAACAATGGAGAGGTCTCCCGTGGGACACGGGCTCCGGAAACGCCTGCTGAGCCCCGAGCTAGGAACGGGTCCCCTGGGGAGGGGAGTGGCAGCCGCGCGTGCTTGTGTCGGAGGTGGCTGCCTCTGCTCTCCCTCCACGGCTCTTCCAGAAGCTCCCCCACCCACAGGAACCAAGCCCGTGGGCCACAGGACTCAGCACCGAGAGACAGGACCCAGCACCGAGAGACGGGACTCATCCCCGGAGCCCTCTGCGTGTCCAGCTGCCAGCGGCAGGCGCATCCTCCCAGGGGCAGCTCTCCGCTGTCCACCTGTTGCTCGTCTTTGGGTCCACAGTGGAGCCTGAGCAGGACGAATGGATCCTTATTCTCTCACGTCCCAGCCACAGTCCGGAGTTTGGAAAACGACACTGAAGCCGTGTGCCTGTCATTCGCCATCTTGGTTACTGACACACGCACCCATGTTTGCCTGCACTTTGCACGTCACCTGGTCACCGGCACCTGTCCAGGTTCAACGGGGCTGGGAGGAGTGGGGAGGTCTAGCTTCTTCCTGTCTGTCCCTTCCAGCGCCACCCCAGGCTTGAGGTAGGGCTGCGTCTCCCTGTGGCCGAGGATCTACTAGGCGACGTCACACTGCAGCCCCACACAGACTGGTGGGGTCTCCCTTCCCCAGCTGGCCCCAGCTTCCGGCCTCTGGGAATGCCGCTTTCTTGCTTTGTCTCTCCAGACCCAGGGTAGACTTCTGCTCAGGGACTGCTCTCTCTTAATCTTTGACGCCTCTGTTAGTCGTTCCTGCTATCAGAATGTCGAGCTGCCGTGGGAGAACCCCCAGTTCACCCTAGGGTTACAGCTCTCTTCTCTCGATCACTGGTTCTGCGATGTGGACCCAGGTGCTTGACTCTTGAGGATCAAACAACTACAAGTCTTGACCTGTCCTGGTGTCCCTGGGAGCTGGAGACCCTCTGCTTGGCTCGCCTGCAGCCCGTGTGCAACGCCGCCCCCCATCTCGTGTGCAAGCGGTCGGCGGGAGACCAGGCTGGGGAAGTTCCAGGAGACACTGGTAAGTGCACGCACAAGCCACTCAGACCTCGAAGCTGCTCCCGTGCCCAACGGAACAGCTCCCGACACGAGCTGAGGGGAGGATCAAGCCGGGGCCTCGTAAGCAGAGAGTTTGCACTGTAGACAGGTGGGTGCTGGCAGGGAATCCCCAGGAGAGCGAGGAGAGCCCCAGGCCACCTGTCCACTTGCGTGGCTCAGGAGGAAGCATTGTGGCCATGGTGCCTTCTGCGGTGACTCGCGGCAGTGGCTTGGGGCTTGGCTGCTTAGGCAGGGCCTGGGACTGAACCAGGTTGGAAGATGGGTCACAGGAAGCGTGGAGAGGGTGCAGACTGAGGACCCGCATCTCCTGAGTGTGGTCACTAGAGGGCGCCTGCTGAAGGGCGGGCTGGCGATGATCAGCTATCACCTCTATATTCTGTGGGTGTGTCAGCCTCCTCCCAAACCAGCCCAAAGCTTGCCCGGCCATCTCATGTACGCAGTGGCCACAGCAGTAGTGGACACGGCCCAGGGTCTGACCCCTCACCAAGGCTGATCTGGCTCCCGGAGCTGCGGGGAACCCCAGCTGCTCCCTGCAGGGCAGGTGCTGTGTGGTGGACACCCACTGGGTTCCATAGAACTCCTGCAGGAGGGGGCAGATGCAGCGAGGAGCGAGGGGAGCCCAGGCACAGGCGGAGCTGGACCAGGTCGGTAACCACGTGTTCTGGAGATCGACTCACCAGCCCTGCTCCCAGGGTCGCTGTCAAGGCCGTACTCAACCTCGCGGGTTCCCGGGTCGTCCTGCTTCTAATGCCAGCATCCACGCCACGGTGAGCAGAGGGCACCAGACTCAGTGCCTTGCACACAGCCCAGCGGTGGAGCAGCAGAAAGCCCGTGCTCCGGGCGAGAGCATGGTGCCGTTCCCCCCGCCCTGCTGGGGCACACTGATGGCCGCGGTGGAGTACTCCTCACTGTTCAGGTTAGTGACCCACTCGGGAACTTCCGTCCCACACCTGAGGCTGTGACCCAGCTGTCCTGATTCCCGAAGCGGGGGTGCTCCCGCCAGGGGACAGAACAGCGGCCCCGAACTGGAAGTTGAGATGCAGCCTGGATGTTTGTGGGTTCCTAGTGCCACCGACCCAGCACCTGCAGAAGGGGCACTGGATCCTACCCGGAGAGGCTGGGCTGCTGCTCCCCGGTGGGGCCACGCAGCCCTGTGTTCCGGACCCTGGGGGTTCCCTGGAGTGCTCTTTACACCGCCACGTTCCACAACGCCGCCTTCCTCGGCCCACTCCTGAGTGGTCTTCCAGGCGTTCTGGGAGGGGCAGGCGTGGCAACTTCTCCGCTCCTCTGATGTCACTCGCCCCTCTAGACGTAAACGCTTTGTGCTGCATTTAAAAAATAACCTGTTGTTGAAACGTGTCAGGCGCTTGGCTTAGCTGTGAAAGTTCTTCCATCAAAGATGCCTCAGTTGTAAGATCATTGCAGAAATAGTATCTTATGTGTGGAATGCCTCCCAGTGCTCTCCCCCAAGCAGATAAAAGCACACACACACACACACAGACACATGTGCACACACACATGAACGAATGCACACACAGACACACACAGACACACACATGCACACAGAGACATACACATACATAGACACATGCACACACACATGAACACACAGACATGCACGCACATACACAGGCACAGACACACACAGAGACATACGTATGTACAGACACATGTGCACACATACATGCATATACAGCCAGACACACAAACACACAGACACGTACATGCACACACACATGCACACAGAGACATACACATACACGACACATGTGCACATACACACACGTACACACATGCACACAGAGACATACATATGTACAGACACATCTGCACACACATACATGCATATACAGCCACAGACACACAAGCACACAGACACGTACATGCACACACATGCACACACAAAGACACACATGCACACATACAGACACATATACACACGTGTGCACACTTGTGCACCATGGGCAGAGCCAATGACGGAATCTATTTGGCTTATAGAAGGCACAGGTGTCAAGGTTCCATAGCAGAAATGAAATAGGTGGGTGAGACTTGAGGGAAACGTGTGGTTGCTGAGACCCTGTGGAGAAAAGCAAGCAGGAGGGACCCAGGGGGCTCCTGCAGCGAGGAGCCGGGGGCCCAGGGGAGCCCTGGGCACAGGTGGAGCGGGACCAGGTCGGGCACAGGTGCGCTGAGAATGCACTGTGGAGCGTCATACTGGTTACCTGGAACCAGCCCCCGCTCCTGCCTACGGCGCTCAGATGAGCAAAACCCTGCCTGGGGGCGCAGCCACAGGTGGCCCCCGTGTTCCTCCTGAGAAGCCCTGAGGGCGGCGGGGAGGAGCGTGCTGTGGCCAGTGGTGAGGCAACGGCAGGGAGCTACAGCTCAGTGGCAGCCTGGCCTGTGAATTTCGGGCTAACGGCCACGCCCATGGGTATGAGGCGTGGACGCCGGGGGGTCGTGATCTCTTGCTGGACGTGGTCATCTTCCAGAAGCGTCAGGTAAGCCACTTAATTACAACTCTCCAGTCCGCGTGCGAATTAGGCATCATGGCGATCGTCATACAGACGAAGAAAATGACACCCGGAGCGATTAGCAGGCGGCCCAAGGTCAGACAGCAGGTACGTGCGGACACAAAACCCAGGTCTGCCAGTCCCAACCCTGCGCCTTCCTCGAACGCTCTGGAGACGGGAACAGAAAGGACCACCGAGCTCAACTGGGGCACGCGCTCCCGACGGACTCGGGAAGATCAGATGGAAGCTGTTGTCATGTGCCCGTCAATCAGGATGCTCTGTCAGGGCTTTAAACATGTGGGGACACAACTGACGCCGGCATAAAACTCTCGTCATACACAGGAAGTTCCACCTTCTTCACGCACAGTCTGGAAATGGGTGCTTAGAAGGAAAGGATGCGTTTGCCTGGAGAAACCCGGCTGGTCCCCCGCATGGAACCACTCCTGAGCAGGCTGTCGCTTGTGTTCTAGGCTTCTGTCCCACCCGCCCACGGGGCAGACCCTTGCCCTCAGCGCACTCTCTCTGGGCGCTGACGCTTGCAGGGGAGCAGCAGGGTGGAGCTGTGCCCTGGGCTACCACGCTGGCTGTGTGACACCCCCACGCTGGCTGGTGACACCCCCACGCTGGCTGTGTGACACCCCCACGCTGGCTGTGTGACACCCCACGCTGGCTGTGTGACACCCCCACGCTGGCTGTGTGACACCCCTGGCTGGCTGTGTGACACCCCCACGCTGGCTGTGTGACACCCCCACGCTGGCTGTGTGACACCCCTGGCTGTGTGACACCCCCACGCTGGCTGTGTGACACCCCTGGCTGGTGACACCCCCACGCGGGCTGTGTGACACCCCCACGCTGGCTGTGTGACGCCCCCTGCAGGTGGAGACACCGGGGACTTCCCTGGGCAGAGAATCCTAACTGCGTGGCAGTGAAAGCACCAGCCAGGACCTTGCTATGGTCCGAGGGTTCAAGGGCACCCCCACCCTCCATGTTCCAGTGGGAGACTCAGGGGGAAGGGAGGGTCCTTGGGAGGGGTTAGGTCACGGGGACGGAGCCTTCACGGGTGGGGTTTGTGCCCTCAGGGGAGAGGCCCCAGAGAGCTGCACGAGAGGAGGACACAGCACACACCACACCGGCCGGAGCCTGCAGAACTGGAGGGCCACAGCAGCCTGGAGAGACGAGACGACCCTCACGGCAGCCTCAGCACAAGGCACAGTGTCCACCTGCATTTGTGGCTCGCTGTGTGCGACGCCTCTGTCCGCGTGAGCACGGCTTCCCCGCTGTGTGTGCGACGCCTCTGTCCGCGTGAGCACGGCTTCCCCGCTCTCCTCCGGTTTGCATTCACACGGAATGTGCACGCGGAGGACTCTAACCCCGGAGGTCTCACCGCCATGTCCCCGGCTGAGCAGCTGAAGGGCGCGTCCCTGATGGAGAGGCCGACGGTGCTGGCTCCCTGGTGGAGAGGCCGACAGTGCCGGCTCCCTGGCGGAGAGGCCGACGGTGCCAGCTCCCTGACGGAGAGGCCGGGAGAGGCCGACGGTGCCGGCTGGTATGTGTGGGGTGCGTGCTACTCCTTGGAGGCAGGTGCTTGTGGACATGTGGCTGAGAGGAGGGGCATGTGTGTGGCCGTGGCCCAGGCAGCCAAAGGATGGAGGGCAGGGGACACAAGGTGGCTGGGGCGGGGGGTGGCGGTTCTCAGGTTTTTATGATTTCCCCATCCATGGCTGAGGCTCTACTCTCTCCCCTGGCGTGGCTATTAACCCCAACCTGAGTTAGTCAGACTCACTTTTTTATTGTTTTTCAAAGATTTTGTTCATTTATTTGAGAGGTAGAGAGAGAGAGAGAGAGAGAAAGACAAAGAGAGATAGAGGTAGAGGTATCTTCAGCCTGCTGGTTCACTCCTCAAATGGCCTCATGGCCAGAGCTGGACAAGTGAGAAGCCAGGAGCCAGGCGTTTCCTCTGGGCCTCCCATGCAGGTGCAGGGCCCAAGCACCTGGGTCATCCTTTGCTGCTTTCCCAGGACACAGCAGAGAGTTGGACTGGAAGTGGAGCAGCCGGGACACGGACGGGCACCCATGTGGGATGCTGGCACGGCAGGTGGAGGCTCAGCCTACTGTGCCACTGCTCCGCCCCTCAGATTCCGTCAAGTTCCGCAGGAGACAGGGCTGATAAATGGGTGTGTGATCAGGGCTGTGCTCAGAGCAGGGCCGGGGGCGCTGTGCTCTGGGTCAGGGCCGCGCTCAGGGAGCAGGGGATGGACCGCTCTCCTTTCCCATCAGCTCGTTCTCCTGGGCGTGGAGTGGAGCCCTCCCTTCCCTGTCACCACTGCTCCTGGGCTTCCTTTGGCCCCGAAACGTCAGCTCTTTACTCGGCTCTTCCTTACGTCATTCAGAGTTGGGTTGGGCTGTGGCTAAAAGCAAAATACAACAGAGAGGTGTGCGGAAGAAAGAAGCTCATCTTCAGTGGGACCGGAAGTACAGGAGGAGGTCTCGGGCGGTGGCTCACTGGCGCTGTTCAAACCCAGGCATTTCCTGGATTCCTGGATTCCTGGGTTTCTGGCTTGTGCCTCTACCCAAGGCTACAAAACAGCTGCTGAATCTCCGGGCATCAAGCCAGCAAGACAGAGACGAAGGGAAGAGGCAGCAGCTACAGCTTTCTGTTTGTCTCAGTGGCCGTGACTACTGGGCGGCTGCCTTCCCTTCAAAGCCTGGAGAATTAATTAAGAGGGCTGGATGGTGCCGAGTGGGCCACCTCTGTCTCCTGGAGCCTTCGAGAACAATCCATCTTAAATGGGGGCCTGCGCTGCGGCATCATGGATTAAGCTGCCCCTGCAGTGCCGGCATCCCATATGGGCAATGGTTCGAATCCCAGCTGCTCCACTTCTGGTCCAGCTCCCTGCTGGTGCACACAGAGGGTGCTTGGTCCCCTGCACCCACGTGGGAGACACCAGAAGAAACTCCTGGCTTTGGATTGGCCTGGTTCTGGCTGTTGTGGCCATTTGGAGAGTGGATCTCTCTCCCCCTCTCTCTGTAACTCTGCCTTTCAAATAAATAAATAAAAATTAAAAACTTAGAATTAAGTTTCAGTTGTACATGCCCCAGTACAGTTCTCTGGTTTCCTGGAGAAAAGTTCAGTCTCACAGTTAGGTCTCCCCTCACTACCACCTGTTTCCAGCTGCCCTGGGGCGTCCGTCTCTACCCGGCAGCTCAGTGTGTGTGTGTGTGTGTGTGTGTGTGTGTGTGTGGTGTGTTCCATTTCTAAACGAGCAGTTACTTACATGGAAAAGAATGGAGAGAAAGGTTTCCATATCCCCCACCCCACCCCGTGCCCTGTCCCAGAGGCCATCATCACTTGTAACTTACGGGGGATCCTTCCAGAAGGGGTCAGTCCGGCACCTTTGCCATGGGACGAAGGAGGGCGTTAACCTCTCCCGATGGCTGTGTGCCAGAGTCTTCCTACTCCCTGCCTCGGCTAACCCCTGTGATGCCTCTCGGAACACCTCCCACTGGGGAGTCCTAATGACAGAGTCCGGAGCTCTCCATCCTGGAGGCCGGGAGCTCCCAAGTCCGGGTCCAGCAGCCTGGGGTCTATGGGAGGTGTTCCTGCTGCTTCGTGGCTGAAGTCTGCCTGTGCCTGCCATGGTGGGAGGGTGCAGGGGTGGCCAGACAGGGCCTTTCACAAGGGCCCCCCGCCCAGGGGTGTGGCTGGCTCCCCACCCGATCACCCCCAAAGGCCCCCCTCTTAGCCCAAGCACCGTGAAGTTTAAGTTCCTGGGCAAATTTGGAGGACATAGGCATGGAGCCCACAGCAGGGAATCCAGGAGACACACACGAGGCCGGAGAGCCGGGGCGGTCGGAGCCGGACGCCAGCATCGGACGCGGCCGCGTCAGCCTCTGCAGGTGCAGCCCTCCTCTCTCCCAGCCCTTCCCCTGCAGTGCATTGGCACTCAGGACGTTGAGTCATGGTTCCAATGCTCTTCTCACTCCCCTGCCACCGTCGGCTCCCTGTGTCTTCTCTCTGCCCCAACACCTGGCTGGCTCTTCTGTGCTCGGGGTTGGTAAACCTTGGCCTCTTCCCTTGTGGTCCTCAGAGGAGGGACTGGCACTGAGTCAGTGGTCAGTAAGTGTCTGTTAATTAAATCATCTGGCCTCCCTCCTGACCGCAGCCTGGTGCCCCGCCAGCTGCTGCTGCTGCTGGCTCCCCCAGGGCAGCCCCGTTTCTTCCCTGTGGGGTCTCCTGGCCTCTCTTCTGTCTCCTGTCAACCTTGAGCCGCAGTGGGGTCTGTGCACCAGCAGCTCCAGCACTCCCTGGGGGCTCAGCGCCCATCCCAGACCCCCAGACCAGCTGGCCCGGGATCTGCATCTCCCGAGCAGCCTCTGTGGGTACCGGTGCGTCGCTCGTCTGGGAAGCCCGGCTGCAGCCAGGCCCGCAGGAGACGGTCAGCTGCCTGCGTTCCCACTTGAAGCGGTGACGTCGGTGCCTGTGGGGGCTCCGCTTCTCCTGCTGTCCTGAAAAGCCAACGGCGCTGGCCGCTCTGTAGGACAAGCTGGCTGGCCCTTGTCGTCCTTTACTTCCGGGGGGTTTGCTATCTCGCCATCAGCTGTGGACCCCGGGAGCGCAGCTGAGCCCCGCTCGGCCCTGCGCCTTCGTCTCTGTGCGCCGCCCCTGGGCTGTGTGCATTTGCACTCAGGACTTTGAGTCCCGGTTCAAAGGCTCTTTTTCCAGGGCTGATGATCCGCTGCGCCCAGAGCTCCTGACAGGATGGGGCCACATCCCTCAGACACAGCCCTGACTGGGGCCTGGTTCCCACTGGGTGAGTTAGGGAAGGCGTGCTCCCAGGAAGGACCTGCGAGGAGGGGAGGATACAGGACAGGCTCCAGGGAGAGCTAAGCCCCCAGGCGGCTGCCCCGGGGCGAAGGTCTCCTGATTCCACGGGGTGCTCGGCACTGTGCATGCTGCAGAATCGGCCCAGCTGAGCCCACGTGTGCCCGCTCGTCAGGGCTAGCCTGGGCTGCTCCTGGGCTTGTCCCCGAGGCCGCTGCTCCTGGCTGAAGCCACCTGTGGCCCACGCAGGTGATTCTGTGTCACTTTGAGCCTTAATCTTGGTGCCCTTGGTGTCCATATGGCTGGCGACGCTCAGCAAGCGAGCAGTCAATCTGTCACACGGCTGGTGTGTTAACGAGGGAGAACTCATCACCTTTATGTTCATGCAATTAATAAGGCAAATCATCCTGCAACGATTTGCACAGGACTGAACGAGAGGAGAGGACGCAGCGGGCAACTCCCCCGATGTTTGGGAGGCGAAGGTGAGTGCTGGTTTATTCCGTTACGGTTATGTCGGCCGTGTGTGCTTTATCAGGGATCGTCAGTCTTCCCAGTTCTGGCTTGCAGCAAGTTCCCCGGATTGGCCGTTCCCATCTGTGTGGTCTCTGCGCGCGGCTGCTGACGTCACCCTTGGCTGGGGGGTGGGGTGGGGTGAAAGGGCGAAGTCTGAGCTGGCGCAGGGACCGTGGCAGGAGAACATGCAGGCACTGGTAGAGGGAGCGAAGACTTCGACTGGCCAGGTGCTGGTTCGTTGTGCTCCATACCTTATTCCCAGCCCCCAACAGCCCTGGAGGGTGGGCACTGCTCCTGCAGACAGGTGCATGGGCCGAGGCGGCGAGTCAGGGCCACTGACGTGTATCTACCCCTTGACTCATTCTAAGTCAGAATTTTGTGACTCTGTTACACTTACTTGTTACTTAAACTTAAGTTGCGCATGGACTCACCCTCACCTTTCAGCACACAGGTTTCTGAAAGCCTGGATTTCACACCTCCGACTTCTGCACGTCCTTAGCGCAACCTGAGAACCGAGGAAGAGGTCTTGAGACAGCCACCGAGTCAGGCAGCACTCGGGAAGTGGGCACGGGGAGGCACGAGGGGGTGAGGACGGGCACGGCCCCCGACCGGAGCCCACGAAGCTGCTCCACGTGAGTTTGGAACTCACTGACTGGGCTTGGTGTTGGCGTGGGCTGTGCCGACTCTGGAGAGACCCCATGCGCACCTGAGCAGTCTGCAGCACTGCCCGCCAGCTAGCATCAGAAGCAGGCACTCCCTCCCTCCTCCGCCTTCCTGTCTGGGGCCGGTGCCTTCTGCTGGGACCAGGAAGAGCCCAGGACACAGCATCTGCCGAGAGCCAGCCGAGGGCAGAGCCGGGCTGGGCCGCAGCGATGCCGTAAGCTGGGGGCACGGCGGGCTGCGCCACTGCCTCTCTGGAGGATGCTCGCGCTCCCTGGCAGCGCCGACCTAGGGAGCTAATCGTAAGCCGTCACTTGAAAATTCACGCTTCAGTTCACCTAATTCACTTTACTTGAAAAATCTTGCTCCTTAGGGCTGGCAACTGCTTCATTTATCTTCTTATTCCAGCTCCTTATTAAACTTGGAATATAATCTTTGCAAAGAGAAAGGAGTTTCTCATATTGGCGACTTTGTGAAAATTGGCATTGGCGCTGAAATCGCAGCATTTTGGAACCCTGCTGGGAACAGCGGCTACTCATTCCCGCGTTTGCTCATGCCCCCGAGAGCGTGTTTGAAACTGAAATAGCAATTTGTATTGCTGCTTGCAATATCTGAACTATTTGGTAGCAATTCTTAAAATGTGTCTCCAGCCAGGTAGTACAGGAATTTTCCGTCGCGAGTGCCCTCTTAACCGTGGTCATGTACCGATCGCGGCTGGATTAGGCGGAGGGATCCGAGGACAGAGACGGTAGAACGCCATCAACAGGGAGTTCCTGCCCTAACGCTGGACCTGAACTGAGGTAGTTCCTATTCGTCCCCCATGGAACGACGTTCTCTGGTAGAGAAAATGCAAACTTGAGTTGTAGAATTTCTTTTTTTTTTAAGATTTATTTTATTTATTTGACAGAGTTACACAGAAAGGTAGACACACACACACACACACACACACACACACACATAGGTCCTCCATCTGCTGGTTCTCTCCCCAGATGGCTGTAATGGCTGGAGCTGTGCTGATCCAAAGCTAGGAGCCAGAGGCTTCATCTGGGTCCCCCACGTGGGTGCAGGGGCCCAAGGACTTGGGCCATCTTCCACTGCTTTCCCAGGCCACAACAGAGAGATGGATCAAAAGTGGAGCAGCTGGGACTCGAACCAGTGCCCATATGAGATGCTGGGACTGTAGGTGGTGGCTTTAACCACTACGCCACAGCGCTGGCCCTGTGTTGCTTAATTTCAGTATTTAAAGCTATTGATTCTGGGTCTGGTGCTATGGTACAGTAGGTTAAGCCTCTGCCTGTGGCACTGGCATCCCATATGGGCACTGGTTCCAGTCCTGGCTGCTCCTCTTCTGATCCAGCTCCCTGCTATGTCCTGGGAAAACAGTAGAAGATGGCCCAAGTCCTTGGGCCCCTGCATCCATGTGGGAGACCTGGAGGAAGCTCCTGGCTCCTGGCTTTGGGTTGGCACAGCTCTGGCCAGTGTAGCCAACTGGGGAGTGAACCAGTGGATGGAAGACATCTCTCTCTGTCTCTGCCTCTCCTTCTCTCTGTGTGTAACTCTGACTTTCAAATAAATAAATCTTTTTAAAAGAAAGAAAGAAGGAAGCATGGACAGAGGACACTGGCTTCGCCTCACTTGATGTTGCTGCCCCGTGAGCATCGGGAGGTGGCACAGAGAAAAGCTAAGAGAGTGACTCGGGCCGTCAGTGTCCCCCAGCAGACGAGCATCAGTCAGGGCCAACGGTGTGGAGCTTGTCTTTATGTTGCAGCCTGATTAAGAACAACAGCACTGACCATGACCTAGTACGACAGCCGTGGCACTGACGACCGGTCAACCTCTGACCGTGTCTGCCACCCAGGCTCCATCTACCATTGCTGCTCCGGTGAGCTCCAACCGCAGGTTGCTTGTGGACCCAAGCAATGCTTTATACTAAGACAAGCGTTACACAGAGCGGAACCTGTGACAGACACAAGTGCAGACTTGCTCCGCTTGAAGGGAGGGAGGATCCGGGCCCTGCCTGGCCTGCCTGGCCCCGGGCACAGCTCCAGACGCCAGACTCCTGGGCCGATCTACGCGGTTCCTCTTTCTCTCGTGCTTCGACGCTCTCCGTGGCCTGGTTGGGATTTTGCTGCTGTGTTAGCTTGGAGTTCCCCTCGCTTCTGGCACTTTTTGTATGTGTGAACATCAGCTCCAGCCCAAACTCTGCATTTCCCAGGAATCGCTGCATCACTGTCCCTCTCGGAGCCAGCCTGGACTTCCTGTCTTCCCTAGCGTGTGTTCAGGGAGGGTCGCCGCACTGTGCTGCAAGTCGCCTCGAAGCCAGGGACCCCCGTGTGCCTTTGTCTCGTCCTGTCTTGCATCCATCAGGTACGCGATGATTTGCCATTGTTTAAAGATGAGAAAGTTCGCCCTTCTGCGGGGTTTGGAAGGTTTTCTTTGGTTATGTAGGCGGCTTCCCTGTGCCTATCACATGGGATGGTTTTTCCTTCCTAGACTTTGCTTAAATGCCACACCATAAGCAGCGCTTTCGAATCTTCCCAGGGGAAAACAACGTCACAGTTCTCCGAATGCCCCTAGCACAGTCTCTGTCCCTCTGCCGGAGGCGGGGTCTCCCCCCGTGGCCGACAGTACATCCGTGGCTGCCTGCTGTGTCGTGGGTTCCTTCAGACAAGGCCCGAGTTGCACTGCGAGGGCCCTGGGTCACCGCCCACCAGCACAGGCAGCCCGGGGATCACACGGCTCAGTCACATTTTGAAGGGGGGGAGGGAGCACCCACGGGCCTTTGTCGCCGTATTTACTATCATTGCTCCTCTTTGTTGCCAGTCATTGTCGCTAGTCCCTGACAGTGCCTAACTGATAAATTACATGTATGTATAGGAAAAAGACACAGAGCATATGTAGGGTCCGATCTGTGGTTTTGGGCATCCACAGGGTTCTGAGACCACACCCCCAGTGGATAAGGGGGCTGCCGTAGTAGTCTAAATGAATTCTTTCTTTCTTTCTTTCTTTCTCTCTCTCTCTCTCTCTCTTTCAGATATATTAGAAAGGCAGAGTTACAGGGAAAGGGAGAGACAGTGAGATCTTCCATCCATTGATTCACTCCTCGAATGGCCACAATGTCCAGGACTGGACCAGGCCAAAGCCTGGAGCCTGGCGCCCCATACAGCTCTCCCATGTTGGGTGGCAGAGGCCCAAGCACTTGGCCCGCCTTCTGCTGCCTTCCCAGGCCATTAGCAGGAGCTGGATTGGAAGCGGAGCAGCTGGGACGTGAACTGGAGCTCACACGGGGAGCCGGGGTCGCAGGTGGCAGCTTAACCTGCCGGCCCTCAGCGCTGAGCCCGTGACCCTGTGTCTCTTCACAGAGAAACCTCGCAGGGCTGTGCGTTCTTTGCAGCAGTGGTTGGTACAGAACTGGCGACTGGCCCGGGGGGCGTGGGGGAACGCGGGGTTCCCTCAGGGCAGCGTTCTCTCCGCAGGCAGGCCGGCTGGCAGCAGCTGTCCACGGGGCGGAGCCACGGCCTGGGCTTTCCCATTGCTCTGCTCTTCCAACCACGGTCACTTCTCGAAGACCAGTGGATCAGGACGGAGATGCCAGGAGAGGTGAGATAAAGCCCCTGTTTTCGGAGAGCTCAGCTCCCAGTACCGCCCCATCCGGAGTTCCTACTCGGCCCCCAGCAGGCTTTCTGCAAGAGGCCGTGGAGGCTGGCTGGGCCTGGGTAGGTTTCCTGTGACCCCGGCAGCCGGATCCTGTGGGCTGCTGACGCGTGATTCGTCAATGAACGATGCAGGCCGTGTCTCAGGGGCTGACTCCTGTGAATCGAGTTTAGAGCCGGATGGATAGACCTTGATGTGAGCTTCCTAATCGGTCGGGAGCGCGCCCTTCAGTGGGCTTCCACGTGAATGCACCTGCTTGCTAATCTTCGCTTGCACACGCTTCCCCACCAAGGCAAACACTGACCAGAAGGCTTCGTGGTGAGCTGGAGTCGGAGAAGCCGGTTTCAGGAGGCGGCTCAGCCCTTCCTGCCCCTCCTGGCTTCCTCTTCTTTCTGTGTGCAGCAGGCGGTGGAGCAGAGAGCTCTGGGGCAAGACGTGCTGGCTTGCAAGTCGCCTAACGTCTCAGAAGCTGCCTGACATCTGAGATGCTGCGTGGCCCCACCCGCGCCCTGGTGCCTGTCGCAGCCGGGCAAGAGGCAGCTGTGTGCAGAGGCGGGCACGGGGCCTGGCGCCGGCGATGGCGGGTCCCCGTAAGCCATGCGCTCTCTCCATCTTCACATCGAGACCTCGCATCTCCAGGTGGCTGATTGCTTTGCCGTAGGTCAGCTTGTCGGTGGCAGGAGCTGACCGTGGAGAAAAATGTGCGGTTTATTTTAGCAGACCGCGGAGTTCCACAGCCTGGGGACAGGAGTAAGACGCAGTAGTTCCCTGGGCTCTCGTTTCCCTTTAAAATGTTATGCTTCTGGAAACGACTGTGGATTCCAGCTGCCTTGGCTGTCACCATCCTCTGATCGATTTTGTCGTATTCCAGATGGATTCCTGGAAATGTGGACCCTCCGCAACGGCTGCCCTAACAAATGAGATCAATTTTCCTCTGAAATGCGGCTTTAAAAGGAATGCCAGCCGTGCGGGCGCCCGTGCTCAGCCGGAGACTGGACTGCTTCGGGCCGCGGTCAGCCTGGATCTCGAGCCGTGGTCAGCGAGCTCCGCCCTGATGACGAGAGCAGACACTGATGGGCGCCCGTCTCAGCAGCCTCGTCCCTGGCGTCACCACGGTCATGAGCAGCAGCTGAATCAGTGACACTGGACGGCTGCTCCCGAGAACCAGGCCCAGGGCCCCCCTCCCCCGAGCTGGGCAGTCACGTGGCCGAGCACACAGATGGGCGCCCGGGTGCTTGTCATGACGTGGCCTCACTCGGCTCAGGCATCTGCCCGCCCGCTGCTGTGTTCATCATTCTACTCCAGCCAGCGCCACCCGCCTGAGACCCTCCCGTGCTGGGCTCGTGACCCAGGCCTTGCTACGCCGGCCCACAGGAAGCTCTTGGGGAGAGAACTCCCACATTCCCGGATCTGAAGGAGCAGACCAGGGCCGGGTAGGGAAGCGCGGAACACAGGGCATTGCTGCGGGCAGCCCTACACCGAGAACCCTGCTAGCCCCAAAGCAGGTGTGGAAGCTGCCCCTCATCACACCACTCCCTCGAGGAGCCCGGCTTTGATGAGTTCCCGGTGTCTCCGTGGCAGGTGCAGCCTTGTTATCTCCTGGTTGGCAGGGTGGACGGCACTGGAGAGACGGCGGGGAACTGGTCTACCTCTGCATTCTCTCAGGTGAACAGTCTGGGCATCACAGCACGTCTCGGGGGCAGCGCCGCTTGAGCCCTGGAGCCCACCTGGGGCTCAGCCGATGTGGGAGGTCTTGGGATGCAAGGCCCACAGTGTCCTGTCCCAGTCTCACAGGCAGTTCCGCAGAGCTGCGTAATGGGAGGCTTTGAGACACCACCGTGTTGTCTTAGGAAGTAAACGGACAGGCGCTAAGGCGAAGTGTGCGTGCCTGTGGGCGACTGTCTGCAGCGCAGCCTGGGATCCATCTTCCTCCTCCGTTCTGAGGGCCCAGCCGTCCCTGCTCACAGCCCACCCGCTCTTGGAGGAAGCCTGAGGTGGCAGAGAGGCTCAGACCCTCCCCCGAGGGGAGAGGGGCTGCAGCTTCCCCAGGGAGGGCTGGGGAGACCCGGTGTGGCTGTAGGAGGTGGGGAACAGGCGGTAGGGAGAGGCCCGGGGCAGCGAGGTGGGAGGAGGAGCGGGGACAGTGGCCAGCTCTCCGCGTTTCCGTGAGGGCGAGCGGGACTCCAGCCAGTCGGGCCGCCTGGCTCCATTGCTGCACTCGACGCCACGCGGCCTCTGCAGCCGCCCAGGCGTCCTCAGAATTCGTCGGGAACTTCCAGCATTTTCTGGACTCCTTCCTCGTGAGCCGACTTCTCCGGCCCGGGGAAAGGCTGCGTCGGGGTCACGCTGCGTCTCGTCAACGAGGGAGCAGATATTAGGGTTACTGCACTCCACGCGAGGTGTCCAGGGGCTGCCCCCCAAGACTGGCAGGGGTCGAAAAGTAACTTCCACTTGGGGTAGCATCGTTGGAATACAGACCGGCCTCCTGGGGCAGACAGACAGGCCTGAAGCTGGAGAGACAGAGGGAGACACACACACACGGAGATGCAAGTACACACACACACGGAGACACACACAACCACACAGACACACACACACACAGACACACAGGGAGATGCACACGCATGAAGACATACACATATACAGAGACACACATACATGCACAGACACACACATAGAGACACACACACAGAGACACACACAGATATACACACACACGGAGATGCAAGTACACACACACATGGAGACACACACAACCACACAGACACACACACACACAGACACACAGGGAGATGCACATACATGAAGACATACACATATACAGAGACACACACAACCACACAGACACACACAGAGACACACAGGGAGATGCACATACATGAAGACATACACATATACAGAGACACACATACATGCACAGACACACACATAGAGACACACACACAGAGACACACAGGGAGATGCACACACGTGGAGATGCAAGTACACACACATACAGAGACACACACAACCACACAGACACACACATAGAGACACACACACAGAGATACACACACACGGAGATGCGAGTACACACACACATGCAGACACACACAATCACACAGACACACACATACACACACAGACACACAGGGAGATGCACACACACGGAGATGCAAGTACACACACACATGGAGACACACACAACCACACAGACACACACAGAGACACACACACAGAGACACACAGGGGGATGCACATACACATATACTGAGACACACATACATACACAGACACACACATAGAGACACACACATGAAGACATACACATACACACAAGGAGATACGCACATGGGTACACACAGACACACACGAAGACACATACATATACACAGACACACACACATGAAGACACACAGGCACGCACAGACACACACATGGGGCAGGCAAGGGGGAGAGCAGGTGACAGCTCACCCCTGCCTCCCGGGCAGAGGGGAGGAGAAATTCGGGGCTGCAGGCTGACCCGTGAAAACGCTGCGGGTTCGCTGAGCGAGTTGGGAGGACGTTTTGCTTCTTAGAGGAGAACAAGGCAGAGGGAAGCGATGCTGTCCAGTGGCCACAGCGCTGCTCTTTCACCCTCTTTCCCTTCTTTGTTTTTTAAAAGTATTATTCATGGAAAGGCAGGGTGGAGGGAAGGGAGCAGGCGGTGGGGGGGGGGCCTGGCATCCTCTGGCTCACTCTCCGGACGGCCACAGCAGCCTGAGCGGCGCCGTAGTCAGGGAGGCTGAAGGCGCGTGTGTGAGCCTGTGGGAGCGGCCGGGCCGCCAGTCCTGTGCCTCAGAGGAGGACGTGAACTTGGCGCGGGCGGGGCCGTGGGCAGAAAGCCTCGGCCTGGGTCGGAGCTGGTGGGAGACGCCGCCCGGATTCCCTCGCTGTCGGCTCGCCCCGTTCCCTTTCTCCGGCTTCTTTTTTTAAATCAGATCCTAGCTTGTGAGGAAAACCTCAGAAGAGCGAACACAGCCTCTGCTCTCCTCGGGTGGGCGTTTACCGTCCCTGCCTGGACCCCACGCTCTCTCCTCTCCTTGGGAACTCTCCCCTGTCCCTCACAGAGCCGTGCCGGCCGGGCTGTCACCGAGACTGTGCGCCGAAGAAACCCGAGCAGGTCAGCTGTGACAATCCCCGGCCCTGACTCCGAGATCCGCTCAGCGCTGGGCATTGCACATGGGGGAAGCGCCCAGGCCGCCGCTGGCCCTGAGGCCCTGAAGCCGTCTCCTCCCTTCCCCAGCAGCTCCTCCCAGGGCCAGATCTGAGCCAGCCTCGAGCTAGGAACTGTGTCCAGACAGGAGTGCGCTGACAGAAAGGAAACCAACTCATGGCAAGAAGGGCCACGGGTGAAATGCCCCTGGCGTTGCCCGAGGAGTGGCCCCTGCACCGGCTGACTTGCCATCTGCAACGCTGGGTAGCCACCGCCCAGTGCACCGGGCGTTCGATGCTGGTGGAGGGCTGGGGGGAGGAGGGGAGAGCACAGGGCCCATCCGGTGCCGGGGGAGCCGAGGAAGCGAGTGTGGGCTGCACCCCCTCCTCTGCCAAGAGCACACGGGTCAGGCAGGCGGGTCTCGCTCGGAGCCTGGCTCCAGGTACACGCGCCATTGCTTCCCCGCCGCGGTTGCAGAGTGGATCTGCTGTGGGCGATGGGGCTACGCATGTTGGGCTCCGGGTTCCCGTCCTCAGCCAAGCGACGCTGATTCTGGGGGATGCCCCCTGCAGTGGTGGAGACACCCCTGCGGGAGGGTGGCTGTCCCTGTCTCCATTGTCATTGCTGGTTTGGGGACAGTGACGCTGGACACACAGGCCCCACAAGCCCCAGGGACACGTGGGTCCAGTCTGACCCCTTGCTGCTAGGGCGGGGTGCCTGGCCGAGGCGATGACGTAATCTTTCCTGTTTCCCTCCTGCTCTGCACAAAAAGGAACGAGGACCCCTTCCCCCGGAGCCGTCAAGGGGTAACACTGAGGTATGGGGCACTGATGGCGGGGTGGTCTCCATCCCTGGAGGTGACAGACGCGCACAGGCCAGGTGCCAGAGTTGCCACAGGGACTCGGGTGTGCGGGGGCCCTGCCGACAGCCGCTGTGGGGAGACGCGCGTGACCCTCAGCCAGGGCAGGGCTGCAGAGGCAGGGCCGGGCCGGGGGGGACATGGGTCCTTGGTGTAGCAGCCGCAGTTTGCAGGGCCGGGTTTCCCCAGGAGACGCTGCCTCATACCCTGGCCTTCGAAGGTCAGCGAAGCGAGGACCGGAGGAGTGGCCTCGGCCCTGCCTCCCCCTCACCGCTGCACTCATGCAGGCGCTTGTGCTGATGGGGAGGGTCCTTCCTCTCCGCTCCGGCAGCCCCCACGCCAGGCAGGACTGCGATTCGCCCGGGTCCTCTCCCTTTTGGCTCGGCTTCTTTGGACGTCGTTAAAACCCACTCTTCAAAACAATGTCATGCGCAGGAGCGAGATTGACACTGAGACTTACTCATCGCCTGTAGCCCTCGGGAAGAGCGGTTTCTCTACTTGCTACTGGCTGCGTTCCGTGTTCAGGGGAGGATTGGGCTTCTGAGTATAAAGTAGACAGAAACTAAGTCATCGTGAAAGTTAAAAGTTAAATACGGAAAGAGGAGGAGGTCAGGGCGGGAAGTAACAGTATGCTCTTAAAAGTGACCTATGGGGCCGGCACTGTGGTGTAGCGGGTAAAGCCGCCGCCTGCAGTGCTGGCATCCCATATGGACGCTGGTTCAAGTCCCGGCTGCTCCACTTCTGATCCAGCTCTCTGCTATGGCCTGGGAAAGCAGTAGAAGATGGTCCAGTCCTTCGGCCCCTGCGCCCATGTGGGAGACCTGGAAGAGGCTCCCGGCTCCTGGCTTCGGATCGGCGCAGCTCCAGCAATTCTAGCCAATAAATAACGGCACACAGCTCTGAGCTTGCCTCTCCCGAGTGTCTGGTGGAATTTATCTCGATGCTTCTGCTGGTTTTTACTTGCAGAAGAGCAGGAGAAGATGCTCTTTTTCGCTGTTGCTCTCGTCTATTATTCCCCTCGCTGTACACACAAATCAAGACGTGGGTCTAGGTTTTGAGGTTCAGAAAGTAAGAAGCAGTGCTGGTGCTGTGGGAGGCGGGGGCTCCGGGGCTCCAGGTGCTGACATTGCGGCTTCCCGTGTTGTTGGCTCATTGCACTCGGTCCCTAGGAGCCCTGCGTTCACGTCTGCGGCACCTATTTGAGGGGACGCAAGTGAAGGCGTAGAGACGATCGCCTTGGCTCCTAGTCAGGTTCTTGGTAACCGCGGTCGACCTGCCGAGCCCACCCGAGCCCCAGTCTGCGGCCCCCAGGCCCAGGCTCTCCACGGAAGCACAGATTTCCCGTGGATGGCACAGCGCAGGCGGATGTCGAGAACTCGCAGGTGTGCTGCTGTCTGATAGAAAATTGACCTAATTTTCAAAGCATATTTTCCCAGTTCCAAGTTCCTTCTTCTACGTTAATGAGTCCCGAAGGGGAAATTGAAAGGATTTATCTCAGCTCCTCCTTTTCTGGAGGAAAACCCCTCCTGGGTTGTACGTCGACAGCGTCCCCTGGGCTTGTGTGCTGGGAGGTAAACGAGGTCATCAGAACCAAACCCAGCTTGGTCAGGGGCTGAGACAAGGAAGGCGATGGGGAGGGAGACAGGGTGAGCCGGCAGAGTCCTCGGACGGCGGGTGGAGCAGCGTTCAGGGCTTTCAGGGCCCCGGTTCCTCCCTGCTCACCCAATTTCGCCCTTCACTGCACCTTGGATCTGTTTCTGTTTGCTCTTGTCCGTGTGAATCCAAGCTGATTTCCTGTCACTCGTCACCAAGAGGCACAGCTGACACAACGCAAGCCCATCAGAAGGGTCGTGCTTCTCTTGTTTCATTTTTACAAAGATTTCTTTTTTTATTTGAAAGGCAGAGTGACAGGGAGAAAGAGCGGAATTGTCCCTCTGTTGGTTCACTCCCCAGTGTCTGCAACAGCCAGGGCTGGGCCAGTTCAAAGCCAGGAGCCAGAAACTCCGTGTGGATCTCCCAGGCGGGAGGCAGGGCCAGGTACTTGGGTCACCATGGGCTGTCTTCCTAGGAGCATTGCCAGGAAGGGGGTTTGGAAGTGGGGCAGCCAGAAACTCCAGCTGGCACCCCGAAACGGGATGCTGTTATTACGAATGGCGGCAAACACCACTGGGGCACGGACCGGCTTCCGTGGCTACCGTGAAGCCAGTTTGATGTTCCGGCACAAAAGTGGATGAGAGGCCACGGGAAGGCATCTACTCAGGCACTTTCAGAAATATCGAAAGTAACTGGCATTTAAAACATTGATCTACATAGTGTTTTGCAAAGAGAAAACTCTTAAGAATTTAGTTTGAAAGAAATGAACATCTGGGCCAGCGCCATGACTCAATAGGCTAATCCTCTGCCTGCGGCGCCGGCACTCTGGGTTCTAGTCCTGGTCCGGGCGCCGGATTCTGTCCCGGTTGCTCCTCTTCCAGTCCAGCTCTCTGCTGTGGCCCGGGAGTGCAGTGGAGGATGGCCCAGGTGCTTGGGCCCTGCACTCCATGGGAGACCAGGAGAAGCACCTGGCTCCTGCCTTTGGATCAGCATGGTGTGCCTGGCCGCGGCGGCCATTGGAGGGTGAACCAACGGCAAAGGAAGACCTTTCTGTCTCTCTCTCTCACTGTCCACTTGTCCACTCTGCCTGTCAAAAAAAAAATGAACATCTGGATATAAACAGGTAATTCTTACATTAATCTTAGTTACCAGTCAATAATAGATCTAGCCACAGATTTCAGTTGCAAGATTTCTAACTAGGGACTGGTGCTGTGGTGCAGCGGGTTAAAGCCCAGGCTTGCAGTGCCAGCATTGCATATGGGTGCTGGTTCAAGTCCCGGCTGCTCCACTTCCGATCCAGCTCCCTGCTATGGCCTGGGAAAGCAGTAGAAGATGGGCCAAGTCCTTGGGTTGCTGCACCCATGTAGGAGACCCAGAAGAAGCTCCTGACTCCTGGCTTCAGATGGGCTCAGCTCCAGCCATTGCAGCCATCTGGGGAGTGAACCAACTGACAGATGGAAGATCTCTCTCTCTCTCTCTACCTCTCTCTGTAACTACTTTTCAAATAAATAAGATAAATCTTTTTTAAAAAATTTCTAAGTGATCCAGTTGTAGGTGATTTGAGGAGCAATGTTTCATTAAGGGGATATGGAGGGAGTTTCAGTCCCAGGATTGACAGCAGCCTGTGTCGGCCAAGCCCCCTCAGAACATTGGAAAATTCTGGATAAAAGGTGAGAGATCCGGCCACTAGAAGGCAGTGGAGAACCCCTCCTGGGGTTGTACATCTGTGGGGGTGGAGGGCAGATGCCTGGGGAGCTAGACTTGGAGGAAGCGATGACACCAGGTGGCATCTCCATTTGCCGTGAAAGCACTTGGCAGTTCACACGCTCGGGGAAGCCGGCCCTGCAGTGCTGTTGGCTGAGGTCTCAGAGGACAGTGAGGGGCACCAGGACAGGACAGGTCAAGGAGGAGCCTGGCGTGAAGAGGGGACAGTCCCCGAGTGTGTGTTCGCTCCCTTCCAGTCCAGGGCTGGACACGTGTGGGGCGGAGGCAGAGCGTGGACATCTCGGCCACTCGGATGCATGGCAGGGGAGACACGGTGCTTGAGTTCATTCAAGGGTCTTGGTGACCACCACAGCTTTCCAATGGAACGCGGAGGGGAGTGCCATTTCCAGGACTAAGGATTCCTTCTAAAACTCAGGAAAACTCCCAGTCCCCATGGCGAAATACAGGACCAAGGCGCCACAGGTTGGAGGTAAGCTGCTGGGAGACAGCCGGCACTTTGCAGTGTTCACTCTGGAACAAGGCAGCTGCGGACGCTCGGATCGCGAGAACTTGACCCGAGGTCCAGACAGAGCAGTCGGAAGTCCAGGAACCAAGATGACTTGGTGGGTGGAGTTTCCCAAGAAGCGGTTACAGGGATATTGAAGGACTTAAAGGATAAGATCGTTACAATAAGTGACAGGTAGGGAATTTAGCAGAAAAACCAGCACTGCTTAAACTAAATTTTATGCTGGCGCTGAAGTCCCAGAGCGCGGCCTCCGACCTCGGGGAGGAATCCCGGCCAGCCCGAGGCTTGGAAGCCCAGCAGCGTCCTTCCCAACATCCTGGGGAAACCAAAACTCAACACGAACTGTGGGACGTGGGCCAAGGAAGCTGCGTAGACTGTTAGCAGCTTGTAAAGCTTGTGTTAGACTAGAGTTTCCTTCCACAAACTTCAACAAGAGGAGTAGGTCAAGCCTTGAGTAAAGAGGAAGCCATTTTAAAAAGATAAATGCAAGTACATAAGGAGCAGACCACAGAAGAGCAATCACAAAGGCGTCTGAAGGGGTCAGAGTTGGGAAGACCCCAGAGAAGCGCAGAGACACAGCCCAGCCACCTGCAGGAGAGGCTGTCGTGGGGACTCTGACGGGCGTGGCAAGGGTGCCGGAAGCTATGCTACAGTGAAATTCACAAATTCCTTGAAGCACTAACGGATACAGGAATTAGCAGAAAATCTGAGAGGCCCCAAAGCTCTTGAAGGAATTGAGTTTTTATGGGAACCTTTCTCACAGAGAAACTCAAGACCGATGGCTCCCTGCAGCAGATGTCCATGGAGTGGGTGCTAGCAGCCTTCCACAAGCCTTAGAGATCATAAACAAAAGAGCCCTATGCCTGTCCAGCGCCGGGTGAAGTCTAATCCTGACACCGCAGTCAGAGACGGCTGCACACAACAGAACAGCAGACGGACATCGTCTGTGGATTTATGCACAAGGAAGTCGCAAACCCTGCGCCAGAGCACGGGCAAGCCGACACGATTCCGAGGGTTACGCCCAAGGCGTTCAGATCCATAAGTAAACCGACGCAGTTCACCGCATTAACTGACCCAGAGGGGGAGTGATCATCTCGCCAGAACCAGCAGCCAGCGTCTGAGAGCCGAGTCCCCACCGCGGTGCCAACGGGCAGAACGTCAGGGACAGCGGCCACGTCCCGGACCCGGGGAAGCTCGTTTGCCAAAAGCCTGCAGCTGGCACTGTGGCCGGCGTCGGGAGCCTCTCCCCACAAGCCCACCGGCCCCTGGGGCTCCTAGCCAGGGCCCTAAGGGAGGAAAAAGAAACAAATGGCACAGGGGAGAGGTGAACCTGCCCTCTCTGTGAGTGCCATGACTCGTGTCCAGAAAATCCCAGGGCGCCCTCTACCACGTCACCGGGAGTATTCACTTAGCGCAGGCTTGTGGGTTTCAAGCTCAACACACAAAATTAAGTTTCTGTCCTAACAATTGGAAAAATTCAATGAAAGAAATCTTTTCATTTAAATAATATTTGAGGAAATTATTAGATTTCCAGTAAACTTTTAAGACCTACACTGAAATTTTATAAGACATGATTGAGGGAGAGAAGCAGACACAAAGGAAGCTGGGTAACCCATCGGTGAGCCGGGAAGATCAATGCCCAGGTGTCATCCCCGCCCCCCAGACGGATTATACTGTCAGCATAATTCTGCTCAAAATACCAACAGGCTTTCTTCTTTTTTGTAGAAGTGAAGTGTTAATTCAGAAATTTGCATGGAATTGCAAACAGCCTAGAACAGCCAAAAAAAACTGGAGGAAAAAACGTTGGAGGATTTGATTCCTGGTTTCAAGGCCCCCCTGGCCGTCAAGGAGAGATTTATGATGGTCTCTGTCTCTGCAGGCAAGTACAGGAGAGCGGAGGCTCCAGGGGAAGCGGATCGTGCGTGAAGTTGTGGGGCTCGCTGGGGGCACCTGGCACCGGGCCTGGCCAGACCGGAGCAGCCTCTGCCACCTGCTTGTGTCCCCGCTCACAGGCCCGAAATCCTGCTGCCGCAAGGGGTGAGCCCTCAAGCAGCCAGGAACCCGGGCGCCCCGGCCACTGGTCTGCTTCCGTGGTGGCCGGGAAGTCTGCGGGGCACCCTCCGTGTGCCACGCCTCCTTTGGATGCAGGACACCCGGGCATCAGGGCTCGGGCAGGCACGGCGGGAAGAGGCGTGTGGGGCGTTCTGCTGCAGAGCTGCCGTCTAAGGCTGGAAGGTTCCGTGGAAGAAGCAGTCACAGACAGAGTCCCCCGATGCCATTCCCGGGACAGCTGGTCCTCAGAGGGCAAAGCAGGACCTGGGAACCCGGCCACTGGGACCCAGGGCCCCCTGAGGCGGGGGAGGGGCAGTGGGCATGGAGAAACGCCCGCACCCCTTAAATGCTGAGGTGGGGCAGGGGCAGCAGGCGTGAAGAAGTGCCTGCACCCCTTAAATGCTTCTGCCCAGCGGCCCCTGGCAGGGCGAGGAGTGGAGCTGTGTTGGCTGGGGAGGGCCCAGAAGGAGGGGGATGGTGGTGAAATGGCGCTGATTCCGTACGGTCACCCGGCAGGCCCAGGCTCCTCTTGGGGGGGCTAAGGGGCAGTGTCTGAAGGAACACACCTCTCTAAGAACCGAAGGGAAGTGAGCGGCAGGCAGAGGGGGCCTGCGTGCCACGGGAGAGAGGCCCTGGGGGAACTTGCTGCCGGTCATTGGGAGCTGGTGGAGAGGGCGCTGGCAGCCCGGGGGAGGCCATGAAGCTGCCCTCGCGCATTGCAGGCAAGAGGGGTTTAACCTGCACACTGCAGACTCCGGGGCTTCCACCTCGTGCTCCTACTTAGCTTGAGAAAAATAACACAGAGACCTCTTGGCGCAAAGGAGGACCAGGTGAGCAGTGGGAAGGGAGCGGGCGGTGGAGGCGCCTTTGGGCAACTCAGCTTGACCCAGGCCCCAGTCTGCACGCTCCCCGCAGGAAGGCACCAGTCTCCGTCTTTGGGGAGGGGCGGATTTCAGACCCCTTCCCCTCACTCCATGAGGACAGAACCAGGAGGATCACCAGATTTTATCTCCAACTTCCTCTCCCAGCGGGGCGGGGCCTCTCTGGGGATTCTCCCCAGGACAGAACGTGCGGCGTGCCACATCAGTGCACTGCACCCCAGCACAGCCAGCGGCCCAGGGAGGGACCTGTGTCACACCTGGGTAAATCTGCATCGGCTGAGGTCCTGGGCTGCACCTGCTCTCTGTGACCTGCACACACGCATGTAGCTCAGTCGCCAGGCGCCTTGGGCCCAGGGACAGCGTTGCACGGGGTCTTGTGGCTTTTACCCCTTAAGGAAGAAGGTGACCGGTCAGCCGCAGGGGAAACTGTGGCGTGTCAGCTCCCCAGCAGAGAACTTTCCCGCTCCTCTCAGCGTCGTTCACAGATGGGAGCCATGGTTTGTTATCCAGAGCCTGCAGGCGACAGGCCAGGGGTTTTCCTTCACTGTGGAGAAAAGTCTTAGGACAGTTCAGCCAAATCCGAACCAGTCACAAACTGCTGCTGTCATTGTCATCTGTCGGCGCCTGCTGGGCGTTCCCCCCACCTTTGCCGGCTCTTCCTGGTCACTGCCATTTCACGCACGTCACTCCCGACTCCCGGTTTGCCTCGTTCTGAGCCAAGTGCATCCTTCTCTTAGTGTTCTCTCCATGGGAATCCACTGGACACATCTTTGTTCCATCGCATTGTAAAGATTGCTTGGGTGGGTTTTATTTATTTATTTATTTGAGTGGTAGAGTTACAGGCAGAGAGAGGAAGAGACAGAGAGAAAGGTCCTCCATTGCTGGTTCATTCCCCAGATAGCCACAAGGGCCAGATCTGAAGCCAGGAGCCAGGAGCTTCCTCCGTATTGCCCACATGGGTGCAGGGGCCCAAGGACTTGGGCCATCCTCTACTGCCCTCCCGGGCCACAGCAGAGGGCTGGCCTGGAAGAGGGGCAACCGGGACAGAATCTGGCACCCCGACCGGGATTAGAACCCGGTGTGCCGGCGCCGCAAGGCGGAGGATTAACCTAGTGAGCCTCGGCGCCGGCCTGGGGTGAGTTTTGAAACCCCTGCGCCTGCCTTGTCCCTCATCGTGGGCACACGTTGACGACTCCCATGCTGTGGTCCAGGTCTCACCGAGTCTTCCACACACTGTTTCTTTACCTTTCTTTCCCAGTTTTAGCTTCCAGTCCAGTGATTCTCTGTGGTGCTTCATACACTGTTTCATTTCTCTACCAAGTGTGATCTCAGTAACCATTTTTCATTACTGAAACGCCATTTGTTTCGTTTTCCAGTCTGCCTGTTTTATCTCCTGTTCTCTGATTGTGATTTGGCCTCCTTTCATCTGTTAACTGTTGTAAATATACATATCTCATCATTATTATTAACATAGTATCTTGTCCTACATGTGGATTCCTGGCTCACCAACTCTTCTGACTTTGTACCCAGAATCCTTCTCGGCTCCTTGCGTAGTGTGTAAATTTTTCTTGTGAGCTCATGCTCAGCGGAACTACAGGAAATACATTTAGTTCCGTGCGAGGAAATGTTTCTAACGAATGGATCCACTGTTAACTTGTGCCAGATACCCGGGGGCTTTCCCATCACATGACCAGCTTTGAAGTTGAGCTCTCATTATTGGGATGTCTGTGCCATAGACGCCAATGTGGAGGGAATGCAATGCAGGCCCTGTTTCATACAAGGATTAGAGCTGGAGACGGGTGGATGGGTCTCTCAGGACGGGGCTGGCGAGGGAGAGTGGATCGGTCTATGGAAAGCACATGGGACCAGCAGCCGATGAATCTCCACACACCGCGTGGGGGGCTGAGCTCATGGGATCTGGCACGTTGAATTCCAAGGAATCTGGAAGGAAGGCGGCCTCCTCCTTGCCAAAGCGCATCCTCATTCCAACACAGACAAGCAGCAGCTTGCATCCCAAAGGGCACAGGGCTGGGACAGCTCTGCTCTGCACCCAACACCCCCAACATGCTCAAGCTGCTCCCCTACCGTTGACAACTGAGTGTGCGAGAGGCTTCCACGTGGCTGGCATCCTCCGGGGCCAGTTCCGAGCCTGGCTGCCGCACACGCTGGTCCTGCAGGTGCCCTTGGCTTCCTGGGAGGGGCTCCCACTTCGGGCAGGGGGCTGAGGTCACTGGGCAGGCCAGGTTCCCCCGGTGCCCCTCTGAGTGAGGACAGCAGCGTGACAAATGGTTGCCAGGCCGCACGGCTCTTCTTTCTAGGAGTTCCTTCAAGTGGTCTGGTGAGCTTCCCTGGCGCTTCATTTTACAAATCGGGAAACTGGGACTCGGAGAATTTCCTAGCTTACCGCGGCCATGGACTTCTGGGCTTCTGAGGTCAGGAAACCTGGCTCCCACACTCGCAAGCCCCGTCAATGCTCCCCATGGACGCCAGGGTTGACGTCTCTGGTTCCGGCCAACAATGGCGAGGAGGCCTTCATACAGCAGCTGCCTGCAGACCCATTCCAGCGTCTGCGGTGAAGGATCCGGCCTGCGAGCGCCCTGTAACCGCTGTGTCAGCACTTGTCCTGCTCCCGGGGAACCATGGGGCTGCTCCCCCGGCCGCTCACGGAGCCCTCACACGGGTGTCACCACTGGTTTCGTGGATGTGGGTAGGGATCTCGCTTCCTCCCAGGGGCAGCACCCAGCCTTGGCTGCCGTGGGCTCCCTGTGGTGAGGGGGGGTGCCGCGATGCTTCTCGGGGCCGTGAGGACGCCAACCCCTGCTTGAGCCACACAGGCAGCTGCCGGCGCCCCGTTCCCCGGGCGAGAGGAAAACGGCGCTCTGCCAGAGAGCAGAGGCAGCGCAAAGGGGGTTCCACCTTTCCTCGGGGAGTTTTTTTTTAATTGTGAAAGCACGTGTGTGTCTTCCAGGAACTCGGGCAACACAGAAAAGGAGAAAACCTTCCCCGGAGTGCTGCCCGCTGGGCCGCGCACCTCTTCCCTGTCATTTGTGCAGTGTTGACTTTTATTGCTTTTGGTAATGAAGATCCTACTGCAGAACCCAGTGTTTTAAGGCTGTGTTTCTCCTACAGTCATAACAAAGGCACACGCCCGCTCCCGGGATGACCGCACCTGCTCCCGGGATGACCGCACCCGCTCCCGGGATGACCGCACCTGGGCACAGAGCTGGCAGCAGTCGTGGACAAAGCCCTCCGCGGAGCTGTGCTCCGGCAGCTCAGCTGGCCTTGCACTTCCGTTCTCTGCCACCCTCTCCTGGTGTCTTAGCGGCTCCTGCCAAAGTGTTCTCTCGTCGCCATTCAGGCGAGATTTGGTTAATCCGAGCCAGCAGCGGTGGTGTGCACTGCCGCCGATTCCAACAGCAAAGCACCCACGGAGTCTTCACGGCCAGCTCGTGAGTCGCTATAACACGGACATTCCGGTAGCCCTGGGAAAGGCTTCTTCCAGGCTCGGGCTGTCACTCAGTCACCTCCATCAGCGATCGTGCAGGTTACGCATCTCCATCAGAATCCAAAATCCACGTCAGAGAAAGAGGCCACCGCAGAATCAGCCAAGTGCTCTTGGCCATCACTCATGTGAGGGAAGCGCAGTCACTGGATTGCACAGCAAGGAAAATGAGAGGGATACATGGTAACAGTGTTACAAAGTCAGGCAGTGTGGCGGGGAGGGGATTAGCCAGGGGAGAGCGAGAGAGCGAGAGAGGGTGAGCAAGGGAGAGGGGGAGAGAGAGACGGAGAGAAAGAGAGAGAGAGAGAGGGAGGGAGAGAGAGAGAGCAAGCAAGAGAGAGAGGAGAGAGGAGAAAGGCTATGTTTAAGATGCCTGTTGATCAACAGTTTCCCACTTCGCCCCTTCCTACCAATTCCAGTAGCTCCTGCCTCTCCAGTCCCTGATTTTTATGCATCTGACTATTTGAGGTGCGTCACATGGTGGAACGGAGCAGTATTTGTCCTTCTCTGCCTTCCTCACGGAGCCCCCTGTCCTTGGGGGCTGCCCCTGCTGCTGCATGGCGCACAGTTTCCCGCTGTGAGGGTGGGGAGTGAGTAGTCCGCATTCGCTTTGTCCAGTCACCTGCCAGAGGATGTGGGGCTGAGCCCGTATCGTGATTGTTATGAGGTTCTGAGCCTCTGTGGTTGGCAGGCAGGGCTGGCACCCGTAGAGACCCTGACTCCGGTTGTCCTGGGTGCATGCTTGTACGCCGAGGTGCTGCTGGATCTGTTCTGGATTTTTCGGGGCTCCTGCGTGCTGTGTTCCGTGGTGATGTCATCATTTTGCATTGCAACCAGCAGGGTGAAAGTGTCCCAACTTCTTCACATCTTTGCCAATGCTTGCTTTATTTTTAAATTGACAAATAAAAATTGCACACATGCTGGGTGCCACCTGATGTTTTGATAAATGCCTACATTGTGGAACAGGGAAATCAAGCTGATTAACACAGATATCAGCTCCTCTTGTCTTTTTGTGTGCGGTGAGAACACTGAAACTCCACGCTTCACAATTTTCTTTTTTAAAAAAGTATTCATATAAAGAGAACAGGCTTCCTGTGTTTCATAGGTACGATTCTATAACGCCCTCCCTCCCTCTCTCCCCCTCAATCCTCCTCTTCCTTTTTTTTCTTTAATTTTTGCAAATACATAAATCAATCCACTCTATGATCACAGCCTTAGTTATGCAATGTGGTTTTTAAAAATTTATTTATTTATTTGAAAGTCAAAGTAACACAGAGAGGAGAGGCGGGGTGGGGGAGGGTGTCTTCCATCCGCTGGTTCACTCCCCATTACACCACCATGGCCAGAGCTGTGCTGATCCAAGGCAGGAGCCAGGTGCTTCCTCCAGGTCTCCCACATGGTGCAGGGGCCCAAGGACTTGGGCCACCTCTGCTGCTTTCCTGGGCCACAGCTGACAGCTGGATCGGAAGTGGAGCAGCCGGTACTAGAACTGGTGTCCATAGGGGATGCTTTCGGGGCTTCAACCTGCTGTGCCACAGCACTGGCCCAGGATTTATCTGTCTCAGTCTGGCTTATTTCACTTGGCAAAACAGATTTAGGGTCATCATGCTGTCCCGAGGGACAGGAGGGTCTTTCTGTAGCTGTCAGGTGACGCTCTGTGGTCGGGAGAGGACGTGGCCCCGACCCTGCACACGCTGGAGTGCATGTGTGGGAAGCTGAGCCCCTGAGCAGTGCCTTCAGTGTTAGCGCCAAGTCCGGTCTCCCAGGCTCGCTCTCGCGCTCACTCTCTCGCTCTCTCTCTCTCTCATCAACACACTGGTGTGAGGGAGCTGCACAGGCTATGAGCAGGTGACACCTCTATGCCTGCTGTGGCCTGAGGGGCTTCACTTGGGGGAATTCCCGGCCTGCGTGGCCATCATGAACATTCGCCGTGGAACACGGTGTCCTGACCAGCCGAGACTGTGGACGGGAGCTGAACCTATAACCAGGCCAGGGAAGCCCCGTGGCTCAGAGCAGCCTCTGCCCTTTGCTCCCTCATCTCTGCCTCCCCCTTCCTTGCAGCCTCCTTACAAACCCAAAACACCCCGTTCCCGGAGCCGTGTGCTGAGACCCGGCCAGTCTGCCACGGCCCTCGGCCATCAATGGATCACTCTCCCCCCTACCTCGTTATTTTGATCAGGCCCTGGGGACAGGGACCGAGCGTGTGCCAACACGTGCAGATCCAGGCCCACTTTCCCGACAGCAGGTACGGGGCCAGAGGAGCTTTCCAGCAGGGGGTGAGTTCGGGAACGCCCCAGGGCTCCTGCACCCTGTAAGAGACCCAGGGCTCCTGCACCCTGTATGAGGCTGTGGGGCTCCCACACCCTGTATGAGGCCCAGGGTGCCTGTACCCCATATGAAGCCCTGGGGCTCCCGTACCCCATATGAGGCTGTGGGGATCCCACACCCTGTATGAGGCCCAGGGCAGCTGTACCCCATATGAGGCCATGGGGCTCCCACACTTCATATGAGGCCCAGGGCGGCTGTACCCCATATGAAGCCCTGAGGCTCCCGTACCCCATATGAGGCCATGGGGCTCCCGTACCCCATATGAGGCTGTGGGGATCCTATATCCTGTATGAGGCCCCCGAGCTCCTGCACCCCACGTGCCTTTGTGCCGTCCGTGATGGGGAAACTGCCCCCAGGCCAGCAGGAATTGGCATTGGCATCGTGCGTCTGGAGGGGTCTTCGGCTCTGGGAAGATGTGTGTCTTCTGATGTTGTGGTTTTAGGCCTGGGCTACAAACTCCCGCGAACGAGCTGACACTCTGGTTATGGTTCCGAATGCAATGCTTGTCTGTGGTGGGAAATACAGGAGAGCGAGTGGAATACCCAGGCCCACGCCGCGTCCCCGCTCTGCGGCACGGCCAGGGTGGGCGTCTTAGTGCACAGACTGTGGGCCTCTCCCCAGAGACGGGCAGACAAGGCTGCAGGACATCTACTCACACACCCTGATTCCTTTATTATCTTGTTGTATTTTTTAAGTTTTAAAGGATTTTATTCAGTGAGAGGAATGCATGGGAGAGTGAGGGCTTTATCTAAGGGAGAAGGACAAGTTGGGAGGCAAAGTTGGGGTCCACGCCCAGCAGAGAGCAGGCCAGGAGCAAGGCCCTCAGCAAGCACACAGGGGCATGGTGGACGTGTGGTCTCCAGCTCACACAGCTGATCGAATTTATCCTATCTGCGTGCCTACAACATTCCCCCTCAGAGAGATCCAGCCCTTAATCCTGGAGCTGTTGAAGGGCGCAGGGTCATCAGGACAGGCCCTGCCTGTCCTGGTCTGGAAGTCTCCGTCTAGCTCACTTAATGAATTTGTTTTAGGAGCTGGAGAATGTTCAGTCACGGCCAGCAGCTGTGTCCCCCGCATGGTCAGTTATTCTTTGACGTCACTGGGTTCTGAAACATATAAGTTTGTCAATTAGCATAAGCAAAACCGGAACAAAACCTATTGCGAGTGGTGTGCCCCTTAGGATGGAAAGAAATATCTCACACCTCCCAGCTGATAAGTGGAAACTGGGCCTCATTGTTTGCACAACACTGACATATTAGCAGCAATGCCTCACAAGCCGATGACTTTGCAAGTGTGACTTTCAGATGGCAGCGTCCTGCTCCACGCGTGAATGTGTCACAACTCACGGGAATGTCAGCACCGCCCACCGGGCGCTCACCGTGTAGGCGCTGACACCGTGCCGGGTGCTGCTGCACGCTGCCTGCTCTGAGCTGCCTGCCGATGCTGAGTGGACGGCTCAGGGCCTGACTCGACTTCCTGATGCAGTTCATGGCCTCGCTGGACCTCCAGGAGGGTGGCAGCCGTGTAGCTCGCTGTGTCGGCACCCATGCTGCTGGGTTCTCTACGTCCTTAACCCTCGGCATGCCAGTGGGGAGAAACGTTGCTGGTAAGACAGGCAGCGGCGTGTCAGCGTCATCCCGGGGTGTTTGATGGGCAGCACCGAGGGTGTGGGGACCCAGCAGAGTGTGGGGACCCAGCAGGGTGTGGGGACCCAGCAGGATGTGGGGACCCAGCAGGATGTGGGGACCCAGCAGGGTGTGGGGACCCATTAGGGTGTGGGGGCCCAGCAGGGTGGGGACCTGAGCAGGGTGGGGACCCAGCAGGGTGTGGGACCCAGCAAGGTGTGGGACCCAGCAGGGTGTGGGGACCCAGTAGGGTATGGGACCCAGCAGAGTGTGGGGACCCAGCAGGGTGTGGGGACCCGAGCAGGGTGTGGGGTCCAGCAGGGTGTGGGACCCAGCAGAGTGTGGGACCCAGTAGGGTGTGGGGACCCAGCAGGGTGGGGACCTGAGCAGGGTAGGGACCCAGCAGGGTGTGGGGACCCAGCAGAGTGGGGACCCAGCTGGATGTGGGGACCCAGCTGGATGTGGGGACCCAGCAGGGTGGGGACCTGAGCAGGGTAGGGACCCAGCAGGGTGTGGGGACCTGAGCAGGGTGGGGACCTGAGCAGGGTGGGGACCCAGCAGGGTGTGGGGACCCAGCAGGGTGTGGGACCCAGCAGGATGTGGGGACCCAGCAGGATGTGGGGACCCAGCAGGGTGTGGGACCCAGCAGAGTGTGGACCCAGCAGGATGTGGGGACCCAGCAGGGTGGGGACCTGAGCAGGGTAGGGACCCAGCAGGGTGTGGGGACCTGAGCAGGGTGTGGGGACCCAGCAGGGTGTGGGGACCCAGCAGGGTGGGGACCCAGCAGGGTGTGGGGACCTGAGCAGGGTGGGGACCCAGCAGGGTGTGGGGACCCTGCAGGGTGTGCCAAGGCTTGTGTGCCAGCACCATTGCTCTTGTTCTGTTTCTTGTTCACTTGTAAGGGTGCAAGAGGACGCAAAGACCGTAAGAGCTCTGTGAGAAACGGCTTCTTTCTTCGTTGTCACTTTTCTGTTGATTTGTTTTTATTATCACTAACTCCAGGTTTTGCAACCTGGCTAAAGTTTTGCATCTCTGGTGATGATTTTTCTATTAAACTTGTGCTTAGAAAATTCTTTCCGAACTTCAGCTGAGATTAACATTCAAGTGCACCCAACTTTTAGCAGCATTTGCGGTCTTTCTTACTCAGCACGGCTTGGTGCAGTGAGGGGCGACTCTGCTGCCTTCCCGCAGAACTACGTAAGCACCTCCTCACTTATCTCACCAGCAAAGGGGGACTCATTCATACTGCGTCACTATATTTTTTGAATACTTTATTTTGTTTTTTTTAAAGATTTATTTTATTTACTTGAAAGACGGGCATAGAGTTACAGAGAGGTAGAGACAGAGAGAGAGGTCTTCCATCTGCTGGTTCACTCCCCACATGGCCGTGATGGCCAGAGCTGCGCTGATCAGAAGCCAGGAGCCAGGAGCTTCTTCTGGGTCTCCCACTTGGGTGCAGGGGCCAAGGACTTGGGCCATCTTCCAGTGCTTTCCCAGGCCATAGCAAAGAGCTGGGTCGGAAGTGGAGCAGCCGGGACTAGAATCGGTGCCCATATGGGATGCCAGCGCTTCAGGCCAGGGCTTTAACCCGCTGCACCACAGCGCCAGCCCCACTATACTTTTATAGTAACTGGAATTTCATAAAAAGTTGTTTTTCACATATTTATTTACTTATCTGAAAGGCAGAGTTAGAGAGAGATGGAGAGAGAGAGAGATCTTCCATCTGCTGATTCACTCCTTGTATGACTGCAACCGCCGAGCCAGGCTGAAGCCAGGAGCCAGGAGCTTCACCTAGGTCTCCATGGTGCAGGCCCCAAGCACCCAGGCCATCTTCTGCTGCTTTCCCTGCACATTAGCAGGGAGCTGGGACGGAAGTGGAGCAGCCAGGACTGGAACCGGTGTCCATGTGGGCTGCCATGTTGCAGGCGGCGGCTTTACCCACTGCACCATGATGCCAGCCCCTCGTGATACGTTTTTTAAGTTAACTTTTTGAGCGATTTTTAGGCAAAGTGCTGGTCGTCACTGCCGCTGGCGGATGGGCACGTGTGTTCACTGTTCGACTCCCTGACCTGTCCCGTGCTCTAAGAAGCTCGCTGATGGCTGATGTTGTGACTTGGTAGTGAGAGAGAGCGCAGGCCTCCGCGTTCTCCTACCTCTTCCTCCAATCCCAAATGCAGGCCCCGTGTGACGCTGACGGGAGCTGACTGGCACCCCCGCTGCTGCTCCGGACCAGGTGCCTCTCGTCTGCCCCAGGCTCTTGCTGCACTCCCTCCAGGCAGCCCGGCCTTCCTTCTGCTCTGCCGTCCGCTCAGCCGAGCTCCGAGGGCCACCCGAGGCCGCTGACTTCTACAGAGGAGGCTTATTCTGGCTCCCGACTTCCTAGATTCAAGCCAGGATTGGGCAGCCCCATGGCTGGCGCCTGGTGTGGGCAGCAGATGGCAGTGGTGGGGCACACGCGGGAGGGTCTCGTGCTGAGCCAGGAGGCGGAGGGCCAGGTTGGCGGAACCCAGGCTTCTGTATCTGAGCTCTTGCAAGGAGAACCTCCACATTTACCAGGACAGAACTGTCCCAGGCTCACCCCCTAAGCACCAGCGCTGGGTCGCGCTCCCAGCCTCTCGGTGCTGTTACCTTAAGATTCTGGGCCTTCAACAGCTGCACCAGTTCCAGGGCCAAACGTATTCTAGTTGCTGTCCCCTGAGCTCCCGCACACACCCGCCCTCCTTGTCCACCTGGGAACCCCGCACGGCCCTCTGACGCGCGAGGAGGCGTCCGGCCAGGAAGCCGTCCTGTGCGGGGCTGGTGCTGTCCCCTCGGCAGCCCCTATGCTGACCGCGCCCAGCGCGTGTTCGTGTTGCTCCGTGTCGCGCGCGCCGTGTTTTCCTGTGTGACCTGTGCCTGGCCCGGGTCGGTCAATGGTCAATGTGCAAATGAAAGGAGAGGGAAATCTTCCTTTAAACCCACATGAAAGACAGTTGCCCTGATTGGAATTTAATTGTGGTAAATATTTTCTGTTTGTCATTTCCTAACTGTGGCTGTGCCTCCGGGTCCCCTGCCAATGAGACACAGATTTACCATGAAGCCAGCGGAGCTCGGGCCCCGGAGTCCCTCACTCCCGCACCCCCAGGCCCCAGGAGGAGCAGGGGTCGTGTTCCGGGGGTGACATTGGCATGTGTGTGGGACGCAGCCATGCCGGTTCCGCTGCTCCCCTCTGCGCTGGCGCGGCGAGCAAGGATGCTTCCCCTCCCAGCCAGGGGAGGCTGAGCCAGAGATGCCGGCGCCGGACTTGAGGACCAGGCTGTGTCGTTGGCCCATGCCCACCCGGCTCCTCACACGCTTTTTTTTTTTTTTTTTTTTTTTTAACAGGCAGAGTGGACAGTGAGAGAGAGAGACAGAGAGAAAGGTCTTCCTTTGCCGTTGGTTCAGCCCCCAATGGCCACTGCGGCCGGCGCACCACGCTGATCCGAAGCCAAGTGCTTCTCCTGGTCTCCCATGGGGTGCAGGGCCCAAGCACTTGGGCCATCTTCCACTGCACTCCTGGGCCACAGCAGAGAGCTGGCCTGGAAGAGGGGCAACCAGGACAGAATCCAGCGCCCCGACCAGGACTAGAACCCGGGGTGCCGGCGCCGCAGGCGGAGGATTAGCCTAGTGAGCCGCGGCGCCGGCCTCTTGTACTTTGCTAGTTTGAATCTGAGGAACGCAGTTGCAATCGTGCAGAGGCCCCGGATAATCCCCTCATCCCTGCAGCCTCATCCATGCATTGTCTTTTCCATTGTGACCTCACATGTTCTTGGTTCTTTCTATGCCAATTAACTGGAGACTGTATTGTTGACATTTGGAACGTCATTCGTGTGCCCCAGGTCTTTCAATCCTCGGGATTTACTGACTGTAGTTCGCGTTGCTGTTGGTTTCATAGGTAACCCCTCAGGGCTGCAGCTCCCGGCCTGCTCTCTCCAGGTTCTGGTTTCGTAGTATTTCCACTGCGTCTCAGAGCAGCCCAGTAGCTGGTGTGTGACCCTCTGGCTCCGCCCCAAAGCCTGCCACCTGCCTGTAAGTGGTCACCCGCACAGGTGCAGGGGCACTCGGGAGTCGAAACACGTTATGGGCTCGTTCTCTGGATCTCCCCTTCCCAGGGATTCCACCAACACTTCCCGGGCCTGCGGCCTCCCTGCTCAGCTCTCTGGCCAGGAATCTGGAACTCTAATTTCCCAATAATCCACAAGCTCCCTGCCACAGTGCCTTCAGCCAGCACCCCGGGGCCGGAGAAGAAAAGATGCAAATAAATAAAGCGACGCTTGTTCACGTCAGGCTCCTGGGGCACTGTTCCCTGCATCAGAGCAGAGGGCTCCCCGTTTGTGGAGTCCTGGGTGCCTGCCTGCTGCTACTGTCCAGTGTCCCCTGTGGATTGGTTGGGAGGGAGGTTGTCCCTCAATGCTCCAGCTGTCCACGCCCAGGGCTCACTGTAGATGTCCACGCCCAGGGCTGACTCTGGGCTTCAGGCTGCCTATCACTGTGGGCTGGATGACGCCAGAGGGATGTATGGTGCCCGGTGCTTCCAAGCCCGGCTCTTCCCCAGCCACCTGCTGCCACTCGTGTGTGAGCGCCTCAGGGAGCTCCTCTTTGCAGCCCCAGCGGGGAGACAGGGTGCGGCTGTCTGATCCGTCATCTCCAGAACCAGACCCGTAGCTCACACTTGCAAAGTCCTGTCTACAGTTACAAAGCTCGCTGCGGGCTCACGGCGCCCGGCACAGGCAGCCAGCGTATGCGCAAGTGCCCACAGGGCCAGCGGTTCAGCCAGCGCCCGGGGCTCTGTGTTTTAAGCAACACTGGATCCTGCTGTGTGCATGGCTTTGCCCCGGCTTTCTCTTTCCGCTTCACGTGCCGAGGGCCTGTTTCCACGGCAATGTGCGCCCTTCTCCCGGATCGCAGTCCAGAGTTGCCTGACAAGTGTTCCTTCACACGGATGCACATCACATTCTTTCAAAAGTTTATTTACTTATTTTAGGCGGACAGAGCTGAACAGGAAGTGGAGCAGGTGGGACTTGAACTGGTGCCCGCATAGGATGCCAGCACTGCAGGCATCGGCTTTAGTTACTATGCCCCAGTGCCGCGCCCCCCCCTCATAGTTTTTAAAATAAAACTGCTATTTTAAAATCCTGTACTTCTCCCAATTAGCAAAATTTATGCTCTGAAAATAGGGCTACACTCTAAAACGCAGTGGCCTGGCGAGCATCGACAGAGGCGGGTCAAGCTGCGCATCCACATCTGAGCCCACAGGGGCCTCCCTGGGCTGGGCCCGGAAGCAGGAGCAGCGTAGTGGCCTCCAGCGAGAGTGTGTGGTCTCGCCCAGGGTCCTCGCCTCAGCAGGAGGTCGCGCGTGTCTGGGCGACGCCGTGGGTGGTGTCTGACAGCCTCTGTGGCTGAAGACAGCCCAGGAAGCACCCCCTGACCAAGCCTCCCTCTCTCTCCTACTAAAACTCGCTCAAGATTGTGTGGACTGTGCTCTACTCAGAAACGAAGGAGAACAATTCCACGAATCTACCGGGGCTGCAGGGAGTGTAGCTTAGCATTGCACTGCGGTTTGGCACACGGGGAAATGCGCACGCAAACCCTCCACTCCCGCTCTGTAAGGCTGGAGCTGCACCTGCCGCTGTGCGCGGAGGACGAGCTGCTTAAGGGAAGGAAATGACACAAGCTATGGCGCAACCATTCACTCCCCCCTTCTCTCCCTCTCTCTGTCCCTCTCCCTCTCCCTCTCTGTCTCTCTCTCTCCCTGTCTGTCTCTCTCTCTCTCACACACACACACACACACGCACACACACACGTGTCCATGTGTGCACGTGTTCCTTCTGTTTCCAGGAACCCCTGTGGGCAGCAAACTCGGCGGTGGCTCAGGGTCCCTGTGCACAGTGCAGAGCCCCGCAGCCCCTGCGGATTCTAAGCAAGCAGTCATTGGGCTGCTGTTCGGGGACTGACAAGAACCGGGCACAGCCATGCTCGTTCAGTGCGGATGTCAATGTTTTCAGAGATTTCCCGTGTGCCACTGGGCGGATCCATGGCTGGGACCTGGGAGGCAGGAGACCGACGGCCCGTGTGCTTACCGTCTCCCCTCCCACCAGGCGACGGCTTGAAACCCTGAGGCATTTTCGGGCTCACTGAACACTCTATGGATGCATTGTGGAAGAAACCTATGATATTTAAGTGTAAAACATTGGAGAAAAGTACGAAATTGTATGAGAAGAATTATGGGTCTCACAAAATAACATGGACCCGGAGGTTAGTGCACAGAAAGCCGACGTCCCGGGGATGAGCAGGTGTCGAGCCGGGATCTGACAGCAGCCGCAGGAGCCCCGCGCTGGCCGGCGCGGAGTGGGCGGACCCGGAACCTCCAGGCCCTCTGCCTCCTGGGCTCAGGCACCCGTGTTTCCAGCAAGGCAGCTGAACGCCACGACGTCCCACAGTCACTGGGTCCAGGTTTGAACCTTGGCCTCCCCTTCTTCCACCGCTTCCTTTCCTGGGCTGCGTCGTTCCAGCCCCCCCCCCCCACCGCACCCTCCCCCCACGCCCCGCCGCCACAGTCCACTGATCTCAGACCAATTAGATCTCTGGATTCCATTCCAGTGACGCCATCTTGTAAGGAAGCTCAATAGCATAAATGGGTTTCTGGATCCCTCCCTTGCTGTAGATGTTGGGGAGATCCAGGGATCAGAGCAACCCTGCACAGCTGACGGGGCTGCGGGAACCTTCACCCGACAGGTGCTTGTCATCGTCACTTTGTCCCTGCACAGTGGGGAGGATCCTGCCTGCCCCCTGCTGCCTGGGTCCCTCTGCACCTGCCAAGGGAGACGCTGAGCTCACAACCCCGTCCCTGCACTCGGCTGGTCTAACCCGAGCAATGGTGAATAAAGACAAAGCTGAAGAGTGTATGTGAGAGCTGCTTTGGTGAGAACCAAAAATTATCCGTGGGAAAACCAAGAAGAACAAAGGTGGGAAGAAGGAAACGAGGCACAGGGGCCGGGTGAGGCGTTTGGAGGGAGGTGGGAGAAGTGATGGAACTGTGGTAATGCAGGAGGTGGGGGATGGCAGGGCGGGAGGGGCAGAGCAGGAGACAGAGGGGGGGATGGCAGGGCGGGAGGGGGAGAGCAGGAGACAGAGGTGGGGATGGCAGGGGTGGGAGGGGTAGAGCAGGAGACAGAGGTGGGGATGGCAGGGCAGGAGGGGGCAGAGTGTGCAGAGGGCTGCTGTGGTCTCTCCTTGCTTCCGTTTCCAGTGCTCATGGCAGTAGCGGCTGGCGGTGGGCTCACAGCTGGGCTGCAAAGGCGGTGGTGGGCCAGGCCGGCCGGGGCCCTGTCGTAAACGCGCAATACACAGCACGTCCTTCCCAATGTGTGCTGGAGTCTGCGCAGTCGCTGACCGTCCAGTATCTGAGGTTCTCTTCTGTCTCCATGCTGGGTGTTCAAATCTCCCCCTGGGTGAACTGTGGCTTCCATGGGCGCAGTGTTGAGCAAGCGAGGAGAGAGGGCGAGGCTGGGCGGGCTGGGGCTGCGGGGACGCGTTGAGCGGCTTCTCTCTGGGTCCTCGAGTGTCCAGTGCTGTGTGGTGCTCCGGTGCTCAGGCACCGCGGGCTGAGCAGGGTGCGGAGCACAGGGCCCCCCCCCCCCCACGCCACATGTGGCCTGTGCTGCAGCCCGTGGCTCCCAGACCACAAACCTGGGCTGCACGTGGCTGTGCTGAGTGGCGAGCAGCTGCTTGTGCATGGCCACATAGAAGAGGCACAGGAAAACCGCCCTGCCCAGGAGAGTCCATCTCCACGACCCTCAGTCCCCTCCCCCAGGCCCATGATGCATCTGCTGTCCATCCTGCACGGTGACACTGCTGTGTGAGCGACTGTGTCCACCGCTCAGAGACGCGGGCGGCCGTGTGAGACAGGGAGTGTCACGACGGAAAACCCGCGCTCCCCCGTGTCACATGCTCGCTGCGTCAGTTCCTCTGTGCCAGGCGTCAGGCCTCAGGCCCGGTATTCGACAGTGAATTATTTCTATTTTTTTTTAAGATTTCATTTGAGAGCTTGAGTTACAGACAGTGAGAAGGAGAGAAAGAGAGAGTCTTCCAGTTTACTCCCCAGTTGGCCACAACGGCCAGAGTTGTGCCAATCCGAAGCCAGGAGCCAGGAGCTTCTTCCAGGTCTCCCATGCGGGTTCAGAGGCTCAAGGACCTGGGCCATCTTCTACAGCTTTCCCAGGCCGCAGCAGAGAGCTGGATCGGAGGTGGAGCAGCTGGGACTAGAACTGGCTCCCATATGGGATGCCGGCGCCACTGGCAGAGGATTAACTGCTGGTCCCAACAGTGGACCTCTAAAAACACTGTCTCTCCTCCCAGACGCGGCCTGGCAGTGTTGGGGTGCCCCTCCATAGCTCTCCCGGGGACAGCAGGGAGCCTGCTGACAAGGGGGACCCCCGGTCTCTCCAGCTGACCCACAGGTGAGCTCAGAACCTCATGGCGCAGTGGGAGAGCCGTCTCCACGTTACTCCGTCTGTCACCAGCGAGGGCAACACTTCAGTGGCCAAAAAGCAGGGCCAGGTTTCTCACTGCCAACTGTCCAGTCGTAGGAGGAAGAATGTGCTACGGTTGTGTTTGTAGGATACACGTTAGTTCCTCCTATTCACAGTGGAGAGGTGGGGTGGGGGCGTGCGTTCCAAGATCCCCAGAGGATGCTGGGAGCCCAGACAGCACCAGACACTGTCCTGACCCCTATATAGCCACGCCACAGGGAAGTTTAACTTGTGAACAGCCACAGTAAGGGAGTCACAGCACCCCAGTACCTCGTAATAAAAGAGCTATAACGATATACTATAATAAGAGTCCTCAGTGGTAGCGCAGTGGGTTGATAAGAGAGGAATTCCAAGTCAGAGCTGCTTTGCATCCCGGCTGCTCCACTTCCTGTCCAGCCCCCTGCTAAGGAGCCTGGGAAGGGAACAGGCAATGGCTCGAGTTCGTGGGCCCCTGCCACCCACACGGGAGACCTACGTGGTGCTCCAGGCACCTGGCCTGGGTTTGGACCACCCCTGCCATTTCAGCCAGCTGGGGAGTGAACCAGCACTTGGAAGACCTCACTCTATGTCTCAATTAAGTAATTAAATAAATGAATTAATCGGTCTCTCTTTACAAAAGTTCTGTGAGTGTGCATCGCTCAGGTAACTGTAGGTAAGAAATACTGCTTACATACATGTGCACGTACATACATGCGTGTTACATGCCCCCCCCCCACATTTACACTTGAGAACTTCCAGCCTGGGACTCCCCTGTGTGGGAGAGGGTGGGGGTCTCAGGACTGATGTTGAGTCATCGCCTCTGTGAGTGTCCTTGGGTCAGGGACCATGAGGGGTCAAGGCAGCCCGTGTTCTTCAAAATGAAAACACCTTGGATCCCTTGACCCTGGCTGCATGGGCACTGTTTGCAGGGTAATCCCCTGTGCGTGTGCGGGATGCATATATACGTGTGTGTGTGCATGTGTGCGTGTGTGTGTGTGTGTGCATGCGTGTGTGTGTGTGTGTGGCAAAAGAGCCATCCAGTGTCAAGAGAGAGCTCCCAGGTTACAGAGTTTGAAGGAGATGGCAGTTTCCTCTGCATTCCCACGGCCAGCGGACGCAGGGCCAGGCCAGCGGTGCAGGGGGCCCAGCCTTTGTAGCCTCTCCTCAGGCCTGGCCTGGGTGTGCAGGCCGTGGTGTGTGCTGGGCTCATCTGGAGCGCATGGTGGACACGGAAGGCTGGGCTCCTGCTGGTGTCTGAGCAGGCCAGCCCAGGCGGGGCCCAGGAATCAGCACCGGGCCAGGCTCCAGGGGCAGTGACCCTGGCCGGGGGACGGCGCCTGGAGATCTGCAGAGGACAAGTGTGGCCCGGCGTTAGCCTGGCCTGGTGCACTCTCCCTGAGGGCCTGGGCCCCGGGGCTGGGTCGGGAAGGGCAGCGGGCGTGGAGTCGCCATGTGGGGGATGACACCGTGAGGCGAGGAGGGCCTGTGGACACGCCACGAGGAGCCCATGACGTGGGAGGAAACTTAACCACGTGCCATTCCCTGGGCTGCTGCTGATCACAAAGCAATTCAGCTGTTTCTTCTTTTTCTTTTTTTCTTTTTCTGACAGGCAGAGTTAGACAGTGAGAGAGAGAGAGAGAGAGAAAGGTCTTCCTTCCGTTCGTGCACCCCCCAACGCCTGCCATGGCTGGCGCACCGCACCGATCCAAAGCCAGGAGCCAGGTGCTTCTCCTGGTCTCCCATGGGGTGCAGGGCCAAGCACTTGGGCCATCCTCCACTGCACTCCCGGGCCACAGCGGAGAGCTGGACTGGAAGAGGAGCGACCGGGACAGAAATCCGGTGCCCCGACCGGGACTAGAACCCGGGGTGCCGACGCCACAGGCGGAGGATTAGCCTAGTGAGCCATGGCGCCAGCCAAAATAATTCAGCTGTCAGCGCAGATTGCTACACATCCCAGTGTGGTTTTCTCTGGAGCACTTAGTGAGTTTCTTCCCGTGCGAGAAAAAGGATGGAGTCTTCTAGAACTGCATCCCTTCTGAAGTCAACTGCTAGAAGAGTTGGGGGAGATTTTCCTCTTTCTGTGAAAGCAGTTGCCTGGCTCGAGCAGACACCCACGCTGCCCGGTCCTCACGAGGTGGCGCCTGCCTTCGGCGTTTCCGCTCCGCTTCAGCAGCCTCGGCTCAGCGCGAGCTCCTAGACCTGCACGTGTGCTGTTGCCCTCCGCCCTGTTCACTGCACACGTGACGCCGGCCGCCCCGCACTTCCCGCCCTGCAGTGTCGTCTCTTACCTGAAGAAGCTCCTCCTGCTTCATTCTCAGCGGCTGACTCGCACTGCTTTTGTTTTTTTCCAAACCTTTGTTGGAAATTAATTTTAGATCCACTAAAGCATTGCAGAGCTGGTTCAGAGTTCGCCTGCACGCATCGCCCTGCGTCTCCGTGTGTGCACAGCTTGGCCCGCCTGGCCCGCCCGCAGTCGGCCCTCCCCACCCCGTACCTGTGGCTCTGCTGGTCCCAGAACACCACACAGAGGACTCCCAGGGTGCATGGCTCCTTGGCTAGCACAAGGCACTTCCGTCTCTGCCACTTAATGCACTTGATGATCAGATCTGACCCTTCCCTCCCGAGACAGGCGCTGCACGACGTGGGTTGTTTGCAGTGGTTGGCGGCCATGACCTAAGCCTGCCACAGACACGGAGTGCAGGTGTCGGCGGGGTGTCAGTGTTCGTGAGGCTGGGGGCGTGGGTAGCGTGGCTTGGCTTCGTATCAGCCTGCGGGCGACTCCAGGGAGGGTGCAGCGTCTTGTGTGCCCCAGCAGGAGGGACAGTGGTGCAGCTCCGCCCCCTCTGAGCATCGCTGTGGTCGGCTTTCTGTGTTCTAGCAACTCTGATCGCGCAATCGCATGTCCCTGGTGCCTGGGACACGCGGTATTTTCCCATGTGTTTAACGGTCACTGGTCTTTCTTCCTCAGTGAGGTGCAATACAAGTCTTTTCCTATTTTGTAAATTGGAATCTTAATTTTCTTTCTTTTTAAGATGTATTTGTTTGAAAGGCAGAGTTATGGGGGGGGGGAGAGGATCTTTTATCCACTGGTTCACTCCCCAAATAACAGCAATGGCAGGGGCTGGGCCAGGCAGAGGCCAGGAGCCTGGGGCTCCATCTGAGTCTCCCATTTGGATGGCAGGGGTCCACGCCCTTGGGCCATCGTCTGCTGCCTTCCCTCCTGCATCCACAGGGAACTGGATCAGAAGTGGAGCAGCTGGGACTGGAACTGGCGCTCATATCGGATGCCAGCTTTGCTGGGGGGAGGTTAGCCCGCTGCGCTGGCCCATGGGGTCTCCATCCTCTCGTTGGGTTCCAGAGATCTCCGCATGTTCCACGTGTAAACCCCATGCGGACACACAGCTTGCAGGTGGCGTCTCCCATTGCAGAGGATGTCTCTTCATCTTCATTGCAGCGTCTTCTGCAGAGCAAAGTATCAAATTTTGACAAAGTCTGATTCATAATTTGTCTTTGAGGAATCACGCTCCCGGTGTCTGTGTAAACCCTTGACATTAGGTCTGCAACTCAGGTTGTACTAATGTCAGTGAAGTTGTGAGGATGGACGTCCAGTTGCCCCAGCCCTATATACTGAAAAACCCACCCTTTCTCCATTGAATTGCATTTGCACATTGTCAAAAATTGGTCGACTTTGGGGCTGATGCTGTGGCACAGCAGGTAAAGCTGCTGCCTGCAGCACCAGTATCTCACAAGGGCGCTGGTTCGAGTCCCAGCTGCTCCACTTCTGATGCAGCTCCCTGCTAATGCACCAGTGGAAGCAGTGAAGGGCGGTTCAAGAGCTTGGACCTCTGGCCCTACTTGGGTGAGCCGGATGAAGCTCCTGGCTCCTGGCTTTGGCCTGGCCCAGCCCTGGACAGTGTGGCCATTTGTGGAGTGAACCAGTGGATGGAAGACCTCTCACTCTGCTTCTCCCTCTCTGTAACTCTAACTTTCAGTTAAAAATAAATAAATCTTTAAAAACAATGTGTCGACCAGGTTTCAGACTTGTGCTGTGAGGGTAGACGTCACTCCAGTCCCAGACAAGGAAAAGCTGGGCCACGTGGACATGAACAGCTTCTCTTGAAACCATCGGTGGACTGAGATCTCAGAATGGGCAACTGGATGGATTTGGGGGAGGTACAGGGGCCTCTGGAAAGAGACAGGAGCTGAGCCCGCATGTACCTGGGCCACACAACACAGCTGGGACCACCGAAAGGAAATTAACCAGACTCAGCGCCCCACCCCCAAACCCACGTGTTGAGGCTCCATTGCCAACAATTCATGCAGGAAGCCTCACCAGCATGGTAGTGCTACGAGGCCATCTGTGCCCTCGTGAAAGGTCTCGCGATGTCCCAAGGGTCCCTGCGGCCCTCCACCCTCCCTGCCTATGGGGACGCGGCACTGATGCCTGTGGGGGCTGGAGCAGGCTCCACATGGTGCACAGCCCAGGCCTTCCCCAGGACCGCACCTGCTGGAGCACTGGGCTTCCAGCCTCCGACAGTAAGAAATGAATTTGTCTGCTTTATGAGCTTCCCGCTCTCAGGTATTTTGTTTTAATAGCAGAAAAAATTTAAGAAAAACTGGACATTTTTATCAATTTACTGCAGACAGTGTATGGGCTAGGGAGAGCGTGTGTTGCCCTGTGACACCCTTGGGGACAGAGGGGGGAGGGATGCTCACCTCACATGGGCCTTTCCCGGGGAAGCTCCAGGTGTGGACAGACGCTGGCCTGGGGACAGAGCGTGGCCGGCAGCAGGCCATCCCAGTGCCCACTGGGTCTGAGTGCACACTGAATAGCAGACACTGCATATGGAGCAGCAGGACAACCCACTCTGACTGTCAGAGTGAGACCCTGGGTGGGGCGGACATTGGGATCAGTAGGGAATTTACCTGTAACGCATCTGTTCCCAGTTCTGATAGGAAAGACAGACGACATACAAGGTCAGATGGATGTTTTAATGGAGAGATGGAAGCCAGAAGAGACGTCTGTGACAAGGCCACCAAGCAAGGGCCGCCCTGCGTGCAGTCGCCTTGACGACAGGCCCACGGGGACGACCCCGCAGTCGCCTTGACGACAGGCCCACAGGGACGACCCCACAGTTGCCTTGACGACAGGCCCACAGGGACGACCCCACAGTTGCCTTGACGACAGGCCCACAGGGACAATCCGGCAGTCATCTTGACGACAGGCCCACGGGGACAACCCGGCAGTTGTCTTGACGACAGGCCCACGGGGACGAGCTGGACAGCAGGGGGAAGGAAGGCGAGGAAGGCAGCAGGGAGCGCATCGCAGGGGTGTGGGGCCACGCTGGAACCTGTCACACGCGCCCTGGAACAGCAGACGGAAGAGACAGCGCACTGAGAAGACGGCATAGTGGCTGAGAGTTGCCCAGAGTTAATGACAGACGTCAAACCACAGGTACAGAAATCCCAGAGAAGGCTGACATAAAACAGACACACACATTGACACACAGACACACATGAGTACACACACATACACAGACATATACACATACATAGAGACACACACATACGTGTGCACTCATATACACAGAAAGACATACACACATACATACAAATACATATGCGTACACACACATACAGACAGACACACACAGACACACAGACACATATGCATACACACACAGACACACAAATACAGAGATACAGACACACACAGAGACACACAGAGACACACACACAGACACATATGCATACACACACAGACACACACATACATACACACAGACACATATGCATACACACAGACACACACATACAGAGATACAGACACACACAGAGACACACACACACACAGACACATGTGCACACACACACAGACACACACACACAGACTCAAGTGGCTGAGAACCAGAGCAGAAAGAACGTGTGAAGGCCACCACTCAGACCCGGTTTCTGTCTGCAGCGACACCATGCCAGCGTCTCCTGGGAGGGTCTCGTCTGTCCCCTGGGGATTTCTGACACGGACTCAGCACCCAGACTGCTCCTCTCCCTGCGGGGAGGTGGACAGTCTCCCGTTCCCACGTGTAAGCATTCTCACATCAACCCGGAGCTCTGCAGAGCCGAGCGACCTGCTGAAGGTCTCGAGATTCTCACGCGGATCCAATAGACACTCCCAAATTTACGGAAAACACCGAGCTGGGAATTTGTGTTCCATGATGAGCCTCAGGACCTTAAGACAGCCTTCGTGTCCCCGGAGGGCTCTGGGCAGCACTGACGTGCACGGAGGGCTGTCTCCGCAGCCACAAGTTCGGGCTGAGTGACAGAGCACAGCTCTCGGCTCTCTCCAGAAGCCCTCCTCCCGAGCAACTCTGCCTCTGCCTCCCTCCTCCCCCGGGGTCACCTTGGTTCAGCTGAGCCAGCGCGGTCCACACCTGCACGAGGGAGCTTGGGTTCTGGGAGCCCCACAGCTGGACTCAGGCCGGAGACAGTGTCCTGCTGAAAGTCCAAAGGCCCGACACTCGCCTGCCGGGCAGTCAGGGCACCAGACACCCAGGCCTGACGAACCAAGCACATTCACCCGGGACTCCGGGGATCTGGGCAGAGTGTGACAAGCTGCAGGCCCGGGAGAACCCACCTTGGTGAAGGCGGCACTGCCACAGGGTCGGTGTCCGGCAGGCAGCACACGGAGTGCAGGGCGGTGATGGCAAACCACGCGTGGGCCCTGCCTGCTGCCTAGCCTGCTCCTGTCACCATGTCTCCCAGTCCTGCTCCTCTCACCTCCTGCAGCTGTGAGCTACACCAGGCGCAGAGGGGGGAGGCAGGGCCAGGCTGGAAGGTGGCGGCTGTGAGCTATACAGGGGTGCAGAGGGGGGAGGCAGGGCCAGGCTGGAAGGTGGCAGCTGTGAGCTACACGGGGGTGCAGAGAGGGGAGGCAGGGCCAGGCTGGAAGGTGGCGGCTGTGAGCTATACAGGGGTGCAGAGTGGGGAGGCAGGGCCAGGCGGGGAGGGTGGCAGGGGCGGACCCCCCATCTCTGCACACCTCTAGGGGCCGAGCCTGGGCCCCTTCCCTTTCTCTTCCTCTCTCGCTGTCTCCCAGCCGCCCCCTGCCTGGGGACGGGGGCTTGCCTCGCCGCTCCGCAGCCTGCCTCTCCCTGCAGGTGCAGCGGTGGGATCCTCTCCAGCCCGCGCTCCGAGTTGGAGTCTGCAACACCGCCAGCGAAGTCCTCAGAGCGTGCAGGGGAGGAGGGTCCGCGGCAGGAACTCGCCTGTCCTGCCCGGGTTGACGCAGCCGCGGCGACAGAGCTGCCGTGTTTGAAAGCAGCAGTCGTCCTCCAGGTCAGTCCGGCTAGCGGCGTCTGCCTGGTTTCTCTAACAGTCTGACCCCATCACTCAATGCCCGGAGGCAATACATCAAACTTCCTGACGGTTCTCGTTCCCATCCGCTCAGCTAAACTGAGGAGATGGCTTTAGCACCGAAGGTGGCCGGAGAACACAGTCTCATTTCATGCTCCAGCAGTCTTACTAAGGAAACAAACATAGATTTTTCTCCCAGTGCCTTGAGGTTATAAGCACGTTGATTAAGGGGTCCTGTTAAGCCTCACCAGAGAAATAAATGGGTGATGGAGTGTGCCTTCCCTTAAAGAGACAGAGGGGACGTTCAATACTGACGCCACGGACAGCTTGACACGAGGCACACTGCTCCCAGCCGGGGCGCTCCCGTCCCGCGTGCAGGAGAGAGCAAAGCCGTGTGGACTGCAGTTTCCTGTTGGCTGGGGTTAGATTAAATCACGTTCTCTCTCCTCTTTACCACTCCGCTGTGGATTCAGTTTTCTTGTAGACATGGCAGGTGGGTTTTTGTTTTTTTGCAGGAGGAGGTAATACATTGCTTTGTCCCTCCCCTCCTGCTGATAGGATTCTCGCTTTTCCTTCCTTCCCTCACTGCCCAGGAAATAACACAGATACCAACAACAAATATGTGAGTGTAGAGCCGTGGGCTGCGACACCAGTGCGACCTTCTAGGGGTGGGCTGGTCGCGCGTTCTGATGGTCCTTGGGCCCGAACTGCTCCCAGTTCTTGACAGGCTCCTTCTGGAAGAGTTTGAGCAGGACGTGGCGACAGCTAAGGTGAAGGGAGCCGCGGCTCAGGGCTCTGCGGGAACAGGAGCTCAGCCCGCGGAGCGGGTGCAGGTGGGCTGGGAGGATTCTGCCTCCTAGGGTCAGTGAGGACCCCAGACCCGTGAGGGCCCGGATCTTCCTGACTGGCAACTTCCTTATCTGCCTGGCCATCCAGAGGAGGGAATCGAGGGCTGGGATTTCCCACTAGACTGTGCCCTTTCCACGCTCGTAATTTAAATTCATTTCCCCGTCCGCTGCACTGTGCCCTGAAGTAAGCTTCCTGTTTTTCCCCAGGATGGGCATGGTCAGCCCTCAGTGTTGTTGAGTTCCATGTCTATGCAGTCAGCCCTCAGTATTGTTGAGTTCCATGTCTACGCAGTCAGCCCTCAGTATTGCTGGATTCTACAGTCTATGCAGTCAGCTCTCACTTTTGTTGGGTTCCAAGTCTATGCAGTCAGCCCTTAGTGTTGTTGGATTTCACATCTACACAGTCAGCTTTCACTTTTGTTGGGTTCCACGTCTATGCAGTCAGCCCTCAGTGTTGTTGGATTCTACGTCTATGCAGCAGCTCTCAGCATTGTTCAGTTCCAGGTCTGTGCAGTCAGCCCTCAGTGTTGTTTTTTTTTTTTTTTTTTTTTTGACAGGCAGAGTGGACAGTGAGAGAGAGAGAGAGAGAAAGGTCTTCCTTTTACCATTGGTTCACCCTCCAATGGCCGCCGTGGCCGGCGCACTGCAGCCGGCGCATCGCGCTGATCCGAAGCCAGGAGCCAGGTGCTTCTCCTGGTCTCCCATGGGGTGCAGGGCCCAAGCACTTGGGCCATCCTCCACTGCACTCCCGGGCCACAGCAGAGAGCTGGCCTGGAAGAGGGACAACCGGGACAGAATCCGGCTCCCCGACTGGGACTAGAGCCCGGTGTGCCGGTGCCGCAAGGCTGAGGATTAGCCTAGTGAGCCGGGGCGCCAGCAGCCCTCAGTGTTGTAGGGCTCCACGTCTATGCAGTCAGCAATCTTAGGAAGGTGCAGTGCTGCTCTGTGCTCGGTGCAGTTGACCTGCAGGGGCTGTGGCTGACCTGAGCGTGCAGACCCTCCCCTGCCAGCACTCTGTAGGCAGTGCTGTCTGATGACTGGGAGGCACTCGCGCTGTCTCAGGCAACGTAAGTAGAGTGGAAGCTGTAGGTTCTACGTAGACACTGCACCTGCTTTTGGAAGGGGCTCTTGCTATCCGAGGAGGGGGTCCTGGGACCACTGAGCACGGATACAGCGTGATGCTAACCGGCACGGGCTTTCGGCTCTCAGGCTCCTCGTGGACAAAAGTCAGGCGCCCGAGCAGAAACAGAAAGTCTGCACAGAGAAGGCGCTGGGCGTCCACAGATTTGCATTTCCTTTAATAGGATAAGTTAGCCTCTTTCATTTGACAGCGAGAGATCAGACGTTTTAACTGTGGGGTTTAAACTCTCTTGGTGTCTTTTCTAGAACTATTATTAGGAAGTCTACAAAGCTCAGGCTGGTCGCTCCAAAGTAACAGGACGTTCCAACCTCTAGGACAAGGACTGCACCTCCCAGGCGGCCACTTCCCGTGACCCCGCCTGCCCTGGCCAGGGGCTCAGGGAGGCCTGGGGGTGGCCGACCTGGATGTGACTCTGGAGACGCAGGGTTGAGAGCTCCCTTCCACGTCGCCTGGGACTCTCCTGACCCACTCCTGTTCCTGGGTCAGCCCCTTAGGCCTCAGGGGTCCTCCGAGGTCAGACCCTGCTCTCGTGCCCTCTCACCTTCCACTCTCCACGTCCGTCCTGGACAGCGCCCCCTTCCTGCGCGACGTGGAGAGCAGGCACCACCCATGTCTGCGTCTCTTTCTGGATCCCCAGATCTTTTTCTTTTCTTATTTAAAATTTTACTTTTAGTGAACAAATGATGCCAGCAGTAAGTCACGGGTGCCGTGGGATATCCGATGCACTGGAAACACGTGTTCCTTGTGGCGCATGGGCAAGCCTGGAGTGAAGTAGTCCAGGCACAGACGCCGCCTGGTCTCCCTTCGCCCACCGACATGGGTAAGAGCAGAATGAGGGTGGGGCAGGTGGGGACAGGACAGGAAGGCCCGGCGCAGGTGAGGGCTAAGTTCAGTGTCCTGCGGAAGGGGCTGGGGACTACAGTTCACGAGCGTGCATCCTTGAAACCTGCTGCCAGAGTGGATTTTCCAAGCTCTCACAGACGTCAGCACTGCTTGAGTGCTGTGAACTTTTGCAGCTTGTCCCATTTCCACCTGAATGGATGCTGGTGTCTGTTCCCTGTGAGGACCCAACGGTGTCTCCCTCTCCTCTGATTCTTGCTTGCGAGGCTGGGTCCTGGCGCGCGATCGAAGAGGAGAACCAGCGGGCTCAGCCCGTGTGTGCTGGCTGCGACGGAACTCGACTCAGATCAGGGGAGGGGACTTTGCTGGAAGAGGAGGTCTCACACAGACGGCGTGAGCTCAGGGAGACTGAGCTGCTTCCTGCGAGGAGTGGAGTTCATTTCCGAGCGACTGGAAGATGCGGAAGCTCTAGACGACCCGGTGAACGGTCGTCGTGTCAGGATGCTGTAGCTGTCGGGACACCAGGCAGAGCGGGTGAGGTGCAGCCAGCGTCAACAGTGCACTAAGGTCTTTCCAGTGTGGAAGATTCCGTCCTGAAATGTAATTGTAGGGAGGGAAAGAAGGAGGCGGGAAGTATGGTTATCATGTTACAATCGTACCTGTGAAGTACATGAAGTCTGTTCTCTTTATATGCATAAAAAAGAAAAAATTTGCATATATTACAGGCTCTGTTTTAATCACAGCCCAAATTGCAGATAAATGCGTCAGAAGGGGCTGGGGGTCCTCCACGGGGAGTCAGCACAAAGGTGACTCAGCCTGGGCCCTCAGTTGTGGTCTGAACCATTGTCTTTTTAAAGAGTTGAGCTGAGCTTTAAACAGGGACACTTTGTTCTCACAGTCACTTCCTGCTCTCATTAATATTCATTTACAGGTGCGCTTCACAAAGCAATTAGCTCACTGCAGTTGGGTTTACTGTACCAGGCGCAGCCTCTCTGCTTCTTGCATGAATGTGAAAGATGGAGTTTAGGACCCTGTCGCTGGGAGAGGCCCGGGGATATCTGTGACAAACACTGAGTATTTATTTCACTCCTGGTCAGGACCTCTCCCTCGGACACCAAATGGAAACGCAGGTCAGTGGCCAGGTGGGGCAGCTGACCCTGACCCAACCCGACGTCACACATGGAACCCAGCCACACGACAGTGCAGGAGGGGGCACAGCCTGGTGGGCTCGGGCGCTCTCAGTTCTTCTGGGAAAACTGTAGCTGCCGGGACCCCTCCGGCTGGGAGCCTCGGGGCTCAGTGACAGTTCTCTCCTCTTCAGGCTTCCGTCCGCTTGTCAGACGCCACGCTCTGCTCTCGCTGCAATCTGTGGGCACTCGGAATGTCAAGCACGTGGACTCTGCCGTTGGAGGACGACGTGCGTGCGTGTTATTGCACCTCAGGGAGAAGCCCGTTCGAACTGAAGATTCAGTCAGCAGAGGCAAGGCCAGGATCAAGGAGCTCGGATCCTCATTTGTTTCTTTTCATCTCACTTCCTAGGGACTAAACGGAGCTCAAAACAAAGTTTTCGTTTCAATTAGTGTTCAGCGCTACCCAGCCGAGAGAGTCTACTCCCTTACACGGTCCCTCTCGTTCACCGCGACCACCGCCGTCAGCGCTCAGCTGTGGGCAGCTGCTCCTCTTGTTGACAGAGTTGCGGAGTGGCCGAGCGAGAAGACGGAGGTTGCTGTGGGACTGGAGAACTGCCCCTCACCGTCTCTGGTCACCCAGGCTCAGGCGCCCCTCCCCCACTGCCCTGTACCAGCTGATTGATGCCTGGCTCACCTGCGAGACCTGCCTGGCACCCAGGGGCGACTCCCGCTCTGATGGTTCAGGTTCTGCAAGCTTCGCAGCTCGGCCATGTGGAGGGGGCGCTGGAGACAAGATGGGCACCGAGGGTGGGGCTCACCCTGCCAGGCTCAGGCAGGGGCCTCGCTCCAGGAGGGGCGCACAGGGAACCACCACCCATCATGGGGTGCGCAACATGAAGACTTCACCGTGTGCACCCTCCACTCCCAGGCTGGAGCTCCAGAGGTCACCAGGGTGCGGTGTGGGGAAGGAGGGTGCGTGGACGGAAAAGCTGGCGGACACGGCTGTCAGCACCGGGATCATTTCCCTCCAACATCCACTTCCGCCTTGGCCTGGGTCAGGGGATTTTGCGTGGCTCATGGGGGCAAGTGAAGCCCCATCAGCTGGCTGTCATCCAGAGAGGCTGCGAATCCAGTCGTTTCCCAAGCGAAGCCACTATGGATGGGCACCAGAGGAATCACGGGGCAGTTGCTGTCGGCCCTGGCGGGCAGGTGGTGCTGTCTAACTTGGGGTCAGTCTCTGTCTACTGCCCGTCCCGTGTCCCCTGCACCTGTCTGCAGCTCAGCTGGATGGGCTCCCTCCCTGGGTGGCACCGACACCCTCATTCTTCCAGGGTCTGAGTGCTTTGTCAACTCATTCTTTTCTTTATTTTGTTCCCGTCCTATTCCACTGCTGGGGTCTACTGGGCAAGGGGGTCTAAGAGGTTCCCCAGTGAGCACCCAGGCAAAGACCCAGACTTCCTCTCTCGTGAGTGCATGAAGCCCAGTTCCCCTGACTGGAGCTACGTTTCTGTGTCCTGCAAAATGCAGTTTGGCTCTTTAATGCCCTCTCGGCATCAGGAGGACCCCAGGTGGTCAGCTTCTAGCGGACTGCGGCCATAACCGTGTCCCCTGCTGGGCACGTCCCTTTCTTGAGTTCACGGATCTCCAAGCCCACTGAGCCCAAGCTTGCAGGAACAGGATGTAAAAATTCTTCAGTGAGTTATTAGATGCCACTCCCACGTCTGCCCTCGCATTCCGGCGATGGGAGAGACAGGGCTGCAGTTGGCCATGGGTGCCAGGCACGTCCACACCCTGCAGGAAGCAGCCCAGCTCTGAGAGATGGCGTCTCCCAGCCAGCACCCTAACTGCGCCTTCCTCCAACAGAGGCAGGCGGCTTCTGGGTGTTAGCGTGGGCCAGGCCCATCCTTGTTCCCTCCCTGTAAAATAAGCTCCCTGATCGGGGCATGCTGCTTGGTAATTCATGGCAATGGATAAGAAACTATGCTAACCTGCAAATGGTGGTCTTGGTAGAAGGGTTTTCTGCAATATTTGGGAAGTGGCTCAGCAACAAAGTAAGAGTGCACGTGGCCTCCACAATCCAGCACGACTGTGTCTCTTGGCTGTGAGTGGAGCGGGTTTCAGCACATTTTCTCCAACTTTACCAAGGAAAACGACAACATTTCACGGATCAATAGACTTCTAGAAAGTTCACCCTCACCATGGGCCCTTAAACACTCTTAGAGCTCGTCTCACATCTTCTGATATCATGGGTGACGACACTGCCTAAGATGCCCAGAAAATGAATATTATGAAATGAGTCTGCACGGGCTTCACAAAATTTTCCCAGCCAGAAAGAAATCATTTCATTCTGCGTTTCACTGACCTCTCTGAAGAGTGCTTGTCCTGGACGAAGGCGTCCAGAGCGCCTGGTGCTCCCGGTCTCTGGCCCAGGCAGCATCCCCTGGACTACACAATGAGCCGCCATCGTTCCTGGGAGCTCCTGGGAGCAGAAAGGTTCCTCTGGATCTTACTGGAGAGTGAGAGAATTTGCACAGCCATGGCAGGTGGCCAACCCTATGTAGAAACACACACTCCTGTCGTTTGGTGTGGGAGGACACAGGCTCAGTGAGGCCTTTGACGGCACAGGGCTGGCGGCAGGAGCAGTGTGCCGGACGCAGGGAAGACACTGTCTGGGACGCTTGCTGTCCTTGGTCTAAGCACCGACACAGCCTTGCAATTGTCTGCAGTCAGCGTCCACAACCATGCTGACTCTCCCACTGACACTGTAGACACATCGAAGGATTTATGTTGAGAATCGTCGCCTCGGCGTTTCTCGGGTCTCTGGTGGCTGTGCCAGTCTCTGTCTTTCCTCAGGACAGGGGCCGGTTCAGTGGTGTCCATCTGGTCCTTCCTACTAGAGTGCCATCATCCCCATGTCAGGAAACCTGTGTGGACCTTCTGTCACTCCAAGTCCACCTATTCCTGTGACTCATAAATCTGAGACAGGACCTAGGGCCAGAATATTTTTAAATTTCGACTTATTTATTCTTATGTATTTGAAATTTGAATTGACTTTTATTTCGACAGCTCACTTTCAACAATGGACAGATCAACCCGCAGCAAATCAGCAAGGAAACAACAGAGTTTATCGACTCCACAGACCAAATGGATCTAATGGATTCTACAGAACATTTCATCCTACAATTGCAGAATACACATTCTTCTCACCAGGGCATGGAATTTTTCCTAGGATAGACCACACACTAGCCATAAAGCAAGTTTCAGCATACTAAAAAAAAAAAATTAAAATCATACCATGCATCTCCTCTGACCACAATGGGATGAAGCTGGAAATAACAATTAAGAATCTCTAGAACATATGCAAACACATGCTCCTGAACGAACAGTGGGTCACTGAAGAAATCAAAAGAGAAATTAAAAAATTTCTGGAAATGAATGAAATTACAACGTAACATCAAAACTTATGAGATACAGCAAAAGCAGTGTTAAGAGGAAGCTCAGAGTAATTGGTGCCTACATCAAGAAACTGGAAGAGCAACAAATAAATGAGTTATCAATGCATCTCAAGGACCTAGAAATGTCTACCGTTTACAGAAGAACTAACTCGGCTGGCGCCGTGGCTCAACAGGCTAATCCTCCGCCTTGCGGCGCCGGCACACCGGGTTCTAGTCCCGGTTGGGGTGCCGGATTCTGTCCCGGTTGCCCCTCTTCCAGGCCAGCTCTCTGCTGTGGCCCAGGAGTGCAGTGGAGGATGGCCCAAGTGCTTGGGCCCTGCACCCCATGGGAGACCAGGAGAAGCACCTGTCACCTGGCTCCTGCCATCGGATGAGCGTGGCGCGCTGGCCGCAGCGCATCGGCCACGGCGGCCATTGGAGGGTGAACCAACGGCAAAAGGAAGACCTTTCTCTCTGTCTCTCTCTCTTACTGTCCACTCTGCCTGTCAAAAATAAAAAAAAGAACTAACTCCAATTCTTCTCAAACTCTTCAAAACAATTGAAAGGGAGGAATCCTCCCAAACTCCTTCTATGAAGCCCATTTCACCTTAATTACTAAACCTGAAAAAGACACACCGGAGAACCAAAGAGCAATTTCCATGTTGAACATGGACACAAAAATCCTCATCATAATACTAGCCAACTGAATCCAAAAACACATCAGAAATATCATTCACCTGGACCAAGTGGGATTTATCCCTGGTGTGCAGGGATCATTCAATATTCACAAATCAATCAATGTGATACATCACATTAACAAACTGAAGAACAAAAAATATGATTATCTCAATAGATGCAGAGAAAGTATTTTATAAAATTCAACACCCTTTCATTATGAAAAGTCTAAGCAAATTGGGTATAGAAGTAACATTCCTCAACATAATCAAGGCAATTTATGGCAAACCCACAGGCAGTGTCCTATTGAGTGAGGAAAAGTTGGAAGCATTCTCCCTGAGATCCGGAACCAAACAAGGATGCCCACTCTCACCACTGCTATTCAATGTGGAAGTTTTAGCCAGAGCCATTAGGCAAGAAGAAGAAGTCAAAGGGATACAGATCGGGAAGGAGGAAATCAAACTCCCCATTTGCAGACGACATGGTTCTATACATGGAGGATCCAGAAGACTCCACTAACAGATGATTGGAACGCATACAAGAGTGGTAAAGTGGCAGAATATAAAATTAACACACAAAAATCAATTGCCTTTGTATACACAGCCAATGTCATAGCTGAGAAAGAACTTCTAAGATCAATTACACTCAAAATAGCTTAAAAATACCCTGGAATAAATTTAACCAAGATGTCAAAGATTTCTACAATGAGAATTACAAAACATTAAAGAACAAAATAGAGGAAGACACAAAAAATGGAAAATTCTTCCATGTTCATGAATTGGAAGAATCAATATCATCAAAATGTCCATACTACCAAAAGCTATTTATAGATTCAAAATGATACCAATCAAAATACCAAAGACATTCTTCTCAGATCTCAAAAAATGATGCTGAAATTCATATGGAAACCCAAGAGACCCCAAATAGCTAAAGCAATCTTCTACAACAAAAACAAAGCTGGAGGCATCACACTACTAGATTTCAAGACATACTTCAGGGCAGTTGTAATGAAAACAGCCTGGTACTGGTATAAAGACAGATGGATAGACTAATGAAACAGAATAGAAACTCCAAAAATCAACCTATGCATCTAAACCCACTTATCTTTGATAAAGAAGCTAAAATCAATCCCTGGAGCAAGGACACTCTCTCCAACAAATGGTGCTGGGAAAACTGGACCTCCACAGGCAGAAGTGTGAGGCAGGACCCCTACCTCACACCTCACACACAAATTTACTCAAAATGAATTAAAGACCTAAATCTATGATCTGATACCATCACGTTGTTAGGGGAAACCCTGTAGGACATTGGCATAGGCGAAGAGTTCTTGGAGAAGACCCCGGAGGCACAGGCAGTCAGAGCCAATTGACCAATGCGATTACTCGAGAAGCTTCTGCACTGCAAAAAATACACTCAGCAAAGTGAAGAGAAAACCGACAGAAATGGGAGAAGTTATTTGCAAACTATGCAAATGGTAAGGGATTAATAACCAAAATACGTAAAGAGTTTAGGAAACTCAACAACAACAAAACCAACAACCCAGTTTAGAACTTAAACAGGCATTTTTCAAAAGAGGAAATCCAAATGGTCAACAGACACATGAAAAAATGCTCAGGATCACTAGTCATCAGGGAAATGCCAATCAAAACCGCAATGAGGTTTCACCTCAACCCAGTTAGAATGGTTTTCTTTTTTTTTTTTATTTGACAGGCAGAGTTAGACAGTAAGAGAGAGAGACAGAGAGAAAGGTCTTCCTTCTGTTGGTTCACCCCCCAAATGGCCACTATAGCCGGTGCTGTGCCGATCTGAAGCCAGGAGCCAGGTGCTTCTCCTGGTCTCCCATGGGGTGCAGAGCCCAAGCACTTGGGCCATCCTCCACTGCACTCCCAGGCCACAGCAGAGAGCTGGCCTGGAAGAGGGGCAACCGGGACAGAATCTGGCGCCCTGACCAGGGCTATAACCCAGTGTGCCAGCGCCGCAGGTGGAGAATTAGCCTAGTGAGCCATGGCACCAGCCTTAGAATGGCTTTCAAACAGAAATCAACAAACAACAAATACTGGCAAGGATTTTGGGGGAAAGAGCACCCTAATCCACTGTAGATGGGAATGTAAACTGGTAACGCCACTATGGAAGACAGTATGGAGATACCTCAGAAATCTGAACATAGACCTACCATGTGACCCAGCCACCCCACTCCTAGGAATTTACTCAAGGAAGATGAAATCAGTACACGAAAGAGTTATCTATGCCCCAGTGTTTATTGCAGCTTAATCCACAATAGCTAAGATATGGAATCAGCCCAAATGTCCATCAACTGAGGACTGGATAAATAAATTATGGGATATGTACTCTATGGAACTGCACAGCAGTAAAAAAAAAATGTAATCCTGTCATTTGCAACAAAACGAATGAAACTGGAAAACATCATACTTAGTGAAATAAGCCAGTCCCAGAAGAACAAATACCAAATTTTCTCCCTGATCTGTGATAACTAATAGAGCATCTAAAAGGCAATCTATAGACATGAAATTGACACTTTGAGATGCAATGACTTTGAACAGCCTTTGTCTCAACTGTTGAGTAACAGATTTTTTTCATACTATTTGTTGAACTCTTTACTTAGTAGAGAGTTAGTGATATGTGTATAATGTTAATTGAAAAATAGATCTTAGTAAAAAATAATAGTGGGAATAGGAGAAGGAGGAGGAAGAGGGGTGGGAGGGTGAATACAGTAGGAAGAATCACTATGTTCCTAAAGCTGTGCAGAGGAAATTTTCATGAAGTTGTGATGGAACAAGGACACAAGCCTCAGCCATTCGCCCTCATTGCCCAAAGCAGATAAACACTGGAACGTATTCCTTACCCTTGAAACTCAAGGGGTCTCACACCTTACTGCCTTCATTCCCCACCCCCACCCTGAATGACTTTCCAGGTTCCCAAGCCTCACCCAGTTCCTGGAATTCCCCTCCTTGCTGCCCCTTAGCCCTAGCCCTCCTTAAAAAGGCTGGGGCCCTGGGGGTCTGGGTCTCTGCCACGTGCTCCATCGTGCACACGCAGGGCAGGCAGCTGGTCACCCACCTCTGCGGATTCATTTTCTCTGAATAAATTCAGAATGGCTGTAAATTCATGCACTGCCTCCTCTCCTTTCTGTGGCTTTCTTCCTAACATTTTGGTGCCCAGTGTGAGGAGGCACCAGTCTGCAACTCTTTCCCTAACAGGTTGCATTTCTTAAATAAAAGGTTTCTGGGGAAAAAATGAACAGACCAGGTTTCTTCCTAGTTGCCTCAAAATGGAAACAACTCAACTATCCATCAGAACCCTAATGGAGAAATAAGTTGTGTTATGATTACACAATTATACACTGCAATGAGAAAACCTACTGATACAGTGACATGGCTGAATGTCCAGACTCATGTCCAGTAAAGCAAGTCAGAGACGGAAGATCCTGTTACCAGAGAGGCAAAGGGTCCTTGTCTTTGCGCAAGAGAGAATTCAGGCGTGAGACAGAGCAGTGGAAAGCAGAATAGCAAGGTTTATCAGGGCAGGGACATCCGTAAGAACGGATGGGCACCTCTCCAGACAGGACTTGAGGGAGAGTGCCCAGTGCACATTTAGGCTGGGACTTTTAAGGGGATGGGTCTTGCCTTCCCGCCTTTTCTCTCCCCCTCTCCTTCTTCTCCTCCCGAACAAAGAACTTGTTGGGTGTAAATATGAAAAATTCCTTTCTGAGTTTTTCCCACTGAAGTTATCAGACAGGGGAAGCCTGGCTAGCGTCGCCCCGCCTTAGAGGAAGGATGTTTATCAGGCCAGGTAGAAGGGGCAGGACCCCCTGGGAGGCCATCAGGGTCTGAGCAGGACTTTGAAGTGTAAGATGCTGGGCTTCTGGAGCTTCTGCAGTGGGTGCTGGTCTCAGGCCTTTCTCTCACACACATAGGCTCAATTTACTTCCTACCTAACAATGCTGGAGTATGATTCCACTGATGAATCTCAAATACAGCCAAAACTATGGTGATGGAGTTCGGCTTAACCATTGCCTCGCGATCAGGACAAGGAGTTGCACAATGTACAAGAGAGTGTCTCCTTCCTTATTTGACAGTGACATGAGTACACACGTGTTTCAAAATTCATCAGATTCTGCCTTTAATATTTGTAACCTTTAGTGTACATTTTATTTGTAAACATTCCTGAAGTTATAGCTCAATTTTGAAAATTATTTTCAAACAGACAGAGATTAGCCTTGATTAGCTGCACAGATCTTAGCCCGGGGCAGCTGTACCAGAGCACTGGGCATTCCCCCGCGTCCTGTGCCAGCAGAGCTGTGAGGAGGACAGAAATGCCTCACAGCTGGGTGGCCCTCGCTGTTACTTTTGCTGAAGCAACTAGGCAGTGACAGCAAGCTCTCTGGCTCTGGGAATTGTGGAGTCAGTCATGGCCCTAAGATCGTCCACTGCAGTGTATTATTTACAATTGTTTGATCAGCTCCTGTCTGAACTGTTGATGTACAATGTAAATCTTTACCCATTTTAGTATCTCCCCTTGTTGTTTGTATTGGTTCTAGTACTATGGGTTGAATCTGGCAACTAACACACAATTAAATTAAATTTTAAATGAAAAAAAAACAAAAAAAAAAACAATTGTTTGAATAATGATTGCTTTGGATCATTCCTGGTAAAAATGATGATTTAGTACAATCACTTCTTTGAATTTGTTTTGGTTTTTTTAGAAAATCATACGCTAATGGACTTGCTTCCTGTATTAGTAAAAATGGTGACTTTGAACTGTGAGTCCTGGTCTGATATTTGCAATTCTGCCACTGTTAGTGCAAGCAGACGTCTCTGGGTTATAAACTATTCAGGCTGCACTGCTTCAGAAACGTCTGTTTTCTCTGAGAAGCAGCGTTCTCCCCCACCACACTGCAATGTAGTCAAGAGTCTCCCCTACACGGAAAGCAGAGACAGCAAACACCTCGACTTCCTCCGCAAACACAAAGGCCCCATCCTGACGTGCTCAGGGCGCCCCTCCTTCCGACAGGGTCTCTCCGGCAGGTCGCGGGGACCCTGGGGACGTGCAGGGGAAGCTGCTCCATGGCTGCTGCCTTTTCCTGCCACCCCCACGAAGGCGGTGCTCAAGAGCTGCTCCAGCTTCCTCTGTTTTTAGGGACCTGCAGCTGTGCCAACTCAGGGATCCCCTCTCCCCGTGACCCTCCATACCGCCCTCTGAATGCTGGGCCTCAGCCATGGGGGCGAGGTTGAACGGCCCACTCCATGTCTGCCTTAACCTTCTTCTCTCTCTGCAACATTCTGTGTAGCTGTTTTTCTTCACTTTGAGGTCAGGAGGACTGAGGCTGGGAGGCATCGACGGGCTTTCCTTGCACCACAGAAGCAGAGCCCGGCCTGTAACATGAGCATTTAGAACTAACTGTCTGGGTGGGCAATTGGGAGAATTTGGCACAGACATAGACCAAGAAAAATCCATGCCTCTTATTTTTAATCATCTCAACTTCCCCGGTTTGATCACAGTTCACACAGCGCTAAGTGAAGGCACCTCTGTGTCTGTGTGTTTAGTACTCAGGATGTCCTCTGGTGTGGCTTCTTCTGATCCACCAGGCTTTCTCCCTTTGAATGCTTCTGCTTCGGACCTCTCTGCTGTTCTGAGGAGCAGATGGGCTTTGCCAGTTGACTCACATCAGTCCTCTGCGTTTTCCCCATGAGCAAAGCTATGCTCCAGTGATTTTCCTCTCTAGCCAGGATAATAGACCAGCGTCTCCTCTCGGTGCTCGCAAATGAAGTGTCAGACAGCTGCTTGAGCACAAATGATACCCAGAGGGCTAATTACTACATTATGACACACAAGACACAGGGTCCACTGAAGCTAAGTCTGCCTGATGGTGACGCTTTTTTCAGATCAAGAGGGTTGGCTGCTTGTCTACGATGCTTTTTCATTCACCTGATCATGTCTGGACAAGGTTGGGGAAACTGGATTTCTGGATTGCTTGGGTTTTGGCCTGCAGCCAGCAGTTCCTTCAGCAGCCATTTGATGGGCATCTACTCTGCCGGGTTCTGGAGGCAAAGTTAATGGCAGGCAGTTTTCCTATGGACTCAACAGGAGACGAGACTTGTGAATGGGCACCTCAAGAAACATATTTGATTTAAAAATGTGATGTGAATGGATAAGGTTTCATGAGATGTAAAAGACTTTAATTCTCCCCCGGGAAGACTTTGTGGTCTTCCCCAAGTCAGAGATGACAGGAAGACGTTGTGGGGGCTGGTGGCCCGTGTGAAAGTCAGCTGGAATCATCCACGTGGCCGAAGAAACACAAGTCATTAGGGAAGGAGGCGCCCAAGCCAAGATGGTAAATCCTCGGCCAGCTGAGCTCCTCTCTCCAGGCCATGAGTGACCAACCTGTTGAGAACAGAAGTGTAGGAAGAGTCACCTATAATAAAGTCATGTTTTTATTTCACTAAGATGAAGTGTTCAGTGACTGGCTTCAGAGAATCCGCATCGTCCCTTGGGGAAAAGCCAAATTGCCAAAGGGAAGAGCAGCAGGTGGGGACGGCCGCCCGAGGCCCACGTCACCCGGGAGGGGAACTGCCGGCCCAGGGCACGCCGGCGCTGACCGCAGCCCTTCGGCTCCCGGGAAGTCGCCGGGGAGCCCGCGTGCAGCGGACTGGGCCATGAGGGTCCAGGCTCGGCGTGAGGGAGACGCCCGGCGGGAAGAGGCTTCGCCGGGTGGGTAGGAGGGCGCGGGCCGGTTGTACCGGGTAGGGGGTCGTGGCGCTGCCCTCAGCACAGGACACTCAGGCTTGCACCCGGGTCGGGTGCCGCACGGGCGCTGTCCTGTGTGCACACCACACGCTCGAAATGGCGGCGTGGCTCTCTCCCTAGGAGGTCACAGGGGATCGCGTTGGGCTGTTCTGGTTGCCGTTCGTGTGGGTCGCTCCTTGCTCCCGAGTGGCTGACGGGACTCAGGTCGCGGGGGTTTGGTTTGGGAGCCCGATTCTCTGGTCGCACAGGGAGGGAGGGAGGAGCTGCGGTGCAGACCTTAGGCGGCAGAAGCAAGCTGCTGCCTGGGGAGGGGGCACGGAACTGCGAGGAGAGAGCGGGGCTTGGGTGGTGGCTCAGGGAGGGGGAGGCAAGTGGAAGGGCCAGGGGCTCCCTGGCACCTGGCTCCCATGCCAGCCTGGAAACTTCCATTGCAGCGGGAAACATAGGCTGCAGTGAGGCCCTGCTAGCCACAGCACTGCAGTCCCATGGGGCTCATTGATCTGAAAATCTGCTGGGCACTGAGGATTGGTTTCCCCGTGCCTGGGGTGGGGGAGGGGATGCCACATGCTCACAGTGAGAGGCGGTGCAGGTCACATCCTGAAGATGTTGCAGGGGAGGGGGTGGCATGGGAGGATGGCTGGCCGTGGTGGCACCCGGGGCACCTCTGTGTCCAGGTCTATCCATGGCAGTCTCACAGGGAGGTTTTTCTCTTTCTCCTCATTGAGTGGTCAGCACCACGTGCCGTTTAACTCAGGTTTCAGAGCACTTTGCAAGTCTCATTAAGCTGGGTGCCCTTCACCAATGTCCTTGCGACTCATGCGACTGCTATTAGTGAACTTTGATGGCTATCTGTATTCCCATAAATATTTCTCATCCGAGCAGGATGACACACTCAGTCATGCCATTATTTATTTCAGTGTTCATAGTAACACTCATTCCCTTACCCAGATGAGGCTTGGAAGAATGGCGTGACTTCCTGCAGTCCGGGTGCTGGTGAGAAAGAGGGCCAGGGCGCTCCCTCAGTCGGTCTGGTGCCACCATCCACATGCTTTCGACTCTGCCACAAGAGATGCAGGGAAAGGTAATATGGTCCTGCCCGTTCCACGGGTCATTTCCTGGATTTCTTGGGGAAGAGCTGATGCTGTTTTACAAGATCCAGGATGGTTTGTTGCCATCAAAACAAGAGATAGATGCAAGGAGTGCTAACATTGGCAATTGGCTCGCTAAGTGTTAGACGTCCTCTTGAACCTCCTCACCGCCTGTGAGCTTTGGAAAGTTGTTCCCATCTTACAGTTACGGACTGAAGCCAAGGAGGCAAATTGTTTGCTAAAAGTCACGAGTAATGTGAGTTGGCTTCTGACTGTGACAGTGCACCCCAGAGCCTTGCCCAGTATGTAACCCTGTTCTTGCACCCTGAGGATTTGGCTCTAGTAGAGCCAGCAGGAAGCCCAGGCCACTGCTCATTCAGGCAAATGCCTGTGGCTGGTTGTGTTTTCCAAAGACAGTGACAATCATATTTCACACCTGATGCAACTTTCCGATTGGCCTTGGCATGTCTCCTGTGCTAGCCCCGTCCTGTGCGGGAGCCATGCAGGCCTCGGAGTGGCCCTGGTCCTGGATGAGCTATCAGTCCACGGCAGGTATTTGCTGTCCAGCCACAGGGGGCACCTTCTGGGCAGTGCATTTTACAGCTCAGGCTCCCCAGCCACCTGACAGCCATGTGTGGGTAGAGACAGCCGCTCCTGCACAGCCCGCTCAAACAGCAAGTCCTGAGAAGAGTGAATGGGTGCCATTGTCTTTGGTCCTCACACGCTCACGGGATGTGTTTTGCAGCCACACCCTCTTCCTGTTACATTTGGCACCAGGTGGTGGTGGTAGTATTAGAAGGGATCCCACGAAGGGTTAACATTTGTGTGGCAGGCACCACCCCACACTCTGCCTCACAACCTCTCTGGTCTATTTCTCAAGTTGATGCTGTGGGGGAAGTTCTGTTATTCCGAGGAATGCCAGAAGGCTAGTGCCTCACGCATGGCGCAGTAGAGAGGCTGGTGCCTCACGCATGGCGCAGTAGAGAGGCTAGTGCCTCACCCATGGCGCAGTAGGCGTGTGGTAGGACTGGCCCTGAGCTGAAGTCCTCTCAGTGCACACAGCGTCATGGTACCAGCATGTTCTTCTCTGTTGGATCCTGGTACCCTCAGAGATGGAAACTAGAAGCAGTGCACCGGAGGAGGCCGGGACTGGAGAGGCTGACGGCGAGCCTGAGCGTTCCTGCATGTGGAGAGCAGGGTGCTCCCCTTTGACAGCGTGAGTGAAGGTGATTGGTAATACACTGTGCAGATATTTAAAATGGAAATGTTTTTCAAAAAAGATGAGCCACATCGTGTGTCAGGCGTGTCACCCGTGTGATTTTATCAACTGCACTGTGCTACACATGTGTTTTAGCCCATTTCTGGGTGAGGACACTAAGACACAGGCCAGGTGATTTCCTGGAAGTCAATTGCGTTAATGTAGCCCGACCGCGAGGCCCTGGCTAGCAACTGTCTCATTGACAGCGCTAAGGCGGATGCACCTGCAACCCCAGAAACCACATGTGCATTGATGGGAAGGACCAGCCCATCCGTGGTGAGATGCTGGGTGGGACACCAGCAAGGGCGGTGGGTGACTGCCCCCAGGGCATCTCAGAAGGCCACGAGCTGCATCGTGGAGCTGATGGGCACAACTGCAACTCAGCGTTCCCACTTGCTGGGGCCCACGTATCATCAGAACTGCAGAGCCTCTCTTAGCTCTCTAACACATGGGAAAGCCTCTTCAGGCTTGCGTGGTCCTGAGAAGAGTGGATGGCATTAAGAGGCCATGTTTGATTCTGCTTAGATGAGCACTCCTTGCTTCTGCTGGAAAATACTAGAATGTCCCAAGATGCTTCTGTGTCAACCATGGGCATCTCTGTCCTGCCTGGAGACTCACTAAAGGAGGTCAAGCAGCCTCAAAAGACTTCTCCACCCCAAAGGAAGTGATCAGCAAGTGGACAGTCTGAAGCCCAGAGCACTGGGACCAAATGTCAGCCCTGCTGGGACTGGCCCCAGGGTATCCAGGGGGGATGGTTTTCGATACCCAAACCCCTGATGCTCAACTCCTTCATATAACTTGGTGTAGTGTTTACTCATATACAGGTACAACTCGCACATAGTTTCCATCATCTGCAGGTGCCTTGCAGTGCCCTATACAGTAAGTTATGTAATCGTTACAGTGTGTTGCTTAGGCAATGATGACAAGAAGAGTCTGGATGTGCTCAGTTGGTACATTTTTTTCCTGAATATTTTTGAGCTGCATTTTCTTGAATCCATGCGTGTGGAACCACTGATAGAGAAAGCCAGCCGCATTTCAGGACAAAATTGGAGGCAAGGGGAAGGCAGCCTGTGGAGACAATTTCTCCTATCTTGATGGTACAAGACCATTTATGAGGAAAACATGTTTTAGAAATAGAGGCACCTGTTCCCACCGCTTATTCCAGTTCTGAAGTCAAGGGTATCTGCTTGGATTTTTAAAAAGGAGGGAACTGGAAAGACCCTGGGTTGCCATAGGAATGATGATGTCTCTTCCAATCAGAGCAGTATGAACTCAAGTGAAAAATTGGAATCTGGAGAAGATGAGGCATTCCAGAGGAAAAAACATCCATTGTCCTCCAAAAAAAAAAATCTACAGCCAGTCAGGAGAAATGAATGCTCAAGGGTGTGTGAAGGACAGACTTGCGAGTTTCTGAGTGTTAAATAAGCACTGGGGAGTTTTGGCTGGTCTGGTTTGAAGGTTAACTTCCATATTAACTTGAAGTCTGTATTAGAGTTGATTTCCATCCTTGTCACTCAGTTGCGGAGAAGACGGGGCCCTGACAAACCCTCAGGGCTTCAGGAAAGATCTGCAGGTCTGGAGAGAATGTGGGGGTGCCCTCTGGGTTCCCTGTCCTTTGAAACAGTTGCTAACCAGGTGCTGAGGTTGCGATTTGGGCCAGACAAGCTCATAGTTGGTTCCTGGTCCCACACTTGGTGTGGGAATTAACCCCTGGGTCTCCTTTTGCTTCTCTGAGTGCACAGGACATATCCGCTTCACAGACCCAACTACCTCCAGTGTGCAAAGCTGAACACGATGCCCGGGCTGCAGCTCCACAGGGGTTGGTGGAGTTCTCTGTCCTGGGTCCAACTGACTTCACTCCTCCGTCTTCCAGTTCAATTCACACTGTGTGTTCAAGGATCCAGTCTCTGGATTCAGATGCATTGGGACAAGATCACTGGTGTGTGACAGACACCCGACATAATCATTTGAAACAAGATCAATTTTACATTTCCTCTTGCCTACACTAAGTCCCATGACATGGAGCACAGGTGGGTGCTGGCATCGGGGGCCTGGGCTTGTGCAGTGGGAGGACCTGCAGGGAATAGGCAGGGGGTGCCACAGGCGTCAAGTCCGGGCCTGAGCTGAGTTCTCTTGCTGCTTCCACCTTGGCCCTGTGGTGACACTCACATGAAGGGCCTCCTGGTGGGAGGAAAGGGAGTGGCTCTCAGGTAGATCAGGCCAATGTGTATTCCAACAAAAAGGCATAGAATGTATGGCATTGCAGTAAATGCATTTAGTGCTGACGTGAACGACCCTGTCTATATTTAAGCAGTCAGCTCACCAGGGTTTCCTGTTCCTGTTTGCAGCTCTGCCTCTTCACAGAAGGGAGAGGGATGGGGGCTACTTCAGCAGGTTGTTTGAAGCAGCAGCATCGTCTGCACCCAGGTAGCTAACCAGGCCACAGAATGCCTCGGCAGCCCTCAGTCCTCTTGCCTGTTAGTCTGTGAGCTTGGTCACTCCATTTAGCAAGTCCTTGGGAAACACGCAGGAGCAAAAGACCATGGGAGTGGCTCCCTCCGCCACCAGTCTCCCGAGTCTCTGCAGCAGACACAACAGGGCACCGGGGAGACACACTGAGTGCACAGGACTGGTGTGCACAGCAAGAACAGACGCCGGTCTACCCCGTGAGCTGGCTGCTGTCAGCTGTCCCCACCTCCACGGGGAGGACATGAGGTCAGCATGTCCCGTAAGGTCCCCGGAGTCACACCCTGGGAAGTGGGGGCGCCACTATTTGCACCTCACTGTGTTTGCCCCCAGGCCTGTGCTGGCTACCTAAGCAATTGGTAAAGAAACAGTAAAACATGTTCATGGAATAAATTCAAAGAACAAGCACTAAGAATAGGCAGAACATGGTATTTCATTTAGAATCTAGACCAAACTTGTGTGAAACGTTCGGGAGGAAGGAAATAAAGAGGCGGTGCTCAGAATGTTGACACCATGGGAGTCAGCAAAGATTAGAACCCAGGACCCCAGCACCACCCCGAAATGCTTCCCCTGCACAGCAGTGCCGCTTCTGCGTCCCGTGCTTTGGGGTGTTGCTTTTGTATCCATTCTTCCATATAACGGCTTGTATTAGCTTTCCACAAGTAAGAAAAGGTACAGAAAATTAATGGGTGAAATGAAACACAACAGATTAAAAATGAAACTAAACTATGTTGGCTTGCAGTAAGCCTGTAGGAGGTTTGGCTGCGGCCTTCCTCGCCCTCGGCACTGTGGTCTGCACGGATGTGCCCCCACCCACGAGGAGATGGCATTCGAGGGAGTGGTCTTTGGAACTGGAGCCCTGAGAAGGAGACCAGACAGCACTCCCACCCCCAGCTGCCCTTTCCAGCAGGGCAGTGAGAAGCGAGCAGGCACTCAGACACCAAGTCTGCAGGGCCTTGATCTTGGCTCTCCTAGCTCCTGGCCTGTGAGAAATAGATGTTTGCTGTTGATCAGCCACCCAGCCAGCGGTCTGATGCAGCAGCCCACCTGGCTCAGCCCTCAGAGCTGGCTGTGGGTTCACAAGGAGAGATGGAGCCTGTGCGTGCTCCCTGGCCCAACCCTGAGCTGGTCTGTCTGCAGCTGGACCGAGCACAGCAGCTGTGCCTGCTGGGCTGAGTCCCACAGCACAGTTTCCCAGAGAGATCTTTTTGTAAGCTGCTTTCGCTTGGTCACGGGGCGGTCTTTCAGAACTTTGTTTGGCTTCAGGTTTCTTTTTGCTTTGTTTCACTTGTTACTTCCAAGGAGGAACAATGCTTAATGGAATAGGGTATGTAAGACAAGTCCACAACTCCTCAGGGTGCACGTGGAAGACACCCACAGATGAGAAGCCCAGCCCCTCTGCCTGAGCACCCAACAGGTATAAAAAGGCTTCCCTCCCCCAACCTGTGCATCCCTGGCTGTGTGTGGCAGGTGTGTGGAAAGGCAGAGGCACCCAGTGAGTGCTCCACCCTCCCACTGTTTCACCATCCCTACTCCTGTGCACCTGGCCAGCTGGTGTGGGGAGAGGCCAGGCTGTAACAGGCCTCCCAGTGCCCTTTGCAGTAACACAGTGAGGGAGCCAGATAAAACCCGAGGCTTTCAGTCAAAGACCTGAGGGCAACAGAATTTTCAGCCTCTTGCTTGCTTGGACTGCTGATTCATAGCCCTGACTTCTGTTGTTGACGAAGGGAGCTTGGATCAAATTATCCTGCTCCCGAAGAGGCCAAACAGCCCACATGTCCTGGCAGCCTTTCTCCTGTTGAGTCACTGAGATTAAAGATTGCAAAGACCTATTATTTCCTCTGTCCATCATCAGGGGGTTGATGTACAACAGAGTCTTATTTCAACGCCTCTGTTTCTTCTTCCTTCTGACTCTAATTAAAATAGCTGAGAAAATATCTCCAGCCTAATTTGGAGTCAGCAGAGCGAAAGAATGATGGCTATGTCAAATCAAATCAACCGGTATTTATTGAGTAACTGCACTCTTCATTGAAATTCTCCTTTGTGGTCCTTTTCTTAACAGTGTTACTTCCTCAACTGGCTCTCTGAAGCCAGTGATTTGGGTCCATTAAAAATCATCTAAGTAATAATAGTTGGACGTTGCTTATTGATCACACGCTTTGTGTCTGGGCTTATGCTTTGTGTGTTGTATTTATCATTACCGCTGCCTGGAGGACAGACCATGTGCTCTCCTTTTATAAATGAATCAGAGACCACGAGAAGCTAGATAGCTTTGTAACGTCCACCAGGCCCCTTTGCCGGTCACTCATGGAAGCATCACCACAGCTGTACGTCAGGGCCCTGTCCTGATGCCTTTCCACAGACGCATCTTCCTCAAGATCTTGTTGACCCACCTCCGCCAGTATCAGTTTCCAGACTTCACACGTTATGAGCATCGTTCGTTAGAGGGAGGAACGGAAAGACACATTCCCAGAGAAAGGAGCAACTCGTGAAGCCCCAGGCAGCTCACAGAGAAGCCTCCGCCTCAGGTGTCACAGCAGCCCCCGCACACTGAAAAGGTGCAGGAGCCTCAGCTGCCAGCCTTCTCCCTGTTAGAATGACAGCTCACGGTTCCGTCCATCTTCCCTGGGAGCCAACCCAATGCTCTGCCCCTTCGTGTGCAGTTGCTCCTGCCATAGCGTAATGCTGAGGCGCTGCTCAGGGAATGGAGAAATAAAATGCTTTGTTTGCATGCCTTGCAAACAAAACGCGTAGCAAGCATTAGCTTTGTTCTCCCCATTAAACACATATTTCACAGCAAATCTCCGTGTATCATGTCTTGCTCCAAGGCGCAGGTCAATAAGCGCTGTCATCGAGGAACTCATCAGGGGCTGATTTGTGGAGCCATCGATCCAGCCAGTAGCATCCCCTGAACATCTCCAGGTGCCGATGGATTCTGCTTGTTTGCTTCTGATTTCACTGTCAGGAGCAGCACACACGCTACACATTGATTACGCTCTATCTGTGTGTCGAAGGTTAATCACATTGTGTGTTTGAGGGCTGCATCTCCCTTATTCCTCTAAGCTGTGTGAGTTATTGCATTGGCCTGGGAGGTCGAAATCAACATCTATCAGTTGAATTATGGCCTAGATTGCATTTGAGGTTCTGATTATTTGGACTTTCCACAGGATCGATGACAAGTGTGACCTCCAGGAAAGACTGGTCAAGAGGCTTTTTAAAGTAAAACATCTTCAAATTTAAATTCTATAAATCAAGCACATACTGGGGAAACTCTCTTAGGCTCCAGCAGTCTTGCCATCTCCCATACGTCGCACTTTAATTTCTATGGATGATGTGTTATTATACTCTGGTTTGGGGAAAGGAAGCTGGAAGGTTTTATGAGAGGCAGAGCAAGACTCTGAGGTAGGGGTTGTCCTGCGTCTTTCTACCATTCCGTGCTGTGAGGCAAGGTAGGCAAACTGTGGTCCTGTTTTTCTAAATGGTGTTTTAGCAGAATGCAGCCACATCCATTGGCTCATGGATTGTCTAGGGAAGCTTTGCAATGGAGTGACAAGTCCTGTAGCTGCAGCAAGGAACATGTACCCCACAGAGACTAACATGCTTCCTCGCTGGCCCTTCATGGAAAAATACTGTCGATCTCTGCTGTGAATTATTACCATATTTCCCCAGAATACACAGTGAGGAATGAGCATGGGTCCTACTTTTTAGTAACATAAATTCTGGTTGAAAAGATCAACAGATCCGTAAGTCGCTCTGCAACTGGTGTGTTCTAGTTTGGGTTTTGAAATAGGGACCATGATTTTTCTGTCCCAAGTAAATAATTTGAGCTGTATATGGCTTTGGCAAGAATACCATTTTCCCACCCTAGGATTCCCCCTCCTTCCATGAGAACTGAGGGCCCCTGGGGGCCCCCACAGTCCACTCTGAGACACAGCTGCTCAGTTGGAAGCAAACCAGCTGCCTTGCAGGCTGCACGCTCCATGGCCAATGGCACTGTTAGCGTCTGTGATGTCACTGCTGAGACACAGTTGCCCTGTGCAGAATGTGAGTGGAGACAGTATTCCATGACCTGAGAATCCTATCCAGGCACCTCTCCTTGTTGGCCGAGAGCCGTTCTGAGTGAGCATTGTCCCTTGTGCTGGTCGTCTGGATTCTTGGGACTCCTAGAGGACATGAGAGCAGGACTGGCCTCGGGCCTGAGCATCGTCGGTGTGGGTGTCGTCTCCTCCCCACCCTGCACCTGTGAGGCTTGGCATGGCATCATTCTGGATTCCTCTGTACAATGGATTGCTTTGAATACCTCGATTTCCATTTTTGAAGACTTTGACACAGAAGGTTAGCCCTGTTCTCTAGAATCTCAAGTCAATAAACAGTTTCTCTGCATTCTTCAATTTAGTGTAACTCAAGGGCCTCCCAGCCAATTCAGGATAGTGTGCCTGTGGTCCAACCATTTGATGGGAGAGTTTCCTGCTGCTCAGAAACTGTGCCTGCTGGGAATGAAACATGATGCTGGATCTGCTCTTGTTGCTCTTGCCTTTAGGTGCAGACACCACACTTGTGAGTTAACCTTGGAGAGAGCTGAGATGGCACTAATTGAGAAGCTGCTTCTATTTCCCTTCTTGTTTAGACTCAAAACTGGGAGAGCTCCCCCAAAACTCCAATTCCTCCCCACACCTCAAAGCAGAGATCCGTGGATGATGACATCGCTTTTCAAACATGCAGAGCGTATCACGAGTGTGGAGGGATATTGCTTCTGACTGTCATGTATATCGGCACATGACTGTCACGTATATTGCACATGACTGTTTTTAGCCATGAGTGATGAGCAATACACACTGACTTCAATTCTTCTTAAACATAGTTTTCTGTGGCTGTAGTGCTCTTAGCAAAATACTCCCTGGCAGGCTAGGTCATTGCAGGGAGTGGGGTGTGTCACCTGGCAGCAACCCTGGAAGCCCTCCTGTGACCAGCACGGACACCAACAGGAAATCAACAGACTGAGAAACACTCATTCCAGTGAGGTTGGCGTCTTTGTTTTCCTTCTAGTCCTCAAGTCTCTTAAGATTTTTAAAAAAGATTTATTTATTTGTTAGAGTTACAGACAGAGGGAGAGACAAAGAGAAAGGTTGTCATCCACTGGTTCACTCCCCAAATGGCTGCAACAGCCGGAGCTGGGCTGCTCAGGAGCCAGGAGCGTCTTCCACATCTCCCATGTGGGTGCAGAGGTCCAAGCGCTTGGGGCATCTTCCTCTGCTTTCCCTGGCCACAGCAGAGAGCTGGATCGGAAGAGGAGCAACTGAGACACAAGATCGAGATCACTGCAGGTGGCAACTTTAGCCGCTGTGCCAGAGCGCCGGCCCTCAGCTGTATAACAACGACCATGATGGAGTCCATCAATACAGAAGAATAGCTGGGGTCCCAGCTCTCGGACTAAAAGGCCAAGAGGAATTTCCACAGTAAACCAGAGGCTGGATGCTCTATGTCAATTTTTCAGGAGTGCTGTGAGGACCAGTGTTAGGATGGAAGTGAATTCCTCACTCCTCAACCCCAATCCAAAACGTGCACTCATTTGTGGCTCTTTCCCTACTCAGGGGATCACCGCAGTAGGGGGTACCCTCTGGCCCTGAGAATTCCTTCCTGTGACACCTCCCCAGCCTGGGTGGAGGGCAGTGAGAGGCTGGAGGAGAGGGATACTGCTCAGAGAGTTTGACATGGCAGAGAGTGAGTTTCAATCCCGAACTGATTGAGTAATCACCCGTGAAAAGTCCATTTTGGACTGGGAGGGGCCGTCAGCATCTCTGCATAGGAGGGCCAGAGAGATTGCGCTGCTGGGGAGGAGCCGGGAAACGGGAAACTCAACCTGCACGGAGCTTGCGGTGGTGCCACTGAAGGGACAAGGTGAGGACCTGCTGGACGTTTGTGTGAATGCAGCCCAAAGCCAAGGGAGCGGAGCAAGCGTCACTAGAGCTTCCCTCTCCTTGGGATCCACATTCCTGCAAAACTGCCATCCAACCCACCAGACAAGGACATTGGAGCAGAAGTGCTGTCTGCCACTTCCTGGTGGGAGCACTTAGGGGCTGCAGCACAGCCCTCCCTGCCCCTTCAGCCGTGGCAAACCCTGAAGACTGGGAGAACACGGTGATGTCATAAGACGATGGCAGTTTCCTCACCCCGGGGTTGTAGGCGGAGCCATGTTGGACACACATCACGGCAGGAAACAAGACATTGTTATTGTAAGTCACTAGGATTTAGGATTTGTTGTTACTATGGTTGGTATATTCTGCTGGTAACGGTGTTTAGTTACAGAAGACAGAACTGTGTCCTCGTACACCTAGTTTGATGTTCGAGAATTTTAAACCTGCTATACAACTATTTAACTTTGTTGAAGTCAACTGCGACTGCTCAGCAGGTGTGGCTGCTCAGGCCTGTTACTGTGGAAGCAGCACACGTCTCAGAGCGGGCTGCCCACCTGCGGTTCCTCCCTGGGCTGCACACGGCGTGAGAGCCCTGCAGCCCTTGGAGAGGGAAGTTATCCTTAAAAGAAATCCCAGACACAAACAAGTGACTCCATCTGGAGTGCAACCGAAGAAACACAAGATGCTTTCCATGCTGAAGCACAAAACAGGTCTCAGCCTGCTCTCCTGCCCTGGCAAGGCGAGCGAGTTTGTGGGCGGAGCCCCAAGTCTCACAGTCTGGTGGAAATGAGGGCCTTCCTGAATCTGCCATACTGCAACCCCCAGGCTCTCAGATCCGTGGCTCAAAGGCAGGAAAAAGGGCTGCCAGGGTGGATGGAGGCTGACTCGGAGTCGAAGCCCCACTGGACAGGGCACCTGCACACCGGCCACCTGAGAGCCCGTGATGCCTGACAGCCCCAAGGGCCCCGAGTTGGGGTGCAACTCTCTCCTCTGCCCTAGTGCCTCCCTTTCTCGTGGGTGTTTCCAATAAAAACTGGGGTTCAAGATTATGATAACTAAAGGGTTCTGGAGCAATGGAAGGTCCCACAAAGCCCCTAAAATATTCACTGGACCCTGTGAGGGTTTAAAGTTCACTTTTCCATGGCCAGTGGGTCAAAGTGAAGGGCAGAGGCCCCTGTCTTCTGTTTAGACTTGTTTCTACTGACATGATTAAAGCTGCAGCTGAGGCCTTCCCAAGGTCAGAAGAAAAAAAAGCGAGGCATCTGTCCTGGGAATGAAATGTGGTTGTTATCTGCCTGTGAGTGCTCCGACTGTAGTCCTTATCTGCCTTCCTTACGAATGCTCCAACTGTAGTCCCCATCTGCCTTCCTTACGAATGCTCCGGCTGTAGTCCTTATCTGCCTGCCTGTGAGCACGCCGACTGTAGCCCCCATCTGCCTGTGAGCGCTCTGGCTGTAGTCCCCATCTGCCTGCCTGTGAGTGCTCCGGCTGTAGTCCTTATCTGCCTGCCTGTGAGTGCTCCGACTGTAGTCCCCATCTGCCTGCCTGTGAGTGCTCCGACTGTAGTCCTCATCTGCGGATATGGAACCACTTCAGGTTCTGCTTGTGAGTACAGAGCAAAGAGGTTAACCCTTGCCAGACCATGTGGTATTCAGTGTGTACGGAGAAAAAAAACAATGTACCCATTCCTGTGGCCGCCAGGTGACATTAGAAAATCCAAGCCAGTGTGTGCAGGGAGCCATACAAGGAGACAAAGAGGCTGAAACCCTATATAAGGAAAAACCCTTCTCTGTCCAGGGCCCAGGGTTTTGGATAAGAAATTCCACTTGGGTCTTTGCTGGCATAATGAAAGACCACTTCCTATTGCAAGACCCTGGTTATCTCGGTGCACGAATCCTGCTACAGCGGTGGTCTTTGGGGCCATGCCCCTCTGTTTTCTTGTGTTACCCAGCACCCTGTGGGTTTAGCTGAGGGCAGCACAAGTGATCTGTACGACACAGGGATAATTCCAGAGCCCCTTTTCCCGGTAGTTCAGTAGAAGCACAGTTTTTCCAGGTCCTGCTAACCACAGTGCCACCGTCCAGGGAGAAGACAAGAAGACACAGACAGCACATGCACACTGTGGGTGCGCTGAGCGTCCAGTCGGGAAGGCTTTCCTACCGTTGGAGCTCAGAGCAAAGCTGCAGCTGTCCTTGTTCTTACTGCCAGAGCCAGTGCGTGCGGGACACCTCCCTTCACTCCCAGGCAGGAAGCCCAGGGTATTTCATTTTGAAGCATCTAATACAGTTGGGTGTTCCAAGTGGGCCTGGCTTTACCCATCTGGTTGGTTGTTTGATTTTGCTTCGATGGGGGAGCATTTGGGCAGTAGAAATCTAAGCTGACCCAGATGCGCCGCAGGTTCTAGGGAGGCCCTGAAGGGGCACCCAGACACTGCACTGCCGAATGCGCATCTATCCCCTGAGGCGCTCACTGTGCGTGTGCTGAGGGCTCCAGGAGAAGAGGCTCTGGGGGGGCAGGGGCCCTGCTGCTGGACGAGCAGGGGCAGCGTGCGGCTCCCCTCACCGCTTGGCTGTGGTCTCTGTGCACAGGTCGCAGAGGGCTGGGCCGTTTGAAAATCGGGAAATGAGCTCCTAGCAATCAGACATCGTTGGCTGTTTCCTGGACATAGGCACCCGGTTGCCTGTGTCATGTCTGTAAGATACTCAGTCTTGGTGATCAGATCACACACGTAGGGGGACAGATTGCAACCCGCGGCATCCTGCAATGGGCAGGGCTCTAAGTGGTTCTTCTAAAAGGAGCCTGAAAGCCAAGGATGCTGTCACCAGGGGGAGCAGCGGTCAGCCCTGTGGGTCAAGTGTCCCTTATCAGGAGCCTGGGAGCTGCGTTTCCACAAAGGCACAAAGATCCGAGACCAACTTTGGGAAGGGCTTCAGACGGGAGTGCTGGCTGGGAAACGGGAAAGTCCAGCTCCTCACAGATGGAGCAGGAGCCGGGCGTCCCAGGCCTGAGCAGGATGGGGGACAAGCAGTGGACTTGACACCGAGTGGTTACCATCAGGACACTGGGAAGATGGCTGGAGGATGGTCACCCCCCTGCCTAGCTCAGCCCAGTGCCTGTCTGGCCCCACCCGGGCTGCTCCAGAGGCTTCTGATGGATGCTCGGGCACAACAGAGTTTGGGTGAAAATGGGCCGCGATCCTCCGACTCTTTTCTGGTGTGGCGCCTGTTGTCAGCCGGCTTGAAGACCAGGTGCGGTTCCAGGAACAGCCTGCTCAGGGGCGACATTGCCGGAGTGACGGCTGATAATCCCAAAGGGACTACTTGTCAGGGAAAAGGTCCCGTCTGGACACATAAGGCCCTAGTGGCTGTGCTCAGAATCCTACTCACCATGATTTAATTGGCAGCATTACTTTAGGAGTGGGTCACAACTAGCTTTAGCTCTCCAGTTACGTAACAACCCCTATGTGCCCTAGTTAATGGCGTGTTTGCGTTTGACTATCCCCGGGCGGTGGCTCAGGGAGCAGGCAGAGAGGCTCCAAGAGGCCTGGGGAGGCCACGGGAGATGTGGGAGGACGGACACAGTCCACTGCTCCGCGAAGAGATCCGGGCCCCCTCGGAGACATTCCCCTGTTGATTGCATGCTGCTTAATTAAAGGCGCCTCTGATTCGGTGCGCTCCCCCACAAAATGTCAGAGCACACCTTCCGTAGGACCACGTTAGCACAGCCGTGTAGGGGAGGTGAAGAGAGCTGGTTTCCGCCTCCAATGAAGCCCTCCCAGGGTGGAGAGGCTCCCGGGTCTCCCACCTGTGACCTCCACCAGTCCAGAGCCGGCACCAGGCTCTGCAGGACCAAGCCTGCACTGGGCGATGGGGTGTAAACTCTTGGGAGAGTGCCCCTCCATGTCTGATCCTTGCTCCTGCAAGTGTTTGGAGTGAAGACTCCAAGTCCCCTCATGGCCCAGGGAAGTCCGGGGATGCCTGTGGCCAGTCGAGTCTCCAGAGAATCTGCACGGCAACATCTCTGCCGTGGGCGGCACCCACCGGAGCCCCCCAGGCCCTCGGCTTCTGGGGCGCGCATGAGTGTGAGGAAGGTCAGCCGAAGGCAAGTTCAGGATGCTGTGTTAGGAGAGGACGGACCCTCAGGCCCCAGCGTCCCCACACGGCACACCACAGTGGCAGCCCCAGGCTGACAACGCATTGTCCCTTCTCTTGGAGGAGAGCCAGCCTGGGTGGCGCAAGTTCAGACAACACCTAAGAGACGGAGCAGGGGAGGGGAAGGCAGGTGCGGGGTCCACACCCCGATCCCTGGAACGTGAGCCCCGTGGTCACGTCACGTCACAGCGTGTAGAGGTGTAGCCGTGGGTTTCTGACGGCCCCAGGCATGGCCACGGTTCCATATCTGGTCCTGGTGCGGGCAGGGCTCCTTCCTTCCACTGAAAATGCCCCAAGGTGCCTGTGGCACTGTTGGGGTGCCTGCCAATGCGCAGCGTGCTCCCGTGCTGGGTCCGCTTGCAGGGGACCCCCTGTGAGGAGCCATCAAGGTTCCAAGGACGTGTGAGCGGCGTCGTCTCTGCTTCTGTCCCTTTCTGCTGTGGTTTCCACACCTGTGCCCCTGCAGGGTCCACGTTGGAACTGAAACCCCAAGGCGACCGGATTAAACCATGAGAGTGGGTCCTGGCGAGTGGGATCCAGCTTTCGAAAGGGCCAGTCAGACCCAGTGGGGCCAGCTCCTCTGCGTGCCTCCGCCCCTTCTGCCAGGTGGGGACACGGCGCTCGTCCGCTCTGGGGGACACGGCAGCAAGGTGCCCTGGTTGGGGGAGACAGTGGCCCTTCTCAGACCCTGAGGCTGCCGGCACCTTGATCTTGGACGCCCGGTCTCTGGGTCCACAAGCAATGCATGTCTGTCCTTGGTAAGTCCCCGGTGTCTGGAATCTGCCTTGGGGCACACAGGGACCAGGACACGACCTAATGCTCTGTAGGGACCACAGCTAAGACAGGGGCTTAGGGTGTGTTCCCAACAGGGTCTGACTCCTCTTGGTGCTTCCTGCCCTTCTACTCTGCTGAGCCGCCCAGCGCCCTCCCTCCGCCGCCCCTGCTGGCTGCCTTGGAGCCCCCCCTCAGTCCCCCATGCCAGCCCGCGCTGGCTGCCTCGGAGTGCCCCCCTCCCTGCCCCATGCCCACCCCTTCTGGATGCCCCAGAGCCCCCCCAGTCCCATGCCAGCCCCCACTGGCAGCCTCTGTGTTCCCAGCACTGCCTCATCACCACCAGGCCCCCTCCCCAGCCTCCCCCAGTTTGCTGTCTGTGTTCATCTTCTGGAATTTGTAAGCTCACACAGAACAAGGGTGTGTGTGTCTCTTCCGCAGCTCTGGCTTGCGAGACGTGAGGTCGTAGTCGTTTGCTCCCCGATCATTGAACACAAGCACACAGCAGTCACAGGCTGCACGGTTGAGAGACGAGGGCTCAAGTTCTGATTCTGAAATCCGGTAATCCAGGGCTTATGTCTGTTGCCATCTAGGCTTCCCCCTCCCACAGATGCGCCTTCCTTCAGGAGCTGCTCATGGAGGAAATCTGTTTCAGGCATGGGCTGGGGGCGGCCGAGGCCCTGGGGACGAGAGCTGGCTGCTCCCCACTCATGCTTTGTGGTGTGGCGCCAGCGCCTTCTCCCCTGGAGAGCTCCCCTACAGAGGAGCGTTCAGCTTTGCTCTTGGCCGGCCCTGTGCCTCGCTCGGGCTCCACCACGCAGCACAGCGGCCTGGAGGCCAGCTGGCGAGGCTCGATGTGGTGCCCGCATGGGATGTCTGAGTTGCAGGTGGTGGTTTTACCTGAAATGCTGGGCTGCAGGTGGGAGCTGGCCCTGCTGCGTGGCCTTCTGTGAGCTCTCACTGCTCAGTCTCGGGAGCCTGCTACAAACATTCAGCAAACACCGGTTGAACGGGTCCTTGTGGTCTGCTGTTTCCTGTCTGTCTGCCGGGGTGTTGAGCTCCCAGGAAGGGAGGTCCCCCCTCAGGCCACACTGCACTGCCAAACAGCAGCAGAAAGAGCTGGGCGGGGCTCTCCGGCTCACAAGTGTGGAGAGCATGACTCCAGGCCTCCCGCCCTGAACCAGGATCTGTGCACATCTCCCCATGGCTCAGCAAGGTGTGGCCACGCACCTGGTCAGCTTCGCACACCGCTGGGCAGGGTGGCCCTGGAGCTCAGGGACTGCCAAGGAGAACAGGTGCAAGCCATGCCCTCGGAGTCCAGTGCTGGGGGCCAACACGGACCCTAAACATCAGCGGTCGTCAGGGGCCTGCCAGCGCCACGGGAGCCTCCTGATCCAGAGCAGAGGGCTGCAGTAACGATGCCGGCAGCTCCGTGCTGTCCGTCCTCACAGTAAAAGTGCCAGGTGCCTGACGCTACGCCCGGATCTAGGCTCTGAGCCACAAGTTCTGCTCTGGCCTCTGATGTCCCTGGAATACAGTAGTTATCAGCACCAATGGGTTCCACACCCGCGGACTCAACCAACCCTGAAGGAAAATACTTCTTACGGATGGCCTCTGCTCTGAACAGAATCAGCGTCTTTTCTTGCCATTGTCCCCTAAACAACGCAGCCCGACAGCGAACTGCAGAGCCCTCCTGGTGTGTGCGCTGCTGTCCAGAGATGGCCTAAGGACCTGGAGGATGTGCGAAGGCTCCGTGCAAATCCATCTGTGGATTGTGGGACCTGGTGCCCCGCGGACACCGAGGAATGACTGTGCCCTGTTTTGCTTGACTCCTGGTTGTCACACTGTGTTCTGGGTGCCGGTGGGGGAGCATGCGACCTCTGAATTGCTGGCAGTGTGCGTGCCAGCCAGTCGCCAGGGCCCTGGCCCAGCACCCCACACCCAGGAAAGGCTTGGTACGAATGATTGACAGAGGAGGTGTGAAATCTGAAGACTGTGCAGATGCCGAGTGATAGGACGTTCGAATATTCCCAAGAGGACTTGAAATGAGTTTCCTGCTCTTACTTGATTCTCCTGTAGGTCACTAAGAGAAGAATAAACCAGCGCACAGATAGGGACGCAGGTGCCCGCTGGGAGGCACAGAGGATGCGGCGATGAGGCTCAGTTTTGTTTCCGTTTCCTGTCCTCAACCACGATTGCAGTCTGATTCTAAGACCCGCGAGGGGCTGACGGGCAGAGAGACGGCCATCTACACACCGATGCACCTCAGCGTGGGCCATGGAAGCCACGAGAACAGGCCCGAGGCAGCCAGTACAGGGCAGAGGACGGGGCGCTTGCTCTGCAGAATCAGGTCAGAGCGGTCAGAGCCCTGGAGTCGTGCAGGTCGTGCAGTGCGCAGGGCCAGCTGGCGCGTGACAGGGACCACGCCAGGCCGTGCCAAGTCCCATCTGAAAGAGGCCACTCGGAATCAGCCCCACCCAGGTGGTCACGGTCACGCGGTCCAACGTGGCCACTTTCCGATTTTGCAGGAGTAGCTGGAGTCTAATGCGTGTGCCCAGGCGGGGCACAAGCGGGCCTCAGACAAGCAGGCAACTCACCCTGTGACCCTGCAATGCTGGTCCTCCCTGTTCATAGGGTGATGTCCTCGGATGCCCTCAGGCGGGACAGCGGACGTCCTCTGAGGAACCGCTCAAGCTCAGGGCAGGAAGCTCCTCCACCGCTCCGGGAGGCGTGGCGTGGGCCCGGTTCCCCTCTGAGGAGGTGACACTGTGCTGTGCTCCTGGGTGGTGTGAAGGCGCGGGCAGCCCACGGCGTCTCCTGGCCAAGCCGAGTGAAGCACTCTTCAGTCACTGCTTACGTGACGTGGTTCCGGGTCCACTCACCAAGCTGGTCCTACCTTTCGGGATGTATTCTGGATTTTTGGTATCCGAGCTTGAACTCGGCGGCGGGGAGATGGGGGCCCTGAGCGGAGCTGTCCGGCCCAGGAGGGGGTTCCGGGGGGGGGGCAGAGTGACAGGGAGAGGCGGGGGCGCGTGCAGGGTTGGCAGTGTGTGTTTTGCCTTTGACTGTGGACGTGCGTTCCCCAGCCTGCACCTTGCGGGCCACAGCAGGTGCCCTGTGACAAAGGGCAGCGCTCTGTGCCCAGAACCCCCCTTTCCTCCTCTGGGACGCAGGTTCAATGCCAACGTCACAGAGGTGAGCAGAGCCGCCCAGGCAGACGGCTTCAGGGCCTCTGCTCGCCTGAGAGCAGCTGGATCCTTCTGAGCCCTGAGCGTCCCGCTGGCTTTGATGGATCTGTTCATCCACGGCACGGAAGCTGAGGACGAGAACCAGAGGAGCTGTGGGTGGTGCGGGCACTCGGTGGCCCCCAAGCTCCCCGTGGTGCAGACGGAACCAGCTGTGCATTCTGGGGGCTCCCAGCGGGGGACGTGGCCTCGCTGCCCTGTGCGCTTGTGCCATGGGGACCCCGGAGCTGCCCCTCGGCTGCTTCTGAAGCTTGAAGCTGGGCGGGGGCTGCTCGTGCGATGCTAAGTCCTGTTCACAGGTGAGCAGTCGTGTTCCACGCGGCCGCGCCTGGCTCTGGCTCCTGGCTCCGACACTGACCTGCTGTCTGGGTTCCAACAGGTTGTTGAGGTAGCCCGGCCTCCATGTCTCAGCAACGAGGGTGCACGACGGTGTTGAGATGCAGCGAAGCAGGGGGGAGCCACACAGCTCCTGACGCCCCCGAGAGCTCAGCTGTGGCAGTCGCTCAGAGCCCAAAGCCATGGTTCCCAGGCTCCTGCTCCAGGGCTGGGCCCTGTGTGTGCATAGATGGGTTAAAAACCCATGTTGTGTCACTTACCAAGGTCAGTTATCTCTGAATTCAACGAGTGCCCATAAGAGAAATGTCGGTGAGTCTTTGGAACGATTGGCTTTAAGCGCAGGGGAGTATTCAATGACACAGCGATCGGTGCCGACCAAGCGTGTTGGTTCGTTTCTCCACTACTATAGTGGGATACCTGGGGCTCGGAGCCCTGATGGAGGGCGTGATTTTGGCGGTCCCAGGCAAGGGCTCAGGGCTCCAGGTGGTGAGGGACAGGGGCAGGCGTGTGTCTCTGTCCTCGGCTTCTCCCCCTTTGCTCAGGAAGCCGCCAGGACTCGGCCGTGGGGCTCCATCCTGCCGCACTCACATAATCCTGACCACTTCCCCAAGGCCTGCCTCCTGCCCTGCCCCGAGAGGGCGGGCCCCAGTGTCCTCCGAGACTCAGAGCGAGTCCCCGGATGGCTGTGAGGGGAGCATTCGGGGCTCACGTGTGCCCGTGCCAGAGGGGCTGAGGACAGACAGGGAGGGGCTCTGCACCTGCTTTTGCACACGCGCCCGCCCCCCTCCCCCTTCCTTTTGAACTTGCCTTGCAGATCGTGGAGCCGGTTCTGATGTCAGCCTCTGTGCGTCACACACAGGCTCCAGAGCAATCCCTCTCTGTGCCTACAGCCCACAGATGGGGGCTCAGGGCCGGGCCAGCCGAGTGGGAGCTGGTGTTTCACCCTCCAGGGGTGTCTTATGAAGTAATAGGAAGCCCCCAGTGCAGGGAAGCCACCCAAGCCTTCAGTTACTTGTGGAACATCTGCCAGTAGCAGGAGGAGGCTGGGGACGATTACTACTGGCAAAATGAGCGACTGAGTTAGACTTTCTAGAAATAACGACAGAGAAGCAACTTCTGCGTCTGGTGGAGGAGTCTGCACGCCCATCGCCTGCTCCTGTGGAGTCGGTGCCTCGGCCCAGCACCCGTGGCATCACCCTGCCCGGCCCCCTCAGCGCGTTCTCCTTCTCAGGTCACGTGATGGATGTATTGTGCTGCTGTGTGCACGCACACACCCGCATACACACACACACCCACACCCCCCCACATGCACACACACACACACACACACACACACACACTGGAATGAAAATTATCCAGAGAAAGCACTTCCTAGCCCGCTGTGTGTGCTGCCTTCTGTGTGTTCCTGTTCCATTCAGTTCTACCGTATCATTTTATCAATTGCTGGTTGTAACTCATTAAATGTATTTCAGAACACACCAGCTGCAGTTTGCAAGACCCCAGCTGCAGGATCTTTGCGGGGTGTTGAGGTGGGTGCCCTGCGATGAGACGGTGTGGGCGACCCCTGGCTGGGTTGGCCCAGTTCCTGTCTACACCGCGAAAGAACTCAGGAACCAACATGGATCAGTGCGTGGGTGGGAGAGCAAGCTGGACTTAGAACGAGAGTGCTCGCTGCACGCAGCAGCGGGGAGCAAGCCCACCCTCCCAAGAAGAAGCAGGCAGGTACCTGTGCCGGGCAGGCTGGGTGCTTGATTCTAAGAGATGTCACTTCTCTGGGCAGACGCGGCCGTGGCCCGGGCTCCACTGGGGGAAGGGATGCTTCCCTCGTTCTAGGAAGGAGAACGGAGTTGGCTTTGAGACACGGTCCCCTGATGAGGCGGGCGTGAGCGAAGAGCAAAATCCAGCTGGGACCTCCCGTTTACTTCAGGAAATGAAGGCAAGTCAGAAAACCATAGAGCCCGGCACAGGTCTCATTAACTGTCTGAAAGCGGTGTCTCCAGTGGCGCCCCTAAAAGAAGGATCTGTAAAGTTCTTGGGGGGGGGGGCGATTGCTTTCCTCGCACCAGCCAGTAACCAGAAGTAGCCTCCTTGCCAGCTCCAATCGAAGGCCGCACGGGTGTGTGTTTCAAGGCCGAACGATTCTGAACAAAACAGATTGGCACACATTTCGCTGGTGGTGAGACGGGGTGATGCGGTCTCTCCCCCGAATCCTGAACTCCGCGAGGTCTCAGGACGCCCCGTGAGCTGCACAACGCGGCACTCGCTGGCCTCTGGGCCCTGCCCCAGCGCTGGCTCTGCCCTGCCCAGTGGCGTTTGCCTGTCAGGGCCAACGTGAGCCGGCCTTTGGGGGGACCCTGAGTGGCACGGGGGCTGTGACGATGCGGCCGCCTCACGGGGACCGGGTTAAGGCCGTGGCCTTTCTGGGTGCCTTGCTTATTAGACAATTCTGTTTCATTTTACATTTCCAATTCTTCCCTTTATTTCTTTTTAAAAAACTACCTCGATGTGTTAATTTAGTTTTAGGATTTATGATGGATCTGGGCTTAGTTTTCCACTTTAGCACAGGGGCTTAGGCAGTTCCTGGTGCTCTGTCGCCTGCCACCTTCCCCAGCGGCACAGGGCTGGGGAGCGGTGAGCGCAGTCCCCATGGGAGCGCACTGTGATGTCAGCAGAGGCGGCAAGTGGGGCTGCAGCCCCAGACACACGCAGACGTGCGAGGCAGCCTGAAGCCTCCGAAAGGTCGCAGAGCACACGGGACACCTGCCATTCCTGTGCTCGCCCAGCCCACACACTCCGGATTCTTATCCCAAGGGACAGCTCAGGTCCATGCAGGAATGAGGGGCCCTGCGGCGTGGGGCTTGCTGTGCCACTGGCGTGAACATGCCCCTCCTGAGGAATGTGACTTGGGAGCTGGGCTTTGTGGGCAGAGCAGAGGCTCAGCCCCCGGGGACTGCCGGCCCCCCAGGGAGTTTGGGTGCAGGGCAGCTGGCTGCGGGCGCCATCCTTGCTCTCTGCTGCCACCCCAGGGTGCCAAGGCCAGGGGGCGTTTCCAGCAGCGAGGGGAGTCAGTGAGCCCCTCCGAGACAGCTCCGGGAGTTCCCCCAGCCCACAGGCCTGTGGTCATCCATCAGGCCATGGGGCCCGTCACCTCTGGGGCAGGGGAGCGCTTGCCCTGCAGTCTGGAGCTGAGAAGCCAGCGTCTGGAAGTTGGCAGGAGGCGGTGCCCCCCTCCCCGCTCATTCGCTCACCCTTTCTGTGGGCGTCTCTGCTCCTGAGCCCCCTCCGCCCTCTGCACTCAGCTCAAGTGTTCAGATCACGCCGCATGTCCACAGCAGACCCATCTGGAACCCTGGGCTCCAGTCTTCCTCCGCCTCTCCCAGTCCTGCTTCCGAGACGTGCTCGGTCGGCCCACAGAGCCTGGCTGCCCTTGTGTCCTGGGGCCTCCCCTCCCCATGGGCTGTGTGCCCTGGAGTGAGTGGAATGAGGATCCACAGGCCTGGAGGGTTAGGCAATGAGCAAGGCCAGTGCGCTGGGAGCCATGCCTGGAAGCCGGTGAGTGTGTGATACCCGCGGTGCCCCTGCTGATGTGGGCGCTGGCCATGGTGCTCGGAAGACGCTGGGTGCAGCTTCTCCTTGGGCACCGTGCGATGGACGGTAGTTTCTCTCCAGCATTGGCGACTCCTCTGAACTTCAGTTCCTGGTCCACTTCTGGGCTGGGAGTTGCCTGAGGAGGGTTGGGTGACACAGGGCCCGGCCCTCCTTCCAGCGCCCTGCTAATCTTCCCCCCGCGCACAGCACAGCACTGGCCACCCCCACCCACGCGTCTTTTTCTTCTTCCCACCTCCAGGCCACAGCTCAGCGGCTGGCATCAGGGACGCTCGATCCAGGGCACGTCTGAGAAGTGATAGTGCTTCGCTCCGCACCTGGCTCGTGGCTTCCGTCCTGTGGCCACTGGGCATGGCAGTGGCAGGGAGGGGACAATGCTGACGATTTGTTCCATGCATCGGTGAGTGGGAAGATCATGAGAAGTGATGACGGAGGCCGAGTTCACCAGCAAAGCGAGGCCCTCAGCTGAGCTGCCTCTCTGCTTCCCCCAGGGAGCGTCTGTGCACGCGAGACAAGTGGAACCTGGTATTCTCAGCCAGGATCGTGGCTCCTCTGTGATTAGATTGCTCCCCGGCCCTGGGTGTGCATCCGGGTACCGGCTCTTTCCTCCATCGAGAGGCATCCGTGAGCGATAGCGCATAGGAGCTGAAGCCAAGACAAGAAATGAGCAGAGGCAGGGCAGGGGGGGAGCTTGGGGCAGGGAGGGCTCTCCCGCATCGAGGGGCTCCCCGCACATCTCTGCAGGCCGGCACTTCCGTGGCCACAGCAGGCGTGTTCCGGGAATGCACGTGACGGGCGCCGCGTGTCTCTCATGAGCCGGGAAGCATTTTCAGAACGTAAAAGGTTCGTCAACTGGGCGTTTGCTCCTCCCAAGCCTGTGGTCCAGGGCCCCCATCTCCAGCTGCCCTCCCTGTGGCGACTCAGCGCAGACGTGGGTCCCGGGCTGCTCCCGGTTTATCCCAGCGGTGCTTGGCATCAGAGCAGCCGCCCTGACAGAACGGGGTTCTGCTTCTGCGGCACAGACGGCAGTGTCGGATCTTCTCGCAGAGCCCAGGAATTCCAACGCCTCACTCCGGGACGAGGAAGAGGGGGCCATGCTGGGAATTCCAGACGCAGCGTGTGAGGAGCCACACGCCGTGGCTGTGGAGGCTTGGAGTTCGCGAATCCAGGCAGCTGGTTCTCACTCTCGCCCCCACTCTCCTCTGCTTTTCCATGTCGCCCTCACTCGATGGTTTCCCACTTAACAAAGACCGATTTCCTATTCCCTGTTTGCCAGTGCTGGCCTCTAGAGCCCGATTTAGCCAGGGAGGCTGACCTAGTGTGCGGAGTTTAACAGGGAAGGAAATAGCCTATTACACACGTTATCGCAGAAGCCAGGAAGGGCCCGGGGACCGGACGCATCCCAGGGCAGAGGGCTGGAGCCCCGAGCCTGCAGGGAGCAGCCACCGGCTGGCGTCAAGGTCTCGCTACTCGGGAAATCTCCCAGTGACAGCAGCCAGCACCCATGCTGCTGCCTCGCCGCCCTGGGGTCCCTCCCTCCAGGTGCTGCCAGCGCTGTCCTGGGCCATGGCTGCACTCTCACACTGGGCTGCAGCCGCTTTCCCTGGGGGTGGACGCTGGCCTCTCTCCCTGGCCTATGCCAGCCCCTCACTTGTGGGGAGGCTGTGCCCAGGCATCTGGCCGTGTGCGTCACCGATGAGAACCTTTCTGGGGCGGGGCCTCGGGCTCAGGTGCACGCCACCCATTCAGTGGAGATGGGGGTGGGGTCTCCCTTGGGCAGGGAGAGTTTCCACTCTTTAGAGCAGGAATAGTCTTGCCGAGGGGAGCTGTGGCTGCTTCTCCTGGACTGTGGGTCCCGGATGAAGCGTGTTTGGGTGTGCCATCCTCCTGCCAACGCCTGGTCTTCATGGGGCCCTGCGCTCAACGCCTGCACCGAACGTCGGGGGTTGAGAAGCTGCCTCGCCCCCATGGGCGTCCTCTCTGGCAAGGACCCTGGAAATCCAGACGCCCCCACCCCCAGCCGTTGGGAAGCTGCCTCGCCCCCATGGGCGTTCTCTCTGGCAAGGACCCTGGAAATCCAGACGCCCCCCACCCCCCAGCCATGGCTCATTTCTCCAGTGGGGCATGGTGCTTGCTCCCGGAGCGCTGGGAGCCCTTGGTGTACAGGAGTGAGGTGCAGGAGAAGCCGGGGCCGACGGCACGGGAGCAGGCTCAGAGGGCGGGGCCTGCTGGGGCCCAGCTGCCCCTGGCTGGGACAAGGACACCCGCGCCGGTGACACAGAAGTCCCACGGGAAGCCTTCCTGCCTCAGCCGGCTTCAGAGCCAGCTGTCACCCGTGTGTCCTCCCTCAAGGGTGACAGGGTAACTCCCTGACTCCCAGGCTGGGTGTGGGCATGCAGGACCACGTGTGCTGTCCATATGAGGCCTGGAGCTCTCGGTACGAGAAGACACCGGCGTGAGGTGGGGTTGTGGGCCTGCGCGTACTCTGGAAGCCTGGAATCTGCATATTGCACCTGTCCTGGGAGCTCCATCTGTTACGGGGGTACAGACATTAGTGTGGCTTACTCGGCAGCGATGGCCAGACGAGACTGGCAGATGTCGTGGCCTGGGCATGGAGGAAGCACACGCCACACAGGGGCACATGGGGACCCCCCAGGAACAGAGTGAATGGGGCCGTGTGATCGTCTGGGTGGTAGCCAGGGGCCAGGTGGCCCTGGGCCCTGGAGCAGCGGTGCTGAGGGGGGCGGGGAGCTGAGGCTGCCCAGGAGGAGGCAGGAGCTGTGCCTGGCGCCCTGGTGAGACGGGGTCTTCTAAGACCTTCTCCCTGGGGACACAGGTGGGCGGGGCTCGGCACTGCTTCCCCGGGTTTCCAGACACCAAGGCAGCAGCGATCCCAGGCCTCATCCCAGGCCACCGCGCGCTGCAGCTCCTGCGTTCTCACCACGTTCCGAGGGACAGAGCCCGAGTCCTCCGGCCGCAAGGGGCCGCTACTATGGCGTCTGCAGCTGGGATTCGCCCGTGACTGGACTTTCAGTGTCGGCGGCCTGGCCAGGGAGCCTCTCAGAAAGCAAGTTCCTGGGCTCCGTGCTGGGAAAGCTGCCCGGAGTCTAAGGGGAAGGCCGGGATCTGGCGGGGAGCCCGCCCCGGGATCTCACGCCTGGGGGACGTCTCGCAGGGCCTCAGCACAGCTGCTCCCAAGCCAGAGAGGCCGGAGAGAGGAGGAGAGCAAACGCCAGACAGTTCCCCTCGCCCCTCGCTGGCCCAGGTGCCCCAGGTCAGCCTGTTCCTCGGCATGAAGCCGTCATCCACGGGAGGGAGTGAGGGCGGACGAAACGCTGTTCCAGAGAAGTGACGGGAACAGCAGTGGGAGCAGTTTTCAGGGAAAACCATGTGTTCACTAAAAACTAACAAACCAACCAAACACACTCAGCCCAAACCGATGCCACGAGACTCGGTGAAGAGAGACGTAAATTCAGTAAGGTTAGGGCAGGCTTGTCGGGAGCCGGGCAAGTGAGGGCATTGCACCTGCTGCCGGGGCGGGGTGGGCTGGGAGGTGGCCCTGCGGCTTCCTAGTGGCACAGGTGCAGCAGGAGGGAGGCGGGGACACTCACGGGGCTTCCGGGGCTGTGCCGGGTGATTTGAGGGCAGGCCTGCCAGACGGCGACCCGGGCTGGGGCTGGCCATGGTCACGGGCACAGCGCAGTGACCCGGAGTGGCACTGAAGCTGAGTTGTGAGGCTCCGTGAGCGGCTCACTTACAGTTCAGACCACCAACTTCTACTAAAAAATGAAGCTTTCACGGCCACATGTCTCTGAAATCTGCCGTCCGAGGAGTAGGAAGGAGCGGAGGCTCAGTCTCCACGCGGGAGGTTTTCCCACCAGCTTCCGCCCCAGCGTCCCGAGGTTCGCGTACCCTGGGTGCACAGACTGGCAGCTCGGCTTCCTTTCGCTCCGTGCGGTCTCCCAGCTTGAATGGAAACGGTCACGGAGTAGTTGCACCATGACCAACCCGAGGGCGCGTCTGTCTCCACCGCCTCCACCCCAATCTGTGCTTGTTTACTCCTCTCAGAAACAAACGACTTCTCCTTCAGCGCTGAATTTTGAAGTTGAATTTGCAGAGCCTCAGATGCTTCACGTGGACAGGGTGTGCTTCCCAGAGCTTTGCCATGGCCACAGGTCAGGCGGGGACGAGGGAGCGGCTTTGGAATCGCTGTTCTCTGACTGCAGCGTCTCGAGCCGGGGCTCCGCCGCTGAGGGCACCAACGCGGCTGCTGCTGCACTGTTCACAGGCACACGCATCCTGGAGGAACGGGAAGAACGCAGGCAGATCACCTTCATGCGTGTGTAGAGAAGTGTGTGTGCGGTTGTGTGTGCATGTGTGCACATGTGTGTGTGTGCATGAGTGTGTGTGCAGGTATGTGGGGGGGGCGGTTGTGGTGTGTGCATGTGTGCACATGTGTGTGTGTGCAGGTATGTGTGTGTGGGGCGGTTGTGGTGTGTGCATGTGTGCACACGCTTGTGAGTGTGTGCATTCCTTGTGTGCATGAGTGTGTGCATGTGTGTGGATGTATCATGGATGTAGCATGTATGTAGCACACATGTATCGTGTATGTAGCACGGATGTATCATGGATGTAGCACAGATATATCACAATGTATTTTGTGCTCTTCCTACCCTTTCCTGAGACTGAGGCGTGGATCAGGTCCCACTGATATTAAGACCTGAACCTCACAGGCTCACGATCCCCACCTCTTCGCAGGATCTCAGCCCGAGTCACTCCAGTGGGACTCGCGTGTCCTGCAGTTTCGTCGCCGGTAAATCAGCCCTGCTGTGTGCCGTCCTGTTCTGTACCCAGGAGCGGCTCAGGCGACGTTCATGTTTCCTGGGCGGCCAGGCCCCTGGTGCTTTGCCTGCTTCCCGGGGTCATCCCTGCAAGGTGGGGGAGGGGCAGGGCAGTCACCCACCGTCCACTGCCCCCCGGGATGCACTGGCATCAAGCGGGATCATGGGGAGCAGCCGTGTCCCTCAGGCGCTCTGATCCGGGACGCAGGTATCCGGAGCAGCACCCGCCCCAAGTGGACAGCACGCGGTTCATTTCAGGATTTTGCTCGTGCTCTTCTTTTATACAAAGTCCCATCTTAACAGGTTTCTGTAAGTGTATACATTAGATACATGTGTATAACGTATCATTTCAGAGCTAAGAACAAAATCACTCACCTTATTTAAGAGTCGAGCCCCGACAAGGACCGAGGGGCGGGGCTCAGGTTCCGGGCCTCCCTGTGCACGGCGTCGGGCTCCGGGGAAGCGGAGGGCACAGGCCGTCCTGGCCCCGTGGAGAGCTTCTCCAGATCCGGTTTCCAGTCACTGATTCCTGAAACAGTGGAGCAGCCGCTCGTGCGTCATCCGCAAGCGCCCTGTGTGCAACGTGCCAGAGGAGTCGCGAACCTTTGCGTCTTCCCACTTAGCAGGGCAGCCGTGACCCCAGCACGGTTTAGATGCAGTGCGTCACTGACAATGCAGAGCTGCTTTTCACTAAAACACACACATAAGCGTCTGGAGATGGCTTACGTCAGAGAATGCATACAGAGTTACACAAAAATAAAGACTGTTTCACCCATATCTATAGGAGAAATAAAAATGGTGGGGGCTGCGACCACCTTGGGCGTCAGCTTTCCATCTCATTTTCTGGGTGAGCTGTAACCCAAACACAGCCCCGGGCTGGCGCCACAGCATCCTGGGTAAAGCCCCCACCCGCAGTGCCAGAATCCCATGTGGGCGCTGGTTTGGGTCCTGGCTGCTCCACTTCCAATCCATTTCTCTGCTGTGGACTGGGAAAGCAGTAGAAGATGGCCCAGGTTGGGGCCAGCGCCATAGCTCACTTGGTTAATCCTCCACCTGTGGCGCCAACAACCCATATGGGCACTGGCTGTTCCTCTTCCAGTCCAGCTCTCTGCTGTGGCCCGGGAGGGCAGTGCAGGATGGCCCAAGTGCTTGGGCCCTGCACCTGCATGGGAGACCAGGAAGAAGCACCTGGCTCCTGGCTTCGGATTGGTGCGGCACCGGCTGTGGTGGCCATTTAGGGGGTGAACCAACAGAAGGGAGACCTTTCTCTCTCTCTCTCTCTCTCTCTCTCTCTCTCTCTCTCACTGTCTATAACTCTACCTGTCAAAAAAAAAAAAAAAAAAGATGGCCCAGGTCCTTGGGCCCCTGCATCCATATGGGAGACCTGGAAGAAGCTCCTAGCTTCTAGCTTTGGATCGGCCCAGCTCCGGCCATTGTGGCCATTTGGGGAGTGAACAGTGGGTGAAAGACCTCCGACCGTCAAATCCGGCGGCTGAAGCGGGTGCTGCTTCCGTCTCGGGTCGTCCAGGCAGCTGGGGTTCCTGTCCGGTGGCTCATCCGTGACCCATGGTGGACGCTCAGCACGTGGCCGCCCTTGCTGGCTGAAAGATGGCTGCTCCGCTTCTCCCGACACCTGGACCACCCTTGCTGTCTGCCAGTGGAGACCCACAAGAGCTCACAGACGAGAAGCGACTTAGGAGAAAGGATGCAGAGTCAAAGCAACATGCACCTGCTCGGCTTTGTCCCGGGGACCAACACCTCGTCAGGAGGCCACGACCTCCAGGCACAGAAGCCGAGGAAGGGTAGCGGGGCTCCCAGGACCGGCAGGGCGTGTTCAATACACTCTATCGTGGGAGGTGGGGGAAGTTTGTGGCAAACATTGACAAGGGCAGAAATAAGAAGTAACTTTCAATCAGGAGAAAACAGGTGGACAGAGAAATATTTCCCAGCAGCCTGGCCGGATCAGGGCGGGTAGAGAGGAGCAGCGTGGAAGCGTGGGGACAGCTGAGGTTCACCGGCTAGGGCAGGAAGAATCAACCCAAATGCAACAGTCATCGCCACTGGCAGGGCTACGGCAAAGCCTCCGTCAAAGAGAAAGACGGGCACGTGGGGGACAGACAGCATAGTCCAGTTGAGAGCTGTTTAGGGGAGACAGACCTTGATGGTAAAGTGAGGAGTAACGCCGAGGGACCCCTGGCAAACAGCGGCTGGCTCAGCCGTGGCGGGGCCGCAGGTGGGGACCTTGGGGCCAGCAGTGCTCACAGGAATCAACTCCGACCACTGCGGGGCATCAAGGCTGAGGTCACTGGCAGGACATTGAGGAGCGAAACTTCGAGAACTGGCATTTGTTTTTAAAATACATAAAAAAGCAAGTGTTGAGGAAACCACTGAAGAGCTGTGAGAGCCACCGTGGTCTGGGGAATCTGGCCGCTCCCGTGGGGGTTGAGAGATCAAGGGATCAGAAATCGGGGAGGGCCCGGAGGTTTCCAGCAACACAACCAACATGCTTAATTAGCGTCACGAGCAAGTGAAAAAGCCAAGCAGATCATCGCACACACAGCCGCAGGGGCTGGGACCTGCAAAACCAGCAGCCGTCCCGTCCTTAGAAACCCGCGCAATGTGACACGTGCATGAAACAAACAAACTGAAAACAGAATTTTAACTCGGGGTTGAATCCACTTACTTGCTACCCTGAAAGCGGGTCGTTTGCAACGGTGCTTTCTCCCCAGGTCCTTTTTCACGACGTTTGCAGACTTTCCGGCACGGATGTACAGCACATGTGCTAGACAGACGGACCCTCCCTCCCGTGCTCAGCACGGGCTTCCCCCAGCTTCGAGAGAACAAAGCTGCCGAATGTCCCACGGTGGTCTCTGGGTGGCTGGAGCTCGTGTGAGGTCGTCCAAGTGGCCACCAAGTCATCGCGCCCCGTCCCCGCCCCCCGGACTGCCTTCCGGTCCGTACACCAGGAAAAACAAGGGAAGCCGCATCTTCAGAGAACACAGTGCACGCGGAGAGATTTGGCTGAGATCCGCTGTCCTAGCACAGGCCTCCATCGGTCTCTGTGGCTGTATCCGGCTGTGTGAGATGCACTCTCCTAGCACAGGTCTCTGTCAGTCTCCGTGGCTGTATCCGGCTGTGTGAGATGCGCTCTCCTAGCGCAGGCCTCTGTCGGTCTCTGTGGCTGTATCTGGCTGTGTGAGGCCGCGTTGTTTGTAAAGGCGCTTATTTAGCACGGGTTCTGGAGGCTGGAGGGCCACCATCGGGAGTGAGCACCTGCGATGAGGGCCCAGTGCTTCCTCCTAACCCAGGGAAGACGGGAGCATGGAGAGACCGAGCACAAGGGGCAGGCCCGGGGGACAGGTATCAGCCCCTCCAGTCACCTCCAGCAGGCCCCTCCGCACAACCCCACACTGTGGCAATCAGAGGCGACAAACTGTTCAAGTCCCAGCATCGTGAGCGACAGCCCAGAAGCACAGGGTTCTCCATTTATGAGCTCCAAGCCCCAGCCGCACAGGGCTGTGGACCTACCGGGAGGCGGCAGCAGCCACGTGGTCCCTGGGCCCATGGGAATCCTGCTGGTCCAGTGTCCACCTAACGGGAAGATCGCTCTGTACGCATGTTCATAAGGAACACGTGCACGTTGCTTTTTTGCGTGCTCTGCTTGGCCACCGCATGTTCCAGAGGCCTCTGTCGTGAGCCCCAGCCTCTGGGTGTCAGATTCTCCTACATGAGATGGAGTCTTTGCCAGAAAACCTCAGTCGGAGGGCTGGTTCCTACCTCACTGGAACCACAGACCGGGAAGATGTGCTGTGCATTAGACAGCCGGCCGGGGAGAGGGCCACGTGCTGCACAGAGGGGAGGCACAGAGGCCCCTCAGCCCACAGCCGGACGCTGCGAGAGCAGGCAGCCAGGGAAAGCCACACAAGACAGAACGTGGGCTGCCGGGCGCACAGCCAGCAGAGGCGGCCGGACAGACGCTGGCTCCGCCCGTCCCGCCCCCAGGTGCCTGCGGCCTTCCGCCTCCGGAGCCCACTTCGGGGAAAGTCTTCCCCAAACGCACCCGCGCACACCCAGTGCGGTTTATTCCCTGCCCACTTTGTCACGGCAGAGAATCAGAAAGAGACCGAGTCTCACCCAAGACGTCGTAGGGGGTGCTGATTTCTACTCCTCGTGTCGGGATTTTCCGTTCGGGTGCCACGCGGTTTCCACTGAACCCAAGATCCCTGTGCCCGGCGGGCGGCAGGGCTGGGGCTCCCGCACCGGCTTTTGGTGTTTACTGTCACGCGTGAACGACACGAGGTTTGCGCGTCCTGACAGCAGGACTGCTAAGGGCTCTTCTTTCCACGCGTGGAGCCGGGTCTCGGGGTAGCCGTCCGGTGGGTTTTATGAGGACGCTCGGGGCCAGGAGGCAGGGGCTGCTCCTTGTCAAGGCCTGCGCTGCCGACTGTGCCGCCGACGGCTCCGTTCTGCACGGCCCCCGGCTGGCCTGGGTCAGCCTGGACTTCTGTTCGCTCCTTATCGCGACAGCACCGTGTTGGCTCCGAGGTTCACCGAGATTTTAACCGGAGCTCTGAGGGCGATTGCAGGAGGCGCTGCCCCGGCATTTGTCTTTCTCTGTCAACTGCCCAGTGCCCTTCGGCCCTCAGATTCCGTCCGTCTCGCCCTGGCGGCGGCACTTGCTTCCTTGCTCTGTTGCCGTCAGAAATGTTTATTTCCTATTTCTGCTCTTCATGCTCCCTCCCAAGTTCTCGTTAGGAAAATGCTCACAGCTGGGGAAAGCTGCAAGACTTCCGCGGTGAGGAGGCGTCCATCCACTCCCCGGATGCCACGGTCAGTCTCCTAGACTGCTCTATTACATCTCTGTCCATCCGCTTCTGTCCACCAGCAGGTTTCATGTTATTGACATATTTCAAAGTAAGACACCAGAACATTTCCGATAAATACTCCACATGCATTTCACCAACTAGAATCCAACATTTTAATTGGCTTTTTTTTTTCTTTTGCAACAAAATTAACATGCAGCAAAATAATTGTACGATTCTGATCAACGCTTTTCTCCCAGGCAAGCTACTCCCTACCAAGACAACACATGCTAACCTGGACTTCCCTCAGTCCTGCCCCTCCCAGCCCTGCTCACCGGGGCCACCACACCCGTGAGCCACAGATGGGCCCCTCCCAGCCCTGCTCACCGGGGGCTCGGGCTGCCTTAGGACTCCGTGGGAAAGCAGCCACCGAGCGCGTGCTGTGTGGCTTCTTCCACTCGGCCCGATGCTGTGGTCACCCGTGGTTTGTCCCTTTTATGGCTGTGGTTGAGCCCCGGCAAGAGGTGGTCCCTTTTTTAAATCTTTTCCTCTGTGGATGGACAACATGGGCTAACTCTTGCTTGGGGCTACCGAGAGGACAGCTGTTACGGAGAGTTCTGACTCCCCTCTCCCGCACTGAAGGCCGGGGTTGAACGTGGGGACGTGCACGGCTCCACGTGTTGGCTCAGGTGACTGCGTCGGTTGACACTGCTGGCCGCAGTAGATGGAAATTCTGTCTGCTCCACCTCTTGGCTACGCCTGACCTCAGTAGTAGGATTGTAGCCGTGCTGATGGGTAGGCATGGCAGCACATAGTGGGTGGGCGTGGCAGTACATAGTGGGTGGGCGTGGCCGTACATAGTGGGTGGGCGTGGCAGTACATAGTGGGTGGGCGTGGCCGTACATAGTGGGTGGGCGTGGCAGTACATAGTGGGTGGGCGTGGCCGTACATAGTGGGTGG
>CM027402.1:2170550-2197986 GCA_015711505.1 Sylvilagus bachmani
TGGGTGGGCGTGGCCGTACATAGTGGATGGGTGGGCAGTACATAGTGGGTGGCCGTGGCAGTACATAGTGGGTGGCCGTGGCAGCACAGGAGTCCACTCCTCCTTCACCGGCCGCTTGCACATCTGGCCTCATCTAGTGCTGAACTCTGGGTCCAGTGTTAGCAGTCGTTTGACATTTTGTTATCTGGGATTACCGTCCTCGTAAGAGCTTTGTATTGTGAATGTTTTTCCCAGACAACAGCATCCCCATGAATTTTCTTAATCCAATATTTTGAGGAGCAAAAGCCTGGTTTTTATGCAGTCTAACATTAATCTTTAAGTTGTTGCTGTCTTTCATGTAAGACAACGTGGGCCATCCCACGTCCGGAGATTTCCCCTTGTGTTTTCTTCCACAAACATTGTAGCCTTAGATTCACGTTCATGTCTCTGCCGCCTCTCAGACTAGCGTTTGTGCACGGCGTGACTGGGGATTGCGTCATCTCTTTGATTGATGAACGCCAGTTGTTCCTCACCTTTCCCGACGACTTTCCTTTCCCCGTCAGATCGCTTCGGTGCACTTGTTCAAAATCAAGACACCAGCCCGGCGCAGGTCTATTCCGAGTTATCCGTGCTGCTCCGCTGAGCTGCTCGTCGCGCTCTGTGGCGCCGTCCTCACTACCGCGGCTCTGCAGGCGCCACGGCTGGACGCCTGGAGCCCCACGCTGGTTCTTCACGTACTTGCTGTGCCCGCGGTCCCCGCGGCTCTGGCCCAAGCTTTCTCTCTGAGTGGCAGTATGGAGATCCTGCCGCTGGCTTGTTGAGTTCTTCAGAAGCACTTGCTGTTTAGACAGTCGTGTAAATGATGCCCATAAATGTCATTCCAAATGTGTGCTGTTAGTCACTAGAGACACGACTGGATTTGGCGTATTAACCTGGTCTCCTGAAACCTTGATAAATTAACTTATTATTTCTGAAATCTTTTATTCATGTAAATGATGTATCAGTCTTTTTCTGAATGGTGTATGTGGCTCAGACATTGCTTATAAAGCATGGAGTTATCCCAAGATTAGGAGTAAACATTTGTATTTTGTGACTATATTTGTAAGTTTCACATTAAGGTTTTCCTGCTGCCTGGTATTTGTGTGGGGCAAGGGCAGGACACGGTCTTACGGCGATCCGAGAGCTGCGTGGGTAGCCGTCCGTCTGGACACGTTTCTGTCTTGGACTCGAGTTTGCTTTGCCGTCTTTATCTTACGTGGATCTTCAGTGTAGACACAGGTGTGCTGATTTTTCTGCCTCTGACTTTGCCGATAGTTAGGGTGGCACTGTCAGACACGGAAGTGAGTCTGCGAGAATGTCTACACTGATTCTGCTCACTGACTCCTTCGGGTAAGATACAGGATTACAAGTTGTATGAAATATCCCACCGGGATTTTTATTGGAATTGTGCTGAAATTAGAGATTAACTTCAGACAACCAATACTTTTTTTTTTGACAGGCAGAGTGGACAGTGAGAGACAGAAAGAAATGTCTTCCTTTTTGCCATTGGTTCACCCTCCAATGGCCGCCGCAGCCGGCATGCTGCAGCCGGCACACCGCGCCTATCTGAAGGCAGGAGCCAGCTGCTTCTCCTGGTCTCCCATGGGGTTCAGGACCCAAGCACTTAGTCCATCCTCCACTGCACTCCTGGGCCACAGCAGAGAGCTGGACTGGAAGAGGGGCAACCAGGACAGAATCCGGTGCCCCGACCGGGACTAGAACCCGGTGTGCCGGCGCCGCTAGGCGGAGGATTAGCCTAGTGAGCCGCGGCGCCGGCCACCAATACTTTTTTAAAAATTTATTTACTATTATTTGAAAGGCAGAGTTACAGGGAGGTAGAGAGAGAGAGAGAGGGAGAGAGAGGGAAAGTCTTGCATCCGCTGGTTCACTCCCCAGATGGTTGCAAGGGCCGGAGCTGTGCTGTTCTGAAGCCAGGAGCCAGGAGCTTCTTCCTGGTCTCTCATGCAGGTGCAGGGGCCCAAGCACTTGGTCATCTTCCACTGCTTTCCCAGGCCCCAGCAGAGAGCTGGATCAGAGGTGGAACAGCGGGGACTCAAACTGGTTTCCAAATGGGATGCCGGCACTGTTACTCCACAGCGCCAGCCCCAGGAACCAATACTTCTGAACACCGAGTGCTTCCTCTCCAACAGACTTTGCAGATCCTTTTAAGGAATGTTTTATGACCCTAGTAGGACTTCCTAATACTCTTTGTGTGGCCTGGGCTATTTCCAAGCTTCTGTCAGTGTGCTACATTGGTGTCATGATGCGATCTTTTCCCACTGCACCTCTGGGAGCCATTGGGAAGCAGTTGATGTCACAGTTTTCTCTGTGTTGAGTTCACAATGCGATTGACCGTAATTGACTTTCAATCAATGAACGGTCGTGGAATTCTTGACTGGGCGGCCAGGTAATTGCCACTTTCAGAGAAGGGAAGAGAGGCTGCGAGATCGCGCCAGGCTTCCTCGCCCTGGAGAAGCCTTCTCCACGGAGCAGGGCGAGGCCCCACCCACACGTGTGCTGCGGTGCGAAACCTGTGTGTTACAGGGCTCCTGTCCCACTGCAAGTCCAGGGTGCCCTGACAGCAGCCCATCTGCCCAGCTAACTACTTTTCTCTTACCAAAGGGAGAGGTATGAAAGGATGAACCACACCATCATTCCGCGTTGCCTGGTGCACGCTCGTCTTTAGTTGAGTTTTTGAGGATCTGGCCTGGGGATTGTGAACTGAGTCACTGTAAACCCCCCCTCCCCCATTTCTAGAAAGTAGCGATTTCGTGTGAAGAAGCGAGAACATAAGAGTTTAGGAAAATCTCAATACAGTGCTCATCAGAGCCCCTCCCAGCGGGAAGCAAGAATGCTGATTTTCAGCTCACAGAGTCGCTGAATTTCTCCACTCCACCGTCTAAGCCAAATCCATTTTTCTGGTGTTATGGAAAGGATGAATAGACAGGAAAATGTCCCCACCTGGGCACTTTTTAAAAATTAACATGAGAATTCAGAAAATGTCACCCAGTTTTCTAAATTGTCTCACCAGCAGCCTTTATCCGTATGAAACTCAGCATAATGAGGGGGGATGCAGTGCCGATGTTGGGGGGCTCCTGTTCTCACCGTCAGTAAGCACCTGGGCCGGGCCGCTGCACACCTGTCTGCGGTGTCTGCGCGCCCACCGCCCGGCCGGGAGGAAGCTCTTGGTCCCCACCGCCCGATGCTTTGCACATTGAAAGCCCGTGAGGCAGAGGACGCGGCTCGCGACAACCAGGATTCTTCACTTTCCCTGCTCTGGGAGTAAAGGCTACCTGGGGATGAGACTTTGTGATCAGAATCAGACAGAGACCCCACATCTCTCTTGAGTCAATGTCTCGTAAGCAGTCTACACTGGATCTTCCAGGCTGTCTCTCTAGTTCATTCGGGGTTTATCCAAGGCACCCTGAATGACGATCAGTTATTACCAACATTGTCTTGGGCTCCGTGATTCTTTTAAAGCTTGTAACTGAATTTTCAGTGCACTGCCTCCCATTTCCTTTCGCTAACCAGGCAGCAGGTGGGTCCTGGTAGTGTGGAGCTTCACTGCCTGTGGCCCTAGGTGTGTGTCCTGTTGACTTCCTGTCCGTGTTTACCTGGCGCTCGTCGGGTCAGTTCCACGCGTGCAGCTGCGTGCCCCAGGCGCCGTCCAGCCCAGGTGTGATCAGTTTCCATCCAGTGAGCCGCGTGCTAAGGTGCAGGGTGGCTTTGTGAAGAAACAGAGTAAGCTTCAGCCTGAGGAATTCGGCAGCCATGGCCTGGCACCTCTGCAGGCGGCAGCGAAGGCTCCGGACCGAGCAGTAGCTGGGCCCCAGACGTGGAAACCCGACCTGCATCGGGCAGTGCCTGGGAGCTGAGGGGCCAGGGGATTTTGGCCTGGGGAATGAGGGACGGTCTGGAGAGGTTTTCAGCCTGGACCAGCCTGGAGCGCCAGGTCTCCCGGAACCACCCACAGCACAGATCGGCCGGGCTGGGTAGGAAGCGGTACCGCCCTCCCGGTGGGAGCCGGCGGCTAGATGGGGAGACGGTTGATGGCGTGGAGACCAGCAGGTGGTTGGGGAAGATGGACAGGCAAACTGGCAGGGAGCGTTGGCCATGGGACAGGCTAGCGGGTTGATAGTATGGCCTGTGGGCTCCTGAGCCTCGCTTGGTGGTGACGTTTAAGAGCCCGAGGCGGACTTGTCGGGAGGAAGGCGTTGTCTCCGGTGAACCCTGGCGGCCTCAGCTCAGCCACGGGTCAGCCGGCGGGCACGGCCTCCAGTGTCCCGCTCGCTTCCTTCCCACTGTGCCCACCCTGCCTCGCTGGCCTCTCCCAGCCGTCTCCGGATGACAGATGACCGCAGGGCAGGCAAAGGAGGCGCTTCCGCTTCTGCGCTGGATGAGAGGAGGCTGATCTGTCCCAGGCTCAGGGAGGACAGAGTCTCCCTCTCGGCCTTCACCTTCAACTTCCTCTGCCTGGCCGTAATGCCGAGTCGGGGCAGTGGGGGCAGGGAGGACAGAGGCCCTGCAGCCTCCCTGGGGCCCCTGCCTGGGACGCTGGCCCAGCTGTCCTGTGCTTGCGCAGGGCTCGGACTGACCGTGACTGCTGCGAGTGGGTGAGGACCGGGAGCGCCCCAGGGCAGCGGGAGGCCACTCTGCAGCTGACCCCTGGGGGGGCGTTGCCATGGTAATGCTCCACGTTCTGAAGTGATGCCATCAGAGAGCAGGGGGAGGTGGGCTCAGCACACGTGAGCAGCTCAGCGCTCCACGTTGGCCTTTTCCTCTCTATCCATGTTGGGCCTGAATATTAAGAAATGAATAAGAGAGGGGTGGGAAAGAGAAGGAAGGAAAGAGGCGCAGGCGCATGGCATGCCCCCACCCCACGGGAGCCCCGGCTGGAGCCCCGGCTCCCCACTCCCCATCCAGCTCTGGCTACTGTGCACCTGGGAGACGGCAGGTGATGGCTCAAATGTTGGGCCCTGCCACCCACAGGGGACACTGGGATTGAGTCCTGGGTGTTGGGAGCATTTGCGAAATGAACCAGTGGATGGAAGATCTCCGTCTCCATCTCTGTAGGTCTCCCTGCTTTCCAAGTAGACAAAATTTTTTAATAAATATAATCTTTATAAAAGAGAGAAAGGGGGATGGGGAGGAAGGGGGAGAAGGCAGGAAGGAGACTCCGCTGTCAGTGTCCAGGGGAGATTTCCCCAGGAACAAGAACTAGCGGCGTGTGGCTGAAGCTGAGGGAAGGAGGCGTTGACCTTGACGTTTCATGAAGCTGGTGGACGCGTCCGCTCAGCTCCTCCGGCTGGCCACCCTGTGTCAGCGCGCGCCGCGCCCCGCTCAGGAGACAGCCGTCCCCCGAGACAGTCAGGCTCTTATCAGCTGAACACAGACTCTGCCGTCCTCGGCGGTGACGTGCTGTGGCCGGCATCAGGAAACATGGGGTCTGGGATGGCACCACCACGCATCTTTGAATGCTGTTCCCACAGGTTTCAGTTCCAGTCTGTCCGATTCTGCTGGTTCTAATGTCCAAACATATGTAGAACCCAGCCACTCCCCATCTCCTGCACCCCGCCCCCCGCCACTGCACCGGGGCACCTGTGTTGTGCCCCCATGTCTTGGAGGGTCTCCCCGCTCCTGGTCTTACGATGTCATGGCTGCTTGACACAGTGGCCAAGGATTCTTTCTTTCTTTCTTTCTTTCTTTCTTTCTTTCTTTCTTTCTTTCTTTCTTTCTTTCTTTTTTTTTTTTTTTTTTACAGGCAGAGTAGACAGTGAGAGAGAGACAGAGAGAAATGTCCTCCTTTTGCCGTTGGTTCACTCTCCAATGGCAGCCGCGGCCGGCGCACCACGCTGATCTGAAGGCAGGAGCCAGGTGCTTCTCCTGGTCTCCCATGGGGTGCAGGGCCCAAGCACTTGGGCCGTCCTCCACTGCACTCCCGGGCCACAGCAGAGAGCTGGCCTGGAAGAGGAGCAACCGGGACAGAATCCGGTGCCCCGACCGGGACTAGAACCCAGGGTGCCGGCGCTGCAGGCGGAGGATTTGCCTATTGAGCCGAGGCACTGGCCCCGAGGACTTTTTCAAAACTGGAGTCCGATTGTGTGGTTCCCTCTGCTCGAGGCGTCTTAGTGGCATTTGAAAGTCTTGCCTGGGATAAGAACCCAAACTCCGAATTCTAATCCTGTCCTGTGAGGCCCCATGTGGCCTGGCTCCCGTCTACCTGGGCCTCTCTCTCTCCAGACGCACGCACCGGTCTCACCACACTTACGGGGTCACAATGACCCAGACTGACGTATTCCCAGAGCCCTTCTCGCTGAGATTGCCACGTGGTTTCTGCCTTCATTTTGCAAAGGGTTCGCTCACGCACCTCTATCTAAGAGAGACTTCATCTGTCCATCCTAGTCTATTAACCCATTTGTGCTGTGGCCCACTTCGCACACCTCCACTGCAGTAACTTGCATTGTGCCTTGAGACTGTCTGTGGTTCTCCGTCTCATCTCCACCAGAAAGCGATGCCACTGCACACCGTGTTTCCTTCGCCCACTGCTGTATTCCTGGAGGGATGTCTTCCAGGTAGTGGGCCCGTATTAAGTATTTGTCACATGCACTAATGAACCAACATGTCAGACATTATGCCAGCATCCTCCCTCCCTGGCATCTCTGACTCCAGCCCCACCGTGGAGGGCCAAGGTTCCCAGCCCACTCACCGTCAGAGACGTGAGGACCAGAGCACTGCTTGTGCATCTCTGGGCACCTGCTGATGACGTTGGCATTTCTTCCAGAGATCCTCTACCTGCTTCCTGGGCCCCACGGGTCCCGGCCACAGACTCAGCACTGACAGGCGCCACCCCTTCAGGACAGTTCATCCTCCTGAGCAATGGCGCCCTGCACACAATGCCCACCTCCTCCCCTTCTGCCGGGAGGATCAGACCCCGCGGGAGAAGCCGTCACCTCCTCGCCACTGAAGAAACTCCCACCTCCTGCCAAGAACATCCACTCCCTGGTGCTCGGGAGGCGAAGGGGCCACTTCTCCTGGAGGCCGGCTGGGACTCTGGAAGAGAGCAGTAGAGAGATAGGACCAGAGACTGTGGCCAGAGCTCGAGCAGAGGGTTCCCTTACCCTCTCTGAGAGGCCGGGGGTTTTCAGAAATTCACCCTGGGGACACGGGGGTGGTTCTGCAGCTGTCACGGAACCACTAACAGACACCAGGGCCCCGAGGACCTACGTCTGAAACAATGGGCCTGTGTGAGATCACATTATCTCGTTCCGCACTCAAAGCTGGGAACGCTTCCAACAGCAGTCATCTCCACGGCTCCGGGGAGTTCAGGAGATGGCACTGGAATTCAAAGCGATGCATCGCCCGCTTTTTTCATGGCCAGCACACACATCTACGGCTTCCTCGTAGTTTGCTGCAGGAGTCATCAGAGAACCACTGTGCAGCCCGTCTCCCCAGGAGAACTCTCTATCACCGGCTCCTCCAAGGCCAGGAGGAGCGGAACCAGCCCAGCCCTGGGGAAAAATTGCAATGCAACCATGAACAACTCGTGATCACAGCTGGGGCTGGAAGACAAAGCTGAGTGGTGGCTGTTTGGTCCCGTGCCCACCCTAATACGCACCAAGCAGAGCTTCAATTTATCCTATTTTGAGTAAAAACACAGAGTTAAGACAGAACAAAGATGTTGAAGTCAGAAAGACATCGATGTAAATCACGCCCCGGGCATTTGTTGTTGTATCTTCTTGGGTAAGGTCCTCACCCCACCCTACCCCCTAACTCTGCGACCTCGTCTTAAATGCAGGGCCAGACCCCTCACCTGCCGGGTGTTACCAGGATCAGGTTATAGGGCCGTGGTCGACATGCTGACCCCGGAGTCTGCCACATAGCCCACACTCAAGGTGAGCTACACCTGCTGTCCACTGCTGTCACAGCGACGCAGTGACATGGGCACCCTGGGACTCACCGGCCTGCCAGGAGTCTCCTGTAGGCTCTGGGTGACAAGTCTGCAGAATGCTTGTCGCGGTGAGTCTGAGTGGACACCTCTGCTCCAGCTGGCGGTTTGGATGAGATTGCTCCAGGCCCCAGGGTGGGGGAGGGGGTTAGTTCTACTCCAGGGCCAAGAGCCTCCTGGGGCCGGCGCTGCGGCTCACTAGGCTAATCCACTGCCTGCGGCACCGGCACACCGGGTTCTAGTCCCGGTCGGGGCGCTGGATTCTGTCCCGATTGCCCCTCTTCCAGGCCAGCTCTCTGCTGTGGCCCGGGAGTGCAGTGGAGGATGGCCCAGGTGCTTGGGCCCTGCACCCCATGGGAGACCAGGAGAAGCACCTGGCTCCTGCCTTCAGATCAGCGTGGTGCGCCAGCTGCAGTGGCCATTGGAGGGTGAACCAACAGTAAAGGAAGACATTTCTTTCTGTCTCTCTCACTGTCCACTCTGCCTGTCAAAAAAAAAAAAAAAGAGCCACCTGGGCCTGCTTTTCAGGGCAGTTGGCAACCCCGAAGACACACGCACGTCCCAGGCTGCTGTTTGCATGGCGCTGGTCACATGGCAGCTCCCCACCCCTGGGGTGGGGTGAGCTCCACCATCTGGGACAGGGAGAGAGTCAGCTCCACCATCACACTGTAGCATTGTCTGTTATGATAACGAGCGGTAGGTAAAACAGCGCTCATCGATTGCTTCCGCTGATTCTGTTTGATTGCCAAGTCCATGTCGGGGACTGTCTTCGTCATTCGCCCAGGGAATGCCAAGCTTCCCTGAGCCGTGCGGCGACTTTGGTGTGGGGCTTCCGAGGTGGTGACTTCAGCGGCTGCAAACCCGTTGTATCAGCTCAGGAAAACACAAATCAGAAACCGGATGAGTGGCCAAGGCAGCCCCTCCCTTGCTGGGCTGAGGACCCCGGTCGTGGTGCCGGGCCTCGCTGCACGACTCAGCTTCGTTTCCTGACCTGGGCAGGGGCTGCTCGCTCCTCCTTCACTACGTCTTTTCCATAAGGAAAGGACGTTGGCTTTCACCTCGCGGTGTCGTGCGTTTTAAGTTAGGCGGAGAGGCATCCACTTAACGAAGTCCATTGCTATTTAACTTGATGGGAGTCCAGGATCAAATGCCAAGTTCAGTTCAGCCATGGAACAGCTGAGGGACATGGAAGGAACCCACGGAAAGTGTTTCCCTGGCCCTTACTCCGATGGGGCGGCCACATCAAGTGGACAGCTCCACGTAAAACCTGGTGCCCGTCTAAGTATTTCCTCCTCTGATGGTAAAAGTGGAGCATGTAGGGCGGAGCTGGGTCTGCGCTACGAAGGGTAGAAGCAGCTATTTGTCAGGTGTGATCCGGAAACGCAACCTTCCTGCTGTCTGCCGCTCATTTTGAAGGCTGAGGGAAGCAAGAGGAGGACCACGAGCCACCCAGACGGCAGTGATCAAGTCCACCAAGTGTCAGACACATCTTCCCGCGTTTGAGCATCTGACATCCACCTGCCGGTACAGTCACACGTAACCCGCAAGGCGTGCGCTGAAGCGACGACGTGAAACACCTACATGGGGCAGGCAGGGAAGGGTCTCCGCTGGAGGCTGGTGATGTCGGGAAAGATCCCGGGGTCGGGGGCAGCTTGTTCCTCCACGTCTCTTAGTGGGGAGGGGTGAAGGAAGGAGAGCGATGATGACACTCGTGGCTGGCAAGGAGCGTGGATTTCACTGACATCAAGAGGATGCAGCTGATCCGGGATGCTTTGGGTTAAACACGACAGCATCCAAGCCAGTGCTACCAGGAAACAGCAGAATCAGCCCCGAACCTCGCAATTTTCCCACAATTCTGTTCTGTTTTTTAGATATGCACATCGATTTGGAAAGTTTTATTGGTTCTAGGTCAAAGCAGGGAGATGCACTGGATTAATACTCCCCAAGTCCCTTTCAGGCCCCAGTCTGTGCGTCTGAGATACGCAGCCGTTATCCTCCCCGCAAACCCAGCCTGGGCTGCCCTGCCCGAGCCCCCCTCGTCTTCAGCTGCGGCCCTTCGACGGCCCCGCATGGCCACTGCGCGAGGCGCGACTGCCAAGCACTCTTTTCTGTTCCAGCCTGGAGGACGGGCCGCCCGAGGAAGGGATTATCGGGCTTTTAGCCGAGGCACGTGAACTATCTGTAATTATGGATTACATTTTTGTACCAATAAATGGCTGAGAGGAGTCCTGTGATAGAAACTTTCAGGAGGTAATTGAATGTGTCAGCTGGATCAAAAAATTATGTACTTGCTCTACTTGGGCAAGCGGTGATAAATCGTCTATTGTCCGGGGAGTTCGCCTGGCATTTTCTTTTGCATTGTAGAATTATGATGGTCCTTGGTGCTGAGTTAACAACTGAAAGAAACCCTTTGGATGAAAATTCATCATTTTGATGCCAAGCCCTGTGCATGGTTACCGGGCAAACAACAGATTTTAATAATTCGGCGCTTTAATTCAGACAAAAGAAATGAGGGTTTTTTTACCAAATATATTTGACTATAACCAAGGCGTGTCTGCTGCCTGATAACAGTTGGCATTTCTCATCTGAATAATGACGTGAGAGAAGAAGCCTTTGTTCCTGTTATTAATGTTTCCAATCGTGCCTTTGGTAACTGGGGAGAGAAGAACCTCGTTCCACAGACAATCAATTGCAGCTGTAGGATTTCCAAGCAAAGGAACAAAACGAAATAGAAACGGTAAGTCCTGCTAACCCTCGGCTGTCCGCAGTGCGACCTCATTAAGAACTGCGCGCGTGTGAGGAAAATCACACGCATGCTAAGAGAACGTGGAAACAAATAGCGATCGCGCCCCGTGGGAGTGGGAGAGGGAGAATTAACAAAGGCGAGTTTCCGTGGGTTCCTCACCTCCCAGTTCTAATTTCTCTCAAAATTGACAGGCAGACCAGCCGGGGGTGATGGTGCTTCAAGCAGACAAAGGCTGGCGTCCTAACGGAACAGGCGTGAGGCTCTGGAGGAGTAAGTGGGCAGAGCAAGACTGGGGGGAAGGGTCTCAGGGCTGAAGAGCTCCCACCCTTCCAGCCTCACTCATTAGCAAGGACACCCGAGTGAGTCAGGGGTCCGGGCTGGGGACTGCACGCAGGGGTGCAGCCGCTCAGCGCGGCTGGGGCGCTCCGGGGTGGCTCAGCCCTAGGGAAGGGGGGGCAGCGCACAGCTGAGGAGCCGGGCAAATGCTCCTGACCCTGCTTCTGGGGTAAAGCAACGGACACCAGCTGACGCGGAGACTTCTGCCTGAGACCCGCATGCAGCGCTGTCTATGTTATTAAAACTTGGAAACGGGGGCCGGCGCTGTGGTGTAGCAGGTAACGCCTCCACCTGTGGCACCGGCATCCCCTATGGACGCCGGTTCACGTCCCGGCTGCTCCACTTCTGATCCAGCTCTCTGCTATGGCCTGGGAAGGCAGTGGAGGGTGGCCCAGGTGCTTGGGCCCCTGCACCTACATGGGAGACCGGGAGGAGGCACCTGGCTCCTGGCTTCGGATCAGCCCAGCTCTGGCCATTGTGGTCATTTGGGGAGTAAACCAGTGGGTGGAAGACCCCACTCTATGTCTCTCCCTCTCTTTGTCTATAACTCTGCCTCCCAAATAAATAAATAAAATCTTTAAAAAAATTAGAAATAAGTAAATATTTGAAAATAAACCAAGTTTACCATTATCAGGTGATATTAACAAGACAACAAAAGTGCCACCACGCAAATATCTGGAAAAGGTTTTGAATAGTACCATGAATGTGCACATTGCAGTGTTAGATGTAGAAGAGGAATAAAGAGAAAATACATAAAGGCTGTAAAACACCTATAAAAGGGGACCAGCGTGGGTCACAGGGAACTGACAAGAGTGCTTTTGATACCGGCTAGCCTTATTACTAGCTTTCAATACTCATGATCTTGGGTTCTTGCTGTCTGTTCAGACTAGTTCTGAATAAGCGACATGGTACGTTGTTCACGAGGGAAGCGCACAGGAGAGAGCCACCTTTTCTGTAAAGGGGCGTGGTTATGGAGTCTGATTGGCAGGTGGGCGTACAGGCCAGGTCAGGTGGGTGGAGTCTGATTGGCAGGTGGGTGTACAGGCGAGGTCAGGTGGGCGTGGTCACACAGGGGCGTGGTCTTTAATCCTGCCTGCCTGTATCGCTTCCACTGGTTTGTTGGGTGATGGCGTCTACTTTCCGGTGGGGACACTGGGCCTGTGCTGGGCTCCAGTTGAAACTCAGAAAGCCTGAACTGCTGGACCAGAGCCCGCCTTGGGCTTAACATAAACATAGATTTTAGTTATTTTGTTTTTTAAGCTGAGGAAAAGAAGGAAACAAAATTACCTATTACAAGTCAAACAGATTATAAGGGGGCCATATGTGACAGGTTGATAAATAGAAATTAATATGCATCACAAAGAAGTTATTGGATTATTTACTGTGCCTCTGTCATCTCTGAACAGTAATTTCCAGGTCAGTCAACTGTTGTTATATGAACCATACATTAAAGCCATGGAATCCAGCCAGCGCCGTGGCTCACTAGGCTAATCCTCTGCCTGCGACCCCGGCACCCTGGGTTCTAGTCCCAGTCGGGGCACTGGATTCTAGTCCTGGCTGCTCCTCTTTCAGCCCTCTGCTGTGGCCCGGGAGGGCAGTGGAGGATGGCCCAGGTGCTTGGGCCCTGCACCCCATGGGAGACCGGGAGGAAGCACCTGGCTCCTGGCTTTGGATCAGTGCAACACGCCGGCCGTAGCGGCCATTTGGGGGGTGAACCAATGGAAGGAAGACCTTTCTCTGTCTCTCTCTCACTGTCTAATTCTGCCTGTCAAAAATAAATAAATAAATAAATAAATAAAGCGTAGGGCCGGCACTGTGGCTCACTTGGTTAATCCTCGGCAGTCTCTCTCTCTCTCACTAACTCTGCCTGTCAAAAAGAAAAGAAAAGAAACAAACAAATCATGGAATCGAAGGAAAACATTCTCAACTGAAAACCTGCATGGAGAGAGCAGCGGTGGGATGCAGGCTCCTTCCGTCTCACGCGGGCCAGCTGTGCCCATCGGCAGGAGTAGAGTGAGCTGCTGTCTGTCACTCGGCTCTGCTGGGCCCCGTGTCCTTCGACACCACATCTGCGTCGGGGGTTTCTGGAGGCTCAGCCCGCTGGACGGGAGCCCTGTGCTGGGCTGGCCCTGAGCGGGAGACGGGAGGACACTGCTGGCCATAGCTTCCTGTTCTCCTAACGCCTCCTCACGTCGGAAGAGTCTGCGCTCCAAGTTCCACCTGTCTCCACCACCCTTAGACCGATGGCTGAACATTCCAGAAGCCCCGCCCCTCCTGGCCTCCAGTCCCCTGGCAGGGGGCCACGGCTCTGCCCCATCTCTAGGTCCCTCCGGGGACCCAGTGGGAAGACGCGCCTGGCTCTGCCCCTGCTGCCAGCGCTGCGTCTGTGAATCTGCTCAGCTTCCCTCGGAAAGCCAACGGGGAGCTCAGCCGTGGCGTTCAGGAAGAATAAACCCCAGGAGCTGCGGGCACTTGCTCAGGAGCACCGCCCAGCAGGGGCCGAGCCAGCGCCCGCACCCAGTCCCCGGTCTGGCTCTCTCGGCCCGGTGGCTCCCGCACCCCCAGACAGAACAGGGCTGCTTCACGCCCTGACCCTCCAACACCTGCCATGTCCTGTCTGGGACGCCCTTGGCTCCCTTGTGCAATGGCACCTTGTGTCAGAGCCTCACAGCCAGCGGCCCTTCGCGAGGAGAAAGGGAGGTTGTGCAGGCAGCGTCGCCGACGGCTCTTGTCACCCGCTGACACTCAGTGAGGCGCAGCGGGAGCTGGCACCGAGCGGCAAGCCTCATATGGAAGAAGCTCCCAGCCAAAGAGCCGGTTCTGCCGCGTCGGGCAGGATGCTGTCACGGTAGCTGCTCCCAGAGGGCTGGAGGAGGTTCACCGACCTCGATCCTGCGCATTTCCAGCGCCTGCCCGCGTTACGCGGCTGACCTGCATGGCCCCCGTGCCGCGAGTGTCACCAGCATGTTGGGGCTGCTGCCAGCTGCTGCCACCGGCCTCTCCGCGTGTCCCTCAGAGCCCTGCTTGCTGCCGGCTCTGCAGAAAGGGAGGGAAGTGTCAGATTTGGAAGCTAACCGCGCCTGTGTGTTGACATGCATATGGCGCGGCTGGGTTCGCAGCGAGGTGTGGGACAGCGCCGTGTCGCTCAGGCGGAACGCGAAAGCCACGCAGCCGCAGGCCGGCTCAGCACCCACGTTCATCTCAGCTGTGTGTGCCCAAGCGCTGTCTGGGTCTACTTATTTTTCAACGTGCGCTCACTGTGAGGTTCCATCTTCTAAATGGTAACTCACTGAGCCGTAAAACGATGAGACATGACCACAGCCAGCCGGCAGCAGTGGCCTTCAGTCACGGGCCATCTGCCCGCCTCCAGCTGTCGGGATGTTGGGATGAATTTCTAAATATGGTGGCATTGTCTTTAATAGATCACAGTTATCATATAAATTATTGAGCACATTGTATGTGTCAGACTCTATGCTAGTTACTGTCTTGGAGTTTCATTTAATCTTTTAAAGAAATCCCCTCCCCCCAAAATAAATAAAATATTTAAAAAATCCCATGAAGCAGTCTTATCATATCCTTTCATGAAGAAGGAGATCGAGAGTCTGAAAAGCTAAATAATGGTCTTGGGGCCGGTGCTGTGGCCTAGTGGGTAAAGCTGTCGCCTGCGGAGCCAGCATCCCATGTGGCGCCGGTTCGAGTCCCGGCTGCTCCACTTCCCATCCAACTCCCTGCTAATGTGCCTGGGAAAGCAGTGGAAGATGGCCCAAGTGCTTGAGCCCCTGTGCCCACGAAAGAGACCCGGAAGAAACTCCTGGCTCCTGGCTTTGGACCTGCACAACGCCAGCCTTTGCAGCCATTTGGGGATTGAACCAGCAGATAGAAGATTTCTCTCTGTCTCTGTCTCTCTGTCTCTCTCTCTGTAACTCTGGCTTTCAAATAAGTAAATCAGTCTCTAAAAACAAAACTGGCTGAGGTCAAGCATCGCATCCTAGGCTGGGGTCTCGCGCTGGCGGATCTCAGAGCCAGCGCTCACTCCTCCGTTCTGTGTTTGCAGCAGGGAGGAGGGAGCATTGGTAAAAGATGTCTGGAAAGTCGGACCCAGGAGAGAACGTGGATTCTGACCTTTCTAGTGTGTGGGCCACGGCGGTGCGCACTGTCGCCTCCCGGAGGCCCCAGGACTCACCGTCGGAGATGAGACTTTGTCAGCGTAACCACCAAGGGTGGTCGGTGCAGCTCGCGGGAGGAGCAGAAGCAGCGCCGCCCAGCCCTTCCGCTGCCACGGTGGGGTGTAACCTGCCGATCAAGCACAATCCCTAACTGGGCAGTGCACGCCGTTCTGCCAGAACACGCATCCCACACATGAGCGCCTAAAGCCGTGATGACCACATCTGCAAACCATTTAAGTGGACGCCGGCCGGGAGCCCCAGACACTTGGAGGAGGGTGGCAGAGACGCCAGCACGGCCCCCGAGGGCCAGGCCCAGGCGCTTGTGGAGGTGCAGCGATGCCTCCTAAGTCTCCGCCCGGGTCCTCCCTGGTCTCTGGGGTCCTGCGGGTCTGTGAAGTGAGCGCTGGACAAACCAAACCTTAGTCCCTGCACCCATCCCCGTCTGCTCATGTAAACAGCCGCTCCTCCAACCACAGGCAGGCCACAGTCGCCTCTCCCCAGGACTCTGTGTCCACTTGCCCCCCCCGGAACTGGTTCTAGAAGTGGCCAGAGAGTCATTTCAGACACCAGTCCCGTTCCTTCTGGGCAGATCTAGACGGATGCACCACAACGTCTCACTTCCCAGTTCCCGAAAGGCGAGCCTGAGACCCCTCTGCCCTTAGCAAGGTCCCCGTGTGGCACGGATGGCTTCGGGGATGGCGCCTGCCAGGGGACACTGCAGACTGCCCAGGGTACGGTAGAGAAGGCAGTGCAGGCACCACTGTGCCCACTTTGCTAATCCGGTTGGAAGGGTCTGCGGGGGCCAGCTGTGGCCCCATTCGAAAGCCAGTATCACCGGCTAGACAGGCGAGTGAACCGGCGGACGACTCCGAGCCCAGCCTCTGAGCTGCCCCAGCCAGGCCAGGGAGACGAGACGACCCGACCCCACCAAGCAGATCTGTGAGCCTAACTCTAGAAGTGGTTTCTGTTTTAGGAAATCAGAAAGGGACCACTTCCTGCTCCAAACCCAACAATGGCGCCCCAGTGCCGTGTGTGAAGAAACCCCGGCGTCCTGCCCGCAGTCCCTACAACTGTGTGTCACTCATTCCAGCCCCCGGCTGTCTGTCCCATGGCTCCTGGCCCCCGGCTGTCCGTCCCATGGCTCCTGGCCCCCGGCTGTCCATCCCAGGGCTCCTGGCCCCCGGCTGTCCGTCCCATGGCTCCTGGCCCCCGGCTGTCCGTCCCATGGCTCCTGGCCCCCATGGCCCTCCGAGGTCTCCACCGAAGCCCTGAGCTTGCTTGCTGCTCCTCCTGGATCTTGGCAAAGCCAAACTCTTCCCAGCCTTCAGTTCCAGTCCAAGTGTCAGCCCCTTCTCTGGCCACCAGGACTCTGAGTCCCTTTCGGGCGCAGGGTCACATGCAGAAGGCGGGATGAGCCCCCAGCCTTGTTCAGCGATGGGAAGCAGGCATGGACTAGGGCAGTGCCAGAGCCCTGTTAGGCCAGCTGTGGGGAAAGAAGAGGGACAGTGACAGCTCCTCCCAGCCCACATCCAGATGTTTCTGGTGTCTCATCTGCGTGCCCGTTTCAGCAGTATTCCACCTGTTAGGTCATGGGAGCGGCCCCTCAGACGCTTGGTGTCATACAGGAACCCAGGCTCATAGCTCATCCCACCACACTCACCCCTGGTGGGCTGCTGCTCTTCTCCACATGTCCGTCCTGGGACCAGGCTGATGGAGCTGCCACTGCCAGGTGCACGGCTCATGGAAGAGGGAAAAGGACAATGGAAAGATGACAGGATGGCTTCTCCTAGGGGTGCCCCTGCTCCAACGTTGACCAGAGCAGCCACAGCGTCAAGTGAGGTGTGGACAGTTGGCCATGACCTTCTTTCACAGGGGGGACGCTGGGTAGGGACGTGCCTGGTGTTGGGCGGGAAACGGTGTCATCAAAGAATGAATCCTGATACGCTAACCTAGTACATCTTGCTCCAGTGCAGATTCTTGACCACTTTGGTTTTTTTTTTTAAGATTTATTTATTTATTTGAAAGAGTTATATAGAGAGGGAAGGAGAGGCAGAGAGGGAGAGAGAGAGAGAGAGAGAGAGAGAGAGAGAGAGAGGTCTTCTGTCCGCTGGTTCACTCCCCAATTGGCTACAATGGCCAGAGCTGTGCCGATCCAAAGTCAGGAGCCAGGAGCTTCTTCCAGGTCTCCCATTTGGGTGCAGGAGCCGAAGGACTTGAGCCATGTTCTACTGCTTTCCCAGGCCATAGCAGAGAGCTGGATTTGAAGTGGAGCAGCTAGGACATGAACCGATGCCGACATGAGATGCTGGCACTGCAGGTGGCTGTTTTACCCACCATGCCACAGCGCCAGGCCCTCCTCTACCCCTGTGAAAGCATTCAGCATCAGTAATCACTATGGACCAACCCTAACCTGGCACCACGGCTATGCTAGGCCATGATGGTCGCCATCTCCAAGACAAGTTCAGCAGGTTCTCGTCGCTATTTGACAGCTCACTTCTGCTCAACGGGAGAAAGAGAGAATCCCAGCACACGTTCTCCTGAGCTCCCTCTACTCAGCTTCAATTCTTTATTCTTGAAAGCATCTCTATTGGGTGTCTACTCTCATCGTGGAGGCTATCGAGGGTGGGAACAGATGCATTAGGGATGCATCTCCTGCATTTAGAGATGGGGGAGCAGGTGCAGCCCACCAGGTGAGGAGCGAGGAGATTACAAAGGACATGGGAGAATGGAGGCTGGCATTGGGAGATGTTGTCTCAGCGCATGCGTGGAGAGGAGCAGTCGGGCACCTGGAGTGGGGAGGGATGGCGTAAGGTGGGGCCCAGCGGGAGCTGGGAGACGAGGAAGCCCCTGGAGCCTTCGGTGAGGGGTGCTCGGGGGTGAGGGGAGGGTGACCACAGCCTGGGGAGAGGAGTGGGAGTGGACAGGGAACATAAGACGCTGGTGTGCCCGCGAAGACAAGGCGAGGGCGGGACGGGGGTGCTGCCAGGGAGGAGACTGAGAGGGAGGAGTGAGCAGCGAGAGAACCGGAAGTCAGGGAGCAGGTGGGATGGGGACGCAGGGGGCAGGAGAGGTGGGGTCACCATACCCAGAGGCCCCCTGCGGCCATGGGCACCGGGACAGGACGCGAGCGTGTCTGTTGGGGGTGAAAGTGGAAGCGATGCTGCAGGTTTGAGAAGAAATCGAGTCAAGCAGGAGGGTGGATGAGTAATCGGCTCGAGAGACGCCGAGGACAGAGGCAATGCTCACAGCCACGTCGGCCCCGGTCAAGAGAGCAGAGTCCCGCCAGCCAGACAGAGACTAGGGGTGAGCTGGGTTCACGGGGGGCGGGGAACTTCGTGGGGTGCTGTGCAATGAACCGTGTGCCCCCAAAACTCGTGTGTTGAACCCCAAGCCCCAGTATCACTGTACTTGGAGACAAGGACTTTAGGAGAGAAATAGGATGGATGAGGTTACTTAGGTGATTAGGTCAAAGGCGGGGTCCTCGTTCTAACCCTGCTGCTTAGCAGCCCAACAAGAAGAGGACGAGAGCGCTTTGAGTAGGCTGCCACGGGCAAGCCAGGGGCGGAGCCCTCACCAGAGTCCGGCCAGCTGTCCCTGGACCTGGGACATCCCAGGCCCTGGAGCTGGGAGACACATGTGGACGCGGCTTCAGCCACGCGGTCTGCAGGATTCTGTGCGCAGCCCGGGCTGGTGAGGGAAGGCCCCAGCTGAATGTGACCAAGACATGGGTCCAGGGGCTGAGGGTGCGAGAGAACGTGCAAGACCTTGGCTCACGGCAGCCGGCTTGGGCGAGGAGGGAAGCGGTGGCCGGATGCGGGGTCGGGGTGTAGCTGTGACGTACAACAGAACCGATGAATTCTAGGTCCAAGTGGATTGGACAGCCAGAGAGCCTGGTACCCCGGGGACGGAGTGGAGAGGTGGGGGGCGCTGCTCAGAAACCAGCCTTGTGCTCCTGATGCCCCGGGCGGTGCAGCACCTGGCGGGACAAGCTTAGGCCATGACGAGGGCAGGGGAGGCCGGGTTGTTCGTGCAGCACTCGGGGAGGACTGTCCTCATGGATGTGGAAGGCCCCGGGGTTCCAGTAACTGCTGCCGTCACAGCGGCGGCTGGAGCGAGTGGCCACACGCCCAGTGCTCGCATCTCCAAAGGAGCAGGGGGTCCCGAGATGCCAGCAAGGCACGGCGGGCGTGGAGGCCGAAGGCTTGGGCTTCACGGAGACAGTGGGAACAACCACCAGGACCAAGGAGGATCCCACGTCTGGTCCACGTCCACAGAGAAGCAGCCCCCGGCCGGAGCAGGGAGGGCAGCACGCTGGGGGAGGGGCTTCCCCGGCCGCTGCCCTGAGTTTGAGAGACACAGAGAAGGGAGGGGCTCAGGAGTTGGGTGCAGCAGTGGCGTCTGACCGGCACAGGAGCAGAGCTCCGTGAGGCCAGAGGCTGGGTCAGCGGGGACGTCCTGGGCGCTTGCACGTAGAACAACGGAGCAACGTGGAATTGCTCATGACGCAGGGCGCCCAGACGCGCCCCTGCCCTTCCTGGGCCCAAGAGAGCCCCCGCCTTGTGTTCACCACTTGGCTGCTCTGTTCCCCGCTCCTGCGGGGGCCGGCGGAGGAGGGAGGCGCAGCATTTCCCCAGCTCCCTCCTTGCTGCTCGGCAGGCCTGGCAATGGCTGATGTCCATCACTGTGGGCTGCCAGTCACGCTGGCCAAGACTGGGCATCCCTCAGGCCATGCTAGCCCCTGGCCATCTTGACCTCTTGTTCCTTCACACACTCCTGGGCTCCCCTGCACTGCTCATGGTGCTACCCCATGTGTGCATGGGCCCAGGGCAGCTCTGGCTCACCCGACTGGCCCCAGTGTCATCACCAGTGGCTCCCCTGTCACTCAGACTATTCTAGCTTTGATAACTCAGGACGTCGTCCTAATCCTGGCCCCCTGGCTCCCCTCACAGAGCTCCGAGGGCTCGTGAGTCTGGTCTCCGGATGCCCCTCCCTGGGCTGGCATCCTGCTCTCGGGGTCTTTCCTGGGAAGCGAGAGGCTGCCTGTGTGGAGTCACCAGCCCAGGGAAGGGAGGAGGGGGAGAGGAGACCAGCCCGGTCGGCGGCGTCATTCTCCCAGCGCTTGGCAGAAGCCTCGGCGTGTGATTGCCATTTTCCACGCTTCATCACAGACAGCGAGGGGCCTCTTCCCCAGGGCCACTGCTCACTCGCGTCTTCTCTCCTCTTTCAGATCCGAGGAAGTCAGCTCTCAGAGCAGCACAGGCGGCCGGAGATGCTGGGGCCCAGCAGCCTCGGGCGAGGGCAGCCGAGCTGGCGCGGCCTGGCTCCCCTGACTTGTAAATGGGAGTGTCACTGGATTAGGACTCAGCGAGGTCGTCCACGCAGACGGCACCTAGGACCTGCCACATGCTCAGCCCTGTGCAGGGGTAACCGCCACACGCACCCACGCACAGTGCGACGGGGAGAGAGCAGCTCTGCTTCTCTAAGGGGCTCTGGGGTGACGCGCGTCCCAGGCTCTGGCGCTGGTGAGGCAGAGGGCTTGGTCGTGTTCCCTGGAACACAGGGGAGAGGCTGTGTTTGTCTGGATGCTGGAGTCTGCAGAGCACCCGGCCCTGGACCCCAGGCCGGCCACCGGGCACGGAGTAGCAGCTGCGGGCAACTGCACACATGTGCAGTTCCTGTTCCCGGCAACAAAGGCACCGGCACCGAATCTGATGAGCCAAAGCTGGTGGGCAGGCGGGCAGAGGGGTCAGGGCCCTGCCTGGGGGTGGGGGTGAGACCTGCTGCCTGTGGGGCTGCCTCAGGAGGGCGGGGAGCAAACCCCAGGGCACCGGCGAGCCCGGCTGCAGAGGGCAGCCCAGCTGGGCAGGGGGGTCCAGAGGCTGCTGGGGTGTGAGACAAGCCCACAGGCCCAGAGCTGGTGGGGAGGACCCTGGATCAAGCCTGTGCGTGGGCCGATGCGGGCCTAGGAGACGGGCTCCTCCCCGGCGCTGTCTATCAGGGGAACTTCCCCCGTTCCTGGCACTGTTCCTTCTGCGGCATCTACTCCCTGCCACATTGACTGAGAACTCCGCTCTGCTCCGCTCAGCTGCGCCCGGTCAGCAGCCCACACACAACCACTGGGGAGCAAGCGCACTGTGGTGCAGTGGTTAAGGCCCGCACACCACACGGGAGTGCCTGGGTGTGAGTGATGGCTCCCTGGCTAGTCCTAGCTTCTTGCCGGTGTTCACCCTGGGAGGCAGCAGGGGATGGCCCAAGGGACTGGATTCTGCCACCCACGTGGGAGACTTGCACTGAGCTCCCAGCTTGCTGCGTTGGCATTTGGGGACCAAAGCAGCGGGTTGGAGAATTCTCTGTCTCTGCTTCTCAAAAATAAAATAAATATTTTCCTATTAAAGCACACTAAAAAATACTTCCTGTGTCTGCAATCTCATGGGAGTCACATGAGCTGCAGGAACCGTGTAGGCGTTGCACTGGAGCAGGCGCTGGCCTGCCCCGTGTGGCCCTGCGGCCCCTCGCCCTCCGGCTGGTGTGGATGTGTTCTCTCCATCTGCATCCGTGCCGTCACAGCACGAAAGTCAGCCCCGGCGTGGAAGTCCATTCCCAAGCAGCGTTTCCCCGAGAGACAGCCATTTTCCGTCTCATTACCAGGGGGCGCTTCGGATAATCTTCTGATGGCCGTGGGTAAATCCGTCTCGTGAGACTGCTCCCCTGGGATACAGCTCGCCGCGGTGTCTCTGGCTCCCAGGCTGACTGCTGGACCACGGCGGTCATGCACGGGAACGCGGGCTCGGGCAGGGGGCTTGGCTTCTGGTTGCCTTAACAACTGTCTCCCAGGAACACCACATCTACTCCACATTCATTCCAGGTCAGGATTCTGAACAAAAAGAAAGTCTTCCATGGAGATTTTATGCACCTGAATTTTAACTGTGCTCCAGAGAGATGCGTTTTGCGGATTTCTCATTAGTGTGCGGATTTCTCATTAGAACAGCGACGTCCATTGGGGGAGAAGTGTTGGCACTGGGGGCTGGGGGAGGGGCAGAGGCCTGAGCTGGAGATTGGACAGCCTTCGTAACCGGGGTTCCCAGGAGGAAGCCCAGAGGGGACCTGCTGCAGAACCGGGCAGCCCCTTCCAGGGCACGCCTCCTCACCACTGGGACGCTCCGTCTGGGAGGAGGTGACTCGGCACCATCTCCTGCGCCCGTTTCCCAGGTTTGGCCCCTTGGTGTTTCGGACAGGGTCACTGTCTCGTGGGGGGCTCCTTCTAGCACCGTCTCTGGCCTCTATGTGCGAGATGCCAGCAGCAGCCCCCATCCCCGTTGGGGGCAGCCCTGTGGTTCCAGGCCTCTTTGAGTTCTGCTGAGACCAATCGTCACATGGCTCCTGGAGTGAGCCAAGGTCCTTCTTGCTTTCTCAGTCCTCACCGTCAGCTTGCAGATGACCCGTGCTCAGGACGCCCGCGAGAGCCGCACGGCCTCACAGGGAACGTTTGGAGCACAGAAGGGTGAGCACCCGCGCCCTGGCAGCCACGTGAAGCCTGCTCTGATCTCTCCCAGCTCCACCCATCCACCCTCCATCAGGCCTCCTGCTGGGTGAGGTTCCTGGGAGTGGATTAAAGGATGAACTTATCAGGGCCGGCGCAGTGGCACAGCGGGTAAAGCTGCTGTCTGCAGTGCTGGCATCCCATATGGGCGCTGGTTCTATCTAGTCCTGGCTGCCCCACTTCCCATCCAGCTCTCTGCTATGGCCTGGGAAAGCAGAAGAAGATGGTCCAAGTCCTTGGGCTCCTGCACCCACATGGGAGACACAGAAGATCTGGCTCCTGGCTTTGCATTGGCCAAGCACTGACCATTGCAGCCAGTTGGGGAGTGAACTAGTGGATGGAGGACCTCTCTCTCTCTCTCTCTCTCTCTCTCTCTCTTTGCCTCTGCCTCTCTGTCACTCTGTCTTTAAATAAATATTTTAAAATAAGATAAACTTACCTTGTTGCAATTTTTTAAATCTGTGCAAATAAGGAGTCTTCAAAAAGTTCATGGAAAAGGGGTATTATGAAAAAATTATCTGTGGATTTCAATTGTTTTTGCACCAAAATAAGCTTGCATTTCAGTCCTATTTTCCACAGCCTTTGAAGCACCTGAGTTTGAAAGAGCAGGCACGCAGATGGACGGTGCCAACATCCGCTGTCCCCCAGACACGAAAACCAAAGGACGAGGCAATAACACGCGAGAAGGAGCTATGGCAGCGCTCCCTGCGAATCTCGCTTTGCAGAGTGCTGGTTCTACTGCCCACAATTACCGCAAGAGTGGACACGCCCACAATTACCGCAAGAGTGGACACGCCCACAATTACCCCAAGAGTGGACACGCCCACAATTACCCCAAGAGTGGACACGCCCACAATTACCCCAAGAGTGGACACATCGGAGAAGCACTTTGAAGCCCCAGGAAACAGCAAGCAAGTTTTGCACCAGGATCTAGTACGGCAGATTCTGATCAACAAAGACCCGTGTCGCCCGCGCGCTACCTGCCGCCTGCGACGGCGACACCTGGCAGGCCCTGCGCTCACAGCCGAGCTTCGCCTGGTCTCCCGAGAAGCCAGAAGTAGCACAGCCTCCTTCACACGCCGCCCGGAAGGAGACGATGCATCAGATGCCAGCCGTGGGCCGGCCCCGCGTGTGCCCCGCGTGTGCCCGGCGGTGCTGTGTGGGTGCCCCCTGGGGTGCAGCCCTCATGCCAGGGGAGGTGGGAAGACGGCGGGCCTGTGGGTGACAGGTTCTGAGTCTCAGCGTCCTCGTTTGTAAAGCGAGAGGGGAGCACACCATGGCGGGGTTGTGTGGGGACGGCGCAAGTGCTTGTGCATCTAACACAACACAGGAGCGGGCGGCTCTGTCCAGGGATGTCCAGTCCGGGGAGCCTGCCTTCGCGCTGGCCACTTCCCGGGGTCTGCCCAGGGCCTTCTCTGTGATTAGCGCAGCCACGCAAGGTCACGCCCATCTCAGAAGTTTCTAAACAATGTCTGTCTTGTCGGGTCTTTTCCTGTGGGGAAAAAGAAACTCCCAGCCATACCCCAGCCTCGCGGATTCCAGGACTGGGGAATCCCGGCCCCGGAGGTGACACTGCATGTTCTCAGCCTAGCCGGGCCCATGGCTGTGCTCGTCTTGGGAACTCACCAAACGGTGCACTTTACTACACGTGTGTACGCTTCCAGAACAGCACCCCAAAATCAGATAGCTCCCCGGGAGGTTCCCACACACAAGCGTGCTTGTGAGCCACTGGTTCACAGCCTCTCCAAGCCACAGAAATTGAAAGCAGGTTTTCATCGTCAGCGAAGTCTGCAGGACAGACGCGCTCGGCAGCCGGGACAGCCAAGGTCTCAGACGGCAGGGGGCGGGTCCTGGGGATGCGCTACAGCCCAGGAGCCTGGGACACGAGAGAGGGAGGCGGTGCCCTTCTCACCCACCCCCAAGAGCTGGCAGAGCCAACAGCTGCCCTGATGCCCATGCTGGCCGCCGCCATGAACCCCGTCACCTGATGCCCCTGTGGCCACAGCAGGGACGCGGGCCCTGGTCTGGGTCTCCCTGGTGGTGGAGGTGAAGGGACGGCTCGGCCTCTCGGCACCTGTGCCTCGGCCGCACCTTTCACGGAGTAGGAAGCCTCAGCTTCGGCGCTGGCCTTTGAGGGAACTGCTGTTCGAAGCCACCGCAACTCCCCTCCCTGCTCGGCCCCGACTCAGCCGAGAGCCGGCGAGAGTGAGCAACTGTGCCAGCGCGCGTCATCAGCCTGGCGTTCGTTGGTCATTTCACTGAGGAGACGAGCGGGTGAAGACTGCTGCAGAAACGTGGGTGTGTCTTCACACAGGTGTCCCGAGGCGGCAGCGGGAGCTCGAGCAGTGACTGACAGAGTCCCACACCTGCGGCTTTCTCTAGGATTTCCGCTCCGGCAGGAGAGGGCAGGCCGGGCTCAGACGCTGTACAGACTTCGCGCCCGTGGTGAGGAATGCAAATGGCGATGGAGACACATGTTACCGGAGTCCCTTCCACCAGCTGAGATGTGGGGCCTCTTCCACACCTGGGAGACCGTGGCCGACGGCCAGTGAGAGAGACAGAGAGAAAGGTCTTCCTTTTTGCTGTTGGTTCACCCTCCAATGGCCACTGCGGCCGGCGCACCACGCTGATCCGATGGCAGGAGCCAGGTGCTTCTCCTGGTCTCCCATGGGGTGCAGGGCCCAAGCACTTGGACCATCCTCCACTGCACTCCCTGGCCACAGCAGAGAGCTGGCCTGGAAGAGGGGCAACCAGGACAGAATCCGGCGCCCCGACTGGGACTAGAACCTGGTGTGCCGGCGCCATAAGGTGGAGGATTAGCCTATTGAGCCGCGGCGCCGGCCTGTCTCACAAACCTTTTAAAAATACAACACGGCAGCATGAGTTTAAGACAGAAAAAAAAAAAAAGATTCAGCCAAATGCAAAAGGAAAAATCACTGAAAATCCCAGGCTCTGGGTTGTGGGCCGCCCGGGCGCCCGGCCTCTGTCCCCTTCCCCTCTGCGCTCCTGCCCGACAGCAGCCTCCCAGGGCCCCTTCTCCCATGTGTGAGAACACAGGTGTGCGTCCCTCAGCGCCAGGTCCCCGCCACGCAGCAGAGCCGGGAACGGGGACCCGCCCGTACCCTTCCCGCTGCCCCGGCTCCTGCCTCCCTTGCTGCTTCCTCCTCTTCCTGTCACACCGTGGTCCTGTCCTGAAGCCCCCAGGTGGAGATGCGGGAGGAGTGTCTGAGGCCTCTTTCTGTCCTCAACGCCCGGTTCGTCCCTAGCGCATGGCAGACGGTTAGTAGAGATACAGATGGAACACACGAGTGAGCAAATTCAGGTCCTGGAAGGCATTCCCGGGGCTGTGACCTTGGGAGGGGCATCCCCGGTCCTGCAGAGCAGCCAAACGGCCGAGCTCGCACCTGACCTCCAGGAGGGACACTGGCGCGCTGACTTCCCATCTGCTCTGGTATTCGTAGGTCGTTAAATCCACTCCAGGTCGTGGCCAACACCATGGGCTCTAAGCGAAAGCAGAGCAATGAATGAAACTCACACGTAGGAAGGAGACAGCTGAGAACACTGCTACGAATGTGGGGCACCAGATGGCGTCAATACATTGCACTAACTTTCTATTCACATATCCAATTACAATTCAAATAAAACTAATACAGGGAATTCATCCCGTGGAGTTTAGAAACACCACAGTGTCCAAGCTACCTACCATTCTCACATCGCAGAGGCTGGGCAAGCTGGAGTGACCACAGGGCGTTCTGGGGGGTCCCCAGGGGGCTAGTGCGGGGCACAGCTCAGCTACCCACCATTCTACACCACAGGGTGCCTGGGCAAGCTGGAGTGACCACAGGGTGTTCTGGGGGGTCCCCAGGAGGCTAGCGTGGGGCACAGCTCAGCTACCCACCATTCTCACACTGCAGAGGCTGGGCAAGCTGGAGTGACTGCCGGGCATTCTGGGGGGCCCCCAGGGGGCTAGCGCGGGGCACAGCTCAGCGCTGACTTCTGCTTGCAGGGATGGGTCCAGATGAAATACAAGATGCCAGGCAGCTCTGAATTCCACACAAAGAAAGAATGAGTTTCTTGGTGCAAAGATGCCCCCGAGTTTGCTTGAGACGCAGCAAAAACAGAGCCCCGGAGTCCCCAGGCTCTCCCAGGCCTCCCTCCCCTCGTCCTAACAGATCCACGAGCTGGGCCTCAGATCCAGTGCATGCAGGGACACCCTCCCCACCCCCACCCTGGAAATATGGTGCCCGCAAGAGTGTGCCCAACAGTGTGGAGGCCGGCTCTGTGGTCAGCATGGGGGCTCTACGGTCAGCATGGAGGTCAGCTCTGTGGTCAGCATGGAGATCAGCTCTGTGGTCAGCGTGGAGGCTCTGTGGTCAGTGTGGGGGCTCTGTGGTCAGCATGGAGATCAGCTCTGTGGTCAGTGTGGAGGCTCTGTGGTCAGCGTGGAGGTTCTGTGGTCATCACGGAGGCTCTGTGGTCAGCATGGGGGCTCTGTGGTCAGCATGGAGATCAGCTCTGTGGTCAGCGTGGAGGCTCTGTGGTCAGCGTGGAGGCTCTGTGGTCAGTGTGGAGGTTCTGTGGTCATCACGAAGGCTCTGTGGTCAGCGTGGAGGCTCTGTGGTCAGTGTGGAGGTTCTGTGGTCATCACGAAGGCTCTGTGGTCAGCGTGGAGGCTCTGTGGTCAG
>CM027402.1:2198086-2231495 GCA_015711505.1 Sylvilagus bachmani
CTCTGTGGTCAGCATGGAGGCTCTGTGGTCAGTGTGGAGGCTCTGTGGTCAGCATGGGGGCTCTGTGGTCAACGTCACAGCCAGGACATCCACAGACACCGAGTGGTGGAGGAGTGGCCCCTGATACTGCCCGACACTGGGTCCTGACCAGAGCAACTTCTCTCCTGGGCCAGGCCTGCAGACAGGTCCACGTCAGGGCTGGCCAGATGCCCTGGCCCTGCCTCCCGGTCACGGCAGGACATCCCCCGTACCCGCTTTGTGGCGTGAGGACCGATTGGAAACACAGTGGGGCGTGTGGGACACCTAGAAAGATGAACGACTGTAAAATCCAGATCAGACTGGAGTTGTTTAAAAGGAGATGGTTTGGTCAAGTGTAAGTGGCCCACATCAGATCTTCTGCCCTGCGGCCGCCCTTGGGGGTGGCAGGGTCAGAAGGCAGAGACAAAGCCCTGCCCAGGGTAGGGGCAGATGCCCCGAGAGCCACAGAGAGCTCAGACCAAGGACACAGGTTGGTGATGGAGTGCAGCGTCTCGTTCAAGGATCAACAGTGGCAAGGGCCCCCCGGTGCAGCAGCCCTGGTTCTCGTCTTGGTCCCACGTTCAGCATCCATGTGTCCTTCAGTGGCTGGGCCCTGCTTGGCAAAGCCAGGGTACAGCATCCTCCGTGGGGTGTGCTGACCTCTCCGTGCACCCCTGTCAGATGGACGGAGCGCTGGACAGGTGCACTGCTCTGAGGATGTCCGCGGTGCAGTCTGAGGGATGCCGGCCAAAACTCACCCGTTCTCTGAGTGCTTCGATCCCACACGGCTCCTGGTCTGTGGGGTCTGCACCGGCCGAGCGCCCGAATCCACAGTCCTCGGGAGAAGCGCAGGGGCCATGCTGCCTCCCTCATCCTCCTCCCAACAGCCCAGCCCGGCACATTTACCTGGCCCGTGCCGTGTTTCACGGAGAAGGAGTGATCTGGCCATGGTTTATGGTGCAGGGTGCTTCACTCCCACATTTACGCTGAGTCACCTCACAGAGGGGGCTGCAGCCTCCGCGGACCTGGTGTCTGGGGCTCTCTGGAACCGGTCCCCCATGCATAGGGACAGTAGACTGTGCTCATGACAGCATGTGTGGGGAGCACCCCTGGGAGTGGGCTGAGAAGGACGTGGCATGGTGAGCCACGCCTGGCACCCCCAAACCCGCGTTCCTCTGGGAGCCTCCCAGCAAACCCCTCAGGGGCGAGGGAGCCAGGCCCCCTCCTGGCCCTCCCCGCCCGCATCCAGTCCCTTGTCTGTCTCATCAGATGGCGAGAGCGAAGCCGGCTGTGAGGGGTAGAGAAGCTCATCTCACTTGGGCAAATCTTCAGTTTGTAACAATATTACATTTTTACAAAACGGTTTGTGGGAAGTGGTGCGGGGCGGGAGATGGGACGATGGCTAAGACGCCGCTGAGCTCGCTCGCCCGCGGCCCGTTTCCGAGCACCCGCGGCGGCCCCGACTCCACTCTGCCCGAAGCTGCCTGCTCCTGGGCTCCCGGAGAGGCGGCAGGCGGTGGCTCAAGGAGTTGAGTTCCTGTCGCTCACACGGGAGACCTGGGACGTTTCCCCAGCTCCGGCTTCAGCCTGCCCAGCCACGGCTGCTGTAGGCATCGGGATGTGAACCAGCAGCCGGCAGCTCTCTGTCTGCCTCGTCTCTGCCTTTGTGATAAATCACTAGAAACGAAAGGAAGCACAGGGCACCGACAGTGCAGGCAGTGGCAGGTCTTCGAGCAAGGCTGTTCGGATGAATTCCCACCGGACAGGAGGCGGCAGCACCCAGCCGAGGGCCCCCACCTCCCTCCCGAGGCCACGAGCGCTGGGTGCCTGTGTCTGACCAGGGCCTGCACCGAGGCGCAGTGAATTAAGCCGCCTTGATGCTGACATCCAACGTGGGTGCTGGTTTGAGTCCCAGCTGCTCCACTTCAGATCCAGGTCCCTGCTGATGAGCCTGGGAAAGCATTGGAAGGTGGCCCAGCTGCTTGGGCCCCTGCACCCACGTGGGAGACCTGGACAGAGCTCTTGGCTTTGGCCTGGCTCAGCCCTGGCTACCGCAGCCATCTGGGGAGTGAACTAGTGGATGGAAGATTCTTTCTCTGTGTCTCTCTCTGAACTTTGATTGCCAAGTAAATAAATGGGTTTTTAAGAAAAACAATGCTGAAGCTAGTGAGCATACAGAGACAGCCCAGGAGTCTCCTGGCAAATTATCCGACAGCTGGAGGGGGAGCCCGCCTTTGCAGTGAAGAAACCCGGCAGGGGAGCCCGGCCTGCAGAGGGGAGTTAGTGCCCTCGGCCCTGTCTGGGGCGGCCAGGTGGGCTGGCGGGCAGCAGGAGCTGGTTTCCCTCGCCCTGGGGGCTGCAAAGTGAACTCCAAGGGGTCCACACACCGGGGGTCTGGGGACGGCTTCCTGCTTCACGAATACGGGGCGGGGGGGGGGCTCTCCAGGGACGCCCATCCCACCCCCTCCCCCGTGCTCCGTCCTCCCGGCCTGGTCACCTCCCAAAGGCCCCTATGCCAGCGCCTTCTCAGCGGGGCTTTGAGGGGTCCCAGGCGCTCCACCCACCGTCCACAAACGCATCTTCCCCTGCGGGCTTCAGAGCTGCCGTCACGAAGGCACCGGGGCCTGGGTAGTGTGGGCTGAAGAGGCCCAAGGAGACGTTGCAGAGAAATGCAGTGTGGGCTCCTGGACTGGACGCTTCCCTCCCACTGCCCAGCCCGGGAGGGGGACGAGCGATGAGGCTGCGAGGTCTGGGGGTCGGGGGGGTCACTGTAGCAAGGCACAGTCCCCGCTTCTGAGCCCTGTGTTGTGGGGACGACAGGGAATGTCCCTGCGTGCTCAGAGGTGTGGGAGCACCGTTCTCTCCTTAAGTCAGGAGAAAGCAGCCGGGAAGAAAGGTGGACAGACGGACAGACGATGCACTGACGGAGAGGCAGGCGGACAGGTGACAGGAACTGAGACGCACGCACATTCCCGGGGAGAGGAGAGAATAGAGCAGACACGCCTGATGCTGACTCTCGAGGAATCGCGGGGAAGGCTGCACAGAAATTCTGAGTTCCCAGGACTGGTGCTGTGGCTCAGCAGGTTAAACCACCACAGGTGATGCCGGCATCCCACATGGGCGCTGGTTCAAGACCTGGCTGCTCCACTTCCCATCCAGCTCCCTGCTAATTTGCCTGGGAAAGCGGCAGAGGAGGGCTGGAGTGCTTGGGGACCTGCACCCACCTGGAGGAAACTCCTGGCTCCTGGATCGGGTTTGGCCCAGCCCGAGCTGTTGAGCAGTTGCGGCCATCTGGGGAGTGAACGAGAGGATGGACGATTCTCTCTCTCTCTCTCTTCCTCTCCCTCTTTCTCTCTCTCTCTGTAACTCTGCTTTTAATAAATCATTTTATAAAAAGAAATTCTAAGTTCTATTTTTGCAACTGTTCCCTAGATCTGAAATTATTTCCAAAATTTGATATATGGATAAAGGAGCTTTTACATTAAAAGCATCTATTTTTATATTTCTAAATGAGCCAGTCTTTAAAGATTTCTTTAAAGATTTATCTCAAGTGTGTTAAGATTATCCAATTTCTAATTTTTGTCCCCAAAATTGGTAAAAAAAATTTTAAAAGAATGTTTTTTTCTTATGGTTTCTGAGATCTGGGAATTTTACATAACACACACCCTTTTCACTTAAAAACCTGTTCTGAGCACTGGTTCCCTGTGATGCACGACCACACGCAAACTCCAGGGTCGCAGGTCGAGGTGGGACACGGCACGTTCTCACCCACAGGACGTCACCGGTCCCAGCCCCACTGGCCGGGTCCCCCAGGGTGTGTGCAGGCTGCTCAGGGCCGGGCTTGGTGCACCATGGCATCACACAGACCCCACCCCGCCACCGAGGACGGGGAACGCGGGTTTTCACGTTGTCTCCTGAGAGCTTCGCATGGCGTCCAAAACACGGAATGCTAAAGAGATGTGATTATGACCCCCCATTTCTAGCTTCTACTACAGAAGGGCAGCCCCTTCCGTGTCCTCATGCTATTGGGCGCGTGCCGGCCCCACCTCTGAGACAGGGGCTGGGGTGTCCACGTGGCAGCTGAGAGAAGTGGGTCCCCAGCGTGGTTAACAGGCGACAAAGCTGGAGTTCGACCCGAGACCCCGCAGATGCCAAAGTCTGCATTATCTTCCTTCCATCCTCTGCCGCCGGTCCAGTCGCTATGCCAGTTCCCACGATGAGCGAGCACCTCTGTGGGACAGGAGCCGCTTCCACAGGGCCACTTCCTGCTGCTCCCGAACACTCGGGAGGCGTGGGAAAACCGAACCTGGAAGTGGACCAGGGAGAGCAAACAGCGAGGGTGTGGTCACCCATCGGCCAGGCGGAGCGGAGCATGGTGTCCGGTGACAGTGCATCCTGGCCAGCGGGGACTGACCTGGGAGGGGTGGGGCTGACGATGGGAAAACGCCCAGGACCCCTGCTGTCCCACGGCCACGTGTCACCCAGGTAGCCTGGGACGGGGACTCTGCACCCGACCTGCTCACCTTGGGGGCTATGCTCCGAGGTGACTGCGGCAGCGGCCGGAAGGGTGGGGAGGGGGACGCAGCCTCCACGGCGGCCAGACCCTGCCCCGATCCACAGCGCCCAGAGTAGCTGCTGGGTTGAGTGTCTGTGTTAGGGGATCGCTGGTTACACCCTGGACAGCCAGGGCACACTGAGTGTCAGAACCCATCCATGGAACGCCAGGCTTGTGCTGTGGGCACCCGGCGCCCTTCGGAGTCCAGGACAAACAGTGCTTTGCCGTGCGCTCGTGCGGTTCTCCCGGGGTGCAGCCTGAGGCAGGCAGGACGGCACCACGGAGCCGGGCCTCTGCACACCGCACAGGCGTCACCCTGGCTCACGGAGCCCTTCCATTCCCGCTCTGCTGCGGGGAGTAAGACCAGGAGGCCTGGGGTCCCGCTCGCACTAGGAAATCACAGTGCAGTGAGAGTGAGAGGCCCCCGCAGCGCGCAGGAGTGCACTCGGCCGCCCCGCACCTGCTGTTTGTGCCCCATCTGGGCGGAGGGCTCCGGCTCCCCGAGTCTTCGCTGGCCCTGAAGCTACGTCGTCCGCCGGCGAGTCCTGATGTCCTGCCACTGCTCTCTCCGTGGGAGTGGGCTAGCAAGCCCAAAATCTGTGCTGTAGAACGGAGCGTGATGGAAGTCGGCCACCACGAATTCTCTGCGTGGGAGCCCCGTCGCAAACGGACGCGCATCGGAACGAAGGAGCCGACACAGCTGGGAAAGTCAGGTGAAAAGTAAAATACAGAATAAATAAGTCGATCAATACAAATAAAGTAAACTTTAAAAGAAAACAAAGAACATAAATTATAAAATTAATTTTGAAATAAAGTATAAAATGTAAAATAAAATAAAAGGAAAAGCAAAAATGAAATATCAGACCCATTCCCATGAAAGTCTGGGAAAATACCGCACGACAGAGGACAGCAGCCAGCGCGCGGATCTCCCGGACACCTGTGGGTAATGTGTAATCATTGCCTTCCAATCTGCATAAATTATTTCTGTGTATAAACTGTCGAGAGGAAATGGCTTAAAGCTAATGAACTTAATTGTTGTCTTGTAACCATGCAGGAAATATTTAGATGTTACATCTTCATTGGTTCTATTTCATTGAAAGAAATTATGAAGGACTAATCGACAAAAAATTCTGTATGTGGGCGAAACGGCCATTTTCCCATTAAAGTATTGCTCATAGCTGTTGTCCATATTCCCGCCAAACTACGGCCTTTCTGCTTCTGTACCTGCTAAGTTTCTCATTTGGGAAGTATTGGGTCTTTTACTGTAATGTGAATTGAAAATGCGTTATCTCAAAAACTTCAAGAAAGACAGAAGGGTAGAAGGAAGGAGAGAGGGAAGGGGACACCATTATGTTCTTAGACTTGTATTGACAAATCATATTAAATCTGTGAAAATTAGTTAAAATAATGAAAATGAAAATGAAAACAGTCACCCAGAGGGGCCGGCACTGGGGCAGGCGGTGGAGCAGCTGCCCGCGGAGCCCGAGTCCCACCCAGGCTGAGAGCGGGCACTGGGCACAGTGGTTAAGATGCCGGCACCCTGCGCTGTAGGGCCTGTGTTCAAATCCTGCCTCCTGCAGATGGGCGCCCTGGGAGGCAGCGGTGGTGGCTCAAGTCCCTGCGACCCTGCCGCCCACGTGGGAGGCCAGGAGGGGCTTCTGAGCGACTTCCTGGCTGGGGCGTGGCCCAGCCCTGGCTGTCGAAGGCGTTTGAGGAGTGAGCCAGAAGATGGACGATCTCTGTCTCTCTCTGCCTTTTAAATAAAAATAAAGGTTTTTTAAAAAATTTAATGACGTCTATGGTTTAGCAGTTTAGAAAAAAATCAGGATGTCACTTTTAAATGGCTTCAACGTTCAACCAAGAAATAATCCCTGTGCTGTAACGGCCGGCAGGGGTTTGATGATAGAATTCTTGCAAGGCTCCTTCCCCTGTGGTCCCGAAATGTGGGAAAAATAACACAAGACTCCCGTGTGAGGCCGCGGACAGACACTGGAACGTCACCCACGCGAGGGAGCCGAGGCTGTGTGCACACCGCGGCCGGATCACCGGAGGAAGAGGAAACCACATTACGGTAAACAAGCCCTGGAGAGCAGCGCTGGCCGGCACGCGGAGCATCCATCCTGGGCCGAGCCCGCGATCTGCTGCAGCTGCTGCCTCCGGACCCCCACCACCTCCACGAATCCACCTGGGGTGGACGGGCAGTCTGTGTCCCCCTCTGCAAGACCATCAGTGAGCAGGCTGAACGCTGGGTAACACCGTCTCGCGATGCCGTGCGCTCATCTGAGCCTCTGTGGCGCCGGGCCGGCCTCGGCGGTTGGCACATCCTGCTGGCCCCTGGACCCAGAGGGCCAGCACGCCCTGCCGTGGGGCTTCCCACTGCCTGCCCCTGTTGTTGGTGAGGCTGCGAGCAGAGCTGGGCAGCTCGGGTGGTTGGCGGGAGGGTGTGTTTGAATCACGGGGGCTGCACTGTGAAGTTACGCTCGGCGTTTGGAGCCCCCGGCTGGGCAGAGCCCCAGGGCCAGCGACAGGGCAGGCTGTGGGAGCAGCTCTGAGCCGTAATCCGTAGGTGACGGGGGAGAGGAGCTGGGTGGCTGTCCTCGTGCGGATGGCGAGGCCAGCAGGAAGCGAGGTGATGCTCTGTCAGAGCGGCCGTGCCGGGGGAGGCCGAGCTGCCCTCCCAGGGCAGAAGTGTCTGGCGCTCGCCAGTCCCAAAGCACAGCAAGGCTGCAGCGCTGGGCACGAGCTCCGGCGCCCGGAGGGTTTCTATCCTGACTGCATCGGTGGCCTCGGGTCTCTGTGACACAGATGTTCTACAGAACACCACAGCGGAAAGGGAAGTTGGCTGTGCAACGAAGAGAACTGGGGCTGGGGCTGGGGCATCGTGAGCAAAGCTGCCGCCTGCAGCCCCGGCACCCATATGGGCGCGGGTTCGAGTCCCGGCTGCTCCACTTCCCATCCAGCTCTCTGATATGGCCTGGGGAAGCAGCAGAAGATGGCCCAACTGCCTGGGCCCCTGCACCCACGTGGGAGACCCAGATGGAGCGCCTGGCTCCTCGGTTCAGCCTGGCCCAGTGCTGGCTGTTGTGGCCCTCTGGGGAGTGAACAACAAGATGGAAGATTCTCTCTCCCTCCCATCCTCCCTCTCCCTCTCCCTCCTTCCCTCTCTCCCTCTCTCTCTCTTTCTCTCACTCGCTCTCTGAGCTCTAATTTTGAAATAAATACATAAATCTAAAAAAGGAAGAACCTGAATAAAGAAGTCCCTGGGTGAAAGACTGGCCATTTCACATTCATACAATGTACGGAATCCTTTCATCTCATACATTTTAAATTGAGACGTACGCAGTATGGAGGCATTTTCATTAAATCGGATGAAGCAAACAAGGGGTTAGTATTTGAAGCCCATTAAGAGTTCGTTCAACTTTATAAAGTAATAGGGAAACATCACAGATAAATAAGCTCGTGCAGATAAAAGCAGGAAATGTTTGCTAAGTGCTTCCCACAGCTGGCCCGTCCCAGGCCAGCTCAGGAACACTGCCCACAGCTCTGTGAGGCCAGGGCTCCTGGTGGCCCCACCCAGCCCTGCAGACACACACGGCGGAGCCGGGACTGGAACCTGGGGCTGAGGCTGTAGCCACTGTGCTGGTTCCTTCTCCAGATATCCCAAATCATTGCATTAACCAGCACAAATGGTCAAAAATGTCCCACAATCGGTCGGCCAATATTCACTGAGCACCTACTGTATACTAAGCCAGTGCACTTGACATTCAAGAGCTATCAAGACATTGTCCCGCACCCAGCTGGGGAGAAAGATGAGTAAAAGAACCAAGACTGGGGGCTCGCGCATGAAAACGGTCTCACGGCCAGATTCCTAGGGCCAAGCGGAGTTAACTGTCATGACAGCGAAGGTTTTACTGAATCCGTGCGATCCTTTCAAGGCCAACAGACAAGCGCACGGTAAGAGCTTCAGAATGCCCGTTCCCTTTGATCGCTTGGAAGCTCATCCCAAAGAAATAATTCAGAAGCAAACAACAGAATCATTCGTGAATCATTCCTTTATGGCGGAGTTAATTTACATCACCTGGATCATGGACTGGCCGTGACATACAAAGCACTAAAATCACATTTGAAAACTCATAAAACTCATAAAAAGGACATTTTATGCTCCAGTGGGAACTCGGGCAACGCTCTGGGTAAGTCCTGCTTCTGCAGTAAATATGCTCGGATGAGGAAAGGCCAGAAGGGGACACTCGCGATTATGAGGGGGATGCAGGGCTGGGATGATAGGCGATTTTATTTCACAAAATCAGCGGTGCTGCTGTATTGACAGAGGAAGGAGGAGGAGCCCACCAGCAGGCAGTTAGTGAGGACAAGGGGCCTGCAGACCTGAGGTTCTGTGCTCAGCAGGGCAGGGCTGGCAGCGCGTGAGGCCTAGGGTCCCCCTGCCCGGTGCACACAGCTGGACCAGGCCCCTCGAGGCATGCAGAGGCGCTGGGGGCGGGATGAAGGGCGCCGACACCGCATCCCACGTACACCGCAGTCACTAAGCGCTGCCGTTCCAATCCCGCCAACACCACAGACCCGGCTCAGTGCCGTCAGTCAGGGTTTTACTGAGTCCCCCGGCTCGGGCGCTCAACATTCAATGTGTTCTCACACACTTACAGCTATGGTCTTTCTCCAGTTCTGGAGCCCAGTTGTGTGCTCTCTATTTACAAAGGTTTATTTTGAAAGTCAAGGTTGCAGATATATATAGAGAGAGACAGAGAGAGAGAATCTCCCACCCGTCGCTTCACTGCCCGGATGGCCACAACAGCCAGGGCTGGGCCGGGCCGAGGCTGGGGGCCTAGAGCACCAGTCGGGTCTCCCGTGCGGGGGCAGGGGCCCGAACACCTGGGCCGTCTCCTGCTGCTTTCCCAGGCCACAGCAGAAGTTGGATCAGAAGTGGAGCAGCCGGGAGCCACACTAGCGCCCGCTAGGAACGCGGCGTCACGGGCGGCTTTACCTGCTGCACCGCAGCGCTGGCCCCTCTGCTGCGTGTTCTTGGGCCACTGGCTCTCGGCCTAGAGAGCAGGAGCCCTGGTCCGTGGCTGCGTTTCTCCCTTGGGCCGCGCATCCCTCGGCTGCCTCTGCCTCCTGGGCCTTCGATGTTCTCCCGTCTGAGCTGTCTGCCGGCAGCAGCAGTCGCCACTGAGCAAATGGCCCCAACTCAGGGTTTGCAGCGACTTATTGCAAAACACAAAGTGGATTCCCCTTGTGAGCGGGGAAAATAAAAAAACTCTCGTCCCAACACCACAGGCTGGTGTCTGGGGAGAAGCTGGGGCTCTGTGGCCACACTGGCAAAATTCACGGTCACATCCCCCGCGGGAGGCAGCTGCCGCCGGCCTGGTGTGCGCTCTGCATTGCTCCTGTGGCCGAGATGCCGGACGCGGTTCCGTGAGCCCCCTCCAGCGTGTGTGTGCACCAGTTCTGCTGGCCCTCACTGGTTCCCTCTTGGGCCATAGCTGATTGGCCACAGACACCTCCCCTGTCCAGGACAGGTCTGGTGGACCCTCCCGGTACCGGGCAGCACTGCTGGGCTTCAGCACTGCTCTGTCCGCTGTCCCTGGCCAGACACTTGGCCCAGTGGGAAGTCAGCCACCCAGGCCGCTGTCCTTAGGTTCTGTGAGATTCCATTGTGTATTCCTCACCTTAGTCTCCACCTCGTTCTGCAGTCAACCCAGCTGGGGGCGGAGAAGACTTGAGAGGACCGGCACTCAGTCAGCAGCCAATCAAAGGCTGCGATGTTCCCAGGGTCCCACCGGGAGTCCTGTGACGGGGCAGCACTGGGACTCAATGTGGCCACAGGGCGTGAGCAAAGCCCTCTCCAAACTGCTTCTCAGGACTTCCTCCCAGGGGCTCAGATGAGGACTACAGCTTCCACGTGCCCTACCAGACGCTTCTTTGCATTTAAGGTGCAGTGAACCAAGGGTGCTTGAGGTGAAGGAGAAGGTTCTAGAAGGCGGGAGGGGAGTAGCGTCTGCCAACTTCTGTGGCACGCACGCTCCCACCACGGCCAGCTTTAAGCTACGACGTGAGGTCCAGCAGTTCACCAGGTTTCTGGGGCTCTCGCGGGCAGCTCCCAGAGCATTTCTGGGATCTTTGAAAGCTTCTGGCCCCGATGCTGGGTGGCAAGGAGAGGACTTACAGTGACAGCGGGGACGATAAACGCTGCAGCCTGATTACAGAGTCGGTTACCGCCCAGAGACAAATCCGTTGCGAGACCGCCTGGCACAGCACCCTCTGTTGACTGCCTCGGGTGTGGCAACGGAAGCTGGGGCGGAAGGCTGGGGCAGCAGGCGCTGGTGCAGGCCCCCCCCCCAGTCCAGTACAGCTGACCTGTTCACCTCGACCCCCAGGAACTGACTTAGGGAGAACAGGCTCAGGGCTCAGGATTCAGGGCTCAGGGCTCAGGGCTCAGGGCGTGCTACGCCTTCTGGCTGCTCGGCAATGTACGCGGATCCGGCGCCGAGTGGTCCACTTCCTGATGTACTTCTAGTGCACACACAAGCCATGCTGGGGGTGTGCAGGCCTACACTGACCGATGTCCTGTCCTTGAAAAGTCCAACATGAGGGACTGCCCCAGAGTACATGGCAGGAAGTCGTGGGTTCCAGAAAAACCTACCAAGGAGCTCATGGCGGGTGGTGAGTCTGCATCGGGGCTGCACTGCGCCGGGCTCACCGCAGGACAGTGACAGTGAGTGACTTAGGTTTCAGGACACAGACACCGGAGCAGCGCCGGGGGCCTGCGGCAGTCACCCCAGGGCTAGGGCGGAGAGGGACCTGCTCCACGAGGCAGCCGGCGCCCATTCAGCACTGGCACCCCGGTTCCTGAATCCGGGCAGCAGGGTGTCGTGTCGGCCGGCAGCAGAAATCCCACCGCAGCTAGGGACATCCTGACGCGCAGGCAGAGGTCACGGAGCTCTGAGAACACAGCGAGGGCTCCCTGAGGCGGGCAGGGTCCCCCGAGGACACGCGCACCCCTGCAGCCGCGCCTCCTCTGCCTCCTTCCTGGCTCCGGGCTGCACGGCCCAGAACTCCACCTGCCAGCTGGGCTCATCACCTGCCGCCACCGACTTGAGGGAAGTCACTTCACGGTTCCGGCATCCGATCCTTCCAACAAGCCCCACCCCAGATTACACCTACTCCTTGCACCCCTACTCCCAGCCCATCTGTCTGAGCCTGCCCCACGCCAGGCTGGGAGGCTGCACAGTGGCCCAGGTCATAACCACACCCGACTCGGTGTGTGGCCCAAGCCAGGTGCATATGAATCGGCCTCTGGGGAGCCCGGGGAAGCCACCAGGAGTCCCCTTGCAGCGGTGCCAAGTGCAAGCCCAGGGCAGCTGGTGGAACCTGCCGCTGGCCAGAGGGACCGCAGAGCTGGACCTCAGGGACGAGAGCTTTTTTTTTTTTTTTTTTTTAAAGATTCACTTTACTCAAAAGGCAAAGAGAGAGAGAGAAACAGTGCGAGAAAGCGCTTCCAGCCACTGGCTCACTCCCCAGGGGCTGCAACAGCCAGGGCCCAGCCAGGCTGAAGCCAGGAGCCCAGGAACGCCATTTGAGCCTCCTTTGTGGGTACAGGGGTCCAAGCACTCGGGCCGTCTTCTGCTGCTTCCCAGGCCATTAGCAGGGAGCTGGGTCGGGGGCAGGGCAGCCAGGATTGGAACAGGTGCTCAGAGGCGGTGGCTAACCCCCGGCGGTGATGCTGACACACAGCTGGGCTCTGCCTGTGCCAGGGTGAGGAGGTTCTGCCCTTGTCAGTCACTGACACACTACCAGACGGCGGTCCTGAGCCACGGGATGGCCCGGCAATTGTGTCCTTTAGTTCACTAACTGAGCGTCTATTGGTCACCCTGTAGAGACCCAGAGGGGAGGTCTTGCTTTCTCAGGACGCTCCAATGCAACTGACCCCACGGAATGACTGGCCACATGGAATGACTGACCACACAGAATGACCACATGACCGACCACACAGAATGACTGACCACAGGAATGACTGACCACATGGAATGACCGACCACATGGAATGACCGACCACACAGAATGACTGACCGCAGGAATGACCACACGGAACGACTGTCCTGGTTTCTGTCCCGGAGGAAGACCCCGCCCACACGCACGGCAGCGGCCGACAGCCTCATCCGCCCTCATCCCTGAATCATCTGCTGCGCTGGTGAGCCCCTGTAGGCCTGCGCCTCACGTGGCCTCAGGGCTGTAAAATCCCGCCCACGCCATCTGACCACCTTCAGTGCTGGGATGTGCCGGCCGGTCATGCTAACTTTGGCCTGGCTGCGCCTGCAGCTGGTTTACCTGGAGTCAATCATTTGCAAATGCTAATGCTTCATGCACTTGATCACCACCCCGCACAGACAACACAGAAGTCCAGGCTCCTCTGGGACCTGCTGCCTGCTCTCAGGAGGTGGCCTTGTCCCAGCAAACCCCCCACCCAGCAGCCGGCTGGCCACGTTGAGCCCCAGGAACACGTGTTGAATGAAACAACACATACAGCCTTGCTCTGGCTCTGCCAAGGCAGACAGGGCCCCGGTTCTCTCCCAGACTCCACCCGTCACTGCCGCTGCCTGGGAGACTCGGCTCAGCAAATCCAGTTCCTGACCACTGTCCAGAATTGTGTAGGGGTCGGTGTGTGGCCCAGCAGGGAAGACGCTGGCTAAGCCACCCATGTCTCTCATCGGAGTGCTGGCTTCGAGTCCCGTCTCCAGCTCCTGATTCCAGCTCCCTGCTCATGTGAGCCCTGGGAGGCAGCTCCTCCTGCCATTCACAGGGGAGAGCCCACGGAGTCCCCAGCCCCTGCCGGAGGCTACATGGGCATGTGGGGGTGAACCAGGGGTCGGAGCGCTTGCTCTCTCTCTCTGTCTCTCTCTCTCTCTCTCCCCTCCCCCTCCCTCTCTCAAGTTCACTGATTAAAACTTAAAGCTCACAGCTTAGACGACAAATTTTGGAACTGTACTCTGGAATCCCCCGGGAGCACCTGTTGCCGGCCTCGAGCCGCAGGGGTCAGGGTCCCGCCGCTGTCCCACAGCAACGCGGTGGCTCCGGCACAGCAACGCTTGTCCACCTGCTGCCCGGTCTCCACAGCCGTTCCAGGTCACTCTTCGTCAGCTATGCTGCCCTAGGCCAGACCAGCTGTGGGAGAGGACGGCCCCACAGCCAAGGAGCGAAAGTGCTGCTGCCTGGCGCTGCCACCGCTCGGAAGCTGGTGGCATCTCCGCTGCCTTTGTGATGACGCAGGGGAGGAGCACGAGGGGGCTGCAGGGGCCCCGCCCCTTCCCCCAGGTCCTCACTCCAGGAAGTGGGCCGCTGGAGCGGGGTAGGGCTATAAGCTTCCCGCAGGGCCACAGCCCACCACCCGCCTCTTCCTCTGGCCTTGCTCAGGGGGCTACAGAGGATGCCTCTGGTTACCTGGAGGGCCCCCCTCCACAGCGTGGGCTGGGGCTCGAGCGTCTGGGTGTCTAACCCCCCAGGTGTGGCTGACGCCGCTGGTCTGGGGGCTGCACTTGGAGTCGCAATGGCTGTAGTCGGACCCACGGAATGGGGGTTAGAAACTTTTGTGGCGCAGCGATGCCAGCTGTCACGGCCGGTGACATGCAAATGTCTCCGGTGACATGCTCCAGAGACGGAGCACAATCTGTCCTCTCCACTGGGTGCCCTCAGCCCTCAACACCCCTCCTGGCGGGGGAGGGAGTGGCCATTGCCCCTGGTTCCTCGGCTCCTCGTGGCTGCCCTCCATGCTCAGCCACGCTGCACTGAGCCCCAGGAGGTGAGGACGAGCCCCCTTCGCCTGGTGCTCCTGAGTGGGTGGGGCCGAGAGGGAGCACTGCAGGAGACTGGAGACTGGGAGAAGGGACGGGAGAGAGAGGGACCTCCCCAGCTCGCTGGCTACTTCCCCGGCCGAATGTGTGAGTTCTGTGGGGCAGTCCTCACTGCCGCCGCCCTTCACCGGCCTCTCCACGTGTGGGAGGGCCGGGGCTCAGCCACCACCTGCCCCAGCGCCCTGCCCCCACGAAAGCCTCCCTGTCCAGAGCCACATTCCCCTCAGCTCACACAGTCTGGTGCACTTCTCTTTCTTGCTGGACCCTGACAGACGCAGAGGCTGGGCTTAGCATGACCATCAGCGCTTTACAGGCTCCTTGACCCCAGGCCGATTCCTGACCCCTGTCCCCTGAGCGTCTGGGTGTCAGGCAGGGTTGGCTGGATTTTCCAACCTCCACCCCCACCCCCACGCCGGGCTGCCCGCTGTCACTCCTGTCCCCAGCACTGCCCACTGGGTCTCCCCCTTGGAATCCCCGGGGGAGAAGGGGTTTTCAGAGACCCCAGGCCCAGGCTGCCCAGGGGTTGATTGGATCAGAACCCCTGAGGGCATGGGTGTAGGAGCAGAAACCCGTGGGTGTCCAGGTGCGGAGACGGAGCGCCGGAAAATCCACGCCATCCTGGACACGACAGGGGCCTGGCTTCCTGGTTCCGCTCCGGGACCCTGGCCGGCGCCGGCATCAACGTCTCCCGGATCACGCGGGCCCCTTCTTGTCTCCACGGTCCCAGGATCTCCCCAGCTCTGGAGCCATCTCCTCCGCTTTGATTCACCCGCTGCAGGGCCATGGCCCCAGGAGGCGTCTAATAAAATAGCCTGACTTATTGGGTATACACTCTATGTCAGACTCACAGGAAAATCAAAAATTTCCGCTGTTGCTATGCTGTGGGAGCAACCGAAAACCCTTTCCCTCGCACAGCAGTGCACGTTAGGGTAACCTAGAAAATGCTAACTCAAGTTGGCGTTGATAAAATCAATTTTCAAAATGTCATTCGCTGTGTTTGTCCAAAATTGTCGTGCAAATGAAAATCTTATCTCTGAGTGCCCACCTGAGAATCTTCTGACACAAATCCACACGCTATTCGTGTAGACAAAATTGGACATGTCTCACTTCACAAATTTCCTTATTAGAATTTCAAACAATTCCAGTGTCTGCATACAGAATGCGTAAGAAATAACCCATAAAGCAGAGAGCAGAGAGCAAGCGTGTTTAGGGCCAAGTCTTCATTCGTCACCTCCCCATCAAACCTCAGCTTCCACAGCTCACACATCATCATTGTACCCCTGGGCGCCTGGAGCAGCCTCACCTGGGTACCCCGCCCTCTCTCGCACCTGTACTCAGCCAGAGCAATCTTCTAGAACCTTCATTGTCTCCATCCCGCTGACGCTGAGAGGTGCCAGGGGGCTCTCCCTCTGAGAAGAACCAGAAGCTGGAAAGATAGGAAAACTCGTCCTGTTCAGATGTTGGATCTTGACCTGAGCAGGAGGAAACACTGGAGCGAGTCTCACCATCACCCAGGTTTCTGCCTGGACGCAGTTTCTGTCCTGAGACTCAGGAAGAGAAGCCCCTAGCAGATCTCAGCGGTCTCATTAGCGAGGGGCTGAGATCAGGATTCAGAGCTGGAGGGGTTCTGGGATATGCAGGGCATGGTGCCCACGGGAAGGCAGGTGTGCAGAGAAAGCTCCAAGAACTGCAGGGCCCAGAGCCTCCAGCCCGACCACGAACCGTGCATTCACAGAGGGAGGCTCCAGGGGACAAGACAGGAACTGAGGAGCTAAGGTGACAGCGATGACAGTGGCCTGGAGCCCCACGGGCACGGGAGACAGTGAAGTCCCCAGAGCCACCATGAACATCTGCATCGAGAAGAAAGCCCGGCAAACACCGATTACCTGCAATGTACCCTGCGTAGTATCTGGCACAAAATATAAACTACCTGGCTGTGAAGAATTAGGCAAAGGTCACCCATCGCCGAGAGAAGAGCCAGTCCATGGAGCAGAGATCCTGGGCCTGGCAGAGCTGGGTGCTGGCATGCACATCGCACTCGCTCAAGGGTTTGAAGGAAAACATGCACACCGTGAGCAAAGGGACAAGTGGAGAATTTCAGTAGAGGAGAAGAAGCCATTAAAAAAAAAAGAAAATCAAATTGTGAGCACATGGCCGGCACCGTGGCTCAATAGGCTAATCCTTCACCTTGCAGCACCGGCACACCGGGTTCTAGTCCCAGCTGGATTCTGTCCCAGTTGCCCCTCTTCCAGTCCAGCTTCCTGCTGTGGCCCGGGAGGGCAGTGGAGGATGGCCCAAGTGCTTGGGCCCTGAATGTGCATGGGAGACCAAGAGGAAGCACCTGGCTCCTGGCTTCGGATCAGTGCAGTGCGCCAGCCACGGTGGCCATTGGAGGGTGAACCAACTGCAAAAGGAAGACCTTTCTCTCTGTCTCTCTCTCTCACTGTCCACTCTGCCTGTCAAAACAAACATTATGAGCACAAAAAGATAGCACCTGCCATGCAACAGTGGGACCCAAGAGGAAATTAAAGATGATAGCAAAACAAACAAACAAATAAAACCAACCGGCGAGTTTTCAGCCACAGCAGAAAGTGTCAGACAGAAGCCCAGAGAGATACAAACATACCCTGGAGCCTGCAGGGTGGGATCTCACGTCCCATCCCCCATGTGCTTGGGAAGAGAAAGACAACGGGGGGGGGGGGGGTGTGATGAAACCATGGTTGACGTTCTTCACATCTGATGTTTTTAACAACCCAAGAAGCTCAACAAACCCCAAACAAGGTAAACAAAGAAAATCACACTGACTGTGAACGCCTCGTGATCAAACCGCTGACCGCTAGTGACAGAGGAGCTGAAAGCAGAGTGCACATGCCCCTGAGGGGACCAGACAGGAACACTGCAGACTTGTCTTGGAAATGATGCAGACGAGGAAGCAATGGAACATCCTTGGAGCTCAGAAAAAGTCAACCCAGACCAGCCCATATCCAGCAAAAGTGCCCTTCACAAACGGAAGTGCAATACAGATGTTTTCAGAGAAAAAAATGAGAGAGCCACAGTTCACCGCTGGTGGCGTGTAAGAGGAAGTGACGCTGGCGGAGAGCAGGGAGCCCAGGAGACACAGACCTGGAACGAAGGAACAGCAGACGTGAGTGTGGGTGGAAAAATCAAACACCTGCCATTGTTAATTTATTTGCAAGGTAATCGACTATACAACACACTGTGGTTCCATGCTAGAAGTAGAGCAAGCTGTGGCAGGAGTGGCGTTGCCGGGGATGCGTTCCCACACCATGTGACGTCAGACGTCCTTCCCCCGGCTCTGGCAGCCGGCAGCTCACTCTGAGGATGAAGTCGACAATCGCGATGCAGCAAACAGGTCAGGCCAGATGTGGGGAGCGCCAGGAGAGGACGGAGGCCAAGTCCCCCGCTGGCACGCGAGGCGGGGGTCAGGAAGGGCCTCACGGAGGAGGCCCTGGGGCTGAGTCAGGGCCCGCAGAGCACGAATTCACCTGCTCAGCCAGCTTCGACTGGGTCTCTACCATGGGCCAATCACTGGGCGGCTCTCTCATGGGACCGAGACAAATATGAAAATAGTCCTCTGCTCGCGTCCAAGTGCGGACAGCTCGGGAAGATGCTTTTAGGTAGAAAGTAACGGCGCTTATTCAAGGAAAAACCAGCGTGGAGGACGGTTGCAGAATCAGGACAGAGCTACGACCGGTCTGAGGCGGCAGCCTGGCAGCACAGGGCACCCGGTCTGTGCGAAGCAGAAACAGGAGGCACAGCACGGCCCGCCAGTCTCACCCAGCACCACACGTGCCGGGGGCTGCGCAGGGCCGGGCTCTTCCGTGCAGTATCCCGTGCAAGACTTAGGAAATCACTGAAACCGTTTCCAACAGGAGAAGCTGAGATTTAAACGGGCCAGGAGCTTCCCCAAAGTTTGAAAGTGGATAAACACAGAGAACAAAAAGACAAGTCCCAGACTGGGCTCCAGTGGCCTGAGACCCACAGGTGCAAAGGCACTGGGGCTGCAGGAGGGGTGGCCAGGGGTCTGGGCAGGGCCAGGCCCCCTCATAGGACCACTGAAGCTCACGTGCAATACCGCTACGTCATGATCACAGTGCACAGCACAGGTGAATAACCCAAAAGCCCACTCACGGCCAAGATGGATCCACATGTGATCGTGATATGCTAGGAACCCATGTAACAACGAACATATATGAGCCTGCCGTGGTGTTCATGGACATACGGACCAAGAGGCAGAGCAAGGAATCCCCACGTCGGGGATACAAATGAGCCAGGGGCCATCGCCCAGCCCCGCCTGTCCACCTGCACACAACTGAGCTGTCTGATGCCTGCGTTCACTGAGAGCTGAGCTCTCGGCGGCTCGTGGCTGAGGAGCGAGTTTCTGACTCACAGCCGTGTTCATTTAGGCACCAGGAGACCCCAGTGAGGGCTGCCTGGGAGCAGCCAAAGAACAAAGGGCCCGAGAAGACACTGGCGCTTGGCTCGTGGGCAGGCGTCTGGTGACTTCGTGGCTTGGACAGAGACAGCAGTGTGAGTGCTGTGCCCTGTCTCTCCCTGGAAGATGCCTCCTTGGCATGAGAGGCTGAAAGGAGGGACCACAGTGCCACCTCCGCGCCATCACCAAGTGCCTTGTCCCATGCAACAGTGGGAAAGCCCCACCGGGCAGAAGCAAACCCTGTGCCTCGGTATACCTGGCTGAACACTCGCTCCTGCCCCCCCCGGGCTTGGGGACACAGAAGGTCAGTTTGGCTGCAGCGTGGGCTCCCCAGCCTGGCTGCTCCCACGAAAAGACCACCGGCTCCTGCTCTCGGCTCTCCCTCATCCTGCTCCGTGGATGGCAGCCGGGATCTGACACATCTGGAGCCTGCGTGGGTGGCATTTGTGACCTGCGTGTCCTGCTCTGTGGATGGCAGCCGGGACCTGCTGTGTCTGGAGCCTGTGTGGGTGGCGTTTGTGACCTGCGTGTCCTGCTCCATGGATGGCAGCCGGGACCTGACGCGTCTGGAGCCTGTGTGGGTGGGTTTGTGACCTGTGTATGCTGTTGTCCTGGTCTACAGTGCCTGACCCACAGTAAAGAGGAGGAGGAAACTGCCTGGTGCCGCCCACACCCACCTGCTGCGGCTCTGCCCTGAGTGGCACAGGCCCGAGGCCCCTCCGCAGGTCGTGTTTTGGCCGGGACCCCCTTCCAGCCTCCTCGCTTCCTTCTCCGCACCCCACTCGCTGCCACGCGCGTGCTCCACGCTGTCCGCGTTCAAGTTCTGCCCGCCTTGCTTCCTGCACTGCAGGTGAGGCTCCCCGGCGGCACTGGGCCTGCGCGGCTCCCACTGCTGCGGGACGGTGGGCGGTGGTGTGCAGTGAGCGCTCATCCGACACCCAGAGCGCTGGCACCTGGCAGACTGGCCGCGGTTCCCCCAGCCCTCGCCCACCGCTGTCCATCCCCAGCGGTGCCGACTCCACACCCGCACAGACAGCTCGGGAAACATCGCCCACGGGCATCGCGTCGCCACAGCTGTTGGCCTGGAACCCTCGGAGCACCGGGCAGTGCCGGTGCCGAAGTCACACCCCGTGTGCCGTTCTCCAAACAACCCCGCAGCTTCTGTCCCATTTGTCCACGAGCAGGAGGCTTGCTCAGCTCATGCCTGGCGCGGCTGGGACTTGAACTTGGGACCGTCCAGCTCCACAGCGAGGGTCTCATGCCGCGCCACCTTCGTCGGAAGACAAAGCCAGCACTGGCCCAGGCACTTCTGTCGCATAGATTTCCCCTCCTCTGTGGCCGCACTGCAGTGTTTGTGGGCCAGGCTCAGGAGGCTTTCCCGGGACCCCCGCCCTCCTGGATCCCTCGCGCAGTCGCCGCTGGGCGGGAGTAAAGTCTCAGTCAAACGCTCACAGCTGCTTTAAAAGAAGAAAAGCCTTCGTGGAAAATAAACTTATTTTGGCAAAAATGTGCTTTTAAAAAACGGTGTCCAGTGGACAGTCTCGGGGTCCTGTTTCCTTAATATACTGCACTGCTCCCACGCCCAGGCAGCCATCCTGGGGGACCCTGCGCACTGGCGCAGCCCCGCCCCCAGACGTCCTCCCCCTCTTGAGGCACTGGGCACTGCTCCTGCTCTGGGACTCGGGGGTGTGGCGGGACTTCCCCCAGGAGCCCCGACCCCTCTGACCTCGCTGGCGGGTCCCCTCCGGGCACACAGACGCCCTGCACTCATCTCGCAGGGAGAGGACCCCGCCCCGGTCCGTCTAGGCGCAGGGCAGCCCTGGGCCTGATGCCCAGCGCGTGGGTGCCAGAGCCGCGCTGAAACTGCAGGTGCGAAAACCACGCACGACACGCCCGAGAGCCAGGAGGTCCGGCGGCCTTGGGGTCGCTGCTCGCCGGCCTCTCGCACTCCTCCAACGCGCTCTGGCAGCCTAGGGGTCCCTAATCTCTGAGCATGCGCAGCGGCTGTGCCAGCGAGGCGCATCACCCAGGCCAGAGGAGGCGGGAGACCGGGTCCCAGAGCTACTGGGCCCCAACGGAACAGGGAATGGGGCCGTGGGAAGCCGCCCCGCTTGTTCCCTGGCCGTCTGCTCTGGCAGGCCAGGCCGGGGTCGGGGGTCGGGGTGGGGCCGCAGATAGCAGCTCAAGTCAGGGCGTCCCTGCCAGGCTTGTGGGAGGCCCAGGTGGAGTTCTGGCTCCTGGCTTTGGCCAGGCCCAGCTCTGGCTTGTAGGCATTTGGGGAGTGAACTAAAGGATGCAATCTCTCTCTCTCTGTCTGAAGGATGCGATCTCTCTCTCTCTCTCTCTAAAGGATGCGATCTCTCTCTCTCTCTCTCTCTCTCTCTCTCTCTCTAAAGGATGCGATCTCTCTCTCTCTAAAGCATGCGATCTCTCTCTCTCTCTCTGTCTGAAGGATGCGATCTCTCTCTCTCTCTCTCTCTAAAGGATGCGATCTCTCTCTCTCTCTCTGTCTGAAGGATGTGATCTCTCTCTCTCTCTCTGTCTGAAGGATGCGATCTCTCTCCCTCTCTCTAAAGGATGCGATCTCTCTCTCTCTCTCTCTCTCCCTCTCAAGTTAAAGAAGTAAATACATGTGAAGCGAGCCTCCCCCAGGCAAGACTGCGAACCGGATGCAGTCCAGGCTGCTGAAGGCCTGCCCGGGAGCTCAGACGGGCCACATCGGCGCTCTCAGCCAAGATGCACGCCGCTGGCACGGCAGCAGGTCTCTGTCCCAGCACTGCTGGGGAGACCCAGCCACAGCAGGCTGTGCCTGCCAAGGGGCGGAGAGGCTTGGGCTCCACAGCTCCCCGGCATCCCCGGGACCTGCGTCTGTGATGACGCCGCGGGAGCCCCGTGTGTGTAGTGCTCAGCGCGCGGCGGTCTCCTCCCTCAAGGAGCGTGTTCATTAGGGAGAAGCACTTGCCCAGGATGCCTGCAGGATAGCCGGCCTCCATCTTTGGGGAAATCCTTGTGATGGAAGGAACTTCGAGGGACAGACGGCTCACCCCTTCCTGGGTTTCCATCTACACTCTGTTGTAAACCCCCCGACCCCCTCCCCATCACCCTCTGTGCTCGGCACAAGGGACGGCTCTTTCTCCTGGGCTGGGACCAGAATGCAACTGGGCAATGCTGGGTCACCCACGCCGAGTGGGCTTCTGCGCGCTGCAGCCTCCCAGCATCTGCAGAGCCGTGACGGGTGAGGCACACAGTACTTCCCAGGAACACTGGGCCATGGGGTCACTGCTGCTGTTTTGGGGGGTCTGCATGGAGCTAGCAGGCCACAGGGGCACACGGTGGGAGACTCGGGAATCGGAGCTGAGGCCTCATCCCCTGTGCAGCCACAGTCACGTGGCCTCGTTCAGGGCGGAAACATGATCCTCTTCTCCCAGCACAGGGTGCCTGGCTGCAGAGCGAGAGCCTTGCGCGCCGTGCGCACCACCGGGAGAGACAAAGGAATACGAGGCTCCCTTGCCTCATGCGTTCTCTGGGCTTCCGTACCCAAGTCCACGGCCCGGCGGGCTCCGCAGCGGAGCTGACTGTCTGCTCTTTCTGGAAGCTGATGCCCAGCGGCTGTGCCTGAGGGCTGTGGTGTGCATCCCCCACACATCTCTCCGTGGCTCCCAGATGGCCATCTTCCCCGCGTCCCTCTCCATCACTTCCCCTCTCTGGACAGATCTCCTCTGCTTTCACTGAGACGGCTTCGGGACCCCCATGACCTCATTGAAATAATGACGGCTGCAACAACCCTGTTTCCAAGTGAACTCACCTGCCGAGGGGCCGGGGCTTAGGGTGCCACTCAGGAATGCTGACCGGGCACAGCTCAACGCCCCCAGAGCCCAGTCTCCCACCCCGGATCCTGAGAGACGAGGACCAGGGAGAACGTGACTCCTCCTGGGAGAGCAGAGAACTGTGCTGAGGACTCCTTAGCGGTGTGGCCGATGCTGCCATCACCCCGATATGCAAGACAGGTCACCGGCGGCCATCACTGGGCCACCGCCCAGGTCTGGGGACGGCGGGAGAATGAGGCGGCACCTTCCTCAGCAAAGTCCTGGGCGCATGGGCACTCCCCCAGCCAACCACGTCGGCTCACTAAGCTGCTGTTAGTATTGACTGTGACAGTGGGTTTTGAACCCTTGTGTTCACTGTGGAATGGCTACACCATTCTGTGAGCGGGACCTGAAGAGCTACCATGTTTCTGAGAACCCAAACCACACTTTCTTAGTCACTTGTAAGAACTCTGAGTGTTGTTACTAAGCAGTCGCCACGTGGTGAGCTGCTCCCCAACCCAAGTCTCAGATCCCCCAGACTCGCCCTTCCCCCACCCCGGGGCCCTTTCCTTCGTTCCGCTCCAGTCTCTGTGCTGCTCAATAGCGCCCTCAGCGTCCGTCTCAGGAACTGCATGCACTTGTTCTCAGGACAGCAGCTTCCAGGAAAACTTACTACAGCGATCGCCACTACGCATGCGTCTCCGAAGGCAGAGGCCCTGCAAGAACCGGGAGTCCCAGCTGCCCTGGTGGCTGCTCTGCCGGGCACCTGCGACACGGCTTCTTCCCCGGGCGTTGTCCTTTCAGACGCCTCTTACACACTCCCCTGTGGTTCCATGGGCAAGCAGAGCCTTCCGGCCAGTGCATCCCAGCACGCCGGGGCTCCTCCCTGAGCGAGCCTGTACCCGGCAGCCTCCTGCCCCGTGGGACTCAGATTTGCCAAGTTCCTGGAGCTTCAGCCCCCGTGACGAGCGTCAGCCCCGTCTCCCTGCAGGTGCAAGGTTGGGACAGACGCCGACGCCCACAGAGGCTGCCTTTCCCACGTGTGCTACACGCATGTGGGATGTAGCAGTTCTCTCCCCAGCCCTCGCCCTCTTCCCTACCCTAACTCCTGCTTGATTGGTGTAGAAACAGCTGTAACCACATTATACGGAAGTCGGGAGCGCAGTAGAGGAACGGCACCGCTGAACCACAGAGTGCAGAGGACGTCCCAGGTGAAATGAACCAATCCCCAGAAGGACACAGCTACTGAAATGGGCTCAGAAATAAGCGCAAGGTTGGAGCAGAACTGTGACGAGAGTTGAGTCACCAGGAAAAATCACCCACAAAGAATAGCCCAAGGCTGACATCTATGCCAGTGAGTTCCACCCCAACTCACCAGTTCTTCTGGAAAACAGGCGGGGAGGGAGCCCTGTCCAGCTGGCTGCACATGGCCGCTGTCCCCCTGACAGCATGACCGGGGCATGGACGTAAGGATCCCCACAAAACCTAGTCCTCAGAACCAGCAGCACACAGAGAGGGTGAAGCCCGTGCAGCTCCAAAGAGCCAGGCAGCTTAAAGTCTGAAATGCACCCGCGTGACACCCGGGGTCCAGAGCACGGCAGAGAAGCATCTGCCTGGCAAGCGTGCGCTAAACCGGGAGCAGAGGACAGGTCCCCATCCTGATCCCACAGCTGCTGCACCACTGCCCTCACCTCCTGCGACATGCAGGAAGCGGGACCACGCCCCCCAGCCCCACCACCACTGATATCAGGAGCAAGACCAGAATGCTCATCACCCAGATGGTTCAGGCCAGGGTGATGAACCAAGAAAATCAGACGAAATCCACAGACCGGGAGAGACGCTAACTACCTTTATTTGCAGCTGACACAATCATATGTGGGAACTTCTAAGGAATCCAGTTAGAACTAACAAACGTGACATTGCACATTAGCTGGCTATAAAAGGCTGACATACAAAAACCACGTGTGCTTCCTTCCTTTTGCAAAAAACAACAGGGAAATAAAATGTAAAAAGCAGTTCCATGCATTACAGCATGTGCAACACTTAGGTGTGTGTTCAGCAAGAGGGGGCACGGCTCTCACCGAACACTGCAAATGTTGCCGGAAAACATTCGTTCACGCTTCAGGTACACATTGCTAAAGACGCAACACTGGCTAACGCCATCTACAGATGCCGTGAGATGCCTAGCACAGTTCTCCCTGCGTGTCTAGGAAGTTGGATGATGTTATGACCCAAGTACCACGGGAATCGAAGGGAACTGGACTATCCGGAACAACTGTGAAAAAGAAGAAAAGCTGACGGATTGCAGGACAGCAGTCATGACGACGGGCGGAGCCAGGGAGAGGAAAGAACACAGAAATCCGTGCCGCCGAACTGAGTGGTCCGGCACATCCTTGGGCGTCTTCTCCAGCAACGTGCGGCATGGACGCCAAGAAGATCCATGGGCAGTGGGTGGCAGGAAGGACAACGCTTTCAAAAATCGGCTCCAGGACAACTCCACATCCAAGCTAAAGAATGGATTGAGTGAGGGGCCGGCGTGTGGCGTAGCGGGTACAGCTGCCACCTGCCACGCCAGCATCCCATACAGGCTCCAGCGCGTGTCCCAGCTGCTCCACTTCCATTCCAGCTCCCTGCTGTGGTCTGGGGAAGCAACAGAGGATGGCCCAGGTGCTTGGGCCCCTGCACCCACATGGGAGACCTGGAAGAAGCTCCTGGCTCCTGGCTTCGGATCAGCCCAGCTCTGGCTGTTGCGGCCAACTAGGGAGTGAACCAGCGGATGGAAGATCTCTCTCTCTCTCCCTCTCCTTCTCTCTGTAACTCTGCCTCTCAAGTAAATAAATAAAATACTAAAAAATAAAAAAGAATGGAGTCAGATCTCTGCCCACTGCACAAAAAATTAACTCACAAAGGATCAAAAGCCCAAACATAAAAGGTGAAAATTATAAAACTCTTAGAAGAAAACATAGGCAGAAATATTCATGACCTTAAGTTAACAATGTTTTCTTAGAGATGACACCGAAACACAAATAGCAAAGAAAAAACACAGGTAAGTTAGACTTCATACAATTTTTTTTATTTCCTTCAAACAAGGGCATTAAGCAAGTGCAATGACAATTCTCAGAACCAGAGAAAATGTTTGCAAACCATGGATCTGCTCAGGGACTCCGATCAGTCACATACTCCGTACTCGGAGTCACACATACACCCAAGGACGCTTGAATGGGGGTGGGAAAGAGCAATTGAAAGACTCATTTAATAAGCATGTGAGGCCGGCACTGCGGCTCACTAGGCTAATCCTCCGTCTACAGCGCCGGCACACTGGGTTCTGGTCCCGGTCGGGGCACTGGATTCTGTCCCGGTTGTTCCTCTTCCAGGCCAGCTCTCTGCTGTGGCCCGGGAATGCAGTGGAGGATGGCCCAAGTGCTTGGGCCCTGCACCCCATGGGAGACCAGGAGGAAGCACCTGGCTCCTGGCTTCGGATCAGCATGGTGCGCCGGCCACAGAGCGCCGGCTGCGGCGGCCATTGGAGGGTGAACCAATGGTAAAGGAAGACCTTTCTCTCTTTCTCTCTCTCTCTCTCACTGTCCACTCTGTCAAAAAAAATAAATAAATAAATAAAATAAAATAAGCATATGAAAGACACATAACACTTTTTTCCAAATGAAGCAGGGACTGGAAGAGACATTTCACCAGAGAAGACGTGCAGATGGGCTGTGGACCCAGACAGCGCTCGGCCAGGTGCTGCTAGGGATGCAGGGTGGTGGGTGCACCAAAGAGCAACTTCCTGGTGTCAGACTCGCATCTGCGTCTGCCCAGCCATTGCCCGGTGTCTGCTCACCAGAGACGAAGATCTCCCACGGCGCTCACGGCAGCCTGACTCACGGTGTTCAAACGTGGAAATACCCCAACCACCCAGCAGCGATGAACGGGCGGAGCAACGCTGCTGTCTCCGCGATGGAGCAGGGCGAATGAGACGGCACCACGCGCCTCTGGCGTGGGTGATCCTGAGGGCAAGAGCAGGACCCCAAAGCCGCACACGCTGGAGCCTCCAGGATGGGCAAAGCACTGGAGACGGAGCCAGTGGCTGGTTCCCACGGAGCGAGCAGGGGTGAGGGCTCGCGGCCCAGAGCAGGACGTCTCTTTGGAGGTGATGAGAATGTTCTAAACTCAGGTCGGGCTGACGGTCACATATCTTATAAATGTGTTGAGAAAGCAGAATTATGCGCTGCGCGTGCTATGGAATTTGATGTATGTAAATCATATGTCGACAAAGCTGTGAAGTTTTTTTTAGGAAAAAAAAACTGATCTGCGAAGATGGTTTCCCTCCCTGCAGTGGGGGGAGAGGTCCTGGCTTCTTCACGCTTCTACCTCCTGGTGCGTCCCTGCCTGCTGAGCCCAGCCCCTGGCCCCCATTTTACTCTTACGCACCGGGGGCCCGTGTACACAGCTATGGAGAGCAGGAAGTGACAGCCCGAGGTCTCCTCTCCTCCCTGCACACGGGTCCCGGCCCCTGCTGCACGGCCGTCACGTCTCGCACAGAGCCCGTTGGCAAGCATCCACAGGGTCCCCGCCCATGTCTGTACGGCACCTGCATCTCCACACCGGTGGGACACACGCCACCCTGCGGCTACGCTGTCTCGTTGAGTGTGGGTTTCAGCGAACGTCTCGTGCCTGCACAGGTAGACACATCACCCATCAGTCACCAGTCACGACAGCGTGGCGGAGCTTCCGGAACATCCGTGTATGTACATCCTCGGTGCCCCAGTCACAGGTGTTCAGGTTGTCTCCACACAGGGGTGGCTTTTGTTCCACTACCACAAACGCTTCTACCAGAAACATCGGTGCGCATTGCCCTGGACAGCGTGTGGACAGCAGGGGTGCGCCCTGAAAAAATGCCCCCACCTCCAGTCCCACCCCAGGAGCTGCAGCCTGCTGGCCTCGGCCGATGGCACCCTCCCTCGGCCCGCGGCCCTGCCCACACCCAGTCCTGCCAGGCTGGCGCTGGCCCCTGCCGCAGGGCTGTGTTGGGACCGAGCCCTCCAGCTCCTGGAAGATCCACGCTCACTCCACTCCTTCTCTGCACTGCCCCGCCTCCAGGACCGCCCGGAGACACACCTTGGCTACAACCAGGACAGGGTGCGGTCAGCCACTGTGACTGGGACCCTGTCACTCATGCATGTGCCCCTCCCTTACTGGCCATGCCCGGCCTGGAGGAGAGCCAGGGACGTGGCAGGCACAGGCTGGTGTGTCGGTCCCACAGGAGACTCGCGGTCTGTGTGCGTGAGGGGTGGGGCGTGGAAGAGAGCGCGAGGGGAGAGGCGGTTTCTGAGTTTGTGGAGCAGGTGGAGGCGCTCTGAGCCCCTGAGCCCCGTGGCTGAGCTGCAGACCCTGGGGCAGCTCGGGGTGGGGGGAGTGGCTGCAGCCGCCATGGGGCTCATGCTGCTGCAACGTAATCTTAAAGTTTGTCTCGATAAGAAATTGTGCACACTTAGAGTGGGAAGCCCAGCAAGTTACCGGTGGGGACCGTGGTTTCTAAACCTCGACACGGTGGTGAGCACCGAGCTGATGCTGCGTCCTCATGAGACCTTGCTGCGAGTGAGTGCAGAAGCACTGAGCTGACTGGAACCGGGAAGCAGGTGCCATCCGCGGCCGTCACGGTCACGCGTGTGCGCGTGCATGGCTGCACAAACACCGCCCTGTCATAGGCTTTTAAAAAAATAAACAATTTCAGAAGGATTTCAATTTACACAAGTTGTGGAGTAGTGCAGAGTCCCAAAGGCCCCACACCCAGTTCCCCTGTTATGTGACTGCGTGTGACAGCGTGGTGTGATGTCACAGGGGTGGACCCCCCAGTCCATGCAAACCCCTCAACCCCCCCAGTCCCAGCTTCTGACAACCACCATTGCCCACCATGGGGTTGAGGGGCTTATTTTTTTTAATAATAAACCAAATTTTGCTCTTAAGTAGAAAAGCATTGTAAAAATAATGACTTTGATCTTGGTCTTAATCTGCTCATGGTTCCACCAGAAAAATTACAGTCGAAGTGTTGGGGGAAGTAACTCAGTGTCTGAGGGGCCCCCATGCAGGAGAGGGGATGGAATCAGGGTCCCCCACACGGGAGGAGGGGATGCAGCCGCCCCGCCAGGGTCGCGGATTCTCGTCTCCATGGTAACTGGTTCTAATCCCAGCACCGTTGCCCTGGAAACCGTCAGCCAGGATTTCGGGGCAGATGGCAGCGAAGCTGCGCGGCCCACAGGAGCCCACCATGGGAGCCTCACTCCGGGTTGGTCTCCTCCCCACGTTCCGGTCAGGGACACGGCGGCCCCAGACCAGGAGCTCCCAGCTGGCCTGGAGACACCAGGGCGCTCAGCTCTCGGGAAACATGGGGAGAGGGGCTCCTCTCCAAGCCTCGCGCCAATGCTCGGCAAAGCTCCAGGAGAGCGCCCTCTCCTGCCCGGGCCCCAGGCCCTGGGCGCCCACGGGGCAGATGCAGCTCCCACAGGCCAGCCCAGTACCTAAGGCACCAGCGCTCGCCTGTGTTGGGTCAGCCACGTCCCTCCCAGGGGGGCGAGGCCCAGGGCAGGGGCCTTCAGGAAGACCTGCTGCGAGTGTGGGGTCATAAGCAGCCTCTCTGGGAAGTGACCACGGAAAGCAGCGGCGTTTTGCCGAGTCTGCAGGCACATTGCCAGAACTTTCGCCAGACGGACGGAGGGATCAAGCCTGACCTCCGTGCCCCAGGCTGCCCCAAGGCGGGGCAGACCCCAGCGTGCATTGCCTGGAGGGTCTGGGCCCAGCAAGCACTTCCCAGTTGAAGAGGCTGGGCTCCCCCGGGCGCTTCCTCCTGGTGGTGGGGTCCCCACACCCCAGGGGCCCAGTCGGCCGCGATGCTCTCAGGGAGCCGGGCCCTGCAGGCCACTTCCACGCAAGTCCTTTGTGGGCTCCACGCATGCCCAGGGGCAGCGTGAAGGACAGGGAGCTGGGAGCTGCCACCCATCTGCTCACACTCGTGTTCCAAGCGGTTTCTCTCTCAACAGCCGCAGAGGGGCTAGTGCCAACTTCTAGAACCTTCTGAAGCACAGGGTGCCTTCTGGGAAAGGTGCGTGTGTGGGGCAGGCCAGCCTGTCCTGTTCAGGGACAGGAGGTGGAATTCCACTCTCGCGTGCTTCTGTTGCATTTCTGGCATGACTCTGTGATGCTCGCCGTGAGCCCATCGTGCAAGAACCCCGTGGCATAACCTCCTAGCGTAGTTAATGTTGTGGGGTTGACACAGGTGACTCCATCTTGGTCCTGGCAATTCTCCCATTCCTTCACGCCACAGTGACCAACAGTGTCACTGCCACAGCCAGGAGAGCTCTGAGTTGGAAGGTCACGGTTACCTGGGAGAAATCCGTCCCTGGGGGGCCCGTGCCAGGTGTCCGTCTTCAGATGCTTGCAATGTGGATCCTGGCCGACTCCCAATCTGCTCTGACACTCTGCTCCACATCCCTGAAACCCGCCGCCTCCCAGACGATGGAGGCGATGACGGAATGGTTTGTCATCCACGGACCGTCAGTGCAGCCACGCACCTCACGTTCTCAGGGCTCCGTCACGGAGCCCACACAGGTGTCTGCAGCCTCCACTGTCAACCCCACGGGGGCGAAGGCGATTAGTTGCTCAAACACTTCCTTCCCCAGAGAAGCTGTTCCTGGAACCCCCTCGCCTGGGCTCAGCCTGCCACTCAAATCCTGTTTTTTTCTTAAGCTGGAGGGTGCCACCTCGGGGTCTGGATGGAGTCCAGAGCCAGGCACTCGGAAGTTGGTCAGACGAATTCAGCTGAGACTTTTGTTCCTTTGCGCCTGTGTGAAAGCCCTTGTCACTCAGAAGGGTGACACACGTGTCACACGGCGTCATGGAAAACCAGAACCAAATGGCTCAGCTTCCTCCCCGCCCTCCGCCCCAGCTGTCCGGTGTTGAGCTGGGCGGTGCCAGCCCCGCTGGGGACCGGAGGCGGGGACTGGGAGCAGCTCCACCCCCCAGGGCAGAGCACAGAGGGAGAGGCACCCCCTGGAGCTGAGCAACTGCGGGACCGCGGCCCCAGGGCCTCCCGCTGCAGCGTCCAGTCCTCCTGCCTCAGCTGCGGAGCACCCGGCCCCGACTGGCCTCCCTCGGGGCCTATTCCTGACTTCACCCGAAAGGCTCATTCCCAACCCCATGACTGGGAAACGCGGGGGCAGGGATGTGAGTCTTCGTGGGAGCTCGGACCTCAGGAGGCTTTGCCATGTCCCCACTGTTGAGGGCCCAGGGAACGTGGAGGCACCTGACTGGGGTGGACCGTCAGCCTGGGCTTCTGGGACGCACCCACCATTAGTGGTCACATGACACTGATCCCCGCAGGCGTGGAGCACGATGAGACGCCTAAGCAAAGGGAGTCCCATGGGACTTGTTCCTACTTCCTGAAATTGTGTCTCCTGGCGAATCCCACGCGCCTCGTGGGCACAGGTGATTTTTTTTTCTTTAAAGACTCCATTCATTTACTTGAGAGGCAGAGTTACAGAGAGAGGGAGAGAAAGAGAGGGAGAGAGAGAGGGAGAGGAGGAGGGAGGGGGAGAGGGGAGGGAGCCGGGACTTAGAGCCGAGAGCCTGGGCTGTGGCGCTTCCGACCAGCCTGCAGCGTGGGAACTGCGGAGACGGGAAGAGGAGGCCCGGCCCGGGCAGAGCGGCGTCCCGTCCAGCGCGGGGCAGCCCGGGCCAGTGCCCTTGCGCGCAGACCTCCCACGTGGGCTTGGCCCTCGGACCCCGGGCAAATGGCCTTGGATGCAAAGTTCCCGTCCCCTGTTGCTGCATTTCTGATTTTCCACGAAGTGTCCACCTGGGCATTTCACGCCAGACTGTGTCTCCCCGGAAGGGTGGAATAAGACAGAATCTGAAATGTGTGAAATGCCTCAGGCCTCTCAGAAGAATGTTTCACTGGTGAAAAGCGGAGACACAGATGTGTTAGTATCACAGGAGGAGGCCCTGGGTTTGATGGACACATGTGGTGACCCGGTGGGGGCCGAGGCTGGAGCAGGAGGCAGCGGTGTGCACCCCGCCCTACCGTGCACCGCGCCCTGCGCCAAATGGGCCATCGCTTCATTGCCATGTGCTTGCCCTTCCTCGTGTGTGAAATTAAAAATTACACTGCCCTTGGCACCCCACGGGGCTGTCCTGAGGGTCAGATGAGATACCCTCCCCCAGCGAGCCCGCTGGGCACCGCCGAGCAGGGCCGGCGTCGGAGGTCCTGACGGTGGCCGCACGGTGAGGGCCACACTTGTTAAATCTGCAGACTCCAGCGCAGGCCACCCCCAGGGCCCCTGGAGACGCCCATGACTCCTGCTGAACGGAGCCCTGACTGCCCGGGGAGGTCTCGCAGCACCTTTTTCTTTCGCTTTGTAGAGAAATCCTCCTCCACCATATGCTTTTTCTCCCATGAATTCTTTTTTGTTTCTTTCTAAAAATATTTTATTTAGATGGCAGAGTTACAGAGAGACGGGGAGACACACAGACACACACACAGGGAGAGAGGTCTTCCATCTGCTAGTTCACTCCCCAAATGGATGCAGCGGCCAGAGCTGCACCGACCCGAAACCAGGAGCCAGGAGCTTCTTCCAGGTCTCCCACGTGGGTGCAGGGGCCCAAGGACCTGGGCTGTCCCCCATTGCTTTTTCAGGCACGTTAGCAGGAGCTGGATTGAAAGTGGAGCTTTCGAACTGGCGCCCATATGGGATGCTGGTGTGGCAGCCACGGCTTACCCTGCTACACCATGGCACTGGCCCCACCCGTGAATTCTGAAGGCCACCTGCCTTTGTCTCCTGGGCACCCCAGACGTCCATGTTTTGGGGTGGCTCCCTACGCAGCCCGCACCCCTCCCTTGTAACCCCCACCCCTGCAGGTCTGAGGGTGCCTCTGCTGAACCCCTCCCACTGGAGTCCCAGGAAGCCCTGCCGTCTCCGCCTCCTGGGGCCTCCCAGAAGCGGCTTTGAACTTCAGATCCACTTCCGAACCCTTGCGCCCTCTCCTGCCTCTCTTTCCCAAGCCAGCACAGCCCTCGCCCCGCTGCCATGCACTGCTTGTTCTCGCCCTTTTGTTCAGGTCAGCTCTGCACCCTGCACCCTCCAGTCCTGTGGTCTCTGCTGGGTAACCCATCATCAGGACGCAGCTGAAGACCCCGCCCGCACCCGGAGTCACTCCACGCAGACTCAGTGCCAGGCTGCACGCTGACCGCTCCTCCTGGGTTAGAGCCGGCGGCCGCGGAATGTGTGGTCTCAGAACTTCTACAAGGGCAATGCCGCCATCCAGCTGCGACAGCGGGTGCCCCTGGGCGACGTGCTGGTGTCACAATCCAGCCTCGCAGGAGTCCCTGACCTTTTTTTTTTTATTTTTTTTTTTTTTTATTTTTGACAGGCAGAGTGGACAGTGAGAGAGAAAGGTCTTCCTTTTGCCGTTGGTTCACCCTCCAATGGCCGCCGCGGTCGGCGCGCTGCGGCCGGCGCACCACGCTCATCCGATGGCAGGAGCCAGGAGCCAGGTGCTTTTCCTGGTCTCCCCATGGGGTGCAGGGCCCAAGCACCTGGGCCATCCTGCACTGCACTCCTGGGCCACAGCAGAGGGCTGGCCTGGAAGAGGGGCAACCGGGACAGAATCCGGTGCCCCGACCGGGACTAGAACCCGGTGTGCCGGCGCCGCAAGGCGGAGG
>CM027402.1:2231995-2260649 GCA_015711505.1 Sylvilagus bachmani
ACGGGGTCAATGAAGCACGTGCCGACAGGGAGAGAAGGCACTGACCTAAGAAAAGACAGTTCAACAATAGGGCACGGAGTACACAGCGAAAAACCCCGTGAAAATCCAGAGACACCCTGCTGGCGGCTCAGACGTCCAGTTCTGTTGCAGGTTGCACCCCTCTCCACCTGCATCTCCCAAACGCAGCACACCCCGGAGCCCCAGGCCCAGGTTTCCTTCCTGGGCGCTCAGCGAGAGCTGATGGACAACCCTCCACGCGTGGTGGAAGTGGCTGCACCGCCTGGTCGGGCAAGCTCTGCTGGTTCCTCTAGGCCGAGCCACGCTCACCGCCAGACAGCCCGCCTGAGCTCTGCGCAGTGGAGCATGGTGGGAGGTGCTCGCTCGCTCACTCGCTCATTCAGGAAAAAACAGCCAGAGACGTGGAGACAACCTGAGTGTGCAGAACGACGTGATTTGTGTTCATAGTAATCACCCAAGCCGTCAGGAGCCTGAAATAGCTCCTGAGTCATCAGAGGAAGATGGGAATCTCATTCAGCATATTTTAGCACCAAGTGAGTGAGTGTGCTCCAGTTGTCTGAACACGGACGTGCGGGGTCTGTGCGTGCATGTGCGTGTGCGTGTGTGATGGGATCTGATTCCTGGAGAACACACGGATTATAGGATTGTCGTCTTCAGTGACAGCGCCCCTGCCGCACCCATGCAGGCCCAGTGCGCTCACGTGCACATGCGTGTTCACAGTCACGCACTTGTGCCCACGTCCACACGTCACACAATTTCTCCGGGAAGAGTGGAAAGCTGGGGTTCTGCTCTCCGTCTCCCTAGACCTGCAGGCTTAGACGGACCCGCGCTGGACCTGGGTCTGAGTTCTCTCTCTGCTCTGGCACGTCCCCATCATGAATGCATGTTTTCTTCCTGGCAAAGGCGTCTGTAAGGGGCTGCAATGGCGGCCCCTGGAAGCAGAGAAGAGATGGCGCGCGCAGAGGACAGTGGCGGGGATCGGAGGTAAAGCAAGCCCAGGGGGTGGCCGCCTGTGACCACTAGGACAGGCTTCATCTGCCAGGGGCTGAAGTCGGACTTTGGGTGAATTTCCTACAAACCACGACGTTCACTGCATTCTCCTTCAGGGAGCGTCTGCCCCTCCCCAGCCCAGGAAGCTGGGATGTGGCTCTCGGCCTACCCTGTGTCTTATAGACAGTGAGAGAGACAGAGAGAAAGGTCTTCCTTCCATTGGTTCATCCCCTAAGTGGCCACTACAGCCGGCGCTGCGCTGATCCGAAGCCAGGAGCCAGGTGCTTCTTCCTGGTGTCCCATGCGGGTGCAGGGCTCAAGCACTTGGGCCATCCTCCACCTCCCTCCCAGGCCACAGCAGAGAGCTGGACTGGAAGAGGAGCAACCGGGACTAGAACAGTTGCCGTATGGGATGCCAGCGCCGCAGGAGGAGGATTAACCACGTGAGCCACTGCGCTGGCCCCTGACCCCGCATCTTGCACTGTTATCCCTGCCCAGGCCCTGGAGTTTGGGCCGATGAGGCTCGTGCCTGGCCCAGGGATGGGCCCTCTCTTCCCAGCCACACACCCAGGAGGGCTTTCCCTGAGTGGGCTCGGCCTAGGGGAAGGGGGGCTGTGTCTCCAGCTGGGCAAGGAGTGGTTGTCAGGGCCCAAAGTGGCAGGAAGGGTGGACCCCACTGGCAGCCCTGCTGGACCCCAGTGTGGCCTCCAGGGTGCTGGCTGGGGACCGGGGAGCTGTGTGTGCACCGGGCTGGGAAAGTTGAGGGAGGGGTCAGAGAAGGGGTGGGCACGTCTGCACAGGGCAAGGTGGAGAGCCACGGATGTTTACCCGAGGGACCGTGGACTCAGAGGAGAGCTCCTCCCCAGACAAGAAAAACCAAGCACAGAGCACAGGCTCCACGCGCCAACAGGGGCCCGGGGACATTTGCCGTGGCCATGTGGGCTGCGGGGGCGTGTGGAGTGGCCAGAGCCCAGGGAGCAGGGGGTTGTGCACAGACCGGGTACACCCGAGGCCCACCCAGTGAGAAGTGGAGGCCATGACGTCGTCCTCAGAGCACCAGGAGAGGGGCCTCCCTGGCAGGGTCCGGGGAGAGCGGAAGCTGCCATCCCCAGGCTGTCGCCCAGCGGGATTGCCCGCCTCAGCCCTGGCGCAGTGCGTGCCAGAGGCTCCACGGGCACCACAGCCCACTGTGAGTGGCCCAGTGGCGGTCGGTCTCTTGGGAAGGGAGGGAGGAGTGGACGCGGGCAGGAGCGTGCTGAGCCCACACAGCCTTGCGTCTCTGGCCTCGGTCCACAGGGACCGCCTCATGTTCTGCTGCCCAGAGGCCCCTGGGTTTCCAGGGCCTTTGTCTTGCACAACTCCACGCTGCGGGGCCTCTGCTGGCCTAGTTCTTGTGAATCCTTGCTGCTCGCACACAGCTTGCCTTGACCCAAGCTATTCTCCCTGCCTCGTTTCAGACTCCTGGAGCTCTCTGACGCACACCAAATAGCTGCTGCCTCCACTCCAACGTTATGGTCCTTGACTCCCTTCGCTGCCTGAGAACAGGGCGGGAGCCGCGGGAGCCGCGGGAGCACCTCCGGCGGACCCGGCTGAGCGCCAGGAGAGGCAGGCTGGTGGCCATCGCCTAGACGGCCCGCAGCCACACACTTCATGGACTCAGAGCACAGTCTATCGGAACTAGAAGTGGCTGTTGAGACGGCAACCTCAACCTTGCCACTCTACCGAGAGCTAAGCTGTGAACCGGAAACAAAGACTTCGCCCAACGTCACAGGGCCAGTGAGTAGTGCTGGCAGGGCCAATGCCTGGGTCTTCAGTTTCCAAGAATAACGCACTTTCCAGTGTGTTAGAATCCACTGGGCACACGCATGTTACAGAGCAAGGGCTTCAGAGACACCGAGAGTCCCCGGCTGGGGCCCCGAGGAGTTAGCATCCCTCCCCCATCCCGCCCCCCAAGGAGGCGCTCTCCTAGGCGCAGGAAGTAGACTTCTGAGCAAACAGACTCCCGCCATGTTGGTAACGCCGTAGACACAAAGCGGGTCACCACGCAGTCGGCCGTGCCGTCCCTTGCTGATCCCAGCTGCATCCGCTCTGGAAACACCTCGGTGTGTCCAGTCCAGAGACAGCTTCTGCTGCCACGGGTCCACGGCCGCGGGACTGAGCGCGCTGGGGAGGGCGTCAGGCCCCAGAGTGGATGTGGGTTTGCTGCTTCCGCCAGGGCTGCTCCCAGCAGCCTCCCTCTCCGCCACTCCCCTCTGGAGCCTCAGTCCTCATAGCTGACGTCAGACCGGCTCCTGGCTGACGTTCCGGGAGGGCCTCCTCCCCCCGGCACCAGGGCTGGTGTCCACTGTCCCTTTACACGTCCTGGGTTTGTTTCTCAGGAGCAACGGGGGCCGGGTTGGCCTGGGGAGGGGCTCCTGGCAGGTTCTCCACTTGGAGTTTGTCTCTCTGTTTCCTCCCCTTCCCTTTGTCCTGTCCCGCCCTCCGCTCTTGCTCCGCCTCCTTCCCCGCCCTCCGCTCTCGCTCCGCCTCCTTCCCCGCCCTCCGCTCTCGCTCCGCCTCCTTCCCCGCCCTCCGCTCTCTCGCTCCGCCTCCTTCCCCGCCCTCCGCTCTTGCTCCGCCTCCTTCCCCGCCCTCCACTCTTGCTCCGCCTCCTTCCCCGCCCTCCGCTCTCGCTCCGCCTCCTCATGTTAAGGTCTGTCCTAGCGAGGTTTGAACCTGTGCCTCCGCAGTCCAGCTGTGGCAGCGTGACTGCGGTAAGAAGTGAGTAGGCCGGGAGGGCTCCCGCCACCCCCGGGACTAGGGCGCTTTGAGAGGCATCCCAGGTGCCAGGTCAGCTGCTGCCCACAGGAGGACGTGGCTTAAGTTGTCCTTCTGGAGGCAGAGCCCGGCTCAGCACCGTGACCTTGGACTTCCCAGCCCAAGATGGGGAAGGCAGCTGCGGCTTGTGCCTGTGGCCCAGGTCTGCCCTGCTCTGCCCACGGTGCCTGGAGTCCCCTGGGTGTGGACCGGGCTGGATTAGGGGGGCTCGGCAGCTGGAAAAGCGCCGGTTACTGAGCCCACCCTCTGCTGAAAGGGGCGCCCAGGGGGCCTTGCTTTGATCCCAGGACATTTCCAGGGGAGACCAGCAGGGGGCAGGAGAGCCCAGAGGGCAGGGTCCTCCCCCACTGTGGGTGGGCACCACCCTCGGATCCTGAGGGAGCGGATGGCAGAGGAGGGCGTGTTGTGCCTCCCACGCTGGGAGCAGGCGCCCTCCGCGTGTGCCCTGGCTTGGGCTCCAGTGCGCGCAGGAGCGGCCCAGGCTCTGGGGCCCTGGCCTCAGGCTGGGGCTCAGCCTCGCTCCTGCTCTGAGCTGCCTGCTGTCTCCCGGCCCTCGAGCCCCAGGGAGCCGTGGTCCCCCGTCGTGTCTGTGTGCGCATGTCTTGTTGGCGCCGTCTCATGGGAGAGCCCTGGCTGTGACACCCTCTTGGCTAACTGTTAGGGAACTGGACACACAGCCGGAGGCCTGGAAATAATTGAATCCCGACTTCAGCCTTGGACTCTGCGATGTGGAACAGAGGGCTCCGTTACCCTGGGGTCAAACCCAGCGAGTGCTCAGGGGGGCAGTGCTGCAGCTCAGGAGAGACGCCGCCCTCCCCAAAGCCATGACGCTCTCGTGTGTGCCTTTCACCGGGGAGAAGCCGCAGGCCCGCGGGAGAAACCAACCTTGGGTTTCAGCTACCACCTTTGAAGGTGGAAAACAAGCCCGGAGCTGTGCGCCGGGACACAGGCTGCTCCGAGCTGCAGCCCCCACTGGGCTTTCCAAGGGACGGGAAACCAGGTGAGGGCCTGGCGCAGGGGTGGCCCAGCACCCCAGGAACACACGCACCCGCAGGCCCAGGTGTGCTTTCACGGGGGACCGCTGAGGCCCAAGGCCCCGAGGGAGAACCTGGCTGGCCTGCAATCCCTCCCTGAACGTAGCCGCTCCGAGTCGGAGAGCAGAGAGCCGGCACCCGAGCTTTGTCCCACACTGCCACAGGCCGCGCTGGGTGGGACTGGCGAGGTATCCTTGTCTGTGGGGCCCTCGAGGGATTCCGTACAGAGCCTGTGCGAGGCCAGAGGTACGAGGGGTGCTGCTCAGCCACGGCGCCCCACTGCAGGCCCTGGTGTGCATGAGATGACCGGGCGTGGCGCTGTCCATCCCACCTGCGGCCAGGATTCCTGGTGATCAGGGCAGTGTGGGGCGTGGGCTGTGGGCAGAGGGGCCCATCACATCAACACAGCCTGGGGAGTGCCACCGCAGGGGCAGAATGTCTCTCCTCACAGTGGCTTGCACCCAGGAAGAATCCATTTGCCCTGCATCGCCAGGGCTGCATGGACACCTCCACTGCTGGGGAGCAGGGGCTGGTGTCGGGCAGGTCCAAGGCCTCCCAGCCCCGAGGCACGGGAGCAAGCAGCTGGCCTGGTCTGCAGACTTCCGGCTCCCGTGCAGCGCGGTCTTGCCCCCGACTCAGGCAGCTTCTTTATTTTATTTTATTTTATTTTATTTTAAACGCAGAGAACCCGAGGCAGATGGAGATGCCCCATCTGCTGGTTCGCTCCCCACACACCTTCAACAGCCCGGGCTGGGCGGGGACCAAGCCAAGAACTGGGCCTCCTCTGCGGGGGGCGGAGCCCGGGCAGCCCACCTGCAGCCCCCCGGGTGTGCGTTAGGAGGCTGCAAGGCGCCCCAGGGCGGCTGTGGGCTTCCCAGTGGCATCGTGAGCGCTGTCCAGTGCCCGCACCCTCAGCTCTGCCCTGTCAGTGTTATCCTGGTATTGTGTTCACCACAAATGTCTTCGTGGTCACCTTTTTTTAAATTGCCGTTCCATTGCGTCCAGCCTGACGACTCTTGGCTTGGCCTCCTTCTGCCTGCCTGGCCGGCCCTGCCCGAGCCCAGCCCTCCTTGGCTCGCCTTGGCACCCCGCACCCGGCACCCGGCAGTCGGCTTCAGCTCCCGGGACCGGAGGCCCATGGGAAACACAGAGTGTCGTTTGTTTTAGAGGTCGGTTCTTCAGCCCCTGCGCTCTTTGGCGTCCCCGCAAGTGTGTGAAACATCAACACCAAAGCATAGACAGTGACGGCCAAGGGTGTTGCCGTCCCGTCCACGTGCTTTCGGCTCTGCCTCTGTGGGCGTCTCTGCTTCCTTATTTTTTAGTGCTGCTCTTCCATTTGCTAAGATCTTGATGGCGCTTCATGAAAAAGCTTCCCAAGGGGACAGTGTTCTCTGCCACAGAGCAGAGGAGCAGCCTGGCCGGCCGAGGTCATGGACCTGCCCCATCCATTGACTCTGTCTCTCCCCGGACCGTCCAAGCCTAGACCCTGGATCTCAGCCGGAACACTCTGTTGCCTTCTTAGAGCAACTCAGGGGAAAATGGAAGTCCACTCTTTGCCGTGGGCTTCAGTTCTCAGTGGCCTGGAAGTTCCCCTCCGGCTCTGACGGCCACGCCGGGCCGATTGGCTGCCTGGCACTGGTGGTTCATGGTAATAGAGGGGGCACCAGGGAGCCCCCTAGAGGTGGCCTCACGTGTGACCTGCTAAAGGCCTCTGCGAACTTGTGGTTGGGGCACCCAGCGTTGAACCCTGTGTTTGCCATCGCCGCCATGGCTGGAGCGCCCACCCCTGTTCTCCGTGGAGCTCCTGCGCGCCCCAAGGCCATTCCCCATGCCTCTCCATCCCCATGTATGCATACAGACATTTGTTTTACATCTGTATTTCTAAATCAAACAGAGTTAATAGAAGGAATAAAATGCTAATTTACATTAACCTCCTCTCATTAAAATTTATAAAAATTCAACATACTCCTTCACAGCCGAGCTCCTGCGCTCAGCCTAATTACCTGTGGTATACTTCATGTGAACTTTGTCTGAATCTCATCACGGAACCAGGCCTTCCACACACTCATACTTCCATAGGCCACAGAGATCCGCCCATCAGCATGCTCTGACTGTAGCCTGGCTGAATGCGCACTCGAGGCCGGCGCTTCTGTCCTGTTAGCACAGTGGATGGCGTCTCGGGAGACCTCTCCCGCTGCTTGCTGTAAGCAGTCGGGTACCCCCGCCCGCTCCACTGCGTGTGTGGTGGGAGCCAGGATGCCCGCTGTGCCGGTGAGGGTGAGAGGCACAGACCCCGTCTGGCAGCCAGGAGGTGCCGTGAGCGTGGGCAGTGGATGGTGCTCCTGCCGCAGGGACACGGGGCTGGACCCCAGTGCCCTTGAATGGCCGGTTCTCCGTGACTCCTTCCTATGTTACTCGCGTCATGGGGCTGCTGACGGAGTGAGGTTTAACTGACCTCTGTTCCGACACCTGGCCACAGCCTGCCCCGGCCGTTCACAGCTGCAGCCACGAGAGGCATTTGGTCCTGCGCAGTCTCCAGTCACATAGACATTCTCAGACTCCCTCTTCTCCTGGCGCCATCACACCGATTCCCAAGGCCAGCGCTCGACGTCCTGGCCCTGGGAGAGGGGGTGTCTGGCCTCTCAGGAGCTCCTGTTCTGGACGGAGCCCAGCTATTATGCTTCCTCCAGGAAGACTCACGGCGCAGACTTCCCGCGTGGGATTCCGTGGTGGGGGTCCCTGCGTCTCCACCCTCCCCAGCTCCTTGCCCCTGCTCTGTACCAGCCGCCGCATCACTGGCTCCCCACACGTGTGAGTACCGCGATGCAGAGGAGGCCAGCCCCAGCGAGACCCGGATGGCAGGGTGCTTGGCTACCGTGTCTCCTCCCAGAAGTCCTCCTGGGTTTCCTCCATCTCTCAGTGCACCCCCATGCCTCACCCTTTGTTCAAAGGATCTAAGCCTGGGCAAGGTGTTCACGAGGCAGCTGGTTCAGCATCCATCCAGGGGCCAGGGGCAGACCCTTTGCCACCCAGCACAGCGCCAGAGCCCTGGACAAGGAAGAAGGTGGGGGTGCAGTAGAACGCGGCCCAGTGGGATGAAGTCTGCTCTCGGGTGCAGGGGGACCGCAGTGGACGGATCTTGGTGCACAGAGCAGTTCGCTCCTGTTTCACCTGTCTGAGCCACGGCAGAGTGCGGGAGAGACGGCCGTTCGTGGGAGGCTGCTTGTTAACCCGAAGTCAGGGCCGGGCGCGAGGGTCCCCTTTCCAATGCCGGAAATCTGTGAACACCCTAATCCTCCTGTGTGGTTACTCTTACAAACGGCATCCCAGCAGAGTGTGTGAATCTACAACCCCCCACTCGTGAGCTGGGCTCCAGCGAGACCCTCACTGTAGAATAACTCACGGCACTGAGACAGTCCTTCCTCTGATCCCACTTTACAGATGGGTGAACCGAGGCTTGGAGAGCCTAAGGGAAGTTTTCGCAGTCACTGACCTGTAGGATGTACGTTATGATTCAAAACCAGGGAGTCAGCACCGGATCCTTTGCCCATGGGGTGTGTGTCTGTGTGTGCATGCGTGTATGTGTGCATTAGTGTGTGCATATGTGTGCATGCATGGGTGTGTGCACCAGACAAAACTGGATCCCACTGTCCACGACCTTCAGAAGCATCCTTTTGTCTCTTATTGTTGAGAGCATGTCTCCCATCTTACGGTTTTGAGAAAAACTTTGAATCAACACTGTCCTTTCTTCAAACACAGTTCGTATTTCCCTGTTAATAAATAAATTCTTTCCAATTTTTCAGCCCTGGAGTTATCAGCGAGCGTTCAGCCATATACAGCACCGTCGTGCTAGTTCCCTGTCTTGTCTGGAATGGGGGGGGGTGCCGAGCTGCAGGAAGAGGAGGGGGAGGAGGGCGCTCCCGTGGGGAAAGCACTGCGCTCCACAGGGCTGGTGCGGCTCCAGGTTCACTTCCGCCGCCACGAACACGCGCCCTCCCGCTGAGCGGCTGAATCAGCGCATCTTGTTACTGTTTAATTAGCATCCGCTGCGTTGTGAGAGTGAGTGTCTTGTATGTTCATGCGATTTTGTACTTTTTCTTTTTTGTTTAAAGATTTATTCATTTGAAAGGCAGAATTACAGAGAGGGGAACACACACACACACACACACACGGATTTTCCATCTATTCGTTCACTCCCCAAATGACCACAACAGCCAGGGCCGGGCCAGGCCGAGAGGCCAGGAGCCGGGAGCGCCATCGGGGTCTCCCACGTGGGTGCAGGGGCCCAAGCACTTGGGCCATCCTCTGCTGTTTTCCCAGGTGGATTAGCAGGGAGCTGGATGGGAAGTGGAGCGGCCAGGACTTGAACCAGTGCCCAGTGGCTTAAGCTGCTGGATTTGGTATTCCTTTCGATTTCCTGCCACATTTCTTCGGTGCATTGGTGTCGCAGTCAGGGCTTTGCACAAGAGTTCGCTGGCCAGTGGTGCCCTCCCTCTGCCCCGGCCACAGCCGCCCCGAGGTAACCTGGGTGCCGTCAGTGCTGCTCCTGGAGGCAGGGAGTCCGCCTGTGAAGCCGTAGACTCGCTCTCGCTTCCGTGTTGCGGCATCCGAGCCGTCGTTGTGCCCCGTGCCTTCCCCGCGTCCGAGGTCGGCTGGCTGCTCCTGTGCCTGGCGCCCTGTCTCCTGGTTATCTGCGGTTACTGTTTTCACCTGGGGCCGCTGCAGTGAGGCTCCCGAGCCTTCGGGTGGATACCCTCTCCCTTTCCCGCCTTCTGCTGAGCCTGCGCAGTTCCTGGGGCCGTGAGCAGACCTGTGGCAGGGCTGGTGGCGCCAGTTCTGGAACTTTCCATCGTGCCCGGTGCTGTGTGTCTTGACACCTACCAGGAACTGCCTGGGCTCCAGTCACTCTTACTCTCCCACTTCCTTTTTTGCACAAATGTGAGTAATTGAGATTCCTGATGTTTAATTCTCTGCTTCAGTAACCGGATGCTTAGAATCATTATGTCATCTAAGAACGAGCACAGTGGTCAACTGTGGGCCGGTACTGACGTCTTTGGCGTCACACAGCATCAGCATATTCAGCATTTATTGCAAAATCACAGTAGTGCGTCTTTCCCTTTTATCGTGCTATTTCTGTCCATTTCAGATAGTGTCATGCTGACGTCATAAGATAAACCTTTTACCTGCACTCTCATCTTCACGTCTATGCAATCATGGAACAGTGCTGTCTTTCTGAAATTCTGCGCTCTCACCGGCGAGACTCCCAAGCCAGACATCTTTAGGAGCAGCCACTGGGTAGGTGGATAGAAAGCTGGACAGAGAGACCGCCAAGGCTTCTTCGAAGCTCACGACCCCTTTCCCCAGGGCCAGATAGAATTTGCCTTGAAAATACCAACTTAATTCTGCTTTGCAAAGTTATTAGCACATTGCTCTTGAAAGAGGCCCGTGGTTGCTAAACTTCTCCCTTTTGTCTCTGTTTATATTTCTTGTTTTAAACATTACTTGTTTCTGCTCATTGTATATTCTCTACAGCTGTGTTACAAAAGGTTCTTGAATTTATGCATCAAATATACTGTTTCTATTTTTGATTATGTGGCCATTTTCCTGTGTTTCTGAAAATCTCTCCTCTGTTTTCCTTGGGTTTGTTCCAACACACTCTAATTATACATAGTACAAACCCTGCGCAATGTAGCTGCTTTATCAGAGACCAGCGCTCCATGAGAGAATCGTGGCGACGTCGTCTGCGTCCATTGCTGCTCGTCCGCGTTTCCTGCAGGAAGTGTCTGCACTGAGGCCGTGCGTTGTTGTGCACTTTCATCGTTTAATTTTTTGTTTTTGGTTTTGTGTTGTCTTGAATGAATTTGATGTTGATATATTCAGCTTCTCTCTACATTTGGTCAATCTTCACTCAGCTTTTATCTCTGTGTCTTTGTCTTGGATAGAGCTCTCTTTTTTAAGAGATTGTTTTATTTATTGGAAAGGCAGAGTGACAGAGAGACAGAGAGAGATCCCCCGTCTATTTCACTCTCCAACAGTGGGGGCTGGGCCAGGCCAAAGGCAGGAGCCAGGAGCCCCAACTGGGTCTCCCACGCAGGTGCAGGGGCCCAGGCACTCTGGCCATCTTCCACTGCTTTCCCGGGAGCCTTGGCAGGGAGCTGGGTGGGAAGTGGAGCAGCCAGCTCACATGCAGCGCGGGCGTCTGGTGCGCGGCTGAACCTGCTCCACAGCGCGGGCCCCTTGGGTGTGTGCTGTGAGCAGGCGGTAGTCAGGGTTTCCAGGCCGTTAGTGTGTCGGCACAGGAGGCTCCGTGGTGGAATCCACTGCTGCATCGTCCCTGCATTGGCTCCCGCAGGCTGGGGAAGCCGTGTCTGCTGTGCCCCGTGACAGTCGCCCGCACGCAGGAAAACACGGGCGAGGACAGAGCGGCTGACGTGTCTGGCTGGTACTGGACGCGAATCAAAGGATTTCAGGAGATGGGACACAGTTGAAAGGTGGATTTAAAAATGAGCCAGGACAGCTCCTGGAGCAGCCGGCGCAGGGTCCCTGAGCGCCGGTCATCGAGCTGGGCTGTGCTGAGAACGCAAAGCAGCGCAGGCGACGCCGCCTACCGCGCGCAGTGAGGGCTCACTGGGCGCAGCACTGGACCAAGTTCTGTCCCTGCACCCACCCTTCCTGCACCTGCCTGGGCGGGGTGTGGGCGTGTCTCACCTGCCCTGGGCGGGGCGTGGGCGTGTCTCACCTGCCCTGGGCGGGGCGTGGGCGTGTCTCACCTGCCCTGGGCGGGGCGTGGGCATGTCTCACCTGCCCTGGGCGGGGCGTGGGCGTGTCTCACCTGCCCTGGGTGTGGGTGTGTCTCACCTGCCCTGGGTGGGGGTTGTGGGCGGGGCCTTCCTACCTTGGGTGAGACATGGGCGTGTCTCACCTGCTCTGGGTGTGGGCGTGTCTCACCTGCCCTGGGTGGGGGGTTGTGGGCGGGGCGTTCCTACACTGGGTGGAGCGTGGGCATGTCTCACCACCCTGGAGGGGCGTGGGTGTGGGCAGGGCATGGGCGTGTCTCACCTACCCTGGGTGGGGGTTGTGGGCGGGGCCTTCCTGCCTTGGGTGAGACATGGGCGTGTCTCACCTGCTCTGGGCAGGGCGTTGGCAAGGCGTTCCTACCCTGGAGGGGCGTGGGCGTGTCTCACCTGCCCTGGGTGTGGGTGTGTCTCACCTTCCCTGGGTGGAGCATGGGTGTGTCTCACCTTCCCTGGGTGGAGCATGGGTGTGTCTCACCTACCCTGGGTGGAGCATGGGTGTGTCTCACCTTCCCTGGGTGGAGCATGGGTGTGTCTCACCTTCCCTGGGTGGAGCATGGGTGTGTCTCACCTACCCTGGGTGGAGCATGGGTGTGTCTCACCTACACTGGGTGGGGCGTGGGTGTGTCTCACCTACCCTGGGTGGAGCATGGGTGTGTCTCACCTACACTGGGTGGGGCGTGGGTGTGATCACCTACCCTGGGCAGGGCTGTCTTGCTTTCCCAGGCGAGAACGCCCAGGTGCTCTGTGGATCCGTGTCTTGAGCAGCGCGGAGCTGAGAGCAGCAGAACGGGCGCCCTTTCTCCGCATGTCGGGATGTCACCTGGTGTCACACGGCTTTAATGCTGTTCTCGGCTTTCATTTTCTCCACTTTGACTTGTGTTTGTCCTTCCTTGAATTCTCCCAACTGCACTGGTCAGGATCACGTTCCAGCCTGGGATTCTCCAGGTCGCAGACCATGGCCGGGAACTCCTGGTCCTCCCAGTGTAAGGCGAGTCCTCCCAGTGCTTCCCGGCTCAGCCGCCCCCCCCCCCCAGTGTCTGCCGCTGCCACCCAGGACCCCGGTCCTGCGTCTGTCAGCCCGTGACCGCTTACTTCTGGCTCAGGGAGAAAACCATTCGCTCTGTGCTGAGATGCTCTTACAGCTCCTCGGTGGTCGTCTGGCTTGGTCTGGGGTTGTCTCAGCTCTAAGGATCCTTGGGTTTCGTCTTCAGCGTGCTGTCACCCTGGGCATCTTCAAGTGAATTTTCAAGGAAAACGCACGTGTGGCGTCTTTTCTGAGGCATCTAAGGACGCTCTTTTTTTAAAAAAATTTTTTGAAAGGCAGAGTTAGACAATGAGAGAGAGAGAGACAGAGAGAAAGGTCTTCCTTCTGTTGGTTCACCCCCCAAATGGCTGCTACAGCCGGCGCTGCGCCCATCCGAAGCCAGGAGCCAGGTGCTTCTCCTGGTCTCCCATGGGGTGCAGGGCCCAAGCACTTGGGCCATCCTCCACCTCCCTCCCTGGCCACAGCAGAGAGCTGGCCTGGAAGAGGAACAACCGGGACAGAATCCGGCGCCCTGACTGGGACTAGAACCCCGGGGTGCTGGTGCCGCAAGGTGGGGGATTAGCCTAGTGAGCCCAGACCCGGCCATTCTCTTGTTTTCTTTGCAAACGAGCACTGTTCACACCTTCTAGGAGCACTTAGATCTTGTCCTCACGGCTCCACCTGGCTTCACTGCTAGCGGAAGTCGCAAGTTTGTTTTGAAGAAGTTTTTTTAAAAAATCTTTTTATTCAAGCAAATTTGCTTCCTCTGCGCCCTTGGCTTGGCTTCCAGATCACGTGTTCGACTTTCTGCCATTTGATTCTGGTCTTTGCTGAGCTGGCTCTGGGTTCTCACCCCCAGCTTTGTTTGTAGCTCACCTGGAAGTCGCCTACTTGCCAATCTCAGACTCCAGCACTGTCCTTCCCATCGGATGCCCTCTCTCTGTTCGAAAGTCCACGCTGTCCCGTATCCATTAACACAAGCAGCAGGACTGTTTTCTTCTTGTTTTGTGCAGTCAACTTCTTTTCCACGCACGGGCTTTCGCTCTGCCTCTCTGGGCTGGAGAGCCCCCTGTTGACGTCTTCCCAGAGCCAGCTAGTCCAGGACCCCGCCCGACATGTAGGGCGCGCTCACTGCTCCCTCAACAGGGAGCTGTGTGTCTAAGCCGGGGGTGGGGGGCTCTGAATCTTCCAGAATCTTCCTCCTAAACACTGCGATGGAAGGCAAACCCTGGCATCGCCCATGCCTGGTTCCAGTGCCCAGAGCACGGTGTGGTTTCTCTGCTGCCCGCCGTGCCGATGCCGAGGGCAGTGGGTCTCGCTGAGGCATCTCAATCGCGCCAGACTTTTGTGGCTTGAATAATGCACGAGAAACTCTAGTTCCAAGAATACGAGCGCACTTCCCTTAGTAAAAACAGATGTAAAAGGCGTTTATTTTGATGCCAATACTTTTTAAGTCCATGCATAGGAGGGATATTCCTAACACTGATGGAGAATGCAGGTTATGAAAACACTATCCACAGAGTGAAAAAAACATTGTGTCAAAATATGCCCGTCCTTTTACAAGAATTTTTATTTATTGGGGGGGCACAGACAGGCAGTGGACAGAGAGCGCCCATCGTCTGGCTTGCTCCCCTGACGTCTGCAGCAGCTGAGCCTGGGCCTGGCCCCAGCCGGGAGCTGGGAGCGCGAGCCGGGCCTCGCAGGTGCGTGGCAGAGGCTCAGTTACTGAGCCTTCGCTGCTGCCTGCGCGGTCTGCGTTAGCAGGACGGCTGGGGGTCAGACACCGGCCCGTGTTTGTGGGTGCAGGCCACAGGCCGCCCCCAGGTCTGTGTGTGAACCCCACTCTTCCCGTGAATGCTTCTACAGGGTGCTTGTGTAGTGCTCTCGGTGTGCACCCCCGTTTCCCAAGGGTGTCCCCGCTCTTCTCAAGGGGCCCTCAGCCCTCCCGCATCCAGAGGGGAGGGCTGTGTCCCCGCCCCTAGCCCGCTTCATCCCTGGGGCAGATGCAGCCGGAGCCGTGAGCACACAGGGGCGTGAGAAGTCCTGCTGGCCCAGGCCTCGGTGCTGGAGAGCGAGAGACTTGGCCAAGGAGGTCCAGCTCACACCGCGTCTCCCAGCCCATGTGCCAGGCACACCAGGTGACCCGTGCCCGCAGCCTCCCGGCGCTGCCAGCCCAGTCCTGCCCTGGCGGCACAGCCTTGAGCAGAGCAGCTGTTGCTGCAAACCACAAGGTGTCTGGTGGCTTCTTGCTCTGCACTGGATGCAGAGAGCACGTGTCCGCGCCCACTCCCACCCGTTCTGCTTTCCATCCTGGGACTTGTTCTGCACCACCTGCCCTGTCCAGCTCGACCCACTGCCCAGTGCTGGGAGCCGCGTCACAGAGGTGAGGCTGGGAGGTTCTGCCCCAGCACCGCGGGGCTCCGTGCAGAGCCCCCTTCTCCTTCCTGTGGGGCAGGGGGCACTCCGTCTTTGCCAGCCCATCCACCCGAGGTGTGGATGGTTTCCCTAAGACACTGGCCGTCCACGCTCAGGACCCGGGGTCTCCAGCTCTTTTATGTCCTGACTGCCTTTTTTTTTTTTTTTTAAGATTTATTTATTTATTTGAAAGTCAAAGACGTTACACAGCTGGGGTTGGGCAGGGCCAGAGTCAGGAGCCAGGAACACAGCCCAGGTCTCCCACGCAGTGGGCAGGAGCCATCACCACTGCCTCCCAGGGCCTGCATCCATGGGAAGGTGGAATGGGGAGCCAGAGCTAGGAGCGGAACCCAGGTACTGCGGTGTGGGGTGCAGGTGTCTGAACCGCGAGGCCAAAGCCCGCTCTCAGGGTGTCGCTATGAAGGTGGGAGAGGGAGATGCAGCCGCTCCTGGTGGAGAAGTCGGCACCCACTTCCCCCGGGGAGTCAATGGCCACCTCAGCCACAATCAGACGCAGAGCTGATCGGCAGGCCCCGGCCATCGGCTGCCGTGTGGGTGGCGTGGAGCTCCACGTGGGCACCTGCGAGGTCTTTGGAGCCGGTGCTGCGCCTCGGTGCTGTCCCCCAGGCCCAGAGGGGGCGCAAGGCAGGACTCAGAGCCCCGGGGGCGTCACTCCAGCCCGCCCGGCTGCTCTGGACCCCAGTCCAGGCCAGCTTCTCTCAGTCTGTGACGTGTGTAGGAGCTGCCGGGAATCTGGTTAAAATGCAGTCTCCGACCCAGTGCACCGCTGCGGTGCAGGCCTGGGGGCCTGGGGCCACACCAAGTGGCAGCACTGCAGGCCGGGCCTCCTGCTCTCACTTCCTGCTCACGGACCACGCCGGGCCTGGCTCTCTCCAGGGGGAAAGAGAGAGGAATGAAGGACTGGGATGGGAGGCTGGGTGGGGAGAAGTGAATGAGTGCGTGTCATTAAAAGAAAATCTATATTTATTTACTCAAAAGATAGCGAGAGAGGAGTCCCCTGTCCATTGGTTCACTTCCCAGATGTCTGCAATGGCCTGGCCTGCTCCAGCCCAGGACCTCGAAACTCAGTCCAGGTTTCCCACGTGGGAGCCGTCAGCTGCTGAGCCCTGGTGTGCGCATTAGCAGGACGCTGGCCTGGAAGTGGAGCGGGACTTGGAGAGCTGCTGGACGTCTGCCCCCCCCCCCCACCCCGGGGAAGTGGCTTCCACGCAGAGAGAGCAGCCTGGGCCAAAGTCTGCAGGAGGAGCAGCCCCGGGGGCTCAGGAGCCGCCGGCCTCGGTGGAGGGTGCAGGAAGGCAGAGTCTGGAGGGTGGAGGAGGCAGGAGAGGGTTGGGGGCGGCTGTGATTGGCACCCGGGGGTAGCCCGAGATCAGGCTGTGGGGAGGTCTGGGTTCTTCTGAGGCCTCTCTCCTTGGCTGGGAGGGGGTCGTCTTCCCCGAGTGCATGTCTGTGTCCTAATCCCTGCTCACGAGGACAAACAGATGGGATTAGGGCCCACTCCAGTGACTCATCTTACCTCAATCACCTTTAAATATTTTTTATTTATTTCAGAGGCAGAGAGAGAGACAGAGCAGGACACAGAGGAACAGACGAGAGCTCCCACCCAGGGGATCACTCTAGCTATCCAGGCCTGCAATCCAGGGTCCCAGGAGGGCGGCAGCAATCCAGCTACTTGAACCCCACAGCTGCCGCCCAGGGTGCGCGTTAGCGGGAAGCCGGAGTCAGGGCTGAACCAGGTGAGCTGACGTGGGCCCTGGGCACCTGACCCAGGTGAGCTGACGTGGGCCCTGGGCACCTGACCCACGGCTTTGCCGCTGGGCCCAACGCCCACCCCTCCGTCGTCTTGTTAAAGGCCCGGCTCCCAGGACGGTCACATAGCGGGGTGCTGGGCCTGGAGCCTCAGCATATGAATTGTGGGGAGACATGGCTCAGCCTGTAACTGCCCTCCAGGTGGGGCCACCTTACCTGTCAGCCGACCTTCCTAGCTGTTCCTGGGGAAGGCGCTGGGCTGCCGCAGGGAGAGGACTGGGCGTGGGAGAGGCTGAGCCCGCAGGGAGCTGTCCCCGCGCTCAGCCGCCCAGGGCTCCCCGCCCCCGCCTGCACCCTCAGTCTCCGCAGGACGCTTTGGGGCCTTCTCCACCACGTGGATCTTCTTGTGCATTTTGTGCACACTCTCTGGGAACCCCAGGGCTAAGGCACCATGCCCAACTGGGCAGGCAAGCCTGGTGGCCAGCCACCTGTGTCCAAGTGCTAGGGCCACCTCCTGCTGTGTTTGCCCCTCTCCTTGAACTCCACTCGTTAGCCCCTGGGGCTGTACACTCCTGCTGGGGATGCCCGTGGTCAGCACATCCTTAAAACACAGACGTTTGTGTGCAGTCTCCAGAGGCTAGAAACAGAGCTAGGAGCACCCCTGGGAGGGGGCAGGGAGAGGAGGAGAGGGAGGGGGAGGAAGGGGGTGTGTCCAGGCCCTCAGAGGGGGCGGCAGTGGGCGCCTGGCCCTGAGTGTTCGGCAGACCGGGGTCTCCTGCACACCGAGGAGTGCAAACGACCCCTTATCTGGAACGGAAGGCGCCTCTTCTGTCCTTACGGAGCCCACAGCGGCTGGCACCTGAGAGCCACCCAGGGCAGTGAGCTGCGGCTTCGCTGAGCTGCTTCCTCTGTTCGGTCTCCTCGCTCATTTCCCACAAACACAGCTCTCCCCGGGCCCTGGCCTGCCGGGGCTCCGGTGTCCAGGCACGCTGTGGGGTTCGGAGTCCTGCGTTTGTAGGTTGCATCCAGGCCGACGTCTCGCCATTCCGTTTCCACGCTGAGCTTCAGGATGTGGCCTAATGAAGAGGGGTAACGTCAGCGAGGGAGCTGTGAATACAGAAGCCCCAAGCAGAGCCTCGCGGCGGAAGCAGATGGATCGGGCTAATTGGCAGAGGGGGTGGCAACGCAGGACTCGGAGGAAAGAAAATTCGCTTCCGCTCAGCCCGAATGCTAGTCTTAAGCCGAAGAAGCTGGCCCAGCCCCAACTCTAACCTCGCCTGGACAGTGTGCGAGCCGTGCACTTTCAGAAAGAGAAGGAAGAGAAAAGAAGAGGTCCCCCATAGGCTGAGGATCCAAGCCTCTATTTTCCACCCCACTGACGATCAGAAATCATTCTTTGCATTTATTTCTCAACGTTGCATTTGTGAGCAAAATTGAAGCTGGCAGAAGATGGTGCGTGTGCGCTGCGCGAGCAAGGTTTCCTGCTGTGCTGCATGGCACGGGGCTGCCTGCTGTGAGGCCTCGCCACAGCCAGGGGCGCGGGCAGACTCCTTCCCTGTGACCATGACATTAGCTCGCTTCTTGCCTCCAGGGAAGCGTGTGTGTGTGTGTGGTTGGGGTCTCTCCAAATATTGATCGCTGAGAGTTTGCCTACAGCCATTTCACATTTTAGGGATCCAGGGCCGGTGTATCTTCTGTCTCTCAGTCTTCGGCTGTCCTGGATCAGCCTTCACGGTTAGGCAGCATCTTCGCCAGCCGACAGAGGTAGAGGCGTGGAGCTGCGGCCTTGACCCGCCGCAACACGTGCATCCGACTTGCCAAAGTCACCTCTCCCAGAGAAGCGTTGGAGGGGCCGACACAGCCGCGGGAGCTGTGCGGGCGTCCAGGGTGCTGCGCCAGCCCCGAATGCGCCATCTGCTGCGGGCCGGCCCGCAAAGGGGGCGGGCAGCAGGCATGCCAGGCCTCCAGGGCGTGGTGCCGCCAGAGCTGCCCCGGGGGTCTCCAGGGCTACACCCCCACTAGCGTCCGCCTCCTCCACTGTCCACGGGGCTCAGGCTGGCCTGAGGTGGAAGGGGAGGCTTACTTCCTGCCCCTTGTCGGCCGCTGGCTCTAGAGAACCACTTGCCACTGGTTTTGAGAATCAGTGCTGCTAGCGAGCCCGGCACCATGCAGACGACAGCAGCGACAGCTCCTTGGTCGGACCCCGTCCACCAGGAACCCCAAGTGCAGATGGCACGGGGGAGGGGCAAAGGGTGGCTCCCGGCCTCTGGCCGCCCCCAGGCTGACCAGGCGGCTGCTGTCGCCTCACACCCTGCCCTGGCCATGGGTCACAGGACGAACCCACAGCTTGGCCCTGGCAGTAACCGCGCGTCTCTGAAGAAAGCTACTTTTTAATCGAACATAAATGGTTACATGGAGAAGACACCATGTCCCTCTCACACTGCAGTGGCCTGGTGGCCTGTCCCTCCCTGCTGAGTGACACGGGGCTCGTGGCTACCCCAAGCCCGTCATGCAGACCCCGCAGGCAGCCTCCCTGCTGTCAAAGGCTGGGCCTGCCACGCGGGCCTCTGTCTGTGCACCAGGGCTGGTGCCGGCCCGCGGTTCAGAGCCCAGTGTCTCCTGAGACACAGCATAGCTGCGTTGAGTGACCACAGCAGTGGTTGCCACCCTGGGCCCACACAGCTCAGCCGCGGGCACAGGACCGCAGGGAGAGCCTGCGTCAAGGTCTTTTGGGGGGGGGGGGGCTGTGGCCTAGCAGGTTAAGCCTCTGCCTGTGATGCCGCCATCCCATATGGGCACAGGTTCAAGACTCGGCTGCTCCATTTGCGATCCAGCTCCCTGCTGATGGCCTGGGAAGGCAGCAGGAGATGGCCCTGGGGTTTGGGTCCCTGCCATACACAGGAGACCCAGGTGAAGCTCCTGGCTCCTGGCTTCAGCCTGGCCCAACCAGGGCTGTGGAGGGGGTGGGCCAGCGGATGGAAGACCTCTCTGTGTGTATCTCTCCTCCTCTCTGTAACTCTGCTTTTGATAGCTAGATATATAATAATAACAATAAAAGGTCTCTGGCAAGAGAGTGACAAGGGCTGGGCATGCCAGGGAGACAGGAGGTTCCGGAAAGTGGCTGTGAGTGGGGGAGCGGGGGCAGGAGGGACCCCGGCGACAAAGCCTGTGGGGGGAGGCGGCCCAGCCTGGCCCACAGCATGTCCCTCCGGGAAGGCGCCCACTCAGGGGGCGGCCTGCTCTCATTCCAGGGCTCCTCAAGAGCGTGAGGACCCCGGGCGTCCGCGGTGCTGGGGCTCGTGTCGGGGCCTGTGTGGGCACAAGGAGCCCGAGCCACAGGAGTTGCGGCTCTAAGCAGGATCCCCCAGTCCCAGTGCCGGGGTCCAGCCCCGTGGCCCTGACCCCTGACCCCCGGAAGGCTGGGAGGGGCGGGGGTGGGTGGGCCGCTTCCCAGCCCCGCGGAGGCCGGCGCTGGTCCTTTCGCTCCCGCGGGGCTGCTGTCCCCGGCCCCGCGGGGGCGCCCCGCACCGGTCTCCGCGCCTGGGCCCCGCAGCGCCACCTGGGGGCCGGGCGCCGCCGGCCTCTCCCGGGGACCCCCGCCCTTCTGCCGCCGGGGCTCCCCGGGGGTGGGGGCAGCGGAGGGGGCGGACCCTCCGGGCCTTGGCCGCGCGGCCGCCCAGGGCGCGGCCTCCCGGGCGCACGGCGGGACCGGGCCGGGCCTCGGAGCCGGGGCCGGGGCCGCCGCGGCGCGCGGCGCGAGCAGCCCGGTGATTGGCACAGGCGAGCCGGAGGCGGCGGCGCGGGGCGGGCGGAGGCAGGGCGAGCGCGGCGCCAGGAGCCGGCCTCCACCCCTGCGCCCGCAGGACGGGGGCGGCCGCGCGGCCGGGCGGGGACGCACGCAGGCTCGCGGCGCGCACCCGGGCGGCGGCGGCGGCGGCGGCGAAGGATGCAGGGCAAGAAGCCGGGTGGCTCGTCGGGCGGCGGCCGGAGCGGCGAGCTGCAGGGGGACGAGGCGCAGCGGAACAAGAAGAAGAAAAAGAAGGCGTCGTGCTTCTCCAACATCAAGATCTTCCTGGTGTCCGAGTGCGCCCTGATGCTGGCGCAGGGCACGGTGGGCGCCTACCTGGTGAGTGCCCGCGCCAACTCCGCCACGGCCCCGCGCCCCAGCCCTGGCGGCGGCGGCGGCGGCGGCGCGGTGACCTCGGCCCGGCGCGGAGCGGGGCCCGGGGTGCGGGGTGCGGGGTGCGGGAAGCGGCTCCTCCCCCCGGGACCGGGAGCCGGCCGGCGAGCCCAGAAGCCTGCGTGGCTGGGAGCGCGTCCATTACGCAGCCTGTCCGCGGCCGCCGCCGCCTGGGCCCGCAGGGCTCCAAGGGGAGCCGGCCGCGGTGGGGGGCGCCCCCATCCCACAGCCTGCCCGGGGTCCAGATGCCCGATCGCCGCCGCTCCGGATCTGGTAATGGCGGGGACAGAGCCTGACACCCGGTGGCCAGCGGCGCGTTGGTGCCTTCACTCTCCTCGGCTGCGGACCCGCCAGGGGGTCGCATCCCTGTGCGCGACTCTGGGTGTCTGGGCTGGCCCCCAGGTGATGACTCAGCACTGACAAGTTCCCACCGCGCTTGGTGGTCCAGGTCCCCGGGGGCCCGAGAGCGCCCAGCCGGCCCTGGTCCAGCCTCCTTGTGAGAAGCGAGAACCCGCCAGTGTGAAATCGGTTCTTGGCCACCGCACTGGAATCAGAGCCCTGGTGCCGGTGAGCGAGTTTGGTGGGGATGGGATTGGGCTGGAGGGTGCAGGCTGTGGGGTCACGCCTGCAGGGAGAGCCCTGGGCCCCCCTGCGCTGCCAGGGAGTCCTGCCTGGTGTCACGGCTGCCAGCGCCTGTGCAGTTCCTCCGTCCCAGGGCCTGGGAGATCGAGGTGCGTCTGTGTTGCCCATCTCTGCCTCCTGCATCTTGAACTTGTATGCCGGCTGTGGGTGAGCCCTGCTCAGTTGAGCCGGTCCTGTCTGGGTTGCAGGCACTGTGGACTTCAGAGTCCGGGGCCTCGGGGAGAGCTGCGTGTCGAGGCTCCCTTGGGAGAATTTGTGAAAACGTTTAAACGGCACACGGACTGGCTAAGATGCAAGGGAGCATTCACAGGTACCGGTAGGCCGGCTCTGTGCCTATGCAAAGCAGGTGCCGGCCGAGCAGGTGTGTGTGCATAAGGGGTGGACTGCATGTTAGCAGCAGCTGCCTCCAGTCCAAGTTTGTCTGCCGGCCGCCCCTGGAGCTCAGCAGAGTGCGGTGGCAGACCCCGACAGAACTTCTTAGGACGCTGAGGGCACAGGCCGTGGAGAGGCAGGAGCTGGCCTTTATGGGTGTCGTGTCTGCTGGGCCAGGTTCCCGGGCTGAGCAGCCCCGCGGGAGTGGGCTTCCCGGGGAGGGGGGAGCTCCGTGCACCTGCTGGCGGCCTGTGGCTGAGGACAGCCTGGTGGGAGGGGCCGGGTAACCGGAGCCCACAGGTGGGAGTCTGGATGAGCAGGAGAGGAGGTGGAAGGTTCCGGGGCTGCGTTCTGCCCGGCTGCCCGGCTTTCCTTGTCATCTGAACCTCGTGAAAATAAACAGTCGGCCTGCGCCGGCCCCTGCTCCTGGCCCTCAGCGCTCTCGCCATCTGTTGTCTCGGAGGTGGGCGCCGTGCCTTGGACCCTGGCTGTGCCTTGGTCCGTGGGCCGCTCCTGGGGGTCACTGGAGGATGAGACACCACGGGGTGTCTGGGAAGGACAGATCTCTTCCTTACTGTGCCTCTCGGCCGTCTTCGGGAACCTGGGACCCTGTGCAGGTGGGCGACCCCCCGTCAGCCTGCCCTCTGCAGAAGCACCTGCAGACCCCCAGGGAGGGTCTTGCCATGGCTCAGTGCCGCTGCTGCTGCTGAGAGACAGAGACAGAGACAGAGGGAGGGAGGGAGGAAGGTCTGGCAAGTTCAGTGCCGACGACAGCTCCTGGTTGAGTCCCAGACTCCCAGCAGCCAGCTGCCCTCCAGCGCCCGCACCCCGGGCGTCTTTTGAGGAAAGCTCGCAGGTTTCATCTCCTTCCCACCTTGTCTATCTGAAAGGGACGGATTCCTTCCCAGTGACCTCGTCCATCCTCAATGACGCCGGTGTAGGCTTCCAACCGCAGAGCCGGAGCAGAAGTGGCCTGGGATTTGAGAAGCAACTTTAAAAAGCAGGGCTTGTGTGTGTGTGTGTGTGTGTGTGTGCGCACGTGTGTGCATTTTCCCTCAAGCCTGCCCAGCGAGGACTCACGGGCAGCTGTGTGTGGCTGGGAGGGCCGCCAGTCGTCAGGCGAGGCTGCACCTGCGGCCACTTTCGGCCTGGGTGCCGGAGCCGTCCCGGGAGGCCATCGGAAAGGATGTTGACCCCGCCGGCCTGCCTCTGGTGGTAGATACGATAACTCCCAGGGTGGCCGGGCCAGCTGTGCCTTCTGAAGCCTGTTAGCGTTGCAGGCGCCTTCGCTGCGAGGAACCGGCAATGGCAGGGTGTCCTGCCGTGGGCAGACTGCCCGGTGCCCGTGAGACAGCGCTTCAGCCTCAGGCCTGCCCGCTCTGTGTGATGGTCACTGCTGGGGTCTTCGCTCCGGGGTCTCCAGGCCAAACGGACCTCCGTGCAGACATGGATCACTGGGCTCTGTCTCCCACTGTTAGTAAGGAAGTACAGGTGCAGGGGACCAGGCCACGTGTGTGCACAAGATCTGGGGTCTGTGGAGCCCTGGGGGTCTCCAGCCTCGTGCACAGCTCCCCCTGGCTGGAGCGGTTCCTGTGTGTGATCCGATTACCCAGGGCTGTAGCAGATAAGGATGCTGGCAGGAAATGAAAGCCTCTGTCTCCAGGCGCCCGCCCAGCCACCTGATTCGTCCTGGGTGGGGCCCCAGGCGCTCCCTCTGGGCCCGGGGTGGGCCCTGCCCACTGGAGAGTTTTGCAGAAGTGACCTTGAGGCTGTGGCGAAGGAGCCTGGCCCGCAGGGCCGGCCCACTGCCTGGGGGTCACCTAGTGTGCACCTGCTGGAGGTCAAGGCTGGGGCCCCCTGCTGGTTCCTTGTTCCTGTTTTGTGCTCCAGGAGCAGCATTTTGAAGGTGGATTTTTGCAAGTGCAACCCAGAGCAGACAGTTTGAAAGTCCTTGTCAAGTGAGCAATTATTTTTATGCACTTACGGTTACTCAAAGTGACAGTGTCTCGGTCATTTGCATAATTACCATATAGCCCCAGGTAGTAAGAAATAAACTTTCCCTGGTTTTTTCCCTCATGGCTTGGTTTTAAATGTTTAGCTAATAATTGTTAGGAGGAGAAATACATTTCTGCAGCCTCGTGTCAGTCCGTTTTGTGTAGATTGCTTGTGAGAGGCGGCTGCTGTGCTTAAGGCACAGGGACCCCCTCGGCTGCGATGTGGGTGCTCTTGCCCTGGGACTCCTGATGAAGGGGTGGCGGAGGCCCGGCCGGGCGCTGTCTCGCGAGTCTGCCGCCAGCGCCTGTGGGCTTGCTCCGGCTGCCGGGCAGCACCCGGGCCACCCCTGGAGACCCCGAGGGCACGGGCCGGGCGCCCGGGCAGGCGGCCCCTGGGTCTGCTTAGCCATGCTACCCGGAGCGGGGAGTGGGGGCTCACTGCCCCGGGGGCCGCGCAGGAGTGCGGAGCGGCTGTGGCTGTTCCCGGGCAGTGGGGGATCCTGCTTCCTGCCCGCAGCCTTGCTCCAGCCTCAGCCCCGTCGCCACCGACCCGTGAGCGTGCACTGACTCCTCCACACCCGTCAGCGGGCACGCAGGAAACTGGGAGCGAAGTCCCTGTCCGCACCGCTTCTCCCCTGTGCTGTGCGTGTGCCCGCGGTGTCCTGCCCGTGTCCCCCGTGTTGTCCACTAACGCACGTGCTCGTGGGCAGGGAGCGCTTTGTGCAGAGCTGCAGGACGTCGCGGTGGGAGTGCCGGTCATGCGGCTTGTGCGAGGAGCCAGACGCCACCTCCGGGACATGGCAGCCGTGCCCCCTGCCCGGGCCACCCGCGGGCCAGCCCGGCAGCATCTCCCCCCCACTGTTCGGCTTTGTTTTCTGGTTCCGCAGCCGCAGAAAGAACACGCGGCAGAAGGAGAATCGCCGGGCTTGGCTCGCAGTGTTGTGGACTGGTGTGGCTCAGAGGCACTTGTGTTTGGCGTGACCCAGGACTGCGTGTTGGCGTGGGGGAAGTGCCGGCTGGCGGCTAAGCGGGTGTCCGGCAGCTGTGGCTCCCGGGGTCGGTTGGCCTGGGATCGGTTCCGTGTCCTCCCCTTCCCAGCTCTGTGACCTGGGGCTGCTAACTTAACCTCTCTGGGCTCAGCTCCCACTGGCGTCCATGTTGCTGGGGGGAATCCCCCGAGCCAGTGCTTGTGGAGCGCCCTGGACCTGGCGGGTGCCCCGGAGCCCTCTGTGGTTTTCAGTGGCTGTGTGCTGCACAGGCGAGGGGATGGAGGCTGGCTGTGGCTGTGGTGAGTGAGTCGCTGGCTCAGAGGTTCTTGTCCGAGAGCTCAGGCGTTTGTGCCATCACGATGCACCCTCAGCGCCGGCTTCCCCTTGGAGGCGTTAGAAGTGAGTCCCGGCAGGGGACCCCACCGTGAGCGGGCTCCTGTGGGCCGTCCATGGGGACCTGGGGGGGGGCAGGGGCAGCAGTGATGCTGCTGGGGTGAGCGAGCGGCCCTGCGCGGGCCCCTTCCCTGGATTGGGATGCGATGTGGCCCCTACAGCTCTGGCCGGGAGGCTGAGCAGCTGCTGGGGGGAGCCTGTGGTGTCAGGAGGGGGCTCCAGGGGAGGCGCGTGGACCTGTGACCTGGGCTCCGTCTCGCAGTGGCTGGTGGCTGTCACCTGGAGTCTTCTCGCTGGCCCTTGTCCTTGTCCTGGGACGCACCTGCCTGCCCCCTGTCTGGGGCAGGAGAGGCTCCGCTCAGCGCATCAGCGGCAGTGCACACACTGGCTCAGGTGCGGGGTTTACATTCCTGTGCCACGGCTTCCCGAGAGAGAGAGGACGCCCCAGGGGACCACGGAGGCCTTGAGGCCTGGCCCTGATGACCTGGCTGAGGGGCATCCGTGGGCAGGGCACTGGGCCATGCTGGGAGGGAGCGACCCAGAGCCTCCAGCCACGGCGCCCGCCCGCCCCCAGTCTCGGCAGTGGCAGCTCCCGGGCTCCGTCCTGGCGTGAGCCTGTCTTGAGGTCGCAGCGACCCAGTTCCGCAGTGGACACGTGGTGCCACCCGCCGGCTCTCCAGGTCCAGCGCTGAGATTTGAGTCAATCGTGAGGATTTTCCGGGGCTTGAACACAGCTTGCTGGCTCCCTGCCAGGCAAGGCGCGTGGAGAAGAGCAGAGACCACTGAAGCTGCCACAGGCCCTTCCCACACCTGCCCCTTGGCCTTCAGGACGCCGGTGTCGCCCGCACTTCTGTGGAGCTCCCCTGCGTGGCCACCCGAGCATAAGCAGAATCGGGCAGGGGCTGATCGTAGCGGGGGGACGGAGGAGGAGAGAGGAGGACCAGTCCCTGGTCACTGCCCGCACCCTGTTAGGCCTGAGGGAGGCAAAGACGGCTCCGCCCCGCTCCCGGCAGGCACCTGCTACGGCCTCACGGGCGTCTGGGAGGTCCCCGTGCTTGGGGACGGGGCTGCTGCTCCTCTCAGCGTGGGGTTTGCTCGCCGCGTTCGGGGCTGGGAAGGAGGACCCAGCACTGTGCAGGAGCAGGTGGAGGCACCAGTTACGTGAGCCGGAGAATCCTGTGCCTGAAACCTCGTACGCTGCTCAGAACCACCTCTCTGAAGCACGTGCACCCGTGTGTTCTCATCACGTAAGGTTCGACTGTCGTGGTCCAACCTGTGAGAGAGGCGGTGGTGCCGAGGGCTCCGTCTTGGGGTCAGAGGGACCTGGAAGCAGAGCCCCCTGCAGCCATCCTGGTGCTGGGCGGGCAGCAGGGTCAGCACTCCCCACCCTCTGCCCTGCAGGGCCCGGGGCTGGCCAGGGCCTCGGCTGCAGCACTGCAGGCTGGCCTTGAGAGTGCTCTGTGCGCGCCACCGGGCTCGGCTGTGCTGGGCGCTGCCCTGTGGCCCTCCCGACCCCCTGGGCACCTGCCGGGCTCACACCTCCACGTTCAGGCTTCCAGCCTCTTGCTGCACTGTAGGCAAGGAGCTATTTTTCTGGCTAGGGTGGGGATTGAGGGGAAGAGACAAGGGCGCCTCGCCTGCCGGGCGGGTTCAGAGGAGCCTGGATGGACAGGCCGGTCCTGCCCCTATGCAAATACCGCAGGGGAGACTCCTGGCCCATGTTGGTGTAGCCTCCCGGTGCCGGGAGGGAGACTCAACACGCCAGTAACATGCTTCTCAGCCAGCCGAGGAGGGCGGCTTCTGGAAACCAAAAACAAATTAGCGCCCTGCCAAGCCATGGAGCAGCACACGGTAGAGCAGAAAGTAGGCTAAACGGCTGTGCAGCTCGTGGCTGGCGGGAGCCGGTGCGGAGTCCGCCCTGCTGGCCCCAGAGGGGCGCTGGGGCTGGGTCCGGGTGCAGCCCTGGGGATGTGCAGGGGGTGGCAGGAACACCAGGCGTGTCTCCCCTCTGCCCGAGGTTGGCCTGCGCCTGCTCTTGCAAGAGCTGCTCTCTGGTCTCCTGAAACGGGACCTTGCGGGAGCTCTGCCTGAGCCCTGTCCTGCTGGGCACACTTGGGGCACAGCCTTGAGCCCCTGCCCCGACGGGCCACCGCCCGCCCCGCCCCACCCGAGCCAGCGTCACTGGGGGAGCACTTCTGGGGTGGGTATGTAGCCTGGTGGTTAGCTGCTCGGCCCGCATCGGAGTGCTGGGGCCCTTTTGTTTTGTTGTTTTACGTATTTGTTTGAAAGCAGAGTCAGATGCAGATGCAGAGATCTTCCATCTGCTGGTTCAGTCTCCAAACGTCCGTAGCAGCCAGAGCTGGGCCAGGCTGAAGCCAGGAGCCCAGTACTCCATCCGGGTCTCCCTCGGGGTGCAGGCGCCCAGGTACTTGGGCCTCTTGCCACTTTCCCAGGTGCATTAGCAGGGAGCCGGACTGGAAGTGGAGCAGCCGGGACTTGAACTGTGGTTTGCTGCTGGCTCTGGCTCCTGACTCAGCCTCCTGCCAGTTAGCGCAGGCCCGTGGAGGCACTGCAGGCTGGAGCAGCTGGGTTCCAGCCACCCTCCTGGGGGACCTCGGTTGAGCTCCCGACCCCCAGCTTTGGCCCCCGTGCCACAGTGGGCCTTTGTGAGCGAAGCAGTGGGCAGCAGGCTCTGCCTCCCTGTCTCTCAACAAACAAACAAAATCAGTAACAGGGCTGGGGGCAGACAGGGAGACGGCTCAGGGTGACGGGTGAGGCCTGCGGGCCCAGGAGAGCACCTGAGTGCTGTGGGTCTCAGGTCTGCCGCGTTCTGACTCCTTCCTATGCACGAGGACTGGGCTGGCCGAGCTGGGGTGGCCACAGGTGTGCAGCTGAGCACTGTGGCCACCTGTTTCGTTCGTTGTACGCCCAGCTCCGGGCCCCTGCCCCCTCAGCTTCCCTAGAACCGGTGGGCATCACAGCCAGGCGGAGGTCCTGGGGAGGGTCCTGCCGTCTGTAGACTTGAGTCTTGCCAGGCTGGTGCCGTGGGCAGCCGTGGTGCCGTGGGCTGTGTCTGTGCCAACCTCCCAGCCCCAGTGTGGCCGTCTCCCAGCTCTCCCCTGGAGGATGCCACCTTGCATTCAGCCTCGTGCAGGCTTTAGAGACCCAGTTCCGCCTTGCACTGTGGGCCGTGTGCAAACTCCAGTCCCTGGACGGGAG
>CM027402.1:2269860-2281294 GCA_015711505.1 Sylvilagus bachmani
TGTCACAGGTGAGGGTCTCCGTTCTCGGTTGGGGCTCCTGGCTGCGTCTCCGTGTCCCAGGTGAGGGTCTCCGTTCTCGGTTGGGGCTCCTGGCTGTGTCTCCGTGTCCCAGGTGCGGTTTTCTGAGGTCCTGGGTGGGGGCGCACCTGCATCTCTGTGCTGTGTCACAGGGGAGAACCTCTGGTTCCGAGGTGCTGGGGGCGTCCCTGCCGTGTGGGTGAAGGTGGACGTGAGGCAGCTGGTGCTCTGACGCCACAGCCTTTCGTCCACAACGACTACAGACCCTGTTCTTGGTCCCCAGCGGTGCCGTGCCAGTCACAGGAACCAGAAATGAGGTATCTTTTAGTATTAGATGGGACTTAAGTGATTTTCACACCTTGCATCATTCTAGAAAGTTCAGGTAAGGAGGCTTTGATTCCGATTTTGACACTTTGTTTTCCACGTCATCAAGTTGGTTGAACTTCGCGTTTTTTCCAGCTGCCTCTGCGCCAGGCCTGTGCGAATCACTTCACTCTCGATGGCCCTGTTCCTTCGAGCCCCGGGCTGGTCAGTCGGCCCTGGTTGCTGGGCTCAGTAGCCAGAGCCCTTCTGGGAAGCCCCCTACCCCCGTCCCGCAGCAGGCGTCTGGTGCAGCTCCTCTGGCACACGCTGCTTCTGTGGGGAGCAGCGGCTCCACCCCACGGGGACAAAGTGGGGTGCCGAGCCTGCCCCTGTGCCCCGGGTCACCTGGTGGGGCCCGGGTGAGGCCCAGTGCCCTTGGCTCCTCTCTGTAGCCTGAGACAGGCCCGAGAACCGACGCCCACCCCCCCTCCCCGCCAGGGCCCCTCCCGAGCTCACAGCGCCTTCCCCAGGCAGAGCCGGCAGGTGCTGCTGAATTCCGGCAGCCACGTGTGGGAAGCCCGCAGCAGAGGAAGAGGGCTTGTGCCAGGGTCCCCACGGTCCTCGGCCGGCCAATGCATCCCGTTTGCAGGATGTTTACCCTGAAGCTGCCATGAAGGTCGTCGGGCCCCCGCTTGTCCCTGGCGACTCCCGGCTGTGAGCAGCTGCGTGAGCTCAGGACAGAGTCCTCTCCCTGGTGTCCGGCGGTGGGTAGAGCAGAGAGCTGGCTGCCGGGTGGAGCCAGGGCCCTGGGGCACCGGGAGGCTGAATTGGTCCCCCTTAGGTGGGATTTGGGGCTGGCAGCTCTGGCCTGTTCCCCCAGGACCCCCACTCTTGTCTGTATCCTTGCCTCAGGGTGCTTCTCCCCCAGTGAGCCCCTCGTCGCCTTGGTGCCCCTGATCGAGCCGTGGGACGTTTTCCCCATGAGTGGCACAGCCACTGCATTCCACGTCCGAGGTGCAGAGCAGCGCACCTTGGTCTCACTGGCTGCTCTCCTGAGCGGCTATGTCAGCACTCGGGACTCCCACCAGGCCTGCCAGAGCCCCTGGCCCACGCACCACCGTGGGCAGGCCAGCTCCTGCTTTAAGGTCCATCCTGTGGAGTCGTCCACCCTGGGTGGCCAGGGGCTCCCTGACGTGGACCCCCGATTTGCTTCGTGATGCTCTGCCTTCTGGGCAGAGGGGAGACCCAGCACAGCAGTGGGGCGGCTTCGACAATTGTGACCTCGCCGGGGACCTTCAGCCAGGTGACCCCAGCACAGGTGTGGCCACACCCATGACCTCTCAGTGACCCCAGCATAGGTGTGACCATGCCCGTGACCTCTCAGTGACCCCAGCATAGGTGTGACCATGCCCGTGACTTCTCAGTGACCCCAGCACAGGTGTGACCACATCCGTGACCCTCAGCCAGGTGACCCCAGCACAGGTGTGACCACACCCGAGACCCTCAGCCAGGTGACCCCAACACAGGTGTGACCACACCCGTGACCTCGCAGTGGCCCCAGCACAGGTGTGGCCACGCCCGTGACCTCTCAGTGGCCCCAGCACAGGTGCACTCAGCCTGCCTCTGGGCAGTTTCAGGACCTCAGCTGTACACAGAAGCCCAGTGGCCCAGCTTCACTGCGGCCATGGCTCCCAGGCCATGCAGGGCCCAGCATCGGCTCTCATTAGGAGCTGTGACTGCTTAGGATCCTGGGCATTTAACGAGCTTGCTGAGTGGCAGGTGCCAGCAGGTGCCCCCCATTCCCTGTGGGCCTGCAGATCCCAGGCTCTGAAGGTGGCAGAATTCTGCTGACCTGGCCCTGGGCTGGGGCGGGGGAGGGTTCATCTGTGAAGTGTCCAGCCCCCGTTTCCGCTGGGGTCCTTGCTGGCCTTTTGTCCTGAGAAGGCCAGGGTCAGCGTCCCCGCCATCGCCCCGTCAGTGCCACGTCCCGGCCATCGCCCCGTCAGTGCCACGTCCCCGCCATCGTCCCGTCAGTGCCACGTCCCAGCCATCGCCCCGTCAGTGCCACGACCCGCACAGATTGAAAGAGGCTTGGAGCTCGCTCATACAGGAGCGACGCACGGTCCGGGGCTTGGCTTACTCCCCATGCAGCTGCTCCCAGAGGGCACGGGCCGTCCTCCACTCCTGCACAGCCCACAGTCCGCGGGTCCCTCTGGGGGCTGCCCTTACCCCGTCTGTGTGTGATGAACGCCGCAGCCACAGGATGCAGCTGCTGCACCTGAGGCCTCGCTCTGCCCGCGAGCCGTGTGCTGTGGACAAGTGGGCGCTGCTCTTTGAAGTGTCAACAGCTGTGCTGCCCCCGTGCCAGGCTTTGATGAGACCCTGTCTGCCGACAGCGGCCCCTCGCCGCGTGTGCTCCATGCACACGGAGCCCCAAGCGGGAGAAGAAAAAGCCGGCCCGCTCTGTGCCACGCGGCAGCAGCTGGCGTGGCCTGCACTCGGCAGAGCTCAGCCACGGCAGGAAGAGAGGGTTGATTGTGCGCCTGCTTGTGGTCTGGTCTGGTTGCTCCACTAGTGATTAGAGAATGCCGCCTGCTGTCCGGCTGCTACACAGCGAGGGGCTGCCTGGGCTGGGCATGGGTTCCAGGCTGCCCGGGGACTGGGCGCACCTTGCTCTCACACCCGGGCCAGTGTCGTCTGCCTGCTCGACGCCCTGGCTCCCGTAGCTCTTCATCCACCTCACTGCAGCTGAGCAGGTCCAGGTCCGCCAGCGACACGTGTTAACTGTTGGAGTTTTAAATATCTACTTACTTAAGGGGCCAAGAGACCGAGGCAGTGCTGGCTCCCTGCCCCGAATGCCTGCCACCGCTGGGGCTCACCGGCTGAGCTGGGAGCTGGGGTCTCAGTCCAGGTCTCCCGCGTGCGTGGCAGGGATCAAGTACCCGGGTGCGCGGTAGCAGGCAGCTGGTTTGGAAGCAGAGCCGGGACTCAAGCCCAGGGGCGCTGCTACAGGAGGCAGAGTCTGGTGACGGCGCAACAGCCCCACTGTTCGACTGTTAACAAGCAGACAGCTGGAGTGCTTAGGGTGACCCCACAGTCAGCCTGCGTGGGTTCCAGTGGCTGCTCCCCCGTCACAGGTGGCGCTGGGCACATGGAACTTCAGCTTGTTTCTCTGCAAAGTGGAGCCGTGACAGCGCTTGTCTCACGGGGCCAAGTGAGCTTGGGAAAGATGCGCCTATGGCCGTGCTCAGCACAGGAGCTGCTCCGTGGTAGACGCCTACCGCAGGTGGCTGGGGCTCACGCTAGAACCCTCAGCACCTCCACTGTTCTTACAGCGTCACCTGCCGCGGCCGAGGCGACCTGGTCGGCTCCTGCATGGGGCACCTGTTCTTCCTGGACCCAGGGTATCGCGTGGGAGACGCGTGCTCCTTCCATAAACCAGAGTTTTCAGTCACCGCCCAGAAAGAGCCAGGGTGTGGGGCTCTGCTGAAACGGGTCCACCTGCAGCACCCCCGGGAGGGGGGCTCTGCTGAGGCTGGGGTGCACCTGCAGCCGTTGAGGGCTTCCGGGTGCTCCCTTAGGCTGTTTGCCCGCTCAGTCCATCGCCTGAATGTCCCAGGTCTCATCCCAGCCCCTGCACGTCCCCGGGTCTCCTTACAGTGCCCACTGACGCTGGGCAGCAAGGTGTGTCTGTTGGGCTGAGGTGCCAGTGCCGTGCACGTCCTGCCCTGGAAGCTCGGTTGGGGCACCTGTCGGGCTGGCCTCGTGTCACCCGTGGCGTCGTGTGGCACCTGGACTCTGCTCTCCCGTCCCGGCGGGTCTGGTCTTGCTCGCACAGTAGACAAGGGAGGGCTCCCACGTTGTGCGTGTTCCTTTTCGCACTTTGCCCAGGCCGTGAAGGTGCGAGTGTGGTGTTTAGGTTGGGTGCTTTCTCCGTGGCTTGTCTGAATGATTCACTTTGCATCATTCAGAAGCGTTGTCCTCTGACATCTCATTCATAAATGCCCGGAGCCCGGAGCCACTTGCTGTTCCCGCTGAGAATGACACACCACAAGGAGAAGTCACCCACAGCCTTCGGAACTGTGTGGCCCGGGAGCACCGCGGGGTCCGTTCTTACTGGAGACAAAATGCCTCCGGGCTGCAGCATCCGTCCCCTGTGCACCTGCCACACGCGCTCCCTGTGTGTGTGCTTCACGCATCTCAACTCTGTTCCCACACGCATGAGGGGACTGCAAAGAGTTCATGGAAAATGCAAGCAAAAACTAAGTTCATTTGCAAAAAAAAGTTTTTGAAATGTCTATGCGTCATTTTTTGCATTTTCCAGGAATTCTTGGAGATTCCCGTATGCATAGATTTCAAACTTTTTGCACAAAATAAACTTATCTCTTGATTTTCCATTTTCTATGAAGCCTCTTCGTGTTTCTCTCACACGCGTATGTGTGCACACTGGACACACTGCCCATGGTCACTTCCTCCAAGATTTTATTGTGCACATAAAGTTGAACTATTTAGTCAGTACCCATATGACCACTGGGGTTATTCTAGGATTAACATTTTGTGTGCAGTCATCCCCCAGTGTCCAGGGAGTGCTGTTCCGAGAACCCCACAGAGACTAGAATCAGCTGGAGCAAGTCCGCCATGGAAGCTGGCGCTGTGTTTGCCTGGCGCGCATGCGTGCTGCCGCACCCCCACCAAAGATGGCGCCACGTTAGCCAGGAGCTTAGCGCATCCTCCCGCATGCCTGCTCCACCTCTGGGTTGTTCGTGAACCCGTGCAACGCCCATGCTCCGTCCGTAGCCGTCACACTCGATGGCCTAGGGAAGAATGATGATAAGAGAAGGCTGAGCCTGTTAGCACAGGTGCACATTTTTTGGAGTGTTTTTGCAATGCAGTTGTGTGCGGGCAGGGCTGACCGCTGGCGTCACGGTGTGGCTCTCTCGTGGCCATCCTTGGGTATCTGGGTGTCCCGTGGTCACGGCCACGCGTGCTGTTGGGAGGAGGCGTGGGCTTGTCCTGCACCCTGGGTGCTCCGAGCCGGCCTGGGCCCCTGTCTCGCGGGGTCTTGAGTATGACTTACCCGGCCCGAGTTCTGAGTCTCCTGTGCCTTTGACAGCAAGGGGTTCTGGTGCTGTGCCTGACTTCCCTGGCCTCCCGGGAGAACCCTACCTGCCCCTCCCCTCACACAAGCCAGGGCCAGGGCGCTGTGTCTTTCAAGGCAGGTGGATTAGCCACAGGGTTCCCATTTGGTTATTTTTCTAGAACTTTCCAGCCGGCCGGGCAGCCCCCCTCTGCCTGCAGCAGACCCCTCAGGCTGGCCCTGCAGCCCCTCCTGTCCGGGGCCCTGCCCATCCCCAGAAGGGACGATGGCCTCCCGGGCGGGGTTGCCTTAGGCTTCAAGTCAAGGTTTCGTCCCCCGTGGAGATCACACGTGACTCGCCACCCAACCTGTGCAGGTCATGGCGAGACAGGTGGGTGCCGTCCCCAGCCCCTCCCGGGGTTCCAGGCGGCCCAAGTGTGGCATTAGGCCCGCAGCTGAGGGACCCGCTGGGCCGACGGAGGCTGTCAGTGACCGCGTGCCGGCCGGCGTTGAGATGCTCCGGAGAGACGCGTGAGGTGAACGTGGGGACAGGGAGCCGGCTGTTCTGATGTTGGGGGAGGCAGTGTGGTGGCAATGCCCCGGGACAGCACTGGTCCTGCCTGGCCGGAGGCCACCTCGCCTGGTGTCAGGCCCCTGTCAGCGCAGCCGGCACCCAGGGTCAGACCCGTGAGCACTGTGGGGCCCGGCCTCTCCCCACTGGTGGATCTCTGAGGGTCGCCACGTGGTCTTCAGACCCCTCGAGGGTGAGCTAAGCTCTGTGTCCCCGGTGGCTGCCCTGCCCCCTCCCCTCTTCTTGGCAGGGCCAGTCCTAGAATGCGGCTCTGAACCGTGGCCGCTGATGTCGACTTCAGTGTGGGAACCCTGTCTGCGACGGTGGGAGCCCCGACCAGAGCCTGCTGTGGGGCCACACTCCTGCAACCCGGGAGGTTACGCTTTCTGTCATGGGAATCGGCAGCTTCGGTGTCCACGCTCCGAATGCATAAACCAGAAAATCAAACCCAGGCGTGGCCTCCCCCCTACCCCACCCCGAGCTGCACAGCCTTGCTGTGTGGAGAGCCGGGTAGCCGACACCTAGGGCTCTGTGGGCCGTGTGGTCCCCGTCACCAGCGCTCAGCATCTCAGCCCGGCTGCGGGAACAGGAATGCCGCCCTGGCGACCCCTCAGACGTGCCTGGCCCTATTCCAGGGCACTCGGCTTACAGGGACAGGTGACGGATGGGGTTCAGCCGAGGGCTATGGTGCGAGGACTCCTGTGCCCCTGTGCGAGGACAGCCCCTCCCCGCACGCCCTTGCTCCCACGATGCTTGTATGGTGTGACATTCAAACCCCACAGCGACCTACTGGGTAGGGCTCCGGCCCAGTGAGGGATCCGGCCCCACAAGGGCTGCCTGGGTCTTAGCACCGAGTCTGGCCCACCCTGCCCTGAGGCTCGAGGTGTCCCCGTGCTGACACAGGGCCCCTGGGCAGGGTTCTTACCCCAAGGACAGAGCTGGCTGCAGCTTCGTAGAACGCGGGGGCCTCTGGAGGGTCCCCTCCCAGCACCTCCCTGTCCCAGCCGTGTGCCCGGGGTGGGGGTCCCAGGTTCACAGGTCAGCCTGAGGCAAGGTCACTGGCAGGTGGACCCTGACCCCAGGCTGGGTGGTGACTTCCCGTGCTGCGTCCCTGCCGTGAGCTGGAGGAGAGGACGCTGGCCCCGGTCCTGCCACATGTGCTGGCCCTTGGCCTCACAGCCCAGGAACGCCCTTGTAGATGTCCGCTGAACACAGGGCCTGGGTTCAAATCCCGACCTGCCAGCAGCTGTCTCCCACCTGCGTGCCTGGGTTTCCTCGTATGTAAAGTGTGGATGATAACAGAATCCCTATCACGTGCGTGCCTAGTGCAGCCAGGAGATGACGGAATGCGGGATGCTCTCGGAACAGTTCCCGCCGTGGCCGTGTGCTCTGTCCTGTGGTTGTGGTTCCCTCCTGCGCTCAGTGTGGTGCTGGCTCGTAGCAGCAGCTCCGTAAGCATTCTTCAAGGCAGGCGGGAGCCACGTAGGAAATCAGGCCCAGACGGAGTTCTGGAGCAGTGCTGTCCTTTAGAGCTCCTGCGGTGCTGGCGGTGTGCCTTATCCGTGGGCAGGACACGGTAGCCGAAGACACCACCAAGCACGTGGACATGCGGTGCCGTGCCTGGGGAACTGTGCCTGAATCGTGTTGGAGGTTAATTCTTTGCAGCTGAGATGGCCGCGTGCGTCCAGGGCCGCCCTTTGGTGAGGGCGGCTGCGGAGTGTCGGTCCATCGGGCTGCCGTTACCAAACGTGCCAGGCCGGTCTCCTTTTACCACAGGGCTCGCAGCTCACAGGTCTGAGGTCCAGTGGCTGCCCAGGGCTCGCTGGTTCGTGGACACCAACTCCTTACTGTGTCTCACATGGACAGAATGGACGAGCAGCGCCCGGGGCCCCTGGTGTGAGGACACGAGGGCTCTGTCTTCAGGATCCAGTCCCTTCCCGAAGGCCCCGCTGCCCAGTGCCATCAGATTACAGATGAAGACGTGAACTTCTCAGAACACGAGCATAGACCACAGCACTCCAGTATTGGCATTTTCACACATGTGCCAAAGTTGATAACCGCAGGTTAGAGGTTTTTTGAAAAGATTTTTTTATTTGAAAGGTAGAGTTATAGAGTGGTAGAGGTAGAGAGAGAGAGAACGAGAGAGAGAGAAACCGTCTATTCACTGGTTCACTCCCCAAATGGCCACAATGGCTGGATCTGGGCCATTACAAAGCCAGAAGCCAGGAGCTTCTTCCAGGTCTCCCTCACGGGTGCAAGGGCCCAAGGACTTGGGCCATCCTCCACTGCTTTCCCAGGCCATAGCAGAGAGCTATGGGAAGTAGAGCAGCTGGGACTCGAACTGGCACCCACGTGGGTTGTCAGTGCTGCACGCGGTGGCTTTAACCAATCCGCCACAGCAGCAGCCCCAGGACTAGGATTTCAGACCAGTACTTTCCATGCATCCATCAGCCCATGCACGCATCCATCCAGTAAGTACTGTGCACCAGGTACTCGCATAGGAACTGAGGGACCCGGGCTGTGCACTGCGTCCCGGGGATCTGCTCCTTGGTGACACAGACGTCCCTGCTCCGTCGTGTGCCCTCTGGGGATGGATGTCCTCAGCGCAGGCCCTGCTCTCTGTCCAGTCTCGGGGACTTCGTGCAGGGGAAGTGTGTTACCTGGAGGAGAGGCCTTTGCAGCAAGATGACCTGTGGCCCCGAAGTGCACTGTGCCTCCCCCGTACCACCGACCGGTGCCTGTGCTGCGCGTCTGGGAGGCGGGGGCGTGCACCCGAGGGTGCACCCGAGGGTGCAGCGAGGGTGCCGGATGCCACAGTGGTGCTGCAGCAGGGGATCCGTCACTCAATGAAACAGTGAACCGGGCACGGGACTGATCGGGGTTTAACGTGCTGTGATTTGCCGTAAGTGACACCCATGTCCAGGCCAGAGGACTGGGACCGGCCCAACACACAGAGAGGTCCGCGCAGGCCCACGGTGCTTCACCAAAGCCAGGCTCTCTAAGGAAGCGTGTTGTCAGCAGAGGCAGCGTCAGACTGCTGGGAGCAAAGGACCGACTCGCTGTCTGCCTCTGGCCCGCCCGGCGATCCACCTGTTCCATTCCGTTCCCCGAGGCATGGGGCCCTTAGGCTGTTTCCTTGACTTCTCAGGTCTAAGCCTCGGGGGTTCTGGCCCTGAGCCTGTGCTCAGGCCTCCTGCCTGCCACTCTGCTGATTCCCGATGCAACACTGCGGGGTTCTGTTCCATTCGCTTACAATAAACGCAGCTCTTCCCTCCAGAGCCCACAGAGACGTTGCAGCCAGGTGCCTGGGGCCTTGAGCTACACCCCCACCCCCACGCTCAGCGAAAGGACCGACCCCCGGTCTCGTTTCTGAGCAGGACGCAGGGCAGCCCCACCGCCGGCCTCTGCACTGTTTGCTTCCCCGGAGGCGTCCAGCTCTTCCGATTGACTCCTGATGTCTGTGTTTCCCGTTTGTTTGTCTCCTGTGTTCAAAGTCACGGCTCCCTGCAGAGAGAACTGGCTGGGAGGGAGACAGCAGGCATGGTGTGGGAGAGCCCTTAACGAAGCCTCCCTCCACCCCTGTTCACAATATGGGGAGGGGGTGTTGTGGTGCACTGTGTTCGGGTGCCCCCTGCATCGCCTGTCAGAGCGCCTGGGATCCAGTTCTGGCTCCTCCACTTCCTGTCCAGTGTCCTGCTGCTGTGCAGCCTGGGAGGCAACAGACGATGGCCCGAGTCCTTGGGTTCCTGCCGCCCGTGAGGGAGACCCAGATGGGGCTCCAGGCTCTGGCTTTGGCCTGGCCCAGCACTGGCTGTTGGAGACATTAGGGGAGTGAACCATCAGATGGAAGATCTCTCTCTCTCTCCTTTCTCTCTGTGCCTTTCAGATAGATAAATGGGTAAATTATTACATAAAGTATAGGATAAGTTTGGGCAAAAAATTCTGAACTCCACGTATGGCTTTAGCCTACTGTGCATTTCCACGACGTTTCGCAGACGCTTCCTGTGGTCCTGGAATGACTGTGGGAGTGGCTCTGTGTTTAGAGGTGCCCGTCTCCCCTGCGCCAAGGAAGCCAGCGCATTGCATCCTGGACACGGACAGAGGGATGGCTCCACTCAGAAGGCTGAAGACACTTTGCACGGCCTGCGGTGTGATGACAGGCTGACTCCTGGGGCCGCCACCATTGCTGTCAGTCCTGGAACTCCAGGCCCGAGCGGCCGGTGGAGGAGCATGCTGGACGGACGGTGCCCGGTGTGGGGCCGCCCTACACGGGAAGCCTGGAGGGGTTCCTGGTTCCTGGCACCGGCCTGGCTGGGCTGTTTCAGCCATTTGGGGAGTGGACAAATGGATGGAAGATCAATCTCTCCCTCTCTCTCTCCCTCTCTCTCTTTCTCTCTCTCTGTCTCTCTCTCTCTCTCTCTCTGTCTCTCTGTCTCTCTCTCGCGCTCTCTCACACACAAATGAATAAATCTTTAAAAGAAAAAACACAACATCACAATCTCCTGACAGGTTTTAAAATTCCAATTTCTGCCCCCCCCCCCCATGCTCTAGAATCTTCTGAAGTGTGGACCCTGCTGGGGTGAACGCAGCCCGGCCACACCAATACAAAGTCCATCGCCTCTGGTCTAGAACAAGCAGAGAAAGTGGCTTAGGAGGGCAGCTGGCCCAGGCCGGGGGGACACCCGCGGCGGCTTTCCTGAGGCCCCGTCAGCCCTGTGCCCGGGCAGCGAGCTCACTGCTGGCGACACCTTTGCTGCCTGCTCGCGCCTGCGCCTTGAGTCTCGTGGTCCCACACAGGGGCCCTTCCTTCCTTGTGCTCGGCCCGGAGCTGCTGGCTCTGCAGGCCCAGCTCAGCTCCCCCTGGCTCAGGAAGCCTCTCAGACCCCCCTCCACGCACCCCCACTTCCTGTTCCCATCATGCCAGAGGTGGGGCCATTTGTACACGTTGTCTTTTTAAACTTCTGTGTGATTTGGGGTGACTCAGCTACCACGGAATCCCCCGATCCTCGTGTGCCACTCGGGGCTTCCCAGCAGGGCACCAGATCTCAGGGTTTCTCAGCAGGTGCATCTCGCGCCTTCACACCTTCCCGTGCTCACAGAGGCTTCCCTGCTCACCTGCGGTCCGCGCCCCCCCCTGCCCCCCGAAGAGTTGTCTCTGCTGGGCGTGTCCTGGAATCAGACACAGACGTCCACAGGCAGTGGAGTGAGAAGATGCGTTTACGTTTCTCTGGGCTTTCTGAAGCGTCCCCACAGCCGTTCCGTGTCCAGCTTCTCCGTGTGGGCGTGGTCACGTCGAAGCTCGTCCACCTGCAGCCTCTGTGGGGCTCTGCCCGGCCTCACTGCCGAGTGTCGCCTGTGGGTATTGGCATTTGGGCTGCCGGTTCGCTGGGTGATGTTGGTGTTGGAGTTGTGGGTGCGCACATTCTGTGTGTGCACTGGCTATCCGTGGGCGTTGGTTGTCTCCC
>CM027402.1:2287831-2303014 GCA_015711505.1 Sylvilagus bachmani
CCGGATTCTGTCCCGGCTGCTCCTCTTCCAGGCCAGCTCTCTGCTGTGGCCCGGGAGTGCAGTGGAGGATGGCCCAAGTGCTTGGGCCCTGCACCCCATGGGAGACCAGGAGAAGCACCTGGCTCCTGCCATCGGATCAGTGCGGTGTGCCGTCCGCGGCAGCCATTGGAGGGTGAACCAATGGCAAAGGAACCTTTCTCTGTCTCTCTCACTGTCCACTCTGCCTGTCAAAAAAAAAAAAAAAAAAAAGGCAGACGTGCGACGTCCTGGGTGACCATTCCCTCCTGTGAGGCTGCACAGCCACTGCTGGCGTCCCGAGATGCTGGTGGGGTCCCCGAGGTCACAGGCCATCCCTGAGGTCACTGGCCGTCCCCGAGGTCACAGGCAGACCCCTGCTCCCTCTTCTCCCCAGCAGTCGCGCAGACAACACTGGCGGGAACCCATCCCCCTCAGGCTGCCGGCCGAAGCCTGCGATCCAGTTCCCCGGCTGGAGGGCACCTCGTCGAGGACCCCGACTCCTGTTTCTCCAGGACGTCACACCGGCAGGCCTCCGCCATCAGAGCCATGCGGCACCTCTGCCATTGGGGTGGGCGGCTCAGCCCAGGACAGCGTCTGGACGGCCCATGGCCGCACCGCTGGAGGCGCTACACACACGTGCATCTCCCTCACCCAGTGCACGGGTCCCAGGCCTGGGCGACCACACCGGGGCCCTTCCTGGCATGGGGTGGCCGGGGGAGAGCACCGCGCGCCCATTCCCACGCTGCGGCCCAGGCCGGGCTCCTCGAGTGCACGGGCACTGGCTCTGCACGTCCCTCCCCCTCAGGTGCCTGAACGTACCGGGACATATGCCAGGGGCGAGAAGGGGGCCCTGGTGGTCACCTCCCCCGGGCCCACGCTGACAACTGGCCCGGGACCCTGCTCCCAGTGTGGGTGGGCAGAGACAGCGGGGAAGCCACCGCGGGGCTGGCGTTTGGCGCAGCAGTGAAGCTGCTGTGTGGGGTCCCTGGGCAGGGTCATGGCTCCACTTTCAATCCCGCTTCCTGGGAATGCACACCCGGGGGGGGGGGGGCAGCCGTGATGGCCTGAGTGCCTGGGTCCTGCCCCCTCTCGTGGGAGACCCCGATGCAGTTCTAGGACCGTGGCCCCGGCCTGGCTCCGTGCCCGCTGCTGCTCATATCCGGGGCGTGAACCCGCTGATGGAAGTACGCGCGCTCACACGCTCTCTGGAATAAACTGACGGTGTCCTAGAAATGTGAACACCCCACATCTGTCCCTGGCGGCTCTGCTGCCGATTTGAGGGACAAACGCCGACCTTCATGCTGCCAGACACACAGCAGCCCGGCGAGTCCGGGGCTCAACCCAGGCTCCACCGCAGACACTCGGGAGGGCTCAGATCCAGACGGGAGGGCTTTTTATTAAAAGGTTTTATTAAAAGGTTTATTATTATTAAGGTTTATTAAAAGGTTTTATTTATGTGAAAGGCGGAGTGACAGGGAGAGGAGAAGGCAAGACCGAGTTATCATCCATCTGCTGATTCTCTCCCCAAATGCCTGCAACAGCTGGAGCTGGGTGGATCCAAAGCCAGGAGCCGCGAGTTTCCTCTGGGTCTCCCATGCGGGTTCAGGAGCCCAAGCACTGGGACCATCTTCCGCTGCTTCCCCAGGCCGCCAGCAGGGAGCCGGATGGGAAGAGCAGCAGCCGGGATGAGAACCAGCGCTCTGACACCTGACACGGGACGCCGGCACCATGAGTCACAGCTCAGCCCCATGTCACAACCCAGTCCCAATCCTGGTAAATTAAAACTTTGACTGAAATTGATTTCACCTGTTTTTAATTAATGCAAAATTAACTTTCACCTCTGGCTCTTAGGAAACTATGGCACACACACACACACACACACACACACACACACACGGCCAGGTCATGCCTCCTGGGTGGCCCGGGCTCCGTACTCCTGTCAGAGACGGTGGCTGGGGCCAGAGAGGACGCACAGGCAGAGCCTTGCCAGCTCAGGACGTGAGCCCAGCGTGTGGCTCTGATATCCAGTGACGGCTGACGTTCAATACAGCAGTGACTGCTTCCTGCATTCTTGTTAAGCAGCCCCAGGCCTGCACTCCTGTGGGGCGAGGGCTCCAGGCAGCTGGGGGGGGGGGCTGCCCCTAGGGCCTCTGCACTCAAGGTCTCCCCTCACCCTAAGGCCGACTACTTCCCAGCGAGGGCTCAGGTGCAGGCCACTGCCGCCGGGTGTCAAAGGAGGCAAAGGAAGCGGGGGCCATGGGCTCTCCCCTGGGATCCCGGGGAGGGTGCTCCAACACCCACTGCACCATGGGGACAGTGGGAGCCCGCTGGCAGGTCAGAGGGCGAGCACACGGCCCCAGGTGGGCCCTAACCCCTCCGCTCCCAGGACCAAGCCCTCCATGCAGAGCCACCTCCCTCCCAGCGCAGTCTGGGTCCCCCCCACCCCCCCAGTACCTCCCGACCCCAGCCTTGGAGGCTCCGCCTGACCCGGAGGCGTGGCGCCTCGGTGCTGCTCACCGAATCACTCCGAACGTCTGGCACCGGCTGGGGACGCGGCAGTAGGAGCAGGGCTCCGCTCCAGCCTGCTCTCCACGCAACCCAGGAGCTTGAGAGGTGCTGCATCAACACAGGGACGCAGCGGCCAGGTCACGGGAAGGGAAGGCCGCATGCAGCCCCCTGCCCCCCTGCAGGCCCCTGGGGCAGGTGCGCACCTGGGCCAGCCCGCCTGGAGAGCAGAGGTCAGCAGGGGGGGGGGTGCTGCAGCAGGCCGGGCTGCGGCCCCCATCCCCAGCCCCGGAGGGTCAGAGGCTCGCCCAGCACCCTGCTGGCCCTAAGCCTGTTGCCATAGAAACTGATCAGCCACTGTATCCTGCGCTGCTTCGCCTGTTTGGAAACCTGCCCAGGGCAAGCGTGGGGAGGCAGCTGGCCCCGTGTGGCCACCAGCAAGCGCAGCCTCTGCGTCCAGGGAGCTGAGAGCAGGCGGCACGGACAGGCCCGGGACGAGGGGCTGGGCCAGAAGGACCGCAGGGACCTTCGTGTGCACGCGTTTGCAGACGCAGCACAGCCTGCTCCTGGCGCTCGGGCCCCTCTCGCCGACAGGACGGCTCCCAGCCAGGACTTCCAGGCCCCCCGTGTGCTGAGTCCCCCAGTCTCATAAAACACCTGATGTGGGCACCATCATGCTGCTCATTTCAGATGGGGGAGGAATCGTGGCCCACGCCAGCCCAGCGAGAGGTCAGCCGCGGGGAAGGGAACCCAGGCGCCCGGGCCGGCCCTCGGTCACAGCGGCCCAGCCATCGCTGCACACTGCCTGGGGAAGGCGGGGTTCTCTTCTGTAGTTTGAGGCAGCCTGCGAGAGAGGTCGGCTCCGCTCAGTGTGGAGGAAGAGGAGACACAATGGTCCTGCCACCTCGTGGGGGCTGCTCCCCCCAACCCCCAGACGCCAGCGAGGCCTCAGGCAGGGGCGACCACACCTCCCATCACTGCAGCCTCCCCTCACCCTAACCGAGGCTGCACCTGCCACGCACTGCGCTCAGCCTGGCCTGCAGCCTCCTGCTGTCCAGTGCCCCCCCCCCCCATAACACACATGCATCTCATGGTCCCAGCAGCTACTGACCCCAGCCCTCTTCCTCTGGCTTGTCCGGGCCAAGCAGTCTGTCCACCTCGCCTGCCCCCCCAGCACATGGCAAACGCTCCCGGCACAGGGACCTGGCACAGCTCTCATTGCGAGCCTGTGTCAGGAAACGTGGCAAACCCAAAGACACCGTGGAGACACAAGGAAGCCTGTGGGGCCCCGGCCTCCCTCAGGGGAAGGCTTTCTGGGACCAGGACCCCACCCTGCCCCTGGGACTGGAGTGCAGGCCGGCTCCTGGGGTGCTTCCACAGGCAGCCCTGGGCCCCCGGCCCCTCTCGCCTGCCAGTCTCCTGCTCCCGGGTGATGGCATGGCTCACACGTTGCACGGGACCTGGCAACAGCACATTTGTGGACGCGGTCTCTGAGCTTTCAGCAGGGGCAACGTAACCGGAAACCACGGGAGGCACCCCCACTGCCGCCACAGTGCTACCCTCCCCGTGGCTGCCACCAGCACGTGGGCCTCTGAGCTGGCCCCAAACGGCCAGCGAACACGCGTCCTCCCAGAACCTGCAGCAGGCACGCGTGGCCCTGGCACTGGATGCTGGGAGTGGAAGGGGCTGCTTCTATGGGGCTGTCCTGTGCCCACCCAGCTGCCTCCATCCTCACCCGGGCCCTGGGACCCCACCCTGCCTTCCAACCTCACAGGACGACAGCAGCCAAGAGGGAATCAGACATCCTCTGGGGTGCCACGCCCCCAGGCCGAGAGCCACAGTGCAGCCAGTTCCCGGCCTCTGCAAACACCCACGAGGCTTCCTCACTTCCCACCGTGCACCAGCACCGTGCACCGACAGACCCGAGCAGGGCCTCCGTTCCCTAGGCTGTTCCAGCCGCCTGTCCAGCAGGTGTGCGCCAAGAGCAGACAGAGCTGGTGTCGAGTCCACCCCCTTCCTGCTAGGCGTCCTCTCACGGCCCCGGCTGCCCTCGTCACACAGCGGGTCAGGCTGCCGCAGGGTACAGAGGGGCTTGCACAGGAAGTCCTGGCAGTCACAGGCGCCCAGGACTGTGTCTGATCCTGCACGTCTGTTCCCCCTTTGGCTCTGGGGACGGAGAAGGCAGAGACCAGACCCTCCACCCTCGGCCGTCTCCTGCCCAGTGCCTTGCCTGCGCCCTAAGAGTGGGTGGGCGCTCTGGCCACCTGCACGTGGCAGCCGCTCGGTTTGTGGCTGAGACCCCAGAGCTGAACGTTTCCCCAGATGAGCAAGGAAAAGCATCTCTGCCCGTTAGTGTTCAGCTAGGGGCAAGGCGCTGCCCCTCCTGGCCATGGTGGCCGGTGTCACACAGAGGACGCCATGCCAAAGAAGGAGCCGGCCAGTCGGAGCGCAGGCTGAGTGTGGCCGCTGGGGCGGGCTTCCCCTAGCTGGCCACTCAGAGGGCCGACCCTGTCCAGCTCCCCTAAACTCCAGCCACCACCACCAGGAAGCCCACAGAGGGGCTGGTGGTGGAGAGCTCTGGGCGGGCCCAGTGGGGTCCTGCTACCTAACAGGACGTGCAGGGGCCAGGCAGTGCCCAGGCAGGTGGGTGGTGCTCTGGGTAGAAAGCCAGCAGCAGTGACAAAGGTCATCCAGAGGACACACATGGGGAACTGTTGCCCAGGATGATGAGCCCCTGGTGTCCACACATGGCGGACCCTTGCCCCACCCACCCCAAGCCGCGCACACTCACTCATTTAACAAGTATCCACCACCCACCTACGGCTGCCTGTGTCTGCTGTGTGCCTGGGAGAGATGAGGTTCGCTCTCAGTGTGCAGTGGGGAGACAGGGGCGTGGGCAACAGGTCTGGGCCCACCAAACAGCGAGGAATGACCACAATGGGGGGGCTGTGCAGCACCCACGTGTCCCCGCCTGTGTGCACGCTGGGGCGCAGGAGGGGACTGAGCCAACTCCACACAGAGCAACCGGGGCTTGTCAGGTCTGCTGGGGGAGGGCGCTGGAGCAGACTCCACAGCAAGGAGCCAGCGCCTGCCAGGCACAGGGGCACCGGGTCTGGTGCTGAGGCCCGGCAGGTTAAGCCACTGCCTACAACACGAGCATCCCACGTAAGTGTGGGTTTTGAGTTCTGCTGCTCATTTCCGATCCAGCTCCTTGCTAACGCCCCTGAGAAAGCAATGGAAGATGGCCCATGCACCTGGGCCCATGCACCCTCACGGTGCTCCTGGCTCCGGCCTGACCCAGCCCCAGTTGTCGTCACCATCTGGTGAGTGAGTGAACCAGCAGACGGGAGATGTCTCTGCGACTCTGCCTTTCACAAATAAAAGCTTGTAAAAATAAAGATAAAAGGCATACAGACACCCATCAGCAGTGCCACCCGGGTAACGGCTGACAGTGTCAGCACAGTGCCGGGCGTGTCCATGGCCTCGGGGCTAACACCTGCAGAGGACGTGTGTGCGAGGGCCGTGTTGCAGCACCTGCCGTCCACACCCCGTGGGCATGTGTGTGCCAGGGCTGTGCTCGGGGGCCACCGTGCCCCGTCTGCTGCGGCTGGGGACGAGGCCTCTGACGCAGGTGGAGGTCGCCAGTCCCCAGCATGACATGTTTCCACTCGTTGCCATGACCGAGCTCCGTTTGCAGCCCTAGCATGGGGGGCGACTGGTCCCCGTGGGGCTCGTGTAGCCCAGTCCATCCCCCCCGGCACAGCAGATGCTGGCCATCCCAGCATGATACGTCCACCCCGCTGGACAGCCACAGGCCAGGAAGGCTCAAGGGCCAGTGGCTGACAACCCAGCAGGGCTCGGCAGTTTGTGCCCAGGCAGCACCATGCTGGTGACGCCGGCTCAGCCCTCTGCTGCTCCCCGTCCCTGTGGCCCCCAGGGAGGGGAGAGCGAGGGGCAGGGGTGTGGGCCGCTCCTGTCTGTGATGTCACACAGGAGCCCAGGCGCAGCCGTCCAAGAGGCCTGGGCGAAGTGCCGAACGCAGGGCCATCGGGGGAGAAGCCACAGGCGTTTGGAAGCTGACCTGGTAGGAAGTGCTGGCACTGAATCCGGCACACAAGCAGACAGCTAGGGAGCGCCGTGCCTGTGGGTGCGGAGGGCACACGAGGGACCTCTGCTGGGTCCTGGTGGCCCCAGGTACCAGGCTGGTTAAAGTGACATGGCCAGAAACCACGCCTCAGACACTGGGGAGGGGCCGGCGCACAGGAGGAGACGGGCGGAAGTGAACGTGGCCAAGGATGGAGAACCCCTCAGTAAGCCGGGCCGATGGTTCCCACAGGATCATCAAAGCAGCAGGTGACTCGGCCCCAGGACCCTCAGACTGTCGAGTGCTGTCTGTCCGTGTCGCACTGCACGCTTCCAGGCGCGTCCCCACGCCAGCCTCCAAGTGCCGGGGAGACTGTGGGAGCCACGTGACATTGCTGCTGCTCCAGGCCCGTGCCAGTGGCCAGGGAGGCTGCAGGGGGGGCGCCGCGCTCTCAGGGACCGACCTGTCCCATGGCCACTCGGGGTGGAGCAGCCCAGCCAGCAGCTGCCCCCGCACTCTGCCACACGCCGACAACCGAAACCGCTTCTGCGTGTTAAGACACGGATGCAGGAGCTCCCTGGATTGATCTCGCATCTTTCCGAGGAGGACAGGGCCACACGCAGGGCACCAGAGCCCACGCTTCCGGCGTCACCCACGACAGTGCCGCCAAGGGCTGTGGCAAAGTCATTTCAGAGCGGAGTTCAGAGTCACCAGGCACAGACAACGACCTCGCAGGGCTCCCGCCCCCTCCCTTTGGCCGAAAAATACCAGAGTGTGGCTCCTGGTGGCTGCAGGGCTGTGTCCGGAGTGTCTCACGTATTACACAGTGCCTCCCGCCCCTGCGCCAGGGGTTGTGACCTCGTCACCCGTGCAGCACCACCTCTGGCCTCGATATCGCTAGAGCCTGGCATGGTTCCTAACACCAGGTCAGCTGGGCACAGCTGAGCCCACGCCACGTGGGTGCCGGATGTGGTTCCCCGAGGGGGTGTGTCCCAGCTGCTCGGGGTGGCAGCTGTGCCAGCTCCAGGGGCTTTCTTCACTCGTGTACTGTGTCCCCACTCATCGCTGAAGCTCAGGACAGGGAGTGAGAACTCACACGGGTGGAGAACCAAAGCCGCACACACTCGGGCCGTCCGCCTCTGCCGGCCACCAGCCTCTCTGTCCACAGTGGCCTCAGCGCTGACCTTGGTCCCAAATCCATCACAAAGCAAGAGCCGCTGAGCTCGTCCTGAGCCCCGGCCTCTGAGCCGGGTCCCATCAGAGAGTGGGCAGCCCGGCCAGGCGCCACGCAGCCACAGGTCAGGCCCCGCTGCCTCCGGCGGCTCCCGGGAAGATGGCAGAGGGGGCAGCGAGCTCCCTGGGCCCCCAGCCCTCCAGGAGGAGCAAGGCCAGGGAGCAGAAGCCACTTAGGGTGGGCAGATGCACTGGGCCCACCCACAGCCACCCCCAGCACACACGGGTGCACACACATCCACTCACACATTAGACACACAGATATCCACACACACTTGCACACTCATTCACACACTCACTCATGCAGTAACACACAGGTAATCTACATCCACGTGTGGAGATGCACAGCCCTGTTCACACTCACGCATACACATGCATTCATACACATCCACACGCATGTAGGTACACAGTCGCACAACCACGCATGGACACACACACACACACACACTGCTGACTCCCCACGGCCCTAGGCACCCCGGGGTCCACATTCTTTGCCTGCTTGGTTTTGCTGACAACGGCCCTGAGCCAGGCCTGCTGAGCCCGTCCATCCCCGGGCAAGGCTGGGCAGGTGAGAGGAGACGGTGGGGAGGAAAGGGGGTGGCAGGTTGGACGGGGCCGCAGGGAAGACCCCCACATGAGCCCAAGCCTGAGCCCCTCATCTCCCCTCAAGCAGGGCTCAGAGGACCGGCGAGGTCTCCCTGCCAAGCACAGGTTCCCGGGCACCCCCAAGGCGCCCAGGCTGGGGGAGGCGGGGAGGGGGCACGGCCAGGCCCCACCTCCGCTTCTGGGGACCAAGCGTCTTCTCCCCGAGCCTCTGGGTTCAGCTGCGCCTCTTGCTCCCCCAAACAGTGGAAGGTGAAGACGACGGGAGGCCTCACCCTGCTGAGCCCCCCGCCCTGAGTCGGTGAGACACACGGAAGATTCTAGAGGCCGGTCTCTGGCCATGCCCGCCACTGGGGGAAGACAAGACACAGAAGACGGGCTGGGCTCCAGGCTCCTCTGGGGAACACAGGGAGGGACCGTGGGACCTCTTCTGCAGACATCAAGACGCCGTCATCGACAAGGCCCACGGTGCTGGGGACAGAGGGGTCAGCTCCCCCGCCCAGACCTTCACGCACGGCCAAGGGCATGCGCAGGGACACAGGCCACTGCCGCTGGCCCTCGGGGCTCCCGAGCCCCTTCTGTCAGCCTTCTCTGTTTCAGCCGCACGCGGACACAGGCAGCCATGTCGAGAGTGCCCTGGGAACACGAGCCTACAGGGCAGCAGGTCCCGAGGGGCGACCGCCTGAGAAGGGCAGCTGGACAAGCAGCGAAACGGGCGAGGGTGACCTGAAACAGCCGCTGCCAGACCCCGGGCCCACCGCTCTCCAAGCCTGAGAGGCGGGCAGGGAGGGGGAGGCGCTGGGACCCCAGAGCCATCACCGGCAACCCCGTGTCTCCATGCAGGGCTCACACTGTGAACGCGACTTTCCAGCCATGGATGTTCATGGAATTCAGGCGTCTTGGGCCACGTGGTGGCGCAGCAGCTGAAGCCACCACTGGGAGACGGCCCCAGTGCTTGGGCCCCTGCCACTCACGGGGAGACCTGGAAGAAGCTCCTGGCTCTGGCCTGGCCTAGCGCTGGCCCTCGTGGTCATCTGGGGAGTGAACCAGTGGCTGGAAGATCTCGCTCTCTCCCTCTTTCTCTGTAACTCTTCAAATAAATACGTAAATAAAAAAATAAATAACACTTCAGGGAGGCCAGCCCCAGCCCAGGTCCCCCGGCCTGCAGACAAGCAGGCGTCCCACAAGACTGGCCTGTATGGCCGGAACCACCGGTGCCCCCACCGTCCAGCAGGGCCTGCGCTGTCCAGGCCTCTGTTGCGTCAGCCCCAGGCCAGAGGGCAGGTGGGCAGCCTTCGAGGTGCCTGAGTGAACTGGGGGCAGGTGCAGCTCCACCCAAGGCTCCGCCCCTCCGTCTCTGCTGCCACTCCCCATCCCCCCCCACCTGCTTTCCCCCCTTTCCTGCTCTCCCTCTGCCCCGCCTCCCTGAAACCCCTCTCTGGTGGCGGCCTGCGTCCCTCCCGCCATCACCCTATTTCTAAGCGCCCTGCGGGGGTGCTCCTGGGGGCCGGGCTCGGAACACCAGGCTCAGCCACAGCTCAGCCATGACAGCAGGTGGCCGCGTTTACAGCCTCTGCACTGGTGGCAAAGATCACACCTTCGCCCCAGCTCCTTCGCCCCACACGCCTCTCCGAGCTCCTACCGAGGCCCGAGAGCTGCGCTGGGCCTCAGGGACCCTGAGCGGTGCCTCTCTTGGGGCTGGTGATGCGCTAAGACCCAGCAGGCAGGCAGGTGATAAACCAGGCATAGCGAGTGCTGCGCAGAGAGCAGGCGAGCGGGGGCCTGCAGAGTGCAGGTGTAACGGGGAGAGCACGGGGATGGGCACATCGTGACCACCGCTTGTGGACCACACGCACACGTGCCACTGCTGAGTCCCTTGGTCTGATCATGCATCCCCTTGTTGAGGCGTGTGCACGAGGCGTGTCGTCCAGCAGAGGGATGTGGAGCCGAATTCATTTGTTCGACTGCACTGAGCACCTACGTGCCTGACCCAGAGACACCAGCACCTGGGCTGGAGCAGGGGGCAGGACCACAGGCTGAGTGGCAGCCCCGGGGCGGTGGGAGTCCAGGTCCTCTGTGTCCTCACTCCCCGGCCCCCACAGTGTCGGCCCCCCTGGGCCTCGGCTCCCTGTCCTGCAGGACGCCTGGCCGGGCTGTGCTGAAGACCGGGAGGGCAGGGCTGAGAGGCTGAGGAGGACGTGACTCCAGGTGCACGGGGACCCCAGGTCTGCCCCTGGGTTTCAGGGAGAGCAGAGCGGGTGCGTGGGGACCCCAGGACTGCCCCTGGGTTTCAGGGAGAGCAGAGCGGGTGCGCGGGGACCCCAGGGCTGCCACAGATGCCCGGCCTCAGGTGCTGACGGTGCTAGGGAGGAAAGGGGGATGGCCGGGACCACAGGCTGACCTCGCACCTGTCCACGTCACTACCCTGCCCCTCCCAGGGCCTCTATTCTGGTCAAAGTCGCGACCAGGCACCTCCTCAGACGCCATGTGCCATCCCCAGCCCTCAAGGCAGCTCCCTCACCACCTGACTGCAGCTCTGATGCGACTCCCGGGTCCCCTGGGAACTGCGGGGCAGGGGCTCCGTCTGCCTTCCCCAGCACGGCACCCACTGGCCCAGGCTTGGCACAGCCAGGATTTGCCCCCTCGGTGGCAGGATGACCGTCCCTAGCCGGGACATGGAAGCACTCACAGAGCGTCTCTCCCTGAGGCTTCCCGGAGTGTGGCTCGAAAACACCCCTTGTCACCATTCTCGGGCTGCTCTGCCCGTGTCACTCACCCGCGCCCAAGCACAGCAGAGCGAGCCGACCCCGCAGTGGGGCTGGGAGGACACGCGGCCTCAGTCACGTTAGAGGTCCTCATCCCGTGAGCGCCTGCGGATGGAGCCCTGCAGATGAGATCCTGGGCTCCTCGCTAACGTGACAAACGTGAGTCCTGAGAACCAGCGTCCGCTCCGATGCACGACCCCCCCTCCCCCCAAGGCCAGGAGGGAGACGCTGCGTGACATCACCTCCACCCTAGACCAGCCCGCCCCACCCGGACGCCCCCTCCTGTCTCCACAACCCCAGAAAGAGCTGAGCACGGGCCGGTTCCTGCTGCCGACCTCACCCCCACACCTGTACCATAGGGCAGATCCTGCCCCCACCCTGAAATCCCTGGGCACAGTCTCAGTGTCCCTGATAAACACCCCTCACCCACGGGGTCCTCCTCCCCCTAACACCCTCCTGACCCACCCGAGAGGCCCCACCCTGTGCCAGCCCCCAGCCCATTCCCTGCTCTGGTCCTGGGCCCTCGCCACCCCCCGCTGGGGCTCCCTAAGGGCAGCAGCTGCTCCACCTGCAGCCCAGGCCCAGGCCTTGCTGAGCCGCAGCTCTGGACCAGCAGGGTCTTTCCAGGTGAGAGGACGTGGGACAGCGAGTGGCACTCAGCCACCAGCAGCAGCCACGACACACGAGGACACCTCCCTGCACAGGGATGAGCCGCGCCTCTCGCCGGGCTCACAGCAGCCTCCCTGGGGGATTTGGGTGAGAAGCCCCTCCCTGTGCACACACTTCCTGGGGCTACTCCCTGGGGTCACCCCCTCCAGGCTGGGGGCAGCTGTGGTCCACTTTCCAGAGTGATACCGCTCCATCCAGTCCCACACGAGACTCCCCCCGCCTCTTCCCTGGCTCCTGCTTCTAGGACCGCTGTACTGATGTGTGCTGGAAGAACATGGTGGCCAGGAACACCCATGAATCCCCACTGGGCTCCCTCCACACGCTGTCTGTCCCTCCTCAGACCCTCTGAGTGACCCCCCCTGTGAAACAGACGAGAAAGCCCAACCCACAGCGTGGTTACCCGACTTGTGGCAGGGAGGGTCCTGGTTGGAGTCAGGCAGGGGTAGGGGGCTCAGGCTCTGCACCTGCTGTGACAGCAATGACAGTGTTAATGTACTGTGTGTCCCTCCCCAAAATGAGCGAGACGACAGCATTTATGACCAGCTCACCATAAAGCAATGTTCAGTTTGACGAGAGTCATTCATCCTGATTGGACGTTATACAATGTATATGTGTTAACATCACACAGTGTTCCATAAAAACACAATTGTTATGTGTCTGTGAAACAATGCTAAGTACAGAAAAACACCTTAACTCAGTTTACTCCCAGAATTACAATGCCAAATGTGCCTGGCAATCACTCAGTGGGAGGCCAGCACGGTGGCACAGCTGGTAAAGCCACCCCCTATGACACCAGCATCCCATGTGGGCATTGGTTTGAGTCCCAGCTGCTCCACTTCTGATCCAGCTCCTTGCTACTCTGTCTGGGAAAAGCAGTGGAAGATGGTCCAGGTGCTTGGGCCCCTGCACCCATGTGGGAGACCCAAAAGAACTCCTGGCTTCAGCTTGGTCCATCCCTGGCCATTGTAGCCATCTGGGGGGTGAACCAGCAGACAGAAGATCTACACTGGGGCTGGCACTGTGGTGTAGTGGGTAAAGCTGCTGCCTGCAGTGCTGGCGTCCCACATGGGCGCTGGTTCAGGTCCCAGCTGCTCCACTTCTGATCCAGCTCCTTGCTAATGTGCCTGGGAGAGCAGAGGAGGATGGCCCAGGTGCTGGAGCCCCGACACTTGCCTGGGAGACCTGGATGAAGCTCCGGCCATCGCAGCCACCTGGGGAGTGAACCAGCAGATGAAAGACCTCTCTCTGCCTCTCTAAATCTTTCAAGTAACTTTTTTAAAAAAAGTCTCAGTCCACCTCTGGCGCTGCTGACATGGCTGTCACTCCAGGGGCAGCCCCCAGGTCTGACTCAGCTCCCTCACGGGGACAGGGACACGGCGAGTGCTCCACTCATGCTTGCCGTATGAATGCCTGAGTTACATGAAGACAACTAAATTTAAGGTCTGCATTTGCTGAAAAGGGGCCAAGTTATTTATAACGTCTCCAACAGACAATGCCACCCTCTCAGCCGGCGCTGCCGCTCAGCACACGCAGCCCTCGTTTCCACAACCTGCGCGAACAAAACGCAACCTGGAGCTTCCGGGACACGGCCTCCAGACCAAGTGCTTCTCGGCAGGGTCTGGGTGCCCCTGGCCTGCCTCGCAGCAAGGCAGGGAGGGCGCGGGGACGAGACAGCAGCAGGTGCAGCGGCCTGGTCCGTGGCGGGAAGGGCAGGAGGGGCCGGGGGAGGGGTGCAGAGGCGTCACTCCCGAGTCTTCACGGTCAGCAGCTGTGGCAGCTTCACCATGCAGCTGCGAGCGAGGGTGGCACGGGCGACGCGGAGGGAGCCGAGAGCTGCATTCTGGACGTGCCGAGCTTAACCCACACCAGTGAAGATGCCTGTCCATCAGCAGGCTGGTCCTGCGCCAGCTGAGCGGCGGCACGGCCAGGAGCAGACGAGGGGAGGCGGCCCGGGCGTCCATCTGCACGGGCTGCGGCGAGGACAGGCCCGGAGGACGTGGAGCCGAGGGAAGTGAGCCCCGCCCAGGAGATCAGATCCAGACAGCTGGCAGGCGCCTGGGTGCGGAGCGCAGGGAGCAGCGGGTGACGGGGTCAGGGCTTGTCTGAGTGTGCAGAGTGAAGGGTCTGGAGCCCAGTGGCACAGCATGCATACCCGGCACTGTGGGCGGGGCACAGGCAGCGGCTGGGAGGCCAAGTGGTGCTGGGCCTTCCCGTCACCACGGCTGGATGTTTAGAACTGAAAGGATGGATGGTTGGAAACGCGGACCCGGGGCCCTGCTGATCCACCTGTTCTGGTCCCGACCACACTGAGCTCTCCGAGTGTCCGGAGGGAGATGCAGAGGAGGGTTACAGAAACCTGATCCCAGAGTGACCACTTCTGCCACGGCCTGGACATCATGACCTGGGGACAGCTTCCAGAGCCTTCCGCCACCCTGCCCTGCCGGCACAGCCCCCGCTGCACAGCACCGCCCACCGGGAGGCCCTCAGACCCCCCTGCAGCTTGCCCGTCTCCGCCCGTTCATCTAATTCTCTTGGGGAGTCCTTCTCACAGCCCTATCCTGCCATGGCGGTGGTCTGGTGGGTGAGGCTGTCCCCTCCCCCTGCCTGTGTGCGCCTCACACAGAGAGCAATGGCTCAGCCCCGCCTGGGAGCCACACATTGGGGCCCCAGGCACTTGACGAGACCCGTGCACCACCACCATCTGTCACGACAGGGGTGGACGGTACAGCACTCAGCGGACAGTGTGGGAGCAGCTTCGGCTGATGAGAGCTTTAGAAATCCTCACCCCGCCCCCACCACACCTTAAGTGCAGCCATGACAGAGCCTCTGGAGTGACCACACAGAAACCACGGTGCAGATTCTCAGGGGTTGGCTCAGTACACTGCACTCAGTGCACCTGGTGGGCACTGGCCAGTCTGGGGAGGCGGGGGTGCAGCTGGCGGCCCCTGGTCAAGAGACAGGACTGAGGGGTGCACTGACCAGTCTGGGGAGGTGGGGGTGCGGCTGGCGGCCCCTGGGCGAGAGGAGACAGTTCTGTGAGGACGTGGCCTGAGGCAGCTGCTCCAGCTCTGGTCATGTGTATCTTAAGAACAGGAGCCCTGGGGCCGGCACCATGGCGTAGAAGGTAAAGCCACAGCCTGTAGCGCTGGCATCCCCTATGGGCGCCAGTTTGAGTCCTGGCTGATCCAGCTCCCTGTTAATGCATCTGGAAAAACAGAGGAAGACGGCCCAAGTGCTTGGACCCCTGCCACCCACGTGGGAGGCCCGAAGAAGCTCCTGGCTCCTGTCAAGCCAGGCTGGGCCCAG
>CM027402.1:2303514-2324745 GCA_015711505.1 Sylvilagus bachmani
TGACCTTCCCCCACTTCTCCCCCCGGCCACAGGTCATGACCTCCCCCCACTTCTCCCCCATCCACAGGTCACGACCTCCCCCCACTTATCCCCCCACCCACAGGTCATGACTCCCCGTGCTTGTCCCCCCTGTTCTTCTCCCTATTCTCCCCCCACTTCTTCTCCCACTTCTCCCCCATCCACTGGTCATGACCTCTCCCCACTTCTCCCCCACCCACAGGTCATGACCTCCCCCCACTTCCCCACCCACAGGTCATGACCTCCCCCCACCCACAGGTCATGACTCCCCCCACTTCTCCCCCACCCACACAGGTCATGACCTCCCCCCACTTCTCCCCCACCCACAGGTCATGACCTCCCCCCACCCACAGGTCATGACTCCCCATGCTTCTCCCCACCAGCCGCAGGTCCCAGCCCCTTCCTGCTTCCCCCTGCTCACCCCGACCTGTAGTGGGGGAGTCTCTGGGTTCACGTGGGGCAGCTTGTGGACACAGAGCCTGGAGGGAGGAAGACACGGCACTGGTGGGCTGAGGGAGAGCAGAGGGAGCGTCCAGCTGCCTGGGCCAGAGCCCTGCCTCTGCTGTTCTCAGTGCTTCAGACTGGGCAGTGTCTGACAGCAGCTCCCGGCTCTCGGAGCCCATGGCGGGGCGGTCGGGCGGCGAGCGGCATAACCCAGCCGAGGGGATGGCAGCCGGGCAGTGGTGAGCAGTCTGGGGAGAGCAGAACTCGGGACAGCAGGGCTGGGGGCTGCCGCCAGTGTGGACGGGACTGCTCTCCCTGAGAGCTGCTGTGCAGTGGTGACTTCAGGGCAGCGAGGGACCAGCCTAGAGGCCACTGGGCAGAGAACATTCCAGACCAGCCAGCCGCGTGCACAGGGAGGGAGCACACACCTGTTTCAGGGTGGGGAGGCCAGCTTGGCCATAGTCCACGGGGGTCCAGGCTGATCTTGTCGGGGCTCCTGCCAGCTGAACCGCCTGGCCTTGGGTGCAGGAGCTGAGCCGCCGTGGTGCTCTGCTGAGGGACGAGGACAAAAGGAGGCTCTCAGGGGCGCTGAGGCAGGACGGGCACAGGAGTCCCCCGAGTGCTCGGGCAGAGCGGAGGAACGGTGTGGGGGGCCGAGGCGGGGCGGGGCGGGGCGGTTGGGAGGGGGTGCCGCCAGGATGTCCGGTGGAGGGGCTGTGAGGATTGTCTCCTTGGGAGCCATTAGCCCAGAGACATCCTTGAGCCTGCGCTGGACGAGACGGCCTGGGGGTGTGGGAGCTGAGTGATTGAGTGAAGGAAGAGGGGCCCAGAGGGAACTGCAGGAGGAGAGGACGGATCAGGTCCATGACCTCCCGTGCAAGGTGGCCTCGCCCACGGCCCCTGCAAGGGTGCCCGGTGGCTGCCATGGCGTTGTAGCTGAGCGAGTGCAAACAAAGGGGCACCCCACACTGGTGAAACGTGACGGACCTTCATTGCCGGCCATGGAGAGTGGGCTCATGTCCTAAAGAACTCTCGACCCCAAAGCCCAAAGCCACAGGGTTTATAAAGGCAAAAACTGCAAAATCGGGAGGGGAATCCATGGTTACTGGGGTCAAGCTGACCTAAAACCTATGCGAAACTAATACCAGTTATAATCTTAACAAGACCAGTCACAACCTTAACTATTTCAATTATAATCTTGACATTATTCCAGGTATTGGCCCAAATCCTATGTAGGACACAGATTACGTTTTTATCATAACCCAGGTGCAGCCTATCCGCTTCCAAGCCCGGGCGGTCACGCTGGGGGGTCTCTGTGCTCTGCCAAGTGGGATGCAGGGACCACTATCGCCCAAGTGTTTTCGATCACAGTTTCAGACTGGAGTCTCACGGCGGGGGTGGGGGCTGGGGGTCCCTGCTGTCTAGGTGCTGCTTCATAGGAGTGAGGCCCCTGCTCGTGACCCCACTTCTCCACCTTGTCCCCACTTTCCCCGTGCCAACTCTCACTCTCACTTCCTGTTCACCCACACCCACCCCGTGTCACTCTGCACAGCCCCGTGCTTTGGAGCTGTGGGGTTTGGAGCGACGCCTCAGGGTCCCTGCACCCGTCTCCCTCGGGAACGCAGCCTGCTGCTCCGGGTGCGCTCTTTCTGCAGGGCCCAGGAAAGAGTTCCTTCCGTGGCGGCTTTGGGGACAGCCGTGCCCCTGCCCTGCCCGAGGCCAGCACTCTGCCTCTCCCCAGCCCCAGGCCTGCAGAGCCTTCACTCTGGAGACGGCTCCACCGAAGCCCCTTCCCCCAGATCCCATCACCGTCACCGTGGCTCCTCCCCCCAGTCCCAGAGTCTGCAGCCCTCATGGCCACGGGGGCTGGTGCAGGCCCCACCCCCACTGTCCATGGAGCCGCCCCCTCCTCAGGCCCCTGCAGCGGCTCCTCTGCCCAGCCTGCCTCCCCTCACTGTCCACTGATTCTGACCACCGATTCTGCTCCCTGGCCGGACATCTCTCTGCTTTCGTTGCTTCTTGAATGTTCAGCCACCTGCCCGGCCTGGTCTCAGATCCTGCACTCCTAAGATCCAGTAAGACCCCTCTCACAGGAACACACAGGGTTGTGAACTGTGTTTGGAGAACAGAAGCGCACGCAGGTGAGACTCGCACTGTGCTGATGTGTGTGCGTGCATGGGACGCGTTATCGTTACGTAACTGGTGTCCCCCCTTCTGTGTCTGGGGAGCTGGAGGAGCTTCCCGTCCCCTAGCGTGGCTGTGAGAGGCAGCAGTGTAGTCCATCTCCCACTGCAGGCCGGGCTGTGGCTCCAGCCGGTCCGCTTCGTCCGTGACAGGCGCTCTGGAATTAACACAGGGAGCAGGTGAGCTCCTCCACGTGCCGTCACTCCCTGGCTGGACTCGAAGACCCTGTGAGGTGCCGGAGCTGCTCCTTGGGTTCATCTCGGACCGCCCAGGGACGGAAGGGGCTTTGTCGGGCTATAAACAGAGCCGCTGGGAGTCCAGGAGGCGCACGGTCAATGCCAGGGTCTGCGTTCTGTTGGAATTCACAGGATTTGCTAATTGCCTGTCTAGCCGCTGTCTTAACGGTGCAGCCTGCTGGGCCCACATCTGGAGGGTGGTGCAGACCTGCGCCTGCGTGCTTTCTGGGGTATGGCGATGCTGCCAGCCTGGGGATCTGGCCAAGCGCATCCGTCCATGGGTCCCGTGCAGAGTCGTGTGCCGTGCGTCTGCAAGTGCCTTCATGTGTCCAGGGGACGTGAGCCCGGAGACCGGGGCCCTGCCTGGAGTTCGGCTCTCCTGCCACCCAGGCCTCCCCGGAGGCGGCCGGGACTCTGCCGAGCCTACAAGCTCCCAGGTGCTGTTGACGTGCCAGCCGGGGCCGCTCACCGGAGACCGTGGAAAAGATGTGAGGTGCCAGGCCCTGCTGGTAACCATGCTGTCTCCGGCCTTACTGCTTAAAGTGCAGGATCCACCTGGTTCAAACTGTCCCTCCATGACGTCATCGGCAGTGTGGCCAGCCCCCACCCCCAAGTCCCCCACTTCCTGTGCTGCCCAGGCCCTCCGGCTGCAGCTGCAGTTGGAGCCCCGCCCTACCTGGATCTGGCCTCCCAGTGGCTGTACTTGGCCCCTCCCCCACCCCGTGGGTCCCCTACTGCCGCCTGGTAGCCCTGGCAGTCACCACATAGCACCTGCCTCTCTCTGCTCTGCCCCCCATGGCATCTGGGGTCTGGATGAGCTGCAGAGCCCGAGGACCCATCTTCTCACCCTGGGCCCTGGGTCTGATATAGTGGGGTTCACTGCACCCCGATGTTCAGCCTACCCTTCTCCCTGCACGAGAAGCCCCGGAAGCCCTGTCGTCCTGCTGGTGTGAGACGTGGCTGTGTGGCCAGCGGGAACCCTGGCCCCGTCTGTCCTGGGAGCCGCCCTGTGCCTTGCAGCACGTCCAGTGGCATCCTGGCTCCTCCCCCGACACACCTGTGAGGACTCAGGATGTGTCCAGGCGTTGCCACGTGCGCCCTGGCCTGAGGACCACAGGCGCAGAGAGTTGTGTCCGTCCGGCGTGTCGTCCGACACCATGGCAGGTTCTATCCCCTGCGTTGACGCGTTCGGTGCTCACCATAACACCCTGAGGTGCACGGCACCAGCCCCATCGTGCAGATGAGAAAACTGAGTCCCCGAGAGGACGACCTGCCGAGTGCCGGCACCAAGGTTGGACCGTGGGCTGTGCTGGCGTCAGAGCTGTCACTCGGGGGTGTGTGATCGTGAGGAAGTGAAAGCCGTGGCACGGCTGGGCCAGGACGGGCAGCTCAGAGCAGGAGAGGGACAAGAACAACCCGCCACACAGACCCAGACTGCGAAGGCCAGCACACCATGGCCCGGCTGTGCCGGCGTCACCCCCACAGCAGCGTCCCCCAGAGCTTCAGCGCCAACCCTGGCCCCGAACCCAGGTCTGAAATCCAGGTTCCCGGGAGAAACAGTGCGATTGGCTCTGCTCAGCAGAGTCCTTTCTGCCTGGGCCAATCAGTGGGATCTCTGACAGGAGGAAGGGAAGTGATTGGTCACCGCCCCTTGCTCCTCTGGCCTGGCTGTCACCATGGCAACGCAGGCCAATTTGTCCCACCCCTGGGGGCAGAGATCCCCTCCTCCCCATAGCTGGGCCAGGGCATTGCACAAAGAGGAACTGCAGGAGGCGTGAGCACACACGTGGGGCCCGATCGCCCCCAGAAATTGATCTCTGCCCTCACGTGGTGAAGAGTTAGCTGGTTAATAGCCCGTGGCAAATCCCAGGGCCGGCGGGGGGCTGACCACCCACACGCTATCGGCAGCGCTGGCCGATTTCCAGGCGATGCCAGAGCCCGGGGCCCCCAGGAGCACAACCAGCAGCACTGTTCCCAGCATGGTCGCAGGCACAGCAAGGGAGGACGAGGAGGGGACAGCCAGGACGTGCAGACACTGATGCCGAAGGAGCAGCGAATGCCGGGACTTCCTCCAGCATGGAATGAAGCCGGGAACCCCTAGTGCTGTTAGGGGCTGTCCAGGGTCATCGGCCAGTCACGGGGTGCTTCCAAAGGGCACTGTTTGCCCAGTGGAGGGGAGCGGGACGTGATGTCAGGAGAGGGAACAGCACGAGCAGAGGCACAGCAGGTGGTGGCCGTGCTGCCTGGGAACAGCCCGGGTAGCGAGCATGTAGCCTGGACCCTGCGGCAGGCAGAACGGGTTGCTGGGGGCGTTTGGCCCGTGTCCTGTGGGCAGCAGGGGTCAGGGATGCCCACAGTGTGTTGGCTCAGCAGAACGCAGTGCCGGGGGCCAGTGGAGTGGAGTTTTTATGCAGGCCGACACAGCTGGGAGCCAAGCCTGGCGTGGAAGGGGACAGACACCCTAATGACTGAGGACAGGCTTTGGGGAGGGGGGTTGTGTTGTGTCCCCCGACTTGGGCAGCTGGCGGCATTGGGTGTGCTGAGCCCTGCGGGTGCAGCCGGGAGGCCAGCGACAGATCCGCTGCAGGACCCGGGCACCTGCTCCCGGGCCGGGTCCCCTCCCCCGCTGGCTTGAGCACAGGTGCCGGGTGAAGCGGGTCAGATGGCCCCATCATTCCACGGTGCCGAGTCGCTTTCCAGATGTCACTGCTATTTCGGGCGGGTGTTGGGAGCAGCTGGCGATGACCTCACAGGGTGTGACTTTAGGGACCAGATGACCCTGCCTGCCGCTAGGAGTGCAGCCAGCTCCTGGCTCTGTGTCTCTGGGCCCTGGAACCTGGAGCGAGAGCCGTGCCCTGTGTCCACCCACTCCCACACCATCGCTGCCACCGTCAGCACTGCGGGCCGGCCCCTCCCGCACTCCAAGACTGTTCTGGGCCCATGCGGGAATGTTCCTTGGACAGGGCACCTGTGCCATCCGGGGCGCCAGTGCCCATCCCGCTCCTTTGCGGGGTCAGCCCATGCAGGGCCAACTTTCCAGCCTGAGCCGTTTCCTGTCCCGGCAAAAGCGGTTCCTGGAGGCTCCGAAGGAGATTCCGGCGAAGTCGAGTGCTCTTGCTCCTGTGCGCCTGGGGGTCCATGTCGGGAAGTGGCCTTGGGTGCCTTCCGGCCAAACTCCAAGCCAGGGAAGGAGCCCTTGGCAGGCGTCCTCCAGCCTCGGCTTGCATACCTTCTGCCACGGGGAGATCACTCCTCCTGGTTCCTAGTCCCTGCTCACCAGCGTCCAGTGCTAACATGCCCGCCTTACCCCAGGCCCGGCTCCTTACCCCAGACCCGGCTCCTTGGAACTCCCGAGCTCTGGCTGTGCCCCCCCCCGACCTGCGCTGCCCCCTGCAGAAGCCATGCACATGCAGCTGTCGGCTTGTCCAGCTCAGCTGTGCGGTCAGTGCCGAATGCACACTGGGGTCAGAGATCCGTGTGGAGTAAAGAATCGAGAATCGCGTTGATCTCTGTGGATGTAAACAGTTTGTAGAAAGCCACCTTTGAGTTGACGTTTTTCTTTTGTGTATTGAAAGGATATTTGGGCTATGTCCAGGTAAATCTACTCTTAAATCGATTTCACCCGTGTAGTCTTTGCTTTAATTGTGTGGCTGCTACGCATGTTTAACGGCGCGAGGGGCTCCACCTTCCCCTGTTGCACAGCACTGTTCTAGAGCTTTCTGGAATAGTGTCCGCGGCCCCCTGCACCGCAGCCCTTCAGAGGTGAGGCGAGTTCTCAGGCGCACGTGGAGTCCAGCCTGGGGGTAGGGGTGTGGGGGGGCTGCTGGTCCCTGTCCACCTGGAGCCGCAGGTGCAGAGCCGAGTCTCACAGGTGGCTCAGAGCTCCGCCTCCTGCGTCCCACGGGAACTTTGTGTTTTCGGTTGCTGTGGATGTAGACAGGCATGGGGCGGCTCGGAGACCTCCTCTCTGGCCGACATCCCGGGGGGGGTGTGGTTGACCACCAGGGTTGGTGAAGCCTTGTAGACACACTGCTGTCCAGCACGGGCCACATGTGGCTCAGTGTCCTCTGTCATGGCCGACACCTCGTGATGGTGCCCCAGCTGCGCCCCACGGCCCTGGGTTGTCTGAGCACTGTTGTTCTGAGGATCGTGGCCAGGTCTGAGCTGGAGGTCCCTCAGATGTGGGTCTCTGATGGTTTACCTCGATCTGCGCTGGGGGTAGGGAGGGCCCCACGTCAGGTCCAGGGTCCCTGTGACCAGCAAGGCTGACTGACCCTGCTGCAGCTGACCTGGTCACTGGACTGACACATTTAGCAGGTTCTCCACCTGCCCATTACTCCTGCCCCCAGCTGCACACGGCACCCTGGGAGAAGGCCAAGTGGGGTGTCCTGCACCACCTCCTGCAGGTGCACCCCTTACATAAACCCCCGGCCCGACCTGGGGGCCCGTGCTCGCCCCATCGCTGTGTGCAGGTGTCGACTCTGTCATCTGTGCTTGGCTGTCTAATCTCAGACTGTTTTCCTTATTTCCGGTTCCTCTTCCTTCAGACCGCACTTAAGGCTTTAGGATTCAGGTGCGTTTACCTTTAAGGGGAAGTGTGTGTGCCGAGTGGCTGTTAGAGAGCGTGGCTCCACACCAGCCGACCCTGTCCTGCCATCGGCCTGGCCCCTCCCTGGGCCGGCCAGCCCCAGCCTGGCCCCTCCCTGGGCCGGCCAGCCCCCGGCCCATCACAGCGTCCCCTCACTTCTGCACCTGCTGCTGCCCACGGCCAGGCGTCATCTCTCCAGGGCCCTGTCAAGCCTGTTTGTAGCAGCTCTCCTCGTGCGCAGGCTGGGTCTGGCTGCACGGCCACACTGTCCCCATGGGGGCACAGGGCACCCCACATCACTGCCTCTGCCCGAGGACCCTCACCAGAGCGGCCGGCTTGACTGGGCTCGGCGCTGCATGGGGAGGACCTGCCCAGCCCCTGTACCTGCTGCTGCAGCCGGGAGGAGCGCTGGATCCCAAGCCCCGTGGGGCCGCCCTGTCCTCCACTCCAGAGGAGCGGCCGCCCTGCGGCCCCTCCTTGGTCTGAGCACACAGCCCGGGCCTGGGGCCATCCTCAGCACGACCACCAGAGGCCCCAGGGAAGAGACCCATGTCCCCTGCCCTCACCACGGAGCAGAGGCCCTGGCAGGGTATGAGGGTCGGGGCGATGGGGCTCCGTGCCTCCAGTCAGCTGCTCTCCCTCCCTGAAGGTCACGGTTAGAGCTAAGACGTCTGGCGGGCACCCAGCGTCACACACGGCCTGAGTGAAGCAAGGGGTGGTGGGTTTTCAGTCATCACAGGGTGAGGGTCCCGGGGACCCAGGCAGACCCTGAGGCCATGCAGTGAGGCGTCTCCATGCCGCGTGGGGGGACCCGGGGGGGCCCAAGTCCTGCGCTGGGGAAGCCCCTGTTGGCAGCTCCGTGGAAGCCATGAAAGTGGGAGGGCCCAAGGAGTGAGTTCCTAACGGTGGGCTCTTAGACACCTGCAGGCCGTCCGGGGAGCCCTGGGGGCTGTGAGATCCAGAGCTGAGGCCCAGGGGCCGGGTGTGATGGCCAGGAAGACCTCCAGGCTCCCTCATGGCCTGGAGCGCGGCCACCAGGGCCGTGTCCCTCCTCAGATGCTACGAAGCCTTTCCCTGGAAATCCGGGAGCCTGGAAGCCTCTGGCTCCGCCCTCCCCTCCCCCACCGCAGGGCCGCCCCGGCCAGCTCCCGTCTCCTCCAGGTTTCCTCAGTGAGTCCCAGGCATCTCTCGCCAGTCTCGGGAAGCCCTGGGACAGGTCAGCCCAGCGCGTCCCAGCAGGCACCCAACAAGGACGCGCCGCAGGTAGCCTGGGGCATGCTCGATGCTCGGCTGCACCTGTGAGAGCTGAGTTCAGCCTCGTGGGGCCGGCTGTGCCGCCACCTTGCTGCGGAGCGAGCATTCTGAGGGCGTGGCCGTGGGAACCGAGCGTGGACCTCAGCGGAGGCGGTGGGAGTCTCGTGGGCCACTGCGGCTCGGGGACGTGTTTGCTGAGGACTGGGGACAGCTGCTCAGCCCGGAGCCTGGGGTGGAGAGATCCTCTGCCTGCAGGGTCCTGGGGGCCTTAACAACTCTCTGCCAGCCGCACCTGGACCCCAGAGGAGGCGGCTTCCCAGGCTCAGCCGTGCTTCAGGGTCCCGGACCCCTCCCCTGAGTAGCCCCCGCCAGGCCTTCGGGGAGCTCTAGAGGAAGTGGGCAAACCCCATCCTGGTTCCTGTTCCCCTGCAGGGAGCAAAGGGGGCTGCTCTGGGTAACTCAGCCACGCCCCCGTGAGCTGGCAGCCGCCTTCTGGGATGAGGGAGGAGGGGCCCCGTGCTCAGACCGCCCACCCTGCTCTGTTCAACCCTGTGCTGCCCCCTCCAGAGTTGCTGAGATACAGTTTGTGCACTGCAAGACCCCCTTGTTTGTGTGCATGGCTGCAGAGTGGGACAGCAACACCACAATCCAGCGTTAAAACCTTCACGCGTCCCCTGTTGTCTCCACATTAAAGTGCATAAAAAAATCGGCCCGGGCCTGCCACGCCCGGGACCAGAAGGCTGGAGATGGGCTGGCCACGGCAGGCGGCACAGAGACTGCCCGGCTTACTATACTGAGGGCATGAGGAGGGTGGGGACAGCGCCTCTGGGAGGGGCCGACTCGCCAGTGCCCGTGGACAGGAGGGGCAGGAAGGGCCAGCCCACGTCCAGGGCCCCAGGTGTCGCCAGAAGATGCGAGGGCCTCTGGTGTCCCCAGCTCCTGGAGGAAGGTGACCCCGGGGAAGGAGCCAGGCAGGTTCAGACCCAGCTTCAGGGGCCAGCCCGGGCCCCAGGACCCACCTCGGAGTGGAGAAACCGGGTGCCCCTAACTGGCACACTGGACGCAGCGGGTGCTCGGCGAGCAGCGGCAGGTCTGGAGAAATGCACAGCCTGACCCGTGTGGAGCCGGTCACTATTTGAGAGTTAGAGTCACAGTGAGAGGGAGAGGGAGAGAGGTCTTCCTTCCACTGCTTCACTCTCCAAATGGCCGCAACTGCCGGAGCTGCGTCTATCCGAAGCCAGGATCCAGGTGCTTCTTCCTGGTCTCCCACATGGGTGCAGGGGCCCAAGGGCTTAGGCCATCTTGTACTGCTTCCCCAGGCCACAGCAGAGAGCTGGACTGGAAGTGGAGCAGCCGGGACTAGAACCCAGCACCCATATGGGATGCTGGCACCACAGGCGGAGGATTAACCTGCGCCTCGGCGCTGGCCCTGGTCTTGGTATTTTGATTGATATCACAGTGAATCTGTAAATTGCTCTTGGAGATGCTCACATTTTGATGATAGTGACTCTTCCAATCCACAAACATGGAAGATTTTTCTATTTTTTTTGTCTTTTTCTACTTTGTTCTTTAATGTTTTGTAATTTTCATTATTGAGATCTTTTACATTGTTGGTTTAATTTAGTCCAAGGTATTTACATTTTTTTGGTAGCTCTTGTGAGTGATTGATCTTAGAAGTTCTTTCTCAGCTGTGACATTGGCTGTGTCTACAAAAGTTACCAGTTTTCTGTGTTGATTTTATATCCTACAACTTTACCAAACTCTCCTATGAGTTCCAGTCATCGCTAGTGGAGACTTTTGGATCCTCTATATGTAGAATCCTGTCACCTGCAAATAGGGAGAGTGTGACTTCCCCCGTCTCAGTTTGAATCCCTTTGAGTTCTTTGTCTTGCTTAAGGGCTCTGGCTAACACTTCTGAGCTATGTTGAATAGCAGTGGTGAGAGGGGACATCCTTGTCTGGTTCTGGATCTCAGTGAGGATGCTTCCAACTTTTCCCCATTCAATAGGACCTGGCCATGGGTTTGTCATAAATTGCCTTGATTGTGTTGAGGAATGTTCCTTCTATGCCCAGTTTGCTTAGAGTTTTCGTCATGAAAGGGTGTTGGATTTTATCAATACTCTCTGCATCTGTGGAGATCATCACATGGTTTTTGTTCTTCAGTTTGTGAATGTGGTGTGTCACATTGATTGACTTGGGAATGTTGGACGATCCCTGCACACCAGGGATAAATCCCACTTGGTCCAGGTGGATGATCGCTCTGATGTGTGTTTGGATTCAGTTGCCTAGTATTTTGTTGAGGAGTTTTGTGTCTATGTTCAACATGAAAATTGGTCTTTATTTCTCTATCTCTGTTGCCTGTTTTCCAGGTTTAGTAATTAGGTTGACGCTGGCTTGGTAGAAAGAATTTGGAAGGCTTCCCTCCCTTTCCCTTGCGTTGAAGAGCTTGAGAAGAATTGGGAGTTAGTTCGTTGTTAAATGTCTGGTAGAATTCAGCAGTGAAACCATCCGGGCTTTTCTGTGTTGGGAGGGTCTTTATTACTGAATCAGTCTCCGTCTTGGCTATGTGTCTGTTCAGGTTTTCTGTGTCTCCATGGCCCAGTTTAGGTAGGTTGTATATGTCCAGGAATCTATCCATTTCTTCTAAGTTTCCCGATCTGGCCTGCAGCTGTTTGTAGGAATTCCTGATGATTCTTTTTATTTCTGTGGTGTCTGTTGTTCCATCTCCTTTTTTGTCTTTGAGTCTCTGTTTTTACTGATTTGGGTCTTCTCCCTTTTTTGCTTGGTTAGTTGAGCCAATGATGCATCAATTTTTTTTTAAAAAAAAAAAAAACAACTCTTCATTTCACTGATTATTGTGTCATTTTTTTCAGTTTTATTTTCTCATTTTTTCTTTCCTCCTGGGAATTTTGGGTTTCGTTGTTGCTGTTTTAATAGGTCCTTGAGTTGCGTCACTACAGTGTTTATTTGGCCTCCAAATTTCTTGGCCCCAGTTGCTATAAACTTCTCTCTTAACACAGCTTTTGCTGTAGCCATAAGTTTTGATATGTTGTGTTGTCATCTTCATTTGTTTGCAGAAATTTTTTGATTTCTCTTTAGGTTTCTTCAGTGCAGTCTCCATGTGTTTGCTCATGTTCTAGAGATCCCCGAGCTGTTGATTTCCAGCTTCGTTCCATTGAGGTCAGAAAAGATTCGTGCATGGTTTACTGAGGATCTGCTGGGTTTTGCTCTGTGGCCCAGCAGACGGTCCGTCCTAGGAAGGTTCCGTGCACTGCCGAGAACGTGGATTCTGCAGCTGAGGGATGAGAAGTTCTCTAGGTAGCAGTTAGGTCCGTGTGGCCATAGAGTAGATTAGTTCTGTTGTTTCTTTGTTGATTTTTTAAAAGAATTGGTTATTTGAAAGGCAGAGTTACTGAAAGAGAGGGGGAGGGAGGGAGGGAGGGAGGGAAAAAGGGAAGGACAGAGGGAAGTCTTCCACTCACTGGTTCACTTCCTAGATGGCCTCAATGGCCAGAGCTGGGCTGGTCTGGAGCCAGGAGCTTCTTCCATGTCTGTCATGTGAGTGCAGGGCCCCAGGCACTTGTGCCATCTTCCACTGATTCCCCAGGAACATGAGCAGGGAGCTGGATCAGAAGTGGAGCAGCCGGGACTTGAACCCTCGCCTGTGTGTCATGCTGGCCCTGCAGGTGACGCCTGTGTGTCATGCTGGCAATGCAGGTGACGCCACAACACAGGCCCTGCAGGTTGGTCTGTCCACTGATGAATCGGGGGTGTTGGAGTCCCCCAGAGTTCTTGTATTTTAGTCTCTGCTTTCCTTTAGCTCCAACACCATTCCTTTCACGTCACGGGGTGCTCCAGCCTGGGGTGCACATACACTTCCTTGGTCGCCTCCTCCTGCTGGACTGACCCCTCGATCCCTGCACGGTGCCCTTCCTTGTCTCTGTGAACGGTTTTTCTGTTAAAGTCTATGTTGTCTGACACCTGCTCGTTTTTGGTTTCTGTTAGCATGGAATATCTTTTTCCAACCTTTCACTTCCAGTCTGTGGTACCTTTGTTGGTGAGCTGTGTTTCTTGTAGGCCGCAAATAGATGGGTCTTGTTTTTAAGCCCGTCAGCCAGTCTGTGTCTCGTACCTGGGGAGTTTAGTCCACTTGCATGCAAGGTCATTTCTGATGAGTGGCAGGTTGGCCCTGCCATTTTCTGTCAATAATCCCATTGTTTGTTTGGGATTTCCTTTGTGCCGTTGCAGGGAGGTTTTCTGCCGACCCGTTCTTTCAGGATGCTGCTCGTCTTTCTCTTTCTGTGCGTGTCACGTCCTTAAGCATCATTTGTACGGCCGGCCGGGTGGTGACAAACGCCTTCAATCTCTGTGTGTTATGGAAGGCCTTGACCTCGCCTCAGTCATGACGAGCGCTCGGCGGGGAGCAGGGTTCCGGGTTCCGGGCGGCAGTTTTGTTTTTGAGGACGTGGGCTGCGTCTCCCCACTCTCCCCGCCTGCAGGGTTTCTCACGAGAAATCTGTGAATCTGGTCGGAGACCCTCTAAAGGCGACCTGGCGTTTCTCCCCGGCACCTTAGGATCTCTTCTTTGTCTTTTATCCGGAATCTTGAACATAACACGTCGCAGCCCCGACCTCCGATCTTGTCTGGGGTCTGTGTGCTTCCGGTACTGGAACGACCGTATCTTTGTCCACATTCGGGATGTGTTCTGCTCCACTGCGTAGGTTTCTGGCTCACTCTGCCTCTCCGCCCCTCCAGGGATGCCCCAGCCACGTCTGTTTTGTCCCTTAGATCCTGAGCACTCTTGTTTTTCTGATTTTTTTTCTTCTTTGTTATATTTTGGCCTTTAACTTCCAGCTCAGAAATTCTTCCTCCAGCCTCACCGAGCCAGCTGTCCAGGTTTCCAGTGTGTTCTTTCCTTGACGCACTGATTCTTCACTTCTGATATTTTAGTTGGATTGTTAATATTTCTATTCCCCAACAGAATTTCTCATCCGTGTCCTATTAGGTTTCTTTAGCTCACGTCATCGCTTGTCTGTTTCAAGTCCTCTGCCCATCAGTCTTGCAAATGTCTTCTCAGACATTGGTCAGCGTCCTCGTCCTCACGGCCCGATGCTGAGATCTTTGTTCCCTTCGGGAAGTTGCACTGTCTTTCTCCTTCATAATTCTCGTATTTCTGCCATTCTGACGCGTCTGGAGAAACCCTGGTTGATATCAACTCTTAAGTCTTTGTTCTTGGGAGTGTGCCGTGTGGGCAGGAGGGGCCTGCACCTTCAGGGGGATCCAGGCGGGTGTGCGGGGGCCTGGGAGCTGTGCCAGCTGCTGTGGGTGGAGCGGAAGTCCAGGGTGGCACCTGCAGCATGGTGGTGTTTTGCTGGTGTTGTCAGGGAGCACCCAGGTGCACGAACCACACAGAGGACCCCGCGCTGTGCAGCGTGAGCCTGGGGTCCTCCTGGCCTGTAGCTCCGTCCCAGGATGCCCACAGTCACAGGTGCAGGGGAGCCGCCGTCTGCCCGGGAGCCTCTCCCTCCAAGATGGAGCCGCCCCGTCCCTGAGCTGGGCACCGTGGGGGGCTGAGGGAGGAAGGCAGCCTGCCCCGTGTTCGCAGTTACGTGAGCCCCCGTGCCCTCCACCTCAGACGACAGTGGGGACCGCGCGTCCCTTCCCAGGGGAGCTGGGCTTCCGCGGGATCCTCTGGCCCGGCTCTGGGAAGGTGGCGCCCCGCCGGCTGCTGCAGCCTGTGTAGTCCCACTGCTGCACGGAGCCTCCCCTGCTGTAGATTTTCGCTGGAAACTTCCCTCCCGCGAGCGCCCAGGCCACAGCTGCTCCGGTCCCCCTGGGTTTTCTCTCTTTGGCCGCGATCAGCTCCTGGGGCTGGGATTTCAACATGTGACTCTGGCAGGCGTGAGGGATGGGACATGGACAGTCGAGTGAGCGGCCACACTTCCCGCTCGCCCGGCGGGGCCGTCCCCTGCCCTCCTCACCCCGTGCGTCAGTTCCAGTCTCTCCTCTGGGCCCAAACCTGATGGTCACTGGGGGACGTGAGACTCTGGGCCCTCTCCCCACCCCTGCCCCAGACTGCAAACCTGCTCCCAGTCATTGTCATCCAGGATTTACTAGAAAAACCACCTTTTAAAAAGACTTCCTGACTTACGTATTTGAAGGGCAGAGCGACTGGGGGAGGGGTGAGCGGCGAGATCCTGCGTGTGCCGGTTCATTCTGCAAAGGCTTGGGAAGTCAGGTCTGGGCCAGGGTGGAGCCGGGAGCACCGTCCAGAGCTGCCAGGTGGGCGCAGGGCCCGGGCCCGTGATCAGCTGCCGGTGCCGTCTCGGGCGCATCAGCAGTGAGCCGGAAGCTCCTAGGCGAGCTCGCCCTCCTCGCCCAGGCCTCGCTCAGGCCTGCTGCACGGCCTGAGAGCCCGCGTCTCCCTGAGCCTCGGGTGCCCCATCTCAGGCCCATTTTTTGGGGAGACTCTGAGCTCTGCACAGGTGGCTCTGTGCGGGCGAGTCCAGGCTGTGGGTCAGCGGCTCTGGGCCAGGGGCGTGCTTATGCCCAGGGGACATCTGATGCGGGTTGGGGAGGAGCTGAGGACTGACCCCATAGTCCAGGGGTGGTCATGTGGTCTCATCACAGCCCCACCCCCCAGAGCCTGGACGTGACTTGGTAGGCGGACCCGGCGGCCTGCAGCAGGCGGGCACTGCCCAGTTTTCCCAGTGGAGCCAAGGAGGCGGAGGACTTGGGGCCGCGGGCCTGGCCTCCTGCCCCTGAGCCGGCAGGACTCGGGCCTCAGGCCGCACACAGGGGCCCAGGAAGACCCGGACTCAGGGCGGCAGGGGGGCCTCTGGCAGGACCTCGCTCCTCTCAAGGGTGGGACGTGGGCCCCCCGGGAAGGGGCAGCCCACTGTGCTTCGGATGGGTTCCCGCCGCGTGGTTTACTCTCCCTGCCAGCAGTGTGTTCCCGCGTCCCCAGGCACCGTCTGGGGCCACTGGGCCCTGGGCTTTTCAGGGGTTGGGGGGATGGTGCCCGGTGCGCCCTTCCGGCTTTGGGGAGAATCTGCCGGCTCTGGCCCTGCTCCCTGCGACCACTGGGCGTAGAGAAATCCTCACCAGCCAGACCCCGACGGCCAGGCCCGGAGCCCCCTGAGCGGAGCACCAGGCTGCTCACGGGGCAGGGTGGGGTCCGTGCGTTCGTGGGGACTTCCCCTCCTTCCCTTCTCGGGGCACGCCCCCCCACCGCCCGGGATCTGTGGCCACGCCCAAGCAGATTTCCAGCACAAGGACCGAAAGAGCTCAGGCCGAGTGCTGTGACAGAGGACAAGAAGAGAGAATCCAGGAAGGCTGCATGGAGGCGGTGGTATTTAAGGCAGACTTTGAGTGGCAGGTGCACCTTTGAGGCCGTGCTGGGAGCCTGGAGTGGAGGGAGAACAGGTTCCGGAGCACAGCAGCGGGGGCCCCAGCCACCATGGCGGACCAGGAGTGCCTGGGCTGCCGGCTCGAGAGACCCTGGTCCTGCCGCTGTGCTCGGTGACCTTGGCCTGGCCAGGCAGAGTGACCACGGCCCCAGCCCTGCAGGCGCGCGTCAGGCATCCCTGTGCCCTCTGCTTTGCCGAGACGCACTCCGGAGGCCCCCTGGTTCCCGGTGCCAGGAAGGGAAGCCCTGGCAAGGACGTGGGGCCGAGGCCCACCTAGCCCGGAGCTGTCCATCAGGCTGAAACCCCTGGGGAGCCCAGGCAGCGCCCGTCTCTGGGGCAGTCAGTGTGCCGTCAGTGTGCAGCAGGTGTGCAGGGCCAGTGGCAGATCTGAGCGAGAGGCAGCCGGCCCGCCTCGTAGCTCCCGGCCACAGCCGCCTGCGGTGGGTGCACTTTGCTCTTAGGGGGTCTGGCATCGGCCCCGAGCAGGGCCTCCTGTCCGCTGCAGCACCAGTGAGGGCCAGCCTGCCGTGCGGTGTCTCCCGGCGTCCTGCCGTTTCAGGGCCTTGGCCTCCGTGTCAGCCGGGACGAGCTGCAGGAGAGCCCTGCTCTGCTCTGGGTGCTGAGCCTTCCGCCCAGGCCACAGCCGGTCCCCTCTCTGCAGGCCAAGGCTGCCCTCTAGTGGCCAGGAGCCACAGCTGCTCCTGGTTTAGATGCAGCCTTGGACCCAGGTGGGCGGGGCAGGGGGCGGGCCATGTGCAGCCCAGTCCCCTTCTTGGGCTCATCCTGGGAGGGGGTTGGTCAGCCCGAGGGAGCACCTGCTGTGCGGGGGCACAGCGCTCAGCTCACATCCCTGAGTTCTCACAGCTTCACAGCATGGAAGTTCTCGCCCCCGCCACCCGTAAGTCCAGGCGGGACCCAGGATCCCACCCTGGAGGGTCCCCAGCCGGCCGTCGCCACGCGGCCCTGGTGCGTGGCCATGGAGCCACTGCCTGCCTCTCGGGACTTCTGCTTTCTCGTCCCCACTGTGGCTGTGGGGCCTCACGTGCAGAGCTCTGGGCCCTGCCTGCCCGGGCTTGTCCCGGTCACTGCTAAGCAGTCAAGGTGCCTGCCCTCCCGCGGTCAGGAGGGGCAGGGCAGGGCGGGGGTGGGTCATGTCCTTGCCAGGACCCTCAGGGCTGCCGGGACCCTGGTCCACGTGGGCATCGAGATGCCACCGGGACCAGAAACCATGGTGTCTGCTTCCGACAACCTGTGCTTGGCCGGGCTGTGCTGGGGGTCACTGCGCCTCAGAGCTGAGCACACAGCAGTGCGGCTGGGTGGGCAGCATCGGCCATGGGTGGCGGGACAGGTGGCCGGTGCCGCCTCTGTAGCGGCCACAGCAGGGGTGGCACCTGGCGAAGGGGGAGGCCTCACACGCGCCAACGCCAGAGGCCCCGAGCGGGCCCGTGCGGTCAGCGCTGTGGCTGTCGTCCCCACCCCGAGGTGACGGTCACTTCGCCAGTTCACGCGGCATCGAGGGCTGACCCCGGCCGTGCAGCTCAGTGGCCTGGTCCTCAGATCGTGCGCCCGCGACTGTGAGATTCTTTTAGGATGAAGAAAGGGGGTTTCATTTGCAGAAAATCGTGTAAGAAAATGTATACTGATTCCTGACAGCAAAAAAGAGACTGCTGCCGTTTCTGTCTTTTAAAGGAAAACTTACATCTGAACGGCTTAGATTTGTTTTCGTGTTGATTTGAAAATAAATTCAGAGAGGGTGAAAGAGAGCTCATCCATCCGCAGCAGCCCGGGCTGGGCCAGGCAGAAGCCGGGAGCCGGGGACTCTAGCCAGCTCCCGCACGTGGGAGCGGGGACCCCAGGACTTGAGCCATCGCTGCCACCTCCCAGGCTGTGGGTGAGCAGGGAGCTGGATCGGAAGCAGAGCCAGGGCCTGAACCAGGAACCCCAGAATGAGGAGCGGGCTCCCAGGGCAGTGTCCGCGCTGCTGTGCCAAACGCCCACCCGAGTGGCCCTTGTCCACGTGACTGTCTGTCGCCCACTCTCTAAGCCAGCGACTCCCGCCTCAGTGCTCAGCAGAGGGAGAACTGGAGAGCCCGAGTCTGATCCCGGAACTCACCGGAAGCCTCTCGTCTGAGGCCGGGGCTGTCATCCACCCTTTTATCGGGGGGGGGCGGGGCACAGGCTCAGGGACACTGGACCGCAGCAGGACTCAGCCCTGAGCCGCCACTCGGGGCCTGCAGCAGCAGTGTCCACCCAGTGTGGAGACCCAGGGCGTCCCGTTAGGGAGTGAGTGAGCCCCTGGGTGTCTGCAGGACGGGTCTGGATCTGCCTTTGGCAGTGCCGAGTCTGTGCCACCAGGTGGCAGACGCGTGCGGCTCGGGGTCAGCCTGGGCTCTGTCCCCGCAGGCCCTGGTGTCTCTGCTGGAACTCAGAGGGAGAGGGCGGCATCTCTTCACACGGTGCTGAGCAGGCCTGCGGCTGGCCAGGGGCCGTCTCCGAGTGCGGGGAGGGACGGGGCGTCCCCGGGTCTGTCCCTTCCCTGTGTCAGTCAGAGCAAGGCCCACAGCTCCCTTGGAAATGGACGTCTGCGACGGACCTCGTCAGTGCCAGGATGCTGTGGCCCCGCCTTCACTGGTCCTCGTGTGCGCCCTGTGCAGTCCCTGGTAGCCACAGAGCAGGGCTGCACTGACCCCGGGGAGCCCCCGGGGAGCCACAGAGCGGGGCACCACTGACCCCGGGGAGCCACAGAGCGGGGCTGCACTGACCCCGGGGAGCCACAGAGCAGGGCTGCACTGACCCCGGGGAGCCACAGAGCAGGGCTGCACTGACCCCGGGGAGCCACAGAGCGGGGCTGCACTGACCCCGGGGAGCCACAGAGCGGGGCTGCACTGACCCCGGGGCTCCCTTTCTGCTGGGAGGTGGGTGCTGTGTCTTGGAAGGTCGTGGGTTACGGGTGGTAGGTGCACTGGCCATGCAGGGTAGAGGGGAGGCGCCCTCGAGGGCCCAGGCTCCCTGCTGCCAGGGCCCCTCTTCCTCGGAGTCCCTTCCCTACCTGGGACAGGCCCTGGGGCAGCGGCTGCCTGTGGCCCGGAGGCATTGGGGGTCCCGGGGGCCCGGCTCTGAGTCTCAGAGCCTGTGTGTCCTGCACTCAGGTGGGGCGCTCACACAGGTTAGCTGAAGAGGGAACGGGGCAGGGGACCCCAGGGGCGGTGAGAGCTGTCCCACTCATGGGCACCGCTTTGGCCTCTCGGACATGGAGCTCTGAGAGGCAGGCCCCTTCCTGCAGGACATTCCAGAACCTTCCAGAACATGTGAGGTCTGGAGGGTTTCGTTGACATCTCTCTGAGGAGGAGCTGCTTAGAAAACGGTCCCAGGGGTCTCAGCCGAAGGGAAAGTGCCCTTCACGTGGAAAGACAACACCACGATCTCGCGTGGGCCTGCTGGGGTGGAAACCGTGCCCTGGTGTGTGGGGTCTCTGTGGCAGACCCTGCCGTCCCTGTGTCCCTGCCCAAGCCCCCAGCCCTGATTACCGGCCCCTGTGGGGCTCTGCAGGGGTGCCATTCTGTCTGCTGTGCTCAAGAGCAGAGGTCAGGCCAGGGACTCAGCTGTCCCCACAAGTGGAGCGGCAGCGCCACGGCAGTGCCACAGCAGTGCCACGGCGGCGCCACGGCAGTGCCACAGCAGTGCCACGGCGGTGCCACGGCGGTGCCATGGCAGCACACCACGGCAGAGCCACGGCAGCTCGCCACGGCAGCTCACCCATCGTTTCCTTCCAGGGAACCGAAAGCTTGACTCTCTGGCCCATTACGTGTCAGGGTCGTCTGGGGGACTGCTGCTGTCACCTGCCTGGGCCACGTGTGCCATTTTCGAGAGGGCCCGTGACCGCAGCAGGTGCTGGGGTTGGCCGCCCGCCGGCCGCCTGCCAGTCGTGGGGCCCCGGGGGGGGCGGCCTGATGACGGTGATTCTGGCTCCTGGTTTTGCAGGTGCGCAGGCCGATGTCAGCCACCTGCACTGGCACAGCCCCGGTGATGCGTCCTGGCGGCAGAGTCCCGGGGTGGTGAGGCTGCCGCCTGGCCAGGACGAGGGACACGTGAGAGGAAAGGCCACCACAAGACACCAAACACGGAGTGAGGGGAAAGGTTTATCGTCGGGTGGGGGAGCCGTGCACGGAGGCCAGCAGCCTGCGCTGGGAGAACAGGGCTACGGGGATCTGCAGAGGTCAGGACGTGGGAGTAGCAAGTCCCGGCAGGGTGGGGGCGGAGCTGCCAATGTGGTTGGGCCATTTGGTCACCTGACTTGTAACAAGCCAGGCCGGGCTGGGAAGATGGCGCCCTTTACTCACAGCACGCGTGCACCCGCCTCTGGCCCCCGAGGCCGCCAGGGGCTGCACCTTCAAGTCCTAAGCTGTTCGGACGCGCCTTCAGAGCCCCGTGTGGGGTGACCTTTCCATCCTGAGTGCCGTGTGGGTGCAGCTTCGGGCTGTGGCAGGGCTGCCGGGAGGCCGGGCGTGCCCAAGGCCGCAGGTGTGGGCCCGCCCTTCGGCGAGAGCTGTGCAACTGGGCCTGGGTCTGTCCTTTGCGGGCGGCCTGAGAGCAGTTTGCTGGGTGTCTCTGGAGCGGTCACTGTGGCTGTGGCCGTGTCCCCTGCCGCCTGGACTGGGGATGCTTCAGGTTTTAGCCCCGAGCAGCAGTCTGTGCCATGGTCCCACGCGCCCCACTGGGCCCTCCCCCACTGCTTGCTTGGGGCTCTCCACCTCCTCCCAGCCACCCTGTGGAGGCCCCTGGACTGGCTTGATGGCTGAGGCCACCCCACTTCCGGCCGAGCGCTGACAGATGCCCCCGTGACCGCAGCTGCCCTGGTGGCCCGATCCAGGCTGCGGCAAGGTGGAGCTGGCGAGCGGAGGCGGGAGCTGGGGGCGCGGTCGCTGCTGAGCGCACACGAGGGAGTTTGAAGCAGTTGAGGTTGGACATTTCCTGACCCGCAGAGCCACCTCCTGAGGGAGGCGTGCACCCCACGCGTGGTGGCTGGCACCCTCCCCCGCTCTTCCCTCCGTCACACGTCCCCTCTGCCACGCCGCCGTGGGTCCGGGCCAGGAGCTCCC
>CM027402.1:2325245-2357720 GCA_015711505.1 Sylvilagus bachmani
GGCTTCCTGCTCTGCGGTGCCTTACTCTTCTTCTCCTCGCTCTTGATGTTCGGGTTCCCACAGTCCCTGCCCCCGCACTCGGACCCCGCCCTGGAGAGCGAGCAGGCCATGCTCCCCGAGAGAGAGTACGAGAGGCCCAAGCCCAGCAACGGGGTGCTCAGGCCCCCCCTGGAGCCCGACAGCAGTGCCTCCTGCCTGCAGCAGCTGAGAGGTAGGGGGGGGGCGGGCAGAGGAGCAGGGTGGGTGAGGGGGGCTCGGCCCGGGCGCCGGGGGCCTGAACTGCGGCAGCATCGGGCGGAGCGCTCTGTGCAGTTGGCCTTGGCGGCTGTGACTGACGTGCTTAATAAGGCAAAGTCAAGCAGCTGCCGAGGACCGGATGCCCCCCCCAGTGGCAGGTGTGAGCCGACCTGTGATGGATGAGAATGGGGGGGGGGGTCAGAGGCGGGGTGTCCAGCGCTGCCCAGAGCTGTTGAGATCTCACAGGCTGCTTCCTGGTGCCAGGAAGCACGAGGGGCCTCGGGCCGGCCCCCTGCTGCCTGCTCCAGGCGCCCCTGCGATGCCGCCTCCACATGCGTTGCTGTAGACGCAGGGTGTCCTTCCACCCCGTCCATGGCAGGTGCGGGACGAGGTTATCCCGGTCTCAGTGAGAGTCGCACCCCGTCCACGGCAGGTGCGGGACGAGGTTATCCCGGTCTCAGTGAGAGTCACACCCCGTCCACGGCAGGTGTGGGACGAGGTTATCCCGGTCTCAGTGAGAGTCGCACTTGGTAACGCAGCCAAGCCGTCACTGTCGTGTTTCCAGGAAAATGGATGGAGCTCTGGGGACCAAGTGAGGCGGCACGGGTGGAGACGCAGAATGGGATGTGCTGGGGCTGTGTCCACGTGGTGGTGACATGTGACTGAGCGCCGCCCAGCAGCCTCCCAAGCTGCTCGGCGTGCATCTGTGCCACCCCGGCGAGCTGCCTGTGGCCTGCACGCGCCCCACCTGGGCCCCTGCCGTACCTGCTGGTGATAGAAAGAAGCAGCTGTGGGGGCCAAGCAGGTGCAGGGCTGCGCGCTGCTTCCAGGAAGCCAACCTGGGATAAAGGTCGAGCCACTCACTTTGGCAGGAACCCAGCGCTCAGCCACGCGGCCCTCGGTGGCCACTGGTTCTGCCCTCCGGGGCGCCTGCAGACCTTCCCCACGGGACGTCCCGGCAGAGCCTGTCTGGTGAGGTGCCCTGCCGTGCAGAAGCTCCGGGACCAGGAAGAGAAGCCCGACTGCCGCCTCCCCCCGCCCTGCGGGCTGCACACTGCAGACTTGTCCCTTGCCGACGGGGCTGTCCCGAGGAGAGCCCTGCCCACAGGAGGCTTCCAGTCAGAGCCACCAGGCCACGAGGAGTCCAGAGAACGAGAGCTGTGTCCAGAAAGAGTCTGACCTCATAGCCTCCCAGGTGTCACCGCGGCTTCCACGCTCCTGCTATGGGCAACTGTAGGAAGTCTGATGGTTCATCTAGCTTTTAGGACACATTGGTGGAGAGAAAGCTGCCCGGTTTCTGGGGTCCGGGGTTGCCTTGGCTGTCACCCCACACCTGTGCTTGATGAAGAAGGCCCCCTTCCGGAAGCTTCCAGCCGGCTGCCTGCTGCTCCCCTAACGGCAGCCAGCAGTGTGGGGTGATAAGGAGAAGGACGTGGGCTGGCCGGACCCCGACCCCGACCCTCACCCCGACCGTCATACAGAGCCTGGTGGACGGTGGGTGCTCAGGGCTCTGCTCATCCCAGGACGAGGGCCCTGCCTTGAAGCCCTGCACCCGTCACCTTCATCTCGCATTCCTGGGGGCACAAAGATGAACGACCCCATCATGACATCAAAGGACCCCGCTGGTCACGGGGACAGATCAGCAAGTCACAAGGGCGCAGTCGGTGAGGCCTGCGGGGCCAGCGGTGCAGCCAGGACTGCGCCCGCGGGCCCGGGGCCAGGTGAGGGGAAGGCCAGCGGCTGAGCAGGGCTGGGGTGGCGGCTGCTGTGGCCGCAGAATTCCAGGGTCAGATGCGGTCACTCGTGAACTCTTGCTCGGTTGGGCCAGCACTGGGGTTTGCTGAGGCCTCCTGGCTGCCAGGGCTCAGCTGGCTCCTGCTGCATCTCAGGAGGAGAGTGGGGTAGGCGAGGTCACGTCCCTGACCCTGAGTGAGGGGCTCTGGGCCTGAGCAGACCCTCGGCTGACACAAACTAGGATCTGTGTCCACGCAGGCTTCCCTCTGGTGACTCATGGGTTCTGGTTTGGAATCAGCAGGTCCAGAGGCAGCTGGTCCCCCGACAGACCTGGAGGGTGTCCCGGCAGGAAAGGGAGCCGGAGTTGGGCAGTTCCCGGGGCCTCGCAGCCTTGGCCACATCACCTAACTCCTCTCCTTCCACGTAGTGGGTGTGGTTTGGTGTAAGTGGCCGCTCAAGGACATGGTCACCACTCCCTGCTCCGTGGACGAGGAGGAGACAGGGGCTTGGACCTCGGTCCCTTGCCTCCGCTGGCTCTGAGGGTTGGCCGGCTGTCAGCTGGGTTTGCAGCCTCGGCAGAAGCGGGGAGCTGGGGGCTCTAGGGGCTCCCTCTTGTGGGACTGTCACACAGCCTGGGGACAGAGCGCGCAGCCCACGAACAAATGCTTGGGTTTGTTCAACTCCGTTGTCCCCGAGTGTGCGTGTGCGCCCCAGGTATGTTTTTCTTGACTGCGTCCTGGGATGTCTATCACTCAGCCCACTCCCCAGCCACTCCACACCCTCAGCTGCGGCCTCTGTGCCCAGCGCTGCCCTCTCTGTCCCACCCCTGCCAGGCTCGAGCAGGGAGGTGGTGTGTGAGCGTCTGAGACGGAGCTGGGCAGGGGCCACACTCGCTCTGTGCCACGCATCACGAAGCTGTAGACTCAGAGTGGGGGCTCCGGCGAGGCGGCCGACCCACGGGGAAGTCCGCCCGCCTTGAGCTCAGCACCGCGTCCTTGGGCGAGGCGGCAGTCCCAGTCCCCAAGGACCTGGCGTCCTGGAGCCTGTAGCAGGCTGGGGAGACTCCCTGCAGCAGTGGTACTGTGAGAGCTGGGTGGCCCGTGTGGCACCGCCAGCCCAACCCCGGCCGTGGCTCTTGATGGTGCTGTGTCCTGGCAGCAACGGCAGTGGAGTCGACAGCAGCATGTGGCCGGGCAGGAAGTCAGGGTCAAAGGCAGAACTACTCTGAGCCTGCTGGAACGCACGCCGAGCCCACGGTGACCGCTGCCTGGGGGCCCCAGTCCCTGGGCAGAGGGTGGGACTCTGTGGCCCGGAGGAGGGCAGCCCTGTGGGCGGGACTCTGTGGCCCGGAGGAGGGCAGCCCTGTGGGAAGCTGATGGCCCCAGGACCTCGCGCTCCTCTGCCAGCCCAGTGTCCTCGGGGCTCCAAGTGCGGCACTGATAGCAAGGAGCCCGAGGGGCTCTCGCAGGCTTGGTCTTGGGTGACCACCGCTGGTGCCCAGCATCGTGAGATGCTGAGCCCTCCCTGGGAGCCGGCCACGTGGGGCCGTGGCTGTGTGACTGAAGCCGTGGCCCCCGACACGGACCCGCGGAGTCTTGAGGCCAGAATCTGAGCCCCGGCCCCCTTAGCTCAGGTTCCCGCCTTTCTGACACAGCCACACCCAGCAGAGTCTTCCCCACACTCCAGGCCTCCTCCGCCTGCCCCCCAGAACCCCTTCCTCTCCCTTCCCCAGCCCCTCCTCCCTCAAGCCTGGACCGAGCCCCAGGTCCGCGCCACGTCCGGTCGTTCGCCCCAGCCAGAGTGGCCGCTTATTTCATTGCCGTCGCTGGATTTCTGAGGATTGAGCTGTGCCTTTGTGTTTGTCTTCAGCCCGAGAGCCAGGACCCGAGGGACGCACCTGTCACCAGCTTGAGCCACAGCTGCAGGTGCGGGGGCTGTCTCTGCTCTGCGGCTCTGACCACGAGCCCTCTCCCTGCCTCCGATTTCTTGCCTGGAAGTGCAGGATTTCAGTCGTGCCAGGCTCCCGGGCTGGTCCCGAGGGTGGCGTGGTTGCCATGGAAGCGGTGAGGATGGCACTCCGTCCACGTCAGTTCCTGTGGCTTCCGCCTCCTGAGGGGCCCCGTGTCCCTGTCCTGCAGCAATGTCTCCAGAGACTCGCTCTGGAAAACCCGTTCTCCCTTGAGAGACTCCCCAGCTGCTGTCCCCGCTTGGTCCCCTCCTGCTGGGGTCAGCGCCCACCCCCATGAGGGTGGAAGGCTTCCCGCCGGTGGCCCCGCATCGCCTGAGGCGGTCCCTGGCCTGGCTCCCGCCCTCTGGGCCTGAGTCACCGGGAGGAGTGCAGTGGCGAGCAAGGCTGTGGGTGCTAGGGTGGCCTGGGGTGGCTCGGCGCCCCACTTGCTGCCTGCCGGGCCGCCTCGGGAGCGAATGCCGCCTCGGAAGGTGAGAGCCATGCAGGTTCCGCAGCCACGTGGGTGCAGAGCTCAGGGGTGAGGCTCCTCCGTGAGGCCGAGCCAGCGCAGGGAGAGCAGGGCTCCGTCCCCCTGGAGCCCAGCGGGCCGGCCGAGCGCACAGGTGTGCTTCATGCCAGCAAGACCCCCAAGGCCCCCCAGGCCCCCAGTCGAAGATTCTCAAACTGGACGCCTTCCACGTGCGAGTCACGGAGAGATACTCATTGCGTGTGAAGACGGTGAGCAGGCAGACGCCTGTCGACAGAGAAGCTTCTGGAATGAAGTGCAGAAGCACCTGTTCACAGGGGGCGTGTCCACGGGCAGGCGCCTCGCCCCCGCCCCTGCAGACGGTGAGGGCTCTGACAGGGAGGGCCTGGCCAATCTCCCATCACCTGGGTCAGCTCCAGACCAGAGGGCAGAGCTCAGAGGGGGGACGCTGGTGGCATCAGCCTGCAGCTGGGTGACTCACCGGTGACCGGGTGCGGCCCTGGTGCTGGGTTCCTGGCATCTGCGGCGTCCACACCTTCCACGGAATAGGAGCTGGGAGACAACTCTGGCCAGGGTCGGCTCCCAGGAACACCCCCAACCTGCACTGTAGCTTCCAGTTTCCAGGGCATAATTCGGGAAGGGCACCTTGAGTGAGTGTTGCCCGCCAAGCTTGGGAGCAGCCGGGACCTCCAGGTCCCCTCCTGAGGAGGGGGCTGTGATCACCTGGATAAAACCCACTCCTCTATTCCCAGAGCCTGGGGCCCCGTGACGAGAGCGCCCGTGCGTGTCCCGGGCACGCTGCACGGTCCCTGCGTGCCACACAGGATGGCGAGCTGGTGCGGGGTTTCTCGGCTGCGAGGCCTCTGCTCCGTGCCGGGTGCACTGGTCCGATCCACACCGTAAGCCTCGTCTGCACTGGTTGCCAAGTCGGCGTGGCTCCGAGCATTTGTGTAGCTTAGGAACCAGCGAGCACTTAAATGGAAAGCCCACACGTGGAGGAGGGGCTTTCCTAGAGAACGCTCTGGACGTTTGTGATTTTATCTCTGAAACATCTGGGAACCACAGATGTCTGACACCTCGTTAGTGAAACAGAAAACACAGCGCAGAGGCCAGCGCGCTCCAGGGGACACAGGACGAACTGTGAATGCCACGGACTCGAACGTGTGCCCGCCGCATTTTTGTTCTGATTCAAACCCTCCGTACGGTCTGTTCTGTCTTTGTCCTCTCGCGTACGTAAGCCGAGCGTCGCCTTCTGTGGAGTCCTGGCTGTCACAGGAAGCCAGCGCGGCCCAGCCGAGGCGGCGCAGCTTCGGGCTCTCGACAGTCAGGACAAAGGCTGATCAAGTCACTGTTTCTCATAGTGTCCATTTCACTTCACCAGGTTTCCTTTTTGGTGCTCAGTTAGTTGTCACCCATCAGGGAGAACATATGATATTTGTCCCTCTGGTACTGGCTTATTTCATTCAGTGTGATGTGTTCCAGATTTTTCCATTTTGTTGCAAATGACTGGATTTCATTGTTTTTGACTGCTGTATAGTATTCTATAGAGTACATGTCCCATAATTTCTTTATCCAGTCTACTGTTGATGGGCATTTGGGTTGGTTCCAGGTCTTAGCTATTGTGAATTGAGCTGCGATAAACATTAAGGTGCAGGATGTTTTTTTGTTTGCCAATTTAATTTCCTTTGGGTAAATTCCAAGGAGTGGGATGGCTGGGTTGTATGGTAGGGTTATATTCAGGTTTCTGAGGAATCTCCAGACTGACTTCCATAGTGGCTTCACCAGTTTGTATTCCCACCAACAGTGGGTTAGTGTCCCTTTTTCCCCATGTCCTCTCCAGCATCTGTTGTTGGTGGATTTCTGTATGTGAGCCATTCTAACTGGGGTGAGGTGAAACCTCACTGTGGTTTTGATTTGCGTTTCCCTGATTGCTGGTGATCCTGAACATTTTTTCATGTGTCTGTTGGCCATTTGGATTTCCTCTTTTGAAAAATGTCTACTGAGGTCCTTGGCCCATCTCTTAAGTGGGTTGTTTGTTTTGATGTTGTGGAGTTTCTTGATCTCTTTGTAGATTCTGGTTATCAACCCTTTATCTGTAGCATAGTTTGCAAATATTGTTTCCCATTCTGTCAGTTGCCACCCCCCCCCGCCCAGTGCCTCCACGATGTCATTGTCCAGACCACAGGGCGGCTTCCCCCAACTCCCCCTCCCAGGTGCTGCCTCACTGCGCACCACCTGAGCCCTCCAGTTTCACTGTTCTGTTCCCATGTGTAGAAGACTGTCGTTGGGGCCAGCGCTCTGCCACAGCCAGTTAAGACAGTGCCGGCATCGTGTGTGGGCACCATCCATGTCTCATCTGCTCCGCTTCCAATCCAGCTCCCTGCCAGTGTGCCTGGGAATAAGACCCAGCAGAAGCTCCTGGCTTCAGCCTGGCTCAGTCCCCACCTCGCAGCATTTAGGGAATGAGCCAACAGATGGAAATAGCTCCGTGTGTCTCCCTGCCTTCCAAATAACTCAAATCGATAGCTTACACAAGACGGTCTGATCAAGTGAAACTGAAAGGCACGGTCCCAGAGCCGGCACCGGGACACAGCAGGGTAAGCCACTGGCTGTGACGCCAGCGTCCCATGTGGGCACCAGAGCAAGTCCTGCTGAGATCCATGTCCTTGTTAACAGCCCGGGAGAGCAGTGGGAGGGGGCCCAAGTGCTTGGGGCTCTGCACTCACGTGGGAGGCCTCTGGCTTAGGAACTCTGTCCTGGTCTCCCATTTGGGGAGTGACCCAGTGGAAGGAGGAGCTCTCTGTCAATCACTCCTTCAAATGCATAAATCTTATTTTAAAAAAGGAGACAAAGGCCCCGCCCCAGCACCCCTGCTCTGGCTGGGAGTGCCCCTGGCACAGAGGTGCAGAGCGCTTTGCCCGCCTCCCGCTCCCAGGGGAGCCTGGCTGCCTGAGTGAAGAGAAGACCCCTGCCGGGAGGGAGGGGGGACTGCAGGAGGCGGAGGCATCCAGCACCCAGTCCCGGGTGGGGAGGACCGGAGCAGGCACCAGAAACAGCAGCAGTGGGGGAGCAGGACCCCGCCCTGGGGGCTGCCTGCCAACTCGGGCGCGCTGGGGTTTGGCTGTCTCGGGGTTGTGAGCTGCTCTGGCCCTGTTGGCGACCCTGCGGGAAGTGATTGTGTCAAGATTGACAGGCAAGACGCCTGCTGGGTCCCTCCTGCAGCCCCCGGGGGAGCTGTTGGCACAGGCACCGAGGAGGGGCCGGGCTCGGCACGCACGCCCTTGGGGACCGCTGTGGGATCCTCGCTCTCCTGCAGCTGTTGGGGTTCAGCAGCTCCTGGTGGCCCCCGCGGCTGTCACACACACCAGTGGGCAGGAGAACAGAGGCACAGCTGCACTGGGCCAAGTGACAGGCCTCGCACAATGCAGGTGCCGCGTCTGCCCTCCGATGTAGTGACACGCGCGTGTGCGGGCCTCGAGCTGCGTATTTGATAACGTAGAATCTGTGTGCTGCACTTTCCCTTCTGAGAAACAAACCCTAAACTCGATTATTTTTAAAGGTTCATTTTGTTTATTTGAAAGACAGAGTTATGGGGGCAGGCGTGGATGGAGGGAGGGAGAGAGGGAGAGAGACAGAGAATCTTCCATCCACTGGTTTACTCCCCAAACTGGGTCTGGACCAGGCTGGAGCCAGGATCCCCTTCCAGGTCTGCCACACAGGTGCAGGGGCCCAAGCACTGGGCCATCTTCCACTGCTTTCCCGGGTGCCTTGGCAGGGAGCCGGATCGGAAGCAGAGCCGCCGGGACTCGGCCCGGACGCCGGACGCCGGCGTCACAGGCAGCAGCTTACTGCCAAGCCACAGCCGCAGCCCCTGAGCTCACTTCTCGGCGGGGGCGGGGCTGTCTCGCGATCGCTTTGGAGACATCTTGGTGCTTCTGGTGAAACGTAAGGCCTGGCGCAGCCTGTCCCGTTTCGGCAGGAGATGGTCAGTGCCGTGTCAGCGCCTGTCTGAAAGCTGCGGCTCTGCTTAGTCACCGGTGACCAGGGGCTGCTGGCGCCATGGGATGCGTGGGTCAGGAGGAGTCAGTGGGGCTCCACGTCGTGACCCTGCCGTGCTGCTGATCTCCCACCAGTGATCCCCAAGGTCACCAGGCACCTGCTCGCCAACCCCGTGTTCACCTGCATCGTCCTGGCCGCCTGCATGGAGATCGCCGTGGTGGCCGGCTTCGCGGCCTTCCTGGGGAAGTACCTGGAGCAGCAGTTCAACCTCACCACCTCCTCCGCCAACCAGCTGCTGGGTGAGTGCCCCCTGCCCCCAGGGCACGCAGGCTGTGGCACGTCCAGGCCCCCCAGGGGCCCAGGCTCGCGGCAGGGAGCTCGGGAGCCTCTCCTCGCCAAGACTCCTGCCTGGGCGATGGCCCGGGTTCGTGAGGACGAAGGCCGTGTTGTGCAGTGCACACGGGAGCCTCGAGAGAGAGGAAAGCTGGGGGAGTGGGGGGCAGCGTGCGGGGAGAGGCCGGGCCGCCAGGCTGCTGGGAGAGCTGCAGAGTTCTGGGTCTGAAACCCGCTAGCCAAAAGGGGATTCAGACGGCCCCGGCACAGTGGGATTCCGACAGACATTTATCTGGGAGGAGGGAGCCTGACGCCTGAGCACAGCGTGGAAGGGGCACACGCGGGGGCCGGTGTGTCAGCCGGTCCCTGCAGCTGGGTGTCCCCCAGGACCTGGCCGTCTCCGCTAGGAAGCCCAGCCCTCCCCGCACCAAGTGACGGGGCCAGGCCACTGCCCTCTGTTGTGTCGTCTTCACTCGTGACTCTGGACTCCCACTGTCCCAGGAGGCTTGCCTCCGGGAGGGGTCAGCAGAATGCAGCCAGCACTCAGCGATGCCCGAGTGAGAGGGGGAGATTTGCTGTCTGTGGTTCACGTGGGGACTGCTGCTGGCCCAGGGCCCTCTGGGATGGGCCGAGCTGGGCTTCCCTCCTCGTTCCTCAGCCGCCGTCCCTGGTGTTGATCTCGGCTGTAGGTGCTCTGGCTTTGTGGGTGTGTCCCGTCTACACTCCGTGCCCCCGTTTGTCTCCCAGAGATGTGGGCGAGTGCGCTCAGGGAGCCTGCTCCGGCGCTGGGCGGTCTGGCCAGCACCTGCCCTCCGCCCAGGCCCTGCCGCTGGCGTCACCTCCCTGGTGTGGACGCTGGGGGACTGGCTCCTGGGGGACGGCAGGAAGTGCTCGTAGGCAGCTCCTGCGGCCCTGGGCGGAAAACCCTGCAGTCATCCTGGGTGTCCACACTGGGCTCTGAGCCCTCAGAGTCCAGGAAACACACGTGACCAGGGGCTAATGGCGCTGGCTTGTGAGTCAAGACAGACAGGGCTCCATCTGCACAGGTCACTGCGACGAGGGTGCGAGAGAGGGGAGGCCCAAGATGGTTGAAGAAAAGGGACCCAAAGCCTCTGGTTGCCATGGTTATGGTCTTCACCCGGCGACGCCCCCCACCGCCCCTGCTGGGAAGAGAAAGCCAGCCCTGCCCTGCCCTTGGGGCGTCTTTGCACACAGCCCCGCCCTGCACACCGGTTCCCTGGATCCAAAAACAGCCCTGGGGCCGGGCCGAGTTGGGTACCTGGAGTCAGGGCTGTAGTGGACGGGACTTCCTCCGGGAAGCCGCTTCCTTGTGGAGAGGAAGAAACAGGAAATCCCAGAATTAACGAGGCAGCTTCGAGAGCAGGAGACGGAAGAGACGGCCAGGCTGGGGCGCTGGGCAGGGTTGGGGGCTGGGGGTCCACACAGGGCCGCCTGCAGAGGCAGGGCAGCCACGGAGGGGGGGACTGGGGGAGCCAAGCACAGCAGGGCCTGAGCTTGGCCAGGGAGCAGGGCGGTGCCCACGGGCCACTCCAGAGGGCGGTCTCGGTGCCACACTGGGGAGCCCACGCGTGGATACGGACGCTGCCAGAGCAGGTGATGAGATGGCCTGTGTCCTTGCAAGGGTCACTCCTGCCGTCTCCTGCAGAGCTGGGCGTCCCCGGCTGTGTTTTCTTGGCCTAAAGTTGAAGTTAATTCATGTTCCCTGAGCTCATGGCAGCTGGTCGGCACAGCTGGCTGACCCAGAGCTCGGGCTGATTGGCAGGGAGGAGGCGGGCTCGACAGACGGGTGGCCATGCACAGTCCACACGGTGGAATGCCATGGTGATTCACAGAGGGGTTGTGGGTGAGACGAACCGAACAGAGCAGCATCTAGAGGACCCTGTGGTTCTGAAATCCCGGGGTCCCCGAGACGCAGGGTGACGGGACCGGGGCTCTGACTTCAGTGTGAGAAGTGCGTGCCAGTGGCTCGGTCAGCACGAACTCACCGGAGTCACCACTGCCGCCTCCGAGGGGGGCCGAGCAGACCGGGTGCTGCATGAGCTTCGGGGAGCCGCCAGGCCCTGCCCGAGACCCTCCCCAGCCGGAGTAGAAGAGAGTGGAACCTGGGACTGGCCCAGATCCCAGAGCCCAGCATGACTCCAGTCGCTCATGTTCCTCAGACGCCCGCAGGGCCGACCTGAGCAGCCGGGTCATGGCCGGGCCCCGTCCGCGGCCCCTCGTGGTGTCAGGTGCACGTGTGAGCTCTCCACAGCCAATTTCCCCATGTCTGCTTGCCTCCAATCTTCTGTGGCCCTCGGGGACAGATATCAAGGCCCCCTAAAGATTCTGGGGGTGCTGTGGAGGTAGCGACTCCGCAGGGAGTCACGGGAAGCTCACGGGGCAGCCCCAGGCCACAGCCCGCCCACCCACCTGCGTGGGGACCGCCCACCCACCCGCGTGGGGCCCGCCCCCCGTCCTGCTCACGACCTGGCGTGCTCTCTGCTTCCAGGGATGACGGCGATCCCGTGCGCCTGTCTGGGGATTTTCCTGGGCGGTCTCCTGGTGAAGAAGCTCAGCCTGTCCGCCCTGGGGGCCATCCGGATGGCGATGCTGGTCAACCTGGTGTCCACCGCCTGCTACGTGTCCTTCCTCTTCCTGGGCTGCGACACAGGCCCCGTGGCCGGCGTCACTGTGCCCTATGGAAACAAGTGAGTACGGGGCAGGGCCTCCACCCAGGCTGCTCTCCCTGGGGCACCAGTGACCCTGAGCAGAGGGACCCTGGGGGCTGGGAGGGCGCTGGGGGGCAAAGCAGCCGTTCACCAACCCCTGCGCGGGGCCCGGGCCCCTGTCGTAGGCTTCGGGCCCCGCACGGATGGGAGGACAGCAGGTCAGAGAGGCAGCCGGCAGGTTCCCTCAGCAGAGGCTACAGGGGCTGGCACAAGCCTGGCCGCCTGCACACCTTGGTCACCCCTGGGTGGCAGTGCCCAAGGCCATGATCCCGCTGTGACTGCCGTGGTCACACTGCACCGTTCAGGGCACAGTGGCCAGGTCAAGTGTTTCCCATCCACTGGGGGTTGACGCTGTGGGGTGGACCCCTGGGGGTGGAGAGGGAAGGAATGATTGGGGGAAACCGCTTGTCCTATGTCCTGGCTGCCATCCCAAAACCCTAGTCCAGGCAGACCCACCCTCAGAGGGGACCGTGGGACATCCCGTCCATCCGGGGCCAAAAGCGGCCTGCAGGTCCCCAGTTTCTCTGCCCCCACCACCAGACTCTTCCTCCAGGCAGGCTCTCAGGTTGCACCTGCAGTTAAGGCAGAAAGCGCCCGCCTCCCCCAGACACAAGGGCAAGTGAGCGGAGCAGGCAGAGCACAGGCAGTGGGAGCCCCGCTCAGTCCAGGAATCTGCACCCCGCCCTCCACCGTCCGGGCACGGTGGTTCGCACCTGCAGCGGGGAGCTGGGCTTGCTGTGGACGGAGGGAGGACTGGGGGGAGCCAAGCTCACGGGGAGGGGAGGCGGTGCTGGGCGCCCAGACTGTCACCGCAGTGACTTCTTCCAGAAGACAGAGCAGGTGCAGGAGCCACTGCCTGTGCCCGTCTGTCCACGCTGGTGCGGTTGTGTGAGGCTGGGCAAGTGAAGCCCCCCACCCTGCATTGGTGTCCTCGTCTGTGTGGCCCGTGGGGTTTCCCTGGGAGCAAATGATGTCCCGTCAAGCAGTCCACACGTGTGAGTGGCCAGTGTGGCCGCCACGGCCTGAGTGAGCGGTGGCACGAGGGGCACAGCCACTCCCCCCTTCCTTCGGTGGCTGGCGCTGCTCTCTGCTCGCAGCGCGAGACATCTTAGCGCAGTCCCGGCAGGCGGTGGCGTCCCTCGGGCATGGGGTGGTCACAGCCACCACTCCACCTGCAGCCATGGGTGAAGCCCCCAGGCTACGGGGACCTACATGTGCAGCTTCCTGTGGGCCCAGGAAGGGCGCTGAGCAGCAATAGAGGGCAGTGGTGTGCAGGGAGTGGCCCTGGGCTGAGCCCCGGCCGCCACCAGCCCCGAGGGCACAGGGGACAGGTGCTAACAGGGGTCCCGCAGAGCTGGACTCGGCCCCCACCCCGCTGGCCACCCTTCCTGCCTCCGTGCACAGGGTCCTGGGCTGAGACAGGAACGGGAGCAACAGGGGAGTTCCCAGGAGGACCTGCACAGTGCACAGGCCGGGGGCGGCGGCTTCCCGGGTGGCCTGCTTCTCAGGGGTCCCGGGATGACCTGCACGGGCAGGAGGCGGCTGTCCCGGGTGGCCTGCTTCCCAGGGGTCCCAGGATGACCTGCATGGGCGGGGGGCAGTGTCCCGGGTGGCCTGCTTCTCAGGGGTCCCGGGATGACCTGCACGGGCGGGGGGCGGCTGTCCCGGGTGGCCTGCTTCTCAGGGGTCCCGGGATGACCTGCACGGGCGAGGGGCGGCTGTCCCGGGTGGCCTGCTTCTCAGGGGTCCCTGGCGCCTTCCTCTTGCAGCTCAGCGCCGGGGGCGGCCCTGGCCCCCTACTCCTCCTGCAATAACAAGTGTGAGTGCCAGACCGACTCCTTCACCCCGGTGTGCGGGGCCGACGGCGTGACCTACCTGTCCGCCTGCTTCGCCGGCTGCACCAGTATGGTAAGGGCGGGGCGGGGCGGGGCGGGGTGGGGTGGGGTGGGCGGCACCCAGGGCAGGGCAGGAGCAGGTGCCACAGCCAGGCCCAGTGCCGCCAGCCGTGCCCAGGCTGTGCCCGCGCTCTGCTGGGGAGACCGCCCTGGGCCTCCTGCTGGGTGGGCCCCCTCCCGGCAAGCTCCCTGTGCAACCGCGGAGGCTGTGGGTGGGGCCAGAGGGCGGGCTGTGGCTCAGAGCCCTCCCAGGAGTCACTCAGGTAGTGAGCTCCCCAGCACTGGCAGTGTGTAAAGAACAGCTGGGAAGACGTTCCTCGGGGCGTCTCCCAGGCCTGAGGCCTGACCCCTGACCCCGACCTGCCTGTCCCTGCCCTTGGCCTTCCCACTTTCTCCGTCTCCCCAGAAGCCCTGCGTTTTCCTTCTGAGCTGTTCCACAGCTGGGTGTGGGGCTCAGCCTTCCATGTGTCTGCGGGACCCTGACGCTGAGGGGCTGCCCACCCCCAACCCACGCGAGCTGACCCCACCCTGGGCTTCTCACACTGGTCGCCTTGCAGGTGCCCACCCCGGCCTGACCGGGTGTGGCCGCTGCCCGCCCCACCTCCCAGGAGGCACCTCTCTTCCATCTCTGCACCACAGAAAGACCTCTGTCCCACTGCCCGCAACCCTGGCCCTGGGTCTGGGTTCCCGCGGCTCCAGCCCCGCCTCCTTGCAGTGCTGGGCGGTCGCTTTCGCCAGGTCACCTGTCACCCGCGCATCTCCTTCCAGTGAACGCCCCCTCGGTGCCCCCTCCCCCCTTCTCAGGTGCTGGCCCCCGGAATCCGTGGGCCCTGCCTGGTCTGCTGCTGTGCCGATCCGCGGGAGGAGCTGATGGCTGCTCTGGCCTGCGGGTCTCTGCACCGTGCTGGCACCCGGGTGCCTCCTGAGCGCGGGGACATGGGGTCGGGAGCTGGGAGCGGAAGCCGTGTCTCCCTCCCCGCAGGTCCTGTGTCCCGGGAGCCGCAGCTTCCCTGAAAGAAGGAAGCTGGGGTGTTTGTTTTCCTTTCCGGAGATCGCATTTCTCCTGGCTGCTAACGCTCGGATACCCTGCCAGTCGTTAACATTTCCTCCAGAGGAAATACATCCCCGTGTGCAGGGGCGGGGTGGATGTTTCAAATGAGCTGATGAAACAATTTCTTTGTGAGTGGAAATAAATATCTCAAAAAGGCTGGGACCTGGAGAATAAGGCGAAAGCAGGAGCCGTGATTTTTCACGACAGCCTCACGGTTTAATTCCGAGCAGATCTCCTGCGGGTCAGTGGGTGTCGTCCTCGAGTGGCCTGGTCTTCACAGGGCAGGACGCAGGGCAGTGAGCACGTGTCCTAGTGATGGTGTTGTACGTGGTCCTGCCGCACGGGGCGTCTGCATCGAACCCACCGGGCCCAGGTGCCCGGCCCCTCCCCTCCTTGAAGCACCGAGCTCTCGTTGCCCCCGGGCCTTTGTGCGTGTGGCTCCTCTCTGTCTAAGCGCCGCCTAACCTCACAGGCGCGGCCTGTGCTGCCCCAGCTGGCTCCTCCTACAGCACTTGGTGAGAGCACGTGCTGCCCGCGCCCGGTGCACCTGCCCCTGCCGGCAAGGCCCTTGTCCTGCTCCGATGGCGTCCGCCCCCCCCGGGCTCTGTGCTGCCCCCTTGTGTTTCCAGGGCCAGCTGTGGCTGTGACCAGAGGCCCAGGCTTCCTAAACGCACCACCAGAGCCTGGTGCTGGCCTTGGAGGGCCCCAGGGACTTGCACAGCCGCTGGCAGGCAGGTGGGCAGATGGACGGCGCCCGTGTCGGTGCTGAGGCCTCACGGTCTCTGTGCACTTGACAGCAGCCGTGACTCATGGGGGTGAGCCGGGAAATCCGATGTCAGCAGCGCGCCTCCTGCCGCCACCCCAGGCCCGCTCCTTCCTCCACATCCCCCTGAGAGATGGAGACGGAAGCTCGCAGGGCTGCGCCGATGGGCGCGGGCCAGTTCCCGCTGCAGGTGACCAAGCTCGCGAGTGGCTTTGGTGGGCTGCCGTGGGCGGGGGTTTCCCCAGGGCTGTTTCTGTACCTTTCACTTTCAGAAGTCGTCACAGCTGCTGGCTGTCCCCTGGACATACTGAACAATTGGGACAAAAGTCTACACCGGCACGGCTGTCCCAGAGTGCAGGTGGCAGGGGACAACTCCACCCCCACGGGGTGGCCGCCGATCCACGTGCCTCTTGTGTAGGGCGCCCCGAGGGTTCCGTGGAGCCAGGGGCTTGGCGTTCTGCGTCAGGCTACACATTGGCGTCACCTGGGAGCTTCGCTCAAGCAAGGGCCGGCCCCGCTCAGATCCTGACTTCCTTGTTTGGGAGCAGACACAGGCGTCAGCACATTTAAGCCCCTCCTCCCCTGGTGTTTCGATGTTTCCAGGGCCGGCCCCGCTGGCCACTGCAGGGCCTCTCTCGTGAGGTCCCGTCCTGCCCAGGCTCTGCCCACCAGGTGGCCCCACCCTGCTCTTGACACGGCCCAGGTCCCTGAGGGCACAGTGGCCCCTGCTTCAGCACCCTGCTCTGGTGGAGGCGGGAGCTGAGTTCCAGAAATCCTGTCAGTCAAGAAACGGGCTAGCGGCTGAGCTGCCCTGAGCGTCCATCCTTGCGTCCCCCTCCCCCACACCAGGGACTGCACTTGTGACGGCCAGCCAGGGGCTGGGGTAGCAGGAACAGCGGCTGCCTCCTGGCCATCCTGGCTGCCTCCATGGCTGTCCCGGCCGCCTCCTGGCCGTCCTGGCCGCCTCCCTGACCGTCCCAGTCGCCTCCTGGCCATCCTGGCTGCCTCCCTGGCCATCCCGGCCGCCATCCTGGCCGCCTCCCTGGCCGTCCCAGCTACCACAGGGAGCAGCTCCTGAGCCCCGCAGGTCCCAGACCCATGGATGCACTGTCCCTCGTATGAAGCCGTGTGATTCCATGCAGAGCCTGCACGCGTGCTCCTGACGTCCTGGGGTCCTGGCGGTGGCCGGGCACCAGCTCATTCACCTGGGATCAGCCGAGCGCACGGTGCACAGCAAATTCAAGCTTTGCTCTCTGGAATTCTTTCCAGTATTTTCAAACTGCTGTTGGTTAAATGCACGCATGCAGGAGCCACAGGCACGGGCTGACTGTGGGCCGCGTCTGACCAACGGTGTGGCTGCTGTGACCTGAACCAGCTTTGTTCCGGGCACGTATCTGGGCTTGTGGCCTCTCTGGAAAGGCTGGGGGTCGTCAGCAGAGCACCCACACCCCTGGAGGGCGGTGGTCAGCCGGGCTCAGATATGGGGGCTCCCGGACAAGTGCCGGACCTCAGCTCAGCCACGCTGTCCGGGACAGTGCCTCTTAGGCCTGAACGACTTTCCTCTGTGAGTTTCCTGGCTGGCCCCCCAGGCCGAGGCTCTGCACGCCCCAGCCTGAGTGACGTATGCTCCGTCGGAAGGGACTTGTGAACCCTGGGAAGCCTCCGTGCGGGAGCCCCCGTGTTGCTCAGTTCCCACGGCGGGCGTCGTGAGCAGGCGGGCGACTGAGGGTAGCAGCCTGTGTTCACTCTGAAACGAGACAGAGCAGTGATGGACGTGTGGGCAAGCAGCACTCGGGCGCCGGAGCTGTCCGGCCGCGGCTCCGTGAGCACAGCCCAGGGCCGTCCACGGCCATGGGAAGCAGGAACCTGTTAAAGGATCACAAGGAGGCGCGGCCCCCAGCTCGCCGGTGGTTCCCCCGCCCGAGGACTGGAGAGCAGCCGGATAACTTGCAGAGTCTGTGTGGACTTCAGACGTGAAACGATCGTGTCCCACCTTGCAGGAAGGCGAGCTTTAAAGCCGCTGATGCTACAGGCTGGGGGCCCGGCTCGGCTGGCCTGGCCGCTGGGGAGCCACTGGGTCCAGCGGGGTGGAAGGAGTGGTTGTGTGCAGGGCGAGTGGAGATTGGCCGGGCCACCAGGTTAGGGGCGATGGCTCAGCACCGAGGGTACACAGACAGGTGTGGGGGTCGCACCTCGTGATGGTGCAGTGACTCAGGACAGAGGCAGGGCACAGGAAGCTGCATGGAGGCCCGAGGGGCCTGGCACACTGAGCCTCAGGCCCTGTGCTCGCCTGGCCCCTCCCACTGCTCCGTGTCACACAGAAGAGCAGATCCTGCCGCCCCAGGATGCCACATTGGGCAGAAGCCGGCTCTCCGAGGGTGGGGGGCAGGACCAGGACTCGGGTCCCGCCCGGTGTACTGGCCTGGCTGTGAGCTGTCGTGGGACCCGTGGGAGACGCCTAGGAGAGCTCCCTGCTCTGGCCGTGGGCATCCACAGGGAGCCCCCAACCCATCCAGCCACTTCTCGGGAGGGGGAAAGGCGGGTGGGGTCTCTGCCATCACTGGAGGATTTGGAGTGCGTCACTCGGACACCAGCTCCTATGCTACTCTGACTGCCTGTCACTGCAAACCGACACTGCTCTCGGGATCCCCCTCGGGGCCCAGGCACGGCAGCTGAAGGGCGGCCGCCTCCTGCGCTGTGTTGGTGCATCTGCCCGGCCCTCAGCCCCGTCGTGGCCACTGTCCTTGGGTGACTTTGGCACAAGAGCCCAGGGCCCCGTGTACCAGGGTGCTCCCAGCTTCCTTAGCAGTGCCTGGGCCCAGATACAGGGCTTGGCCCTGCCTTGGCCCCGTACCCCCTGCCGGGGAGGTGTGGGAGGGTCCCTGACGGGCTTGATGGCTGGTGTGGTCACCGTCCCAGCCTCAGTCCGAGAGAAAGATGGCGCCTTCACAGATGACCTGTGTCGCGGGGGATTTTCCAAGTCTCGGGTGGGGTTGGGTAGTTTCTTCCTCTGTAGCCCCCATGGGGGGGCAGGGTCCGTGTCGGGATGCAGGTGCGACTTCAGATTACTTGTTACCCCAGAGAAGGCCCATGGTGACACAGCACCCACAGGGGGCTCTGGTCCTGACGGCTCGGTGCAGCCCCACGCCTCATTCCTGAGGCTGGAGTCAGAACTCAGTTCCCAGGGTGCTTGGCCGTGGCCACCGTGGCCACCCCGAGAGACCCAGCCCCCTGTCATGCCTGAGCTTGGAGTCCACAGCGTCCCCAGAACCCAGGCTCACATGTCTCCCCCATTGTGCCACTGCAGTGATGGGGGAGGCCAGGCGGACTGACCCGGCCCAGGGCTCGGGGAGGATCTGGAATGTTCCTTCAGTCAGCAAGGCCTTCATCCCGTGCGAGCCAACCCTCTCCCGGGCGGCGGGCCACTTGGGGAGCAGCCACAGCGGTCTCTGGGTTTGTTAACGGTGGCACTGGGGACGGGGCAGGGCTGGGCAGAGGCAGGCAGGTGCGCGAGAGGCAGAGGAGCCCGGAGGGACAGTGGGTGGGACGAGGGCAGGCTTGTGATAGACACCCCCAGGGTGGAGCCTGGGCTGCCCCCCCTCGAGACACCTGCTCAGGACCAGCCCTCAGGAGGACAGGGCGGCCCCACAGTCTCCCCCCGTCCACACCGCCTGGGGTACAGCCCTGTGGACAGCCGCTCAGGGCCAGGGCCTGGGGCAAAAAGAATCCATACACCGATCTGTGGGTTCCACGGGAAAGGAGGGGCACGGTGGGCAGAGGGGAAGAAAGGGAAATGCCACGGGGCGGGGGCCGCGCGCTGAGGCCGGGCCTGACCCGGGTGTGCTGGAAACCCCAGCCGTCCTGTCCCTGGGGAATAGCTGAGCCGGGGGGGGGGGGGGCGCTGGGGTCCTTTACCCACTGCTTTCCCTGTGTTGCTGCTGAAAGCCGGGCACCAGGGGGGCCTTCACTGGCCGGCCCCGCCTCCTTAGCCCAAGCCCCTCCTCTCGCCATCAGGGATCCCTGGAGGAGGAGGCAGCCCTGGGGACCACGCCTGGGCAGGGGCAGCAGTGGGATGGACCAAGCTCCCCGCCTCCCTTCTCTCTGCCGCCTCCTGTGCTGGTTAACACAGACTGGGCTCGGGCTCACACCCCAAGGCTGGGGCTCAGCCTCCCAGGGCGGCCCCACCGTGTTGGCGATGCCCGGCCAGAGCTGGCGCCAAATGCCCAGGGCCTGGTTACTACTTCTCGTGCACTTCAGTGCAATCATGGCCACGCCAGGAGGACAAGAGTAATGGCCACATGAACGATGGAAATGTGGTGTCCTCTCTGTTGTGCCGGGGACGCATTTGCTGAGGGTTCTGGAGAATGGAATGGAAACCCGTGGGAGACAGGCTGCTCCTCCCCTGCTCCCCGCCCCGTGTGTCCCCCCGCAGCCTCCTGAAAACCAGCTCCTTAACTCAGGCCTGGCGGACGGACGGAGCGCCACGGGGCGCGTCGGGCCAGCGCACGTTTGGGATCTGTCCGCTGCCACCGCCCCGCCAACCGGCTGAACGCTTGCCTTGCAGAACCTCACGGGCTGCGCCTGCCTCGCCACTGTGCCCCCCGAGAACGCGACCGTGGTGCCCGGGAAGTGCCCCAGCCCCGGCTGCCAGGAGGCCTTCCTCACCTTCCTGTGTGTGATGTGTGTGTGCAGCATGATCGGAGCCATGGCCCAGACGCCCTCCGTCATCATCCTCATCAGGTGAGCACGCCGCTGCCTGCCTCCGCCGTGCGGGCCCCCAGTGAGCGTCCCAGGCCAGGGAGGCCAGCTCACGGCTGCCCGAGGCTGACCGGACCTGGGGACACCCGTGGGACCCTGCAGAAGCCTGTACACATGCAGATGGAGCCCCGCCTCCAGCTCCTGCCCTGTGCCAATGAGCCACGCGGTCTTAGGCACACCCCCTCCCCCCGGACGCGTTGCTTGTCTGCCAGCCACCTTCAGTGAGACCCTGTGTGTGCAGCCACCACAGAGACAGGAGGTGGCAGGGGAGCAGTGACTGCCCTTGTGCCCAGGGGACCCTGGCGCCAGCCACCCCCGCTCCCCATGTGTCCAGCCTCTGGGGCCCTGTCGTCGCAGGTGAACGCTTGGGGGACAGTCACTTGCACAGGTTGGTCACTTTGGGTTAGGCCCCTGGGTGAGCTGACCTGCACCTGCCAGCATCCTGCGCCCGTGTGAAGCGGCTCCGTCTGGTTCTCACCCAGCAGGGGTGCAGGCCTCGGGCCGGGACAGAGTCGGGCTCAGTGCGTGGGCGCCCCGTGTCCATGTCAGTGGCCTCCCCCTCCTCGCCCATGCCTCCCACGACTCCTGACCTCCTCCCGGGGAAGAGACCCCTAGGGGGCACTGCTGTCGCCTAGAACATCAGCAAGGCCTTGGAATGTGCAGGTGCATTAAGGGTACGAGAGAAACCGCTACTTTATTCTGCGTCTGAAAAGGAAATTCTAACAACGCACACCTGGTGCTCACGAGGCTGGGGCCCAGCTCTGAGCCCACGCTCGCTGGCGGCGTTGAGGAGCCCATCAGTCCCTCCAGACGGCGCCGTGGCCGTGGCCGTGGCCATGGGAGTCTAGAATCATCCACGCTGGCCCTGCGTCCACCCCCGCCCTTCTCAGGGACGTACATCTGCACGGGAAGTGATGCTCAGTGCAGTTTTATCGCCACGCTAACTGTAACAGCAGAAGGCTCAGGTCGTAACCCCGAGTTAAATTACGTGCCGCGGCTCGGTGGAATCATGAAAACTCTTCAGAACGTGGAAGGCGTTTATGGAAGAAGAGTTGGTTGGTTATACTTAATGTGACCGTGGCCAGCACCTCCAGACCTCAGGCACGGCCCCAGGGCAGGTGCCTTACAAGCAGTTCTTTTTTGTTATTTTAGGATGTTCACACACAGGCACCAGGAAACTGGGAAATGGCCCTCCCCACCCCCAGTGGTACCAAGCCCCCTCCCCTCCCCCCGCGGCTCCCTGCAAGCCGCGGCCTCTGGGCGTTGGGCCCTGGTGCCTGGCAGGCGCGGCGGGGAGGGCTGTGGAGGTCTCCAGGCTTGGGCAGCAGCTCTGGAGCTTTCCAGGAAACGCCGAGTCCCTCACACGGTGTCGCGGGTGGCTCGGTGACCTCGGCTGGGCCGGAGCGAGCCGCCTCCGCTCACACGTGCACCGCACGCCTCGTGTCTGCCCCTTCCTGCACTTTGCCATCTCAGATGTTCACGGTGGCACAAGGGCACAAAGCCCCGGCCCCCGCCCTGACCTGAGGCCACGGGTGGAGCACCCTGCAGCAAGATGGAAGCCGGCACTCGGGTTCACCTGCCGTTGGCAGCTGTGAGTGACAGGGAAGCTCTGGAGGGATTGAGCCGTTTTCCCAGGGCCACACGGCCAGCGCCCTCCTGGGTCTGTCCAGAACCACCCAGGCCGAGCCCTCCCCGGGCGCGTCCCAGAGTGAGCGGGCGGCTCTCCTGTGGGAACAGCGTGTGCACGCTCCTTCCCCGGTGACGTGACGGCTAAAATGAAGTCGCGTTTCAGGCACTGAATGTTCCGGCTCCTTAAGCCCAGCTCGCTTCACGGCTATGGAGAACGTCCCATCGCTGTCTTTGGAGTCGGTGCCATTGATGAATGCGCACAAGGGGAGCCTGGGGCCGACATGGTGTTCGGGAACTCGGGTTTGGGGGGCGGCCCCAGGCCCCATCCAGGGCCCCCACCTGGCTCAGTCTCAGCCAGGACCACCGCCAGGCTCCCTACCTGGACACGCACAGTGGGGAGAAGCGTGTTGCTTCCGCTTCACCCCGGCTGGCTCGGGAACCCCCCACCTCGCAGGCTTTCCCGCTGCTGTGATCAGACGTGGGAGCTGTGGCTCATGGTGGCCCAGGGCCGGGCAGTCGGGCCTGGTCTCCACTGAGGTCCACTTCCTGGTCGGGGACGGCCGCTCTCGGCGGCCTGTTGCAGAGGGCTGACTGCTCTCCCCAGGGCTCCACCCCACAACCCAGTCACCTCCCAGAGGGGACGACAGGTTTCTGGGTGTGGAGCTGGCGAGGCCATGGTCAGCCCGCTGGTCACCAGGAAGCCGAGGACACACACGCCCATGGGTCCAGCCAGGTGCAGTCCTCAAGTCCAGCTCCTGGGGGAGCACTGTCCCTAGTGTCTCCTTCAGAACTGACCATGGGGTCTCCATGTGTCCTGGGGGTCTCCCTGGTCTCCCCACTGGAGCAGCTCGGGGCCCTACCCCATCCTCGTCTCACCTCTCCCTCTCATTCCTTCAACGCCAAGCACAGGTGGGGGTGCCTGGGTCTTCACAGCACACGGCTGCCAGCTGTCCACTCAGCACGGACCACAGGCCACACCATCCTGGGGTTCAGGCACTGGCCTCGTGGAGAGAAGCCTGGTGCCAGGTAGACAGTGACGGGGCTGAGAGACAGCACCCGGACGGACGGCGACAGGTGACAGACGGCACCTGGACGGACGGTGATGGGGGTGACAGATGGCACCCGGACCAGTGCTGGGGCTGTCACCGCTTCCTGAGCCCCGTGTACCGGCAGTCAGCCCAGTGCTGCACTCTGAGAATGTTCTAGAGGTGTGCTTGAACCCCTCCTTAGGGGCCAGGGAGATTGCCCTGGACCGAGGGCAGTGATGGCGAAGATGCCTTTCCACCTCCCAGGGTTCTGAGAGCCGGTCCCCGTGAGCGGAGTGTGTGCAGTGTGGCCCGTGCAGGCATCCAGCCACATGGGACTGTGGAGCTTCACAAATACCCGAGAACCCAGAGGTGCCCGTGGAGGAGGCCGATGGCCCCACGGGGCCCTCCCTTGAGCAGGCGAGTCTGGGCCGTGGCAACTTCTCCAGGAGGGGGAGGGGGACTGGCGGTGACCTTTGCCCTCTGTGTCTCCGCACGCAGGACCGTCAGCCCGGAGCTCAAGTCCTACGCCCTGGGAGTGCTCTTCCTGCTGCTGCGTCTCTTGGGTAGGTACCTCCTCCTCCTCTTCCTCCTCTTCGTCTTCCTCTTCCTCGGCCTCCCTCCCCTCCTCCTCCCCCTCCTCCTCCCCCCCTCCTCCTCTCCCCCTCCTCCTCCCCCCTCCTCCCCCTCTCGGCCCCTGGGGAGGTGCACCCCTCTCGCCAGGTGAGCACACTCCAGGAAGCCGTCGCTTGCCCTGGGTTTGTCTGCGTTCTCAGTGACACCTCGACCCTCTGAGGACCCGCGTGTGCGGCACAATCTGCATTTCTGCCAGCGCTCCTCTCCAGCAGCCTGGCGGGGGCCGCGTCACGGGGCTGCCCACTGGGGAGGGGCCTTCACGGCAAACGTGGCGACCTTTGAACTTTCCCAGGCTGGTGGTAGTGCACCTTCCTTGGGTTTCTGGGATGGAGTCGTATTCCCAGGTGCGACATGGACAGAAGGCAGAGAGCCCAACGCCTCTCACTTTGAATATTTTTTCAAAGGTTGTTTATTTGAAAGGCAGAGTTAGAGATCTTGCGTCCACTGGTTCACGCCCGGATGACTGCAACAGCCAGGGCTGGGCCAGGTGGAAGCCAGGAGCCCAGGGCTGCTTCCGGGCGCAGGGACCCCAGGAGGTGGGCCACCCTCCACTGACTTCCCAGGTGCACTGCAGAGAGCTGCCTGGGAAGTCGAGCAGCTGGGACTCGAACCAGCACTGAAGACAGTGGCTTAACTTGTTGCTCCGCGGTGCCGCCCTCCCCCATCCTTAAAATGGCAGAGGGTGGGCGCGGTCCGCGGTTCACCCAGAGCCCCGTGCAGCCGCTGGGCTGAAGCACGAAAAGCCAAGCCGGTGGCCGCTCCGGGCTGCACCCGCCTCTGCCCACCGGGCCACCCTGTGGCCTGTGGAGCAGCCCATGGTGGAGGCCAGGGTGAGGAGTACTTCTGTTCCCAAGGAACGCGACGCCTGACCGTAGGCGGGGAGACGGCCGTGGCCTGCACGTGGGAGCAGACCTGGGACTTGCTCACCTGGACCTCGTGGCAACCCCGTTCCCAGGACGCAGCGTGGACCACACTCAGAGCGGCTCCGGCACTGCCCGCGTGTCCAGCGGCTGGGACGTGGTTAAATCGCTTATGGTCCATTATCACACAGGATCCGCATTCGCCTTTAAAACCATTTGTGGAGCTGGAGCCAGCACGGGTGTGTGGCGGGGAGCCAAAAGGTCTGTGAAGCCCAGGGTTTAACCAGCACCAGCGTGGGAGCTCTTGGACAAACCCGGCTGTGGCACCTGCTGGCATCGCCGCGCAGTCAGAGGGTGGCTTCTGGACTTTATAAACATTTGTACACGTTTTGCTTTCGTAATGAGATGAACTCCGTAGCTGGCGTACACGAAGCAAGAATGGACCCGAAAATTCATGAAGCCCTCCTGGGTGTGCCCCTCCCTGTGTGCTACCCACCACTTCCCGGTCACCGCCGTGCCTGGGACGAGGCCTCAGCACCCTTAACGCGACAGATCTGTGTCGGCCACTCCCCGTGGGCAACGTGGAGGGCGTCTCTGCCCACTTCTCCCACACGGAGAGCAGAGATGTGAGGACATCCCAGCTGAAGCCAGCCCAGCAGGAATCCAAACCAGGACGCATGCCCCTGCCCGGGAAGCCCAGCGGCTAGGGGCACAGTGCCCGCAGGGAGGGCAGCCCCACCTGCAGGGGCCAGGAAGAGGGGTGCACCCATGGTCCCAGCCAGCAGCTGGGCTCCCTCCCTTCTGAGAATGGGGAAGCCGTTCCACACACACCCGACAAACCAATCTTTGTTGAGCCCAGGGTGTATGTGAGACACCATGGACGGCCCCCAGGTGAGTGACCCCCACCCTGAGGCTCCCGCCCTCTGGACGGCTGCAGAAGTCCAACCTCGAGGATGACCCTGCGGGCTCACAGAAGCCCGGCCAGGTGGCTCTGAAGGGGCAGTGGGTCTCCGGGGGCACAGCACCGACACTGAGCAGTCCGAGGCGTGGTGTGACCTGACGCCGCTCTGCCTGCAGCCTGCAGCCACAAAGTGGTCCCCAGCTGCAGGTGCACCTGGCCAGGCACGCTGCAGAGCGGGGAGCAGCCCTGCTCATCTGCAGAGGCCCAGGGTGGCTGAGGCGAGCGTCTACGCAGACACTCCTCCGTGAGACAAGTGCCCATATGGTCTCATCTCGTCTAGCTTTCTAGAAGGTCGGCCACAACCCCCACACCGAGTGCCTTGTCCGAGACGGGGCTCCAGTTGGAGCTCGGACGTCCTGCTCTCTGAGGGAGGGGCGGGATTTCCTCTTCCGGTAGCGAGCTCAGGTAAGGATTGGCCTGTGGCCCAACTCTGTTTCCTCAGTGCCACCGTCACCATTAATGAACGTCCCGTGAAGACATCAGCTCCGTGCACAGCCAGCCTGTGTGCTCGCCCCATTCAGGCCGCGGGGACACCACGAGGACACGGCAGCTGAGCCCTTGAGCTGCGCGTGGAGCCGGGGCAGCTGCAGGCGGCAGGGCCCCGTGACGCCCTGGGGTGGGTTCCTGGGTGTGGAAAGGCCGGGAGAAGGCGCTCGCGTGCACGGAGCAGTAGAAGGGACACCCTGGCCAGGCGTCCCCGGGCTGAGAGCCTGGCGCTGAGTGACGACTCCTGCGTGTCCTGGGCGGGCTGGGCTCGACGGGGCAGAGTGGGAGCCTGACGAGGCTGGGCTTCTGCTGAGCACTAAGGCCGACGGGAATCACCGGTGTCCTTTAGCCAGGGAGCGGCAGTCAATCCTCAACACCGTGTTGGATTGGCTCCAGGGCCCCTGCAGGTGGCCACGCCCCTCGCAGCAGGTGGCAGGTGCGTGTGGCCTGTACCCTGCCCTGCACTTTCCCTCTCCAGGTCGTGGCACCAGGCCACAACAGCTGCTACCCGGTGCTGTTCAGGGAAAAGGGAAGAAAAAGTCCGCACTACTCAGCGCAGGTGCAATGCTTCCAAATCTGGACTGCAGAGAAAGAAGGAGAGCGAGCTTCGCCCACACCGGTTCTCTCCCCAAGTGTCTGCAGCTGGGGCCAGGAGCCAGGAGCTCCATCTGGGTCTCCACAGTGGGTGCTGGGGTCCAAGCACGTGGACCATCTCCTGCTGTCTTCTCAGGTGCAGTAGCAGGGAGCTGGATCAGAAGTGGAGCAGCCAGGGCGAGAACCGGCGTTCCTAAGGAATGCTGGAGGTGCAGGCTGAGGCTTAGCCCTCCATGCCACAGCGCCAGCCTTTCCAGATATTTCCAGTCTGTGATTGAGCCTGAGGACGTGGAGGGGCAGCTGTGTCGTGGCCTGGCCAGGGTGTGGGCTCTGAGTGGTGGGCGGCCGGCGTGGCTGAGGGGTCTCCTGCAGAGGTGCCTGCAGGGATGACCCTCGGGGCTGGGGCACGCGGTGGGTGCAGACCGTGCACTGAGACAGGAGGGGGCAGGCTGGGGAGCCCAGTCCAGCGCTGTCGGACAGAGCGTCCCAGGGTTCTCGCCTGTTCCCCAGCTGCATCCACGTGGCTCCCAGGCCGGTCTCACTTGTATACTGATTTTATGGGGTCAGCGGCCAACAGGGCCCATTGTGACGGGCAGAGCACAAGGGGGCAGGCAGGACAGGATGTGTGCACTGAGCGAACATGTCTTAGGTGCCAGGTGCCCCTGGCTGGACCCTGGGCCGTGCCCCTGGCTGGACCCTGGGCCGTGCCTGGACCCCAGGCTCTGCCAGAGCCAACTACGAGATTATTCAAGCTGTCACGGCTTAACCAAGGGGCTCAGGACTGAAATAAGAGCACGGGGGCTCCGCTGAACCCCGGGGCTCGAGAAAGTGGGGTGTCCTGGAGGGGCCCCCTCCTGCCGTACAGGGAGAGGGTGCGGGGGAGCTCAGGCCTGGCAGAGCAGCTGCAGAGAGCAGCTCCCAAAATGCCGGCGATAGGGATTCCCCGGGGGATGGAGATCTCCCTCGCCAAGGCTTTCAGCTCAGCTCTTCGCTGATGCCAAAGACTCCCTCAGGGGCCCCGCCCCTTCCCCACCCCGGGAACCGCACAGCCCAGCCCTGTTAACACGTCTCAGGAAACGATTCCCGGAACCAGGGCCATGGCTTTGCATTCAAATTCACGTCTGTCTAGCTGCAGCGGGCAGAGCTGGCACAGGGAGTAAGATCAATTCCTTTGCCTGTGCGTCTGAAATGCCAAACCTGAGGCAGTCCCTCGGTGCTTCTCGTACCTCAAGGTCATTGCCCCTCGGGGTCTCTGTTGGCCTCCGAGGAGCCAGCTTCTGGCAGGAGCTGCTCAGGCCTTTATTTGGCTGCACGGAGTGACACGTCATCAGGGAGGGACTTCCTGCTCACCGCATCAGGCTGGCTGAGGCCTGGGTCTGGCCTTCCCCACACGCCTGGGGGCTGCAGGGGGCGCTCCTCCTAGGGGAAGAGCCATCAGTCAATGACGAGGACCAGACGAATTCGGCCTCTAGCCCACCCTAAGCTGTCACCCCAGAGCCGCAGTGTGCTAAGAGTAAGGTAACAGAGGCCTGGCCACAGACGAGGAGCGGGCGTTAGAGACCCAGCGCCGCGCCTGGAGGAGAAACCACGGAGGCACCCAGGGAGCGAGGGGCCGGCCGCCCCGGGGGAAGTCGCTTCATCTCTGCCTTCTGGAATGCGGAGACGGCCTGAGAAGCTGCGGCACGTGGCCTCCTCGTTTGGAACTCCGGAGGTCTCCCGGCCCTCCCCCGGGCTCTGCCGTCTGGCGCCGAGCACCGAGAGCAGCAGAGGGAACGGAGCGCACAGCAGAGCCGGTCCTGCGGGCTGCAGTCACGCCTGGCGTTCTAGGTCGCGCGATCCCGAGTGGGCCCTCCTGCGCCAGCGCCGCGCATGCGCCTACCACACGGCCCTCACTGGAGACCACAGAGCGCACGGTGCCCTGGCTGTGGCGCGCGTCCCACCGTGGACGACAGGACGGGCATGCGAGGAAGCTCACAGGGCAGGGGGTGCCCAGGCTGGGCCCACACTCAGGATTGTATGGCGGCCCTCTGAGACCTGCCACAGGCACCCCTGGCCTTCCACACAGGAGCCCAGGGCGTCCCCGAGCGTCCCCGGAGCCCCTGCGATGTGCAGCGGAGGGCGGAGCTCTCACCTGCACCGCCCCCTCTGGCTGCTCCCCAGTGCCTGGCCGTGGGCACTGGGACAAAGTGAGGCGACCGCAGGGTTGTCCCGTGGAGCTCACCATGCCGTGAAGGCTAAGAGAGGGTGGTGGCCTGGGGCTGTGCCGCTCAGCCGGGAGCCACAGCTCAGCCACATGCATGTGCGGGACTGGCCGTAGCTGGAATTGTCTCCTGCTCCCCAGTTCTCTGGGGGAGGGGGGCTCTTTTCTGGTATTTGGTTGCCATGGCAGCCCATGGGGGGGCCAGGGAAGAGGGGGCAGGCTGTGCGGGACGTGAGCTTGCAGTGTTTTATGAAATCAAACTGCTTTGGGGAGGAGCTTCCTCTCGGGGTGTGTGTGTGGGGGGGGGGACAAGTGCCAGAGCTGGGCAGGGGCCCCAAGCCACCCCCCTCATTAGCACTGAGGGTCTCCCCCACCGCCGTCCCATGCAGGCCCAAGGACGCGCCACTTCCCCGGAGAGCACCCTGCAGACAGCCCTCCCTGGCGTCCGTCAGGTTCGGCGTGCAGGGGCTAGCCCCCTGGAACAAGTGTTGCTTAGGGGGCGGGGGTACCTTCAGGGACTAGGGGTCTCCATTCCATCAGAGGAAAGAAACCCGGACACTGTGGGGCCCAGGGCACCCGGCTGCCTAGGGCGGTGTGCACCCACCCCAGGAGCGCCCAGTGCCACCTGCCGCCGAGCCTCGCTGACCGCTGACCAGCTGGGCTGTGAGCTCAGGCCGCAGGGACGCTGCTGTTTCGGGCATGGCGGGGCTGTGCTGCTGACCCATCCGTTGCCGGGCAGAACCACGTAGGACCGCGATGCCTGTGCAGTGCTGACGGCGGGTGCTCACCTGACCTCCCAGTTGGGAAGGAGCAGCTGGGAGTGATGACCACTGGGCAGGGGCGAGGCGGGCGATCACCTGGTGGAGTGCCATGGACCGAGCGAAGCGCTGAGCGGCCTTCTTCCCGCTGCAGCACCGTGGACAGGCACCTCGGGCAGGGCCTGAGTCCATGCGCACTGGTGCTGGGTGCGCACCCTCAGCCTCCAGGGGCGGGGCCCAGCAGGGGGCCTCCGTGCAGGTCCTGGTTGCGCCCCCTTGGCTGCCAACCGTGACAACAGAACAGTTGCGGTGATGGGTGTAGTCACAGCCGCAGTGGTAGTAACACCAGTAGTAACAGTGTAAGAGCAGTGATAGTGACACGGGTAGTAACAGTGGTAAACCTGCAGTAACAGCAGCAGTGAGAGCTGTTCGCCCTTTGCCGTGTTGCACGTCCCACACAGGGCAGCCTCTTGGGGCGCCTCCCCCATGATGGTTTTGTCCACCTTCTCGGCACCCCCGTTGGGCTGTATCTTTATCATCCTCATGTTGCAGATGGCGAGACCAGGGCCCAGGGAGCGTAAATAACCAGCCAGGACCTGTCCACGAGGACAGGGAGCGTCCTGCTCCCCCAGGTGCCCCTGAACCCCGGCGCTCCCCACCCCTAACCGCTCTCTCCCCCGCCAGGCTTCATCCCCCCGCCGCTCATCTTTGGGGCCGGCATCGACTCCACGTGCCTGCTGTGGACCTCCTTCTGCGGGGAGCAGGGCGCCTGCGCACTCTACGACAACGTGGTCTACCGCTACCTGTACGTGAGCATCGCCATCGCGCTCAAGGCCTTCGCCTTCGTGCTGTACACCACCACGTGGCAGTGTCTACGCAAGAACTACCAGCGCTACATCAAGAACCACGAGGGCGGGCTGAGCACCAGTGAGTTCTTTGCCTCTACTCTGACCCTAGACCATCTGGGGAGGGACCCCGTGCCCGCCAGCCAGGCACACAGGACCAAGTTTATCTATAACCTGGAAGACCACGAGTGGTGTGAGAACATGGAGTCCGTTTTATAGCGACTGACGGAGGGCTCAGCTCTGTGCTGGAAGCAGAGGATCGTTTCTTAAAAAAGATAAAAGGTTTCAAAAAAAAAAAAACCCTACCCGATGCCACCATCCAGCACACCGACACAGGTGCACACACACACACAGACACACGCACAGACACATGACCTCGGTCCCTTTCTCAAAACCAGAGCCAGACAGGATTCAAGTGAGGAGCGGACTGGACGGCCCAGCAGGACACGGCCAGGACAGCCGCAAGCCACGGGCGCTGCCAGCCCAGGGAGAGGAGGCGTGGCCTGGAAGACGGACACACCTGCACACACCACCGGGCGGCGGTCTCCCCACCACACCCGCAGGCGGGGAGGCCGCTCCCCTCTTAACTTTGGCAATATGGGTCGCGGTGTCGGCTCTCGGCGGGGCTCCCGGGCGACCCGTGCTGGGGTCCGGCGCTGGCACCTCCCCTGCCCCGGGCGGCACTGCCCCCACCCCGCCCCACAGAGTGACCTCAGGAAGCCGTGGGCCTCGCCAGCTATGACTGACCGGGCTCAGAGCCGGCGAGACCGACACAGTCCAAGTCATTTGCTTACATTTGCCAAACAGTCGCCATTTTTTTCCAGAAATACGATGCACATGAATTTCCAGCCATTGTAGACGACTCTGATACTATTTTTAACTACGCGTGGTCCCTCTGGGCCCTTAGGCCGGGTTTATTCTGCTGGTTACTTGCACTTCTCTCCTCTCCTCTTTTTTAATGCACCAAAAATACAATGTGATTCGAGGGACGCAGCCCCTCTGTGATCTGTGCCGTTTCGCCCTCACGCGGTGGCCTGCGAACGCTGTGCGCACTGTCTCGGAGGAGACGCCGCAGGGGCGGGTCTGTGTGTGCGGGGCGGAGCCGCGGTTCTGGGGACAGGAAGGAGAGTGCGTGCCGAGCCCCTGGGACCATGAGCAGAGTCACCTAGGCCAGCACGTGCCACAGGTCCTGCCCACAGAAGTGCCACGATGTTTTCAGGGTGGAACTTGACCCAGGAGGGCTTTGGGCGTGCTTTCAAAGTGGCTGACCCTCAGTGAGAGGTGTCCCTGTCACTGTTTGGGTGAGAATGAGGGATGGAAAACTGGAGACTGCCCCGTGGAAGCCTTGCGTGGCCACTCCCATGGGCGGCAGCGCTTAGGCGAGTGCAGGCGCTCACGCACAGCGCAGAGTCCACAGCGTCACTGGCCCTTGTCCCGGCCACACAGCGGGCCCTGGAACAGCCCACACGTGGACTTAGCTCGTGCACAAGGCAGAGAGACAGGGCAGCCAGGGGCTGGGACAGTGCTGGCCGGCTCACACACGCCGTGAATGGGTGGTTGTGACTGCGCAGAGCTAGTAAACGCCCGACGGCCCCATCTAACTCTGGTTCTCTCCTGCAGTAGAGGAGAAGACGGGGCCATCTAATTTCCCTCCTGCGCCGTGAGATGCACAGCTCAGCCCCGTGGGGTGTGGTCTGAGTGGAGGGGCTCCCGGAGACTGCCTTGGATGCTCGGCTGACAGTGTGAGGGGTGGGCCAGGCCAGGCCCCGCCATGCTGGGCAGACAGGCGCACCCTGCTGCAGCCTGGGGTGGACCACAGGAGGCCGGGGTGGGGGCTGCGTTCTAGGCTAACCCCTCTGCCTCCCCATATGAGGGCAACATGTCCTGAAAAAGTTCTAGGGGAAGACAGGAGGCCTTGCCCCTCCCCCACTGCACCCTGCAGGCCTGGGAGGCCCCCCCCTGCCGAAGGCCACAGCGCTCTGCTCGAAGCTCTGGGCAGGGTGGCAGAGATGAGCCAGCAATACCAAGGAGCCCTCCAGACAGTGCTGGGTCTCGGCAGCAGGGAGGAGGGGCCCGTCCCCGATACCTGCTGCCCTACGCCTCACGGGAGCCGATTTCCCCAGGGCCAGCGGTGAGGTTTGCCGAGCGGTGTCTGCGTGTTGGATCCCGACTCCCTTCCCAAGCACAGTAAGGGCCTCACACATGTCAAATCGCTGCTCTCACGTGAGATCCCACACACTCTCACATGGCCAGGTCCCTGCTCTCACACATGAGATCCCACACTCACGTGGCTGGATCCCTGCGCTCACACGTGAGATCCCACACTCACTCTCACATGGCCAGATCCCTGCTCTCACACATGAGATCCCACACTCACTCTCACGTGGCCAGATCCCTGCTCTCACACATGAGATCCCACACTCACTCTCACATGGCCAGATCCCTGCTCTCACACGTGAGATCCCACACTCACTGTCAATGTGGCCAGATCCCTGCTCTCACACATGAGATCCCACACTCACTCTCACGTGGCCAGATCCCTGCTCT
>CM027402.1:2357820-2370831 GCA_015711505.1 Sylvilagus bachmani
ACTCTCACATGGCCAGATCCCTGCTCTCACACGTGAGATCCCACACACACTCATGTGGCCAGATCCCTGCTCTCACACGTGAGATCCCACACTCACTCTCACATGGCCAGATCCCTGCTCTCACACATGAGATCCCACACTCACTCTCACGTGGCCAGATCCCTCCTCTCACACATGAGATCCCACACTCACTCTCACGTGGCCAGATCCCTGCTCTCACACGTGAGATCCCACACACTCTCACATGGCCAGATCCCTGCTCTCACACATGAGATCCCACACACACTCTCATGTGGCCAGATCCCTGCTCTCACACGTGAGATCCCACACTCACTCTCACGTGGCCAGATCCCTGCTCTCACACATGAGATCCCACACACTCTCACGTGGCCAGATCCCCAGCCCTTCTACAGCAAAGCCTAGCCTGAGGCTGCCGACAGACACGTCTTCCACAAGACACCCACGTGCCTCAGGACAGCCACCAGCTCTGCCACGGCTGCATGGCGATGGGTCACCCACACCCTCCTGCCACGGCATGCCCAGGGAGCATGGGCAGGGGAGGTGGCACAGAGATGCCTTAGGGTCCTGGGGGCTCAGCACACAGTGGGGCCGCGGAGCCACTGCACGTGCTCTGTGGGCCATGGGGTGGGTTTGGGTGAGAAGAGAAAAACTCGGTTCTGCTCTCTCTCCTTACAACAAACCAAGTCCCAGCAGCTGTGAGGGCCTCCCCGGCTCAGAGCAGGTGAGGCTAACCGGCCGCCTTTGGACCCCAGCCCCCAGGACAGTGCTCTGGCTCCCTGTACATCACAGCACAGGAAGCAGCTGCCCAGCCCGGCCCCTCCCCTTCAGCCCTCCTGGCAGGAAGGACAGGGGTCTGGATTCCCCGCACCTCGGGGCTCTGTGTGGCAGCACAGCTGTTCTCTGGGCTGCATGGTTGGAGCTGGGTCCACGCTGACCGTGCACTGGCTCACTTATTGCTCTGCCTAGAACTTGGGTGATGTGCCGGGCCCTGGGCCAGGCAGAGCTGAACGCAGGGAGAGGACAGTGGTCATGGTCAGTGGGGCCAGCTGGCTGGCTGGAGAGAACCCACTCCCGTGCTAAGTTCTGCCTCACGGCGGCAGGAGCCAGCACAGCTCAGAAATCAGGGTGACCTCGAAACCGAAGACCAGGGCTTGCCTGCCAGGGAGGCCGGGCAAGGGGACAAGTGGGGGCTCTGGAGACGGCCACCAGAGTGAGTTCACAGTTTTCACTCAGGCCAGGCAGGAAACACTGGGCATGCGGTCCTACTGCAGGGGCAGGAGTGTGCACAGGCGTGAGCACCACAGGGGGAGTGTGCATGGGCGTGAGCACCACTGGGGGAGTGTGCACGGGCGTGAGCACACAGAGGGAGTGTGCACGGGTGTGAGCACATAGGGAGTGTGCACGGGTGTGAGCTCCACAGGAGGAGTGTGTATGGATGTGAGCTCCACAGGAGGAGTGTGCACGGGTGTGAGCACACAGGGGGAGTGTGCACGGGTGTGAGCACCACAGGGGGAGTGTGCACGAGTGTGAGTACACAGAGGGAGTGTGCACGGGTGTGAGCTCCACAGGGGAGTGTGCATGGGTGTGAGCACACAGGGGGAGTGTGCACAGGTGTGAGCACACGGGGGAGTGTGCACAGGTGTGAGCACACAGGGGGAGTGTGCACGGATGTGAGCACACGGGGGAGTGTGCACAGGTGTGAGTTCCACAGGAGGAGTGTGCACGGGTGTGAGCACACAGGGGGAGTGTGCACGGCAGGTGTGAGCACACGGGGGAGTGTGCACGGGTGTGAGCACACGGGGGAGTGTGCACAGGCGTGAGCACACAGGGGGAGTGTGCACAGGTGTGAGCACACAGGGAGAGTGTGCACAGGCTCCCGGTGGGCGTGAGCACCACAGGCAGCAGGAGTGTGCACAGTGGGTGGCAGGAGTGAGCACACAAGGGCCCTGTTGCAACAGGCCTCACTCACAAATGCACCCTGGTGGGATGTGGCCACACAGAGGCCAGAGTGGGCAGCTGTCCATTCCGGAGCACAGCACAGGCCGAGGCCCGAGGCAGCACCAGGTGTCTGTGCAGGTGCTGGGAACTGAGCTGGGGGGGGGGGGCGGTCCAGGCCTAGGACCCTGCAGGCCACGCGTCCCAAGGGTCTGTGCCTGTGGTGTCCAGGAGCCTGCATGTTCCTGGCCACAGGAATCCGTGTCTCCCCTCCATCGGAGAAGGAAGCGGGCACCTCTTTGCTGCCAGGGTTGAAAACTGAAGGGGACACAACTCCACTCCACACAATCCACCCTCGGGGTGCAGCCAGAGCAATCGCACGCCTCCCCCCCCCCCCCCCGGAAGTCGGCACTGACTGTGTGAGGGAGAGAGAGGCACCGGACACGAGGAATCCAGAGAACGAATCCCGCCCCCAGCACAGACACGCCGGCGGAGTCCTCAGCAGGCGCTAACCACAGCATCAGCCACAGGCCTGCCATAGCCGCCGACGCCCACCAGGCCCTGCCAGTGCCCAGCGCCGGCCTGAGCTTGGTACGCGTGTTCACCTGTGTCATCTCAAAGGCAACCCACCAGGCAGGGGCGGTCGTTAGCTTCGTTGTAGAGAGAAGGAGAAGGAGACTCCGGAACTGGTTCAAGGTCACAGCCGGAGCCGGGATTCAAACCCCAAGTCCTGGTCTCGGCCATGGCTCGGTGCTCCCTGCTCCCAGCCCTGTGGGGCAGCCTCGCCAGCAAGTTCCCGGCCCAGGTGCACTCGGGGCCCCAGCACCTGCTCCTGACACAACGCCAGGACCCCAGGGCATCCCTCCCCCCCGTGCCACTCCTGGTCTGACCCGGATCCACTGGGTCAGGGATCCGCTGCTCCACAGCGATCATGTAAGCAGCAGCGATCCCTCCTCTAGTGCATTCTGGAACGTGCTTCCAGGCACAGGGGGCCAGGAGGCCCTCGGTGACGCCTGCTGCGCCCAGCACTGCTCAGGAGCGCTGGTCACCGGCCGGGTGTTTCCCCTGCTCTCCGACTCCACGCTCTGGGGAGCAGAGCCTGCAGGGGTGTCTACATCTCCGCTCTCTCCCTCCCACAGAAGCGACGGTGTCTTTGCTGTGACCGAGGGACAGCGGGGCCCCAGTTCCGCCAGCTGAGACTTGTGCAGAGCCGCGCTGCTGCCCCGGGGCTGGGGTTAGGCAGGGTCTCTGGCAGATTTTCTGGAGCTGAGACTCTAAGCATGCGGACCAGGGGAGCATTGTGCAGCCTGGGGCCACATGGCTCCTTACCCGTCACTCACAGGCCATGGATTCACCGATTTTGGAGCCCCGCCCTTGGGTGCCCAGGCGGAGCCAGACCCAGTGACTCCGTGGGCACACACGGCCGCACCCTGCAAGCCTCAGGCCACAGGATGGACGAAACAAGGGAGGAAGTCTCCTTCGGGAGGAGCCCGAGGGTGTCCACACGGCGCGCCGAGGGAAGGGGGCAGGGCCCGAGGTAGCTGAGAGTCTGCCGGCCCGGTGCCCAGTGCTGTGAACCATGGGCCCGCCTGCACCCTGCACCCCCAGCCATGTGAGGTGACAGCAAGAAACGAAGCCCAGTGAACCCCAGCTTCCCAGGGTCAAACAGTGGTCAGGAGAGCTCCAAGTAACCCCGAGCCAGCGGGTGCAAACAGAGACCCCGCGCCTCGGGGAGCCTCGGCAGAGCCCACGGAGCAAGTGCGTGCTCCCACGGGGGCAGCTCCCACGGGGGCCCCTCCTTCTCAGAGAGGCTCCAGGAGCCGCCTGCAGGCGCAGGAGTCCCAAGGGAAACCACACGTCACTCCCACGGTCAGACACGGAGGCCGGCACACTGGCTCCGGCACCCCTGCAGCCCAGATCCTGTGTGAGCCCAGCTCTCGGCTCCTCCCCCCAGGACTGCCGGGGGAGCGAGCTCCACCTCTCCCTGCACTCAGGGGCCGGGCCCCAGCTTCAGAGTCCCGGGGACAGGAGTGTCATCCTCGGTACCACCAGGTCACCATCGAAGGTGGACAAGTGAGCGAGGACGTGTGCCCCTCCCCCACCCTGCCTGGCCTCCGGACACCTGCGCAGTGGGTGGCTCGGCTGCAGTGTCCGGTGCCCCCACAGCAAAGCCACGGTGTCTACTTTGGAAGTGAGCCCCCGCGGAGGGGAGCCTGTGGCCGAGCGCCCAGCGCCGGCTCCTAGTGGTCACAGAGGGGGCACCAGCTTGCCAGGCAGGTGGCGTCCTCGCACAGGCCCCCAGGTCAGAAGTGACACTTGGTGGCACGGGGTGTGTGCCCATGACCAACGCAGACAAGCTTACGCTGATGACAGACACACCTGCTCGTCCCCTTCCAGAGACCCCCACAAGGGGGTGGGAGTGGCCTTTTCAGAAGGCTCTGGCCCCTGGGGAGATGGGAACCAACACCGGTTCCTTATGGCTGCGGCCTCCCGCCCCAGGGCCTCGCTAGACAGACACCTCCCCAGGACAGGAAGAACAGGACAGACCAATCTCTTTTTCCTCTTGGCTCCTCCCCTCCCCCCCCCCACCTTAGGCACGGAGTACCAAGACATGGAGACCCAGAAGGCCTGCCCCGAGTCCCAGTCGCCCTCCGAAGACTCCTTTGTGCGAAGCTGAAAGCCTTCCTCCTCCTCCTCCTCCTCCGGCAGACAGCAGCGCACCCCAGCCGAGACCTCACGGGCCTGCCCGAGTGCCCCCCGGCCCAAGCCCCTGAGGGTCCCTGCAGGGGCCGTCCAGCCAGTGTGGTCCTCTGAGGCCCAGCACAGGCCTGTGACGAGGACCAAGGAGGGAACATGGTCAGGCGTCCCTCGGAGCAGGCATAGCAGGGCGCTCATCCCCTCCTGCCACGGGGCCGACACGCTTCAGGAAAGCCCCGTGTGGGACGACGTCCCTGTTCCACCGCAGAGGGGCAGCCCTCCCACACTGCTCAGAGAAGGGCCACGGGCCAGGGTGGGTGCTCTGTGGGCAGCTCGTCTTGTGCAGCGGAGCCCTGTGCGGGCAGGGAAACGAAGGCCAACTGTACATTTGCAGAAAGTCGTATTAAAAGCACTATTTTACTTCTTCCCTGTCTCAGTCTGCGATCCTGGTGCGACCTCTCTCCCTCTCCCTCCCTCTCTCTGGGGGTTGAGACCCAGGATGGCTGCCTCCCTCTTGCGAGGCTGACCGGCCCCTTCCAGCCAGGGTCCCGGCCTCTCCGGCCCCTCATCCTTTGCAGCTGAGGTCCCCAGGGCTTGTCCACCAGCCGCCTGGAAGCCCACACACACCTGGGCCCCGAGCGTCTTTTCAGCCTGGGTTTTGCGCTGAGGCCTGGGAACCAGGCCGTGGGTGCCTTGGGGGCTGTTTGACAGCCTCTCCCCATTATTTATTCATTCATTTGTTGCAAAGCAGCGCGATTACTCTCTGGGGCATAAAATGCCCCAGGAGATGCGACTTCAGGGTCCTCTACCCTGCAGACTCCGATGGAGACGGGAGGACATGGCAGGAGCTGCCGCCCAGGCTCCAGACCTGCAGGTCAGACGCCCAGGCTGCTGCCCCCGGGGCCACGGCCTTTCCCTCACTGTGGCTTCCTTCACAGAGGCGTGTCCCCCTCCCCACTTCCTGCAGACGTCCAGGCTGCTGCCCCCGGGGCCATGGCCTTTCCCTCACTGTGGCTTCCTTCACAGAGGCGCGTCCCCCTCCCCACTTCCTCTCAACCTCACGGGCCGAGGTGCAGCTCCGAGGAGTCAAGGTGTCGTGGTACAGCTCGTAGGAGTCGCAGGTGTGTCCTTCAACCGTGAGGCGGGTCCTCCAGCCTTCAGCCCCCACCTCCAATCAACTCAGGGACAGCAGGCGGCCCGGATTAGACCCCAGATGCCACCACGGGCCTCTAGGCCCTTTAACACGTGCACAGCTACCTCATCTCAATCTGCATCCAAAACCCAACCTGACCTCCTTCCCTGCACTTGGCTCAACCAAAATCAAAAAGCAGGCTCCTTGCTGACCCCGCCTGAGGGCTCAGAACCCCGCGCACGCGCACTTCACGTGCAGCCGTCGGTCTCTAGCAGCGCCCACTGCGGCCCGGCCTCTGCGTCCCCGCAGCAGCGCCCAAGACAGACACCTGCAGCTCTGCAGAGAGGACACCAGTGCCGGGGAGCCTGCTCGTCGCTCGTGTTCCCAGCTGTGAGCCACACGCACGCACAGGCATGGGAGCCCCGGGGGCCGCGGCTCTGCTCCGCAGAAGACAAGGGCGGAGTCACAGGCAGGCAAGCTGACCCCGCGGCAGTGCAGGGACGGCAGCTCCAGGGCCTGGCACGGAGAGCAGAGCCCTCAAGCCCCTACTGCCCCGGGCTTCTCTGTTCTGTGCCAGGGAGGACCTCCCCCCTCAAGGTACCACCCCCCTGCTTCCCAGTGAAACGCAAGCCCCCGCGGCGGGCTGGACGCCGTCTTTCCCGGGGCTGCGCACCTGCCCCTACGCCCTCTGAGGGGTTGCTGTGTTCCAGGCCAGACATGTTTTATGGTAAACTCCGTGCTTGGTACAACAAGGGTGACACAAAGACATCAAGGAAAACAGCTCTCACTTGTTGAGGTGGATTCCTACGTAGAGGAGAGGCGTGGTGGGGACAAGAGGCGCGGAGTCACCACACAGACCCCGGGAGTCGGGTGAAAGCAGGCCAGAGGCAAGCAGCCAGCAGACTCGTTTATTTCAGTTGGTGCAGCAGCTTATATAGCCGAGGCAGCCAATCTGATCAAGGGGCGGTCTATGCCCCAACCAATCACAGCCTGTTGCCAGGCAGTATCTGAAGACATCCAATCACAGCCTGTTGTCAGGCAGGCTCCGTTTGCCATGTGGGATTCAAAACCATTCCTGAGTAACTGATGCTCGCTTGCCAGTGGCCATCTTGGCATGGCCTTCTCATTCTACCACATTTCCACTGTGTTCACAGCACCTGGAGCCCCCCTCCCCAAGCCTCGGCACACGATCGGGATGACACAGTGCCCGCAAGGACCCGATCCCCTGAAGGATGACGTGGCCGTGGCGTTCTATTCCCACCACAGCCTCACCCATAACCCTCAATCTTGTCCTCTGCGCCATCTGCAGATCGGCCCCATAAAGGACCGGTGTGGCAGCTCCCGGAGCATGGGGCAGAGTCCCTGCGGGTCAGCATGGCCTCCTCCACCGCTCATCTCTCCTTGGTGTCCCCGTGCCTCTTCCAGGGGCACCCAGCACATGTTTGGAGGCCTCAGTCTGCTTGGTCCCCGCTCCACCTGGGACACTCTGTGCTCCCCGCGAGCAGAACACTGAGAAAGACCGTCCCTACCCAAGACAGTGAAGCCCGCACCCTATTTCAGATGGGCGTTGTCAGGGTCAGAGTGAGGGTCTGCGAGACACTGGGCCCCTGCGCACAGCGGGTGATGGGGGAGGGGGACAGGGCACAGGTGTGCAGTGTAGGCCCTGCACACGGCAGGGGGGGCTGACGGAGGAGGGGGTCAAGACACAGGTGTGCAGTGTGGGCCCTGCACATGGGGGGGGGAGGCTGGTGGGGGAGGGGGACAGGACACAGGTGTGCAGTGTGGGCCCTGCACATGGCGGGGGGAGGCTGATGGGGGAGGGGGACAGGACACAGGTGTGCAGCGTGGGCCCTACACACGGGGGGGGGGGGAGGCTGACGGAGGAGGGGGACAGGGCACAGGTGTGCACAGTGCTCCCCTGCTGGGGGCCTGGCCAGGGGAGCAGGTCACGGCTCACCAGGAACCGACATCTCCACCTGGCTGTAGGATGGAGGCGACGGCCTCTGCTTTGCAGCTGTCAGGATGGTTCAGCGTGTGTGGGCCCTGGGGGCGGGGTGAGGTGGGGGGCTCAGGAGCGGGGGGCTCAGGAGCAGGGCCTCACTGCCTCCGAGCCTGGCCTGGCTGGAAAGAACGAGAGCCTCTCTCCCACCCAGCCCCACAGGGCCGGGCCCAGCCTGGTCCATTCTCTCCTCTCCACATCTGCACCTGGCTCCAGACAGGGGGTGGAAACCGCGGCCCCGCCCCTGGGCCCTGCCCCTCACTGTGAAGTGCCCAGCAGCCTGGCCTCAGCCCAGCAGTAGGGGGACTCGGTCCAGAGGGGCTGCTCTCGCTCAGGTCCCCTTGGAGCGGCCAGGCCCACACCTCACCCCCTGCGTGGACCACCTGCTCCCCCCGCCTCGGGTCGACCCCTGGTTGACCACAGCCCCCACCTCAGCTTCCTTCCAAGCCTGAACGCTGGGCCCGACTTCGCCTCCATGCAACAGGCCACTTGCCTCCCGCCCCCGTGGCTCATCTCGCTGTGGACTCCCCAGCCTCTGCCCCAGCTGCGGTGGGCAGACCCCCAGGCAGACCGCAGATGCGGAAGCCATGGCTGTGGGGATCCCTGTCCCTCAGTTACGGGGAAACCAGCAGTGTCTGTCCTTAGAGATGCCACACCACTCCCCCAACAGGGGGCAGTTCCCCCCCTCTCCAGCCGTGTCTGGGTGCAGGATGTGGGGTGCCACGAGGGTCTGGCAGGGCTCATCTGTCTGAAACAGGGGAAAACCCATGACGGTCCCCCCACCAGTCCCCGGCATGGCATACCACCACCGATACAGACATCGCCCCCATGATGGTACCCCACCAGTCCCCGGCATGGCATACTACCACCGATACAGACATCGCCCCCATGACGGTACCCCACCAGTCCCCGGCATGGCATACCACCACCGATACAGACATCACGCCGAGAGGAAGGTGCAGCACTGAGATGCTGCTGCCTCCGTGAAGCCTCCCACGGTTTCAGCACGAACAGCCGCCTGGATCCCGAACCCTGCGCTGTCGTCTGGCCCAGGGTAGTTAGTTCTGCACGGGGCTCACACTCAGCCCCAGAGCCCTGTGCTGGGATCCCGGTCGGGGTGGGGAGCTCAAACTCCATGAGCCCCAGAAAAAGCAAGCATCACGTCAGAATGCCTGGGCCACCACCCAGCCCCCCCTGCGGGGCAGAGGCACCTGGGCCTGCCGCAGCCGGGCACTTCCTCGGCAGGGGCTGCGCTCAGACCTCAAAGGCTTAGCTCCAGACACAGCCCCAGACACCGCCCCAGGTACAGCTCCAGACACAGCCCCAGGCCAGCTCCAGGCACCACCCCAGGTACAGCTCCAGACACAGCCCCAGACACCGCCCCAGGTACAGCCCCCAGGCACAGCCCAGGTATGGCCCCAGATACCACCCCAGGTACAGCCCTAGGTACCACTCCAGGTACAGCCCCAGGCACAGCTTCAGGCACTGCCCCAGGTACAGCCCCAGGCACAGCTCCAGGGCTCCAGGCTTGGCCCTGGGCACGGCTCCAGGCCTGAGGCCAAGTCCAGTGCACAAAAGCGGGTGGCCACAAGAGTGAGTTCTTTGTGAGCAGACAGGTAGGCGGCTGTAACCACGTGCCTAGCACGGACCAGGCCCTCAGCCTCGTCCTGCGCACAATTACTGCACACTGGCCTCCCTCAGTCCCAGCTCCTCCCCCGCCACACGGGAGACAGCAGCACTTTCCTTACCCCTAAGGTGTGGATCCGCCCACTCTGCACAGGTTTCCAGGTCCCGCCCACTCTGCACAGGTTTCCAGGTTCCACCCACTCTGCACAGGTTTCCAGGTCCCGCCCACTCTGCACAGGTTTCCAGGTCCCACCCACTCTGCACAGGTTTCCAGGTCCCGCCCACTCTGCACAGGTTTCCAGGTCCCACCCACTCTGCACAGGTTTCCAGGTCAACGCCCACTCTGCACAAGGCTTCTAGGTCCCGCCCACTCTGCACAAGGCTTCTAGGTCCCGCCCACTCTGCACAGGTTTGGGTCCAGTGCCCCTGCCCAGCGCCTATAAGTGACAGGATGCCGAGCTGGCTCTCGCACGTTCTTCCTCACTTGGTGGTAAAGGACCCCAACTGCGGTGACACCCGATTCCTGCCGTCACTGCTGGTACCCTCTGATTGGCACCTCCGCAGGGATGAGTGGGGGAGGCAGGGGGCCCACATGTGCATAACCATGTTTGAGCTGGAAGGAGGACAGCCAAGGGCTGACTGGATCCATGAGAGAAACTGATTCCCCAGAGTGTCTCAGAAGCTGCTCCAAGTTCAAAGACAGAGGCTGGGCTCGGGCTCAGCGGGCGCTGTCTTCCCAGCATCAGCACCCTGGGCACTGAGCAGCTCCCGACAGAGGGCGGTCCCAACCCCCCACACACACACACAGAGCCCCGGGCTTTGTACAAAAGCAGATGTATAAAAGCCACTGTATTTGGGCTAACGGCAAACTCGGCAGATATCTTGTACACTTTCCTGGCTCGAGAATTTCGTTGTAAACTGGGCACAGACCGTGACCTGCAGCAACCGCGCGTTTGCCCCTAAACCCTGAGCATGAGGTAGGGGAAGCTGACACGGGGAAGGCACAAGCCGCCCACCGCGAAGCCCTAGGGGCCAGGCAGGCTCAGAGGCAGGGTCTCCCCTTGCCCTTCGGGGGGTCCAGCACAGTTAGGAGCACAGGTCTGGGTTTTCCTTTCTAAATCTGCGTCTCCCGTGAGGTCATTGGCATCTGTCAGTCACGTGGCGGGGCACATGGCTCCCTCCGTGTGGATGCGTCTTGGCTACAGTCTGCATCGGCGGACTTCCTAGGTGCTCACAATACTTGCATCTGGTGGGATAAGAAACCCAGAAAGCTGCGTTTTACCACCGAAACCGTCTCAGGGAACGAAGGGGTCTTTCCCAGTGGCTCACGCCTTTTGCTCCAGTAGCAGAGGACGATAAACCCATCTGCCCAAGGAGCACTGCAGGGCGGGGCCGGGGGAGCCATCCCGCCCCTCCCCTGCATGCAGCTGAGACCATGGGCAGCTGCTCAAGCCCATGCTGCACCCCAGCAACCACCCACTGCTCGGTGCCCAAGCCAGAGGAAGTTCAGGGTGCCCAAGGAGACCACAGCTGGGTGAGAGCCCCGAAGCAGCCGTCCTCAACCCCCACAAGGTGACCCCCTGAAACACTCCCAGGAAGATCGGTCCTTTTTCCTAGAGCCAGTGGTAGTCGGTGCATCAGTCCATGATGGGGTGAGTCCATGGCCACATGTCTCTGCCTACAGAGGCTCAGACCCGTGGTGGGCCCCGAGGTGTGCACAGATCTGCACCCTGCTCCAGGGCACCCTGGGTGTAGACCAGGTGCTGGTGCTAGAGTACGGATGACGTCAACGTCCTCCCATCACTTTGGCTCTACTTCCCTGGAAATCTGACAGCGATGGCTACAGAGGAGCGCACACTCAGCCCCTTCGTTTGCCGAGGTTTGTGGCTGATGCTTAGCGAGCCCCGGCGTTGGTATTGGTGGTGCCCCTCATGCACGCTGGCACACAACCCGTAAAAAACAAAGGGCAGCTGCAAACACCCTCCGCATATTCTACACATTATTTATTCTGAAAACTCCAATGCCACCCTCAAAGACAAAGCAAACAGCTTAAAACAGACACTATTGTCCTATTCCAACAGGATGGCTCGGTACTGGAGACACGGGCGTCCCCCCTCCCCAGATGAACGTGTAAGCTCAAGGCAGTTCCCAGGAACATCCCAGCAGGAGTTTCTCTGGGAGACCACAAAGTGATTCAGGCTCAGTGCATGGTGATTCTGAAAACAAAGACAGAACAAGCGACGGGAGCGGCCTTCTGAGAACTTGACTGCAGCGCACCCAGCACCCAGCACCGCTGGGCCAGCATTGGCAGACAGAGCTTTGCACCTGTGGGGCCTGGAATCCCCGGTTGCGTGGGGAGAGAATTTGGAAAGAAAGTGGATACCACTCACCAGTGGGAAACGTGACCCTTACACGACTAACAAAGCTTAAAACACTCAGAAGCTATAAAGATTTTGGAGGGGCCAGCGCTGTGGCACAGCAGGTTAACGCTCTGGCATCCCATATGGGTGCTGGTTCAGGACCCGGCTGCTCCACTTCTGATCCAGCTCTCTGCTATGGACCTGGGAAAGCAGTGGAAGATGGCCACAGTCTTTGGGCCCCTGCACCTGTGTGGGAGACCTGGAAGAAGCTCCTGCTCTTGGCTTCAGATCGGCACAACTGGGGAGTGACCCATCGGATGGAAGACCTCTCTCTCTCTCTCTCCCTCTCTGCCTCTCCTCTCTCTGTGCAGCTCTGACTTTTTAATAAATAAATAAATCTTTAAAAAAAAATCTGGAGATGCAAGAGAACATGCTCCTGGTTGTGGGATTTTCTAAAAGCCTGCGCATAAATGTTTGTTTGTTACGTCTGCGCCGTCTGAGACAGCACACGCAACTCTGAACAACGGCTGAGATATCGACACTGTCAGAACATCCGGGGAATCCCAGGAGCCGCCACGGAGCAGCCACCCCAGGGCCACCGCGACAGCCATGGCAGGAACCGGGCAGGTGACACGAGTGAGCACTCACAGAAGACAAGCCACGAACATCCCGGGAGCGTTCAGAGCCGCGAGTCACCCGGAAGTTCACATCTTAGAAGAATGAAGACCGTTTGTTACCTACCATTGTTCAAAACCTTGACAGAAATCGTAGCACCACCTTGCGTCCATGTGCGAGGCAGGCAGGAGTTTAAATGGGAGCCAGCGGCGGCTCATAGGGACAGGTGGGGACACAGGAAGGCAGCCATGCAGTACCATGGGAGTCCTCAGGCTCAGGCTCAGGGTCAGGGTCAGGGTCAGGGTCAGGGAGGGGGCGTCTGGCCGCCCCTAAGTGGTCTCCATCACGACCCAACACCCCCCACCCCCTCTATTTAACTCCTGCACCCCCACCCCCCCATTTAACTCCTGCACCTCCCACCCCCTCCATTTAACTCCCATACATCACCACCCCCTTCAAGTCCTGCACCCCCGCCCCCTCCATTTAACCCCTGCACACCCCCCAACCCCTCCATTTAACTCCCCCACCCCCTCCATTTAACTCCTGCCCCCACCCCCTCAACACCTGCACCCCCCACCCCCTTTCCCCCTCCATTTAACTCTCACACATCCCCCACCCCCTTCAAC